>CM077462.1:103516237-104716237 GCA_039654755.1 Calcarius lapponicus
AGAGGGCAATACCAGCACATTGAATTGTGTGGTTACATGCAAACAGTAAGCATGCTCTGCAGGTCGTGTCAGTAGAGCCCAGGAGAAGTCAGATCTCCACAATGAATATCTGTGTGTGTGCTTGTATTCTTCAAGAGTGGAATGATCAATTGCTGCAGGCAGTCTTGTGGGCAGGGATCTGGAAGCAATGGGGAGATTAGCTCGCTGACATCTCCTCACCTTGACAACAGAATTTAGCCTGGAACAACTTCTATGGTGTAATCTGTTTAAAAAGAGAAAAGACAGATGCTTTATTTGTATCAAGAAATTTTGTATTTAAACTATGCTTCCAAGTGAAATGTGCCCTCGAGGAATCTCTCTAGTGATGTCAGATGTTAACATGCCTTGCTTCTACAGAGGTGGTGAAAAAGGAGTAGAAAAAGCAAAAGCAACTGGGACCCTTCCCCCCTCACACCACTGTAATTACTGCACAGAGAGCATTACATGTTTGTCTATTCCCCCTAAAGCACTGCTTCATGGCACTCTTCACACGAGCAGTGAATTTCCATAAGTGAGTGGTGACCTACATTCAAGGCAGAAGCCTTGCTGCTTGCTTTCAGGAGTGTGCCCTGGCTGCCTTCCAGATCAAGCCTCAGATTCTCAGCATTTCATTTCCTGGCTCATCCCTCTCGGGTGTGCTGGGGACTGGGTTCTCTGCAGAACATCTGCACAGAAAGGTCACTGCAAAAAGAAGGGTTGGAATGAATTTTTGTGGTAGCCTTAAACATTACTCTGACAGAAATTATAAAAATATAGCCCATGATGAACACAAATCAATAGGCAGTTAAGAAAGCAGCAGCCTGGTTAAAATCTGGGCTTGTAAAAATCAAGGCTGTGATTCAGTCATAAAGTATTTTTTTTTCTAACTTTGTCAAAGTCTTACCATTAAATGAGTTCCTGAATTAAAAGCTGAGGCTTTGCTATTGATGCTTTGCCCTGCTGTGTACCTTATCACTGACAGGAGAAGCTACCAGCCTGTAAAGTGGTGTAAGAGTATTAACTAGCATAACAAAAGTGCCATCACAAATCTTTTGTGTGGACAAAACAAGAGTGTGTAAACTGAGTGCATGATTAAATTTTTAATGTATTACACAGCAAACTGGCTGTGAACTTCCTAATTCTGGTTTGAGTTTTATTGTGCAAATAAAGTGGTTGTTTGAAGTGCTGCAGGGAGCTGTGGTAGGAGCTTATGAATCACTGACATCTTTCAAAGGAAAGCTCTGCTCCAAGTGTGGCTGCCCCAGTGGTGAGGTGGACATGGACACCAGACAGACCAAAACCAAGCAGAAATTAAATTAGTTGAATCTGCTCAGAGATAAACATTTCTAGAGAAATTTAGACCAGCTGTTCCTTTGGATTCACGCAGTACAACTAGACAAATACTTCAGAATAAGCAGCACCGGGCCTCACTAACATTCCCTATAGCTACGAGGGCAATTGAATATTAGAATGTGTTGCTTGGGCTCCAGAAGAGAGTTTCCTCTTCCAAGTTATCTCTCACTAATGTGAAAAGGGGGCGAAGGTAGCACATTCCTGTATGCTCCAGCCTATCACACTACATAACCACATAGGGCAAACAAATAAAAAGATCAAGTCAAACTACCCACAAGGAAAATCTCTCCAAACTTACAGCCCAAATACTGAAAATTCTGAAAATCTTGAAAATTTGGCAAACCAAGAGGACCTTTTCTTGGCTAGTGAAAAAGTAGGGAAAATATGGGAATGAGTCATTAGGGTCAGGGCTAGTTCAGACTTCAGATCAACTGGAGTTTGTTTCAGGCAACTGACTTTTTTCTGTGACACACACAGAGGAAAGGCTGACGAGGCAGAATGAAAATAACAAGTGACCGTGACTCCACAAGGCTCCTCTTTCCCAGTCAGCTGGCTAATTGCTGGGAGGCTACTTACTGTGTGGAAGAGCTGTGCTATGGGTTTTTCTCAGTTTCTTAACTTCAGCCAACTGCAGCAACCATACCTGAAGCTGCTTCAGCATAAAAATAGATCATTAGTGATAACAGCAGTGATGGAAAGCTTTGAGATTTTGCATGTTTTGGACCCCAGGCTATTTGTCTTAGCCAGGAGGTATTTCCCACCTTCCTTTGAAGCAACCCCACTTTCCAGAGAGCCTCATTCAGCATGACTCTGCCTGACCAAGGGGAGTAGAGCAGGACTGTTTCTGTGAGAGCTGGCACAGCAGCGTCCTTAGCTGCAGCCATCAGAGACCCCTGCTCCAGGCTTGGGCCAGGGAATGGTACAGGGCCTGAGAGTGTAATGGCCTGAGAAATGCTGACCCAGCATGTCTGGGGCTGGTGTTCAGCATCCCTTTGAAACACCCCCTCTTCCACTTCCATTTCTGCTTTTGTGCCTGCAATGCACCACTGTGTTTCACTTATTTCTCTGTCTTGCACTGTCCGCTTCTCATTTGTCTTTCTTCTCCCTTAACTCTGTTCTTCCCTTGTTCTTTCTTCTCATTCTTGTTTAGTGTGTGTTTCCCCTCTGGCCTTCTTCAAAAATTTCTGCTCCTACCCTCCATGATCAGCACTCAGTGATCCTCAGCCTTCTGGAACACTGAGCAATGTTAGGAGCTCAACCACCACAGCAAACCTGGTGGATGAACTTAATCCTGTATATTTCTCTGGTTGCTGTGCTACAGAAAAGGCTGTTTTGTGCACGAAGATCTAAGGCTTGCCAACCATGTTTTACCTGGAGGAATGCAGCAGCCAAACTTACCCCATACTGACACTAGCTTCTAGGTCCAATACTAACACAAGCTGCTAGACCCAAAGCTGAACCAGGATTTTAATTTGCAATATAAACAAAACTGCAGAACTGCATTTTTCAGTGTAGAATTCAGTGTCCTCATTTTTCATGAAAAAAGCATGGGAAACTGAAAAACAACATTCTGCCACCAGGCACAGCATAAAGCAAGATAAAGACGAATAATACTGGGCTGCTTTCTTTACCTAATTGCCTGGGGAAATCACCTAAAGCAAATTTGGATGCTAAAAACGTTTGCAAGGATAAAAATATCAAGCAATTTTCAGTTATATTAAAAGATGCCAATACTCTGAAACTTTACTCTTTCCTCAGTGCTTAAAAGTGAGTCTGCTGGGGTTCCATCTCTCCTCCTGGTAATGTGAGAGTAAAAGCTTTTCTGAACAAAACCAACATGTAGTTGTGTCCTCTCTCACCATTCAAGAAATGTTTCTCCTTCTAAAGCAAAAGAGCATCTTTTACTGATTGCTGTAAATTCAGAAGTCATGCATTGGTATCAGCAATCCACACCTTGCCATATTTAAACCTTCTGTTTCCTTCCTATCCAGACTGAAACACAACTCTAACATTGGCATCCTTTTATCACATTTGTATAAACTGCAAAAATATCCACTAAACTGAGAGCAGGCATTATATATAGTTAACATAGACCACACTAAGACATCGAAAGAAAACTCACCTGGGAATATTTCTTATAATAACTCTTCTTTAAATTTATTTTGGCTTTTTAAAGAAAAAGAGAAAAATCTAGTGGCCACCTTGATTTCTTTTAGGTTGTGGTTCTTTTTAATCAAACCCAAAACACTAGTTAGAGTGAAGGAATATGAGACAGAACAATTCTTCTCAAAGTGGGGAGTGTAGAAGAAATTTCAGATGGATGAGGGAAAAATACACCTCACCTTTCTTTCCATTCTTTCTTCCCTGGTCTTTGGGACCCCTTTCCCCTTTAATAGGGGAATAGGATGAAGTGCCAGAAAGAGGACATGAGGAAAGCTCAGGTTTTGTGTAGTACCTCCCCTGTGAGATGGCATGGCAAACTGAGAGGAGGGTCACAAAGATGTATCTGCCTACCACTGCTGAGGGACTTGCCCAGGGGAGGAGGCAGCTGATGGGCTCAGGTGCGAGTGCAGGGAGCGGCTGCCAGCAGCAGGGATGCATGGCACACGGGCCAGGGCACCAGGCTGAGCCAGAGTCAGCCTCACTTTGGAAAAGCTGGTGATGGAAGGAGTTTAAAATGTTGTCTTAATACAGACCTGATTGTTACTTAGGAACATTGTGAATTTTTATCCCATTAGTTAATCAGTTCAAATGGATTGTACAATCTGAAGGAAACAAAGAGGTAGGCGTGGGCAAGACTGCATGGTGCAAATCCACATTACTTCTGAAATGCAGATTCTCTCTTCCTCCTTTTCTCCCCTGCCCTTTGCCAGCACTCTGACTGCAGGGTGCAAAGAGCACTCCCTGGTTTGGTTTGGTGAATATTTCACTTGTTCCATCCTGTGGGGAAGCAAGGCACCCAGATGCAGGGAGGCCACAAATCTCAGCAGTGTCATATGGGCACCAAGTCAGCTGGCCTGCAACACTCTACCCATGTAAAAAATGACAATCTTATTCTGAACAGTCTCTCCTCTTGCATCCACAGGGGGTGTATTACAGACATTAGCATATATTTCTTTTTGTATCCTCAATAATTCAGTAACTACTCAGTTTGTTTAAGGAGATTGAAGTTCTAAGCTTGTTCAAAAAATCAAAAAGAACAGTACCTTTTCTACCACTTTCTTGCCTACTCCTTTGTGCAACTCAGTAACCTGGTTTAAACACTGTGATAATGATTTAATTGCCTACACACTACCTGTCAATGATGCTTTTAAAAAACCACATCCTTCTTAGTTTTCCTGGATCTATGTCTCAGTAGCATAAGTCATGGCCTCGGAAAAAGAAAGGGAAGGTTGTTTCTTTCTTTTATAAAAGACTTATTATGTTAGGAGCTGGACAATTCTCAGGGACTCAAGTGGTCAAGGATAGGTGAGAACAGCAGTGCAGGGTCTTGCCAGTGACACTGCTTGGATCCTGCTTCCCAGACAGAACTGCAATTTTGTGTGTGTCTGACTGATGTGTACATCTGATGTGCAAAACCAGGATTTGTGCATGCACATCCCCATTGAATGAGAAAATGTAAAATTTGCTGAGACATAAGATTTCTACCACATGCAGTGATCGAATTTCTGCACTATGGTAAAGTTAGGCTTACACATGACTTTCCTTAGTGCTTTGCAGACTAGAAAGATTAAACAATATGGTTTGGAAGATTTCAGAGCAAGAAATTTGGTGCCTAAGGATTTAAGAATCACTATTGTACAGAAAAAGCCAACAAATGTGTGTGGGTGGGAAGGAAGGTCAGCTTGTTCCTTATGCAAAATCACAGTCAATAAGAGCAGAGTGATGGCTGGGGTGTGAGAAGGGAGTTATGCTGCAAAGAACTGGGATAAGTGAGGCAGCAATAGCTGCAGTCATTATAAATCAGTTCAGATTTTAATCATCACTGTATACCACAAGAGTCTGTTTATCTCTTGTTTTTCCCTCCCAAACTGTCACCAGCTGCCCTACCCTTCTGCTTTAGAGGCACAACCCCTGCAGCCTCTTCTTTCTTTATCGGATTTCACCATGGACTGTCTTCTTCCTGGCATACCATTTTGTCTGCATCCCACTACTTGCACCCCAGTGTGACTACACAAGCAAGTGCTGCACATCTTCTCTACAAGAACATCACCTGGTCTGTGCCAGGCCCACCAGATCCCCTGCACCTCCCCTCAGATTTTGAGTGTATTCACTACAGTGTCCACTGCTCTCTAGTAGCAGGATCTACTGCAGCTCTTTAAATGCAGCTTTTTAAAACATCCTTTGCTGTGTTGCTTACAAAAATCTGAACTACATTAAGGAAGTGATACCTTCAGCTTGCTGTGCTGCACATTGTTGCCTCTTTTGCTCTCTTACTTGATCATCCCTGTCCATCTTCTTCACAGCAGCTTAATGGGACCAAGAAGGGCCTTTAGAAAGCCCTCTGGCTGGAGCCATGCATAGCAGAAACCACAGGTGAAGTTGCTGGGCATTACATTCATTAAACCTCTAGTAAGCAGAAATATAAAATCTAATATCAAGAAACATTTGGGCTGGCCTGTCTTGATTGGTCTGTTGAAATAAGCAGTGTCTCAGCTGTTCTGGCTCTTCACAGTTGACTCAGAACTTGTTGCCACAGCGCTCAGGTCCCATATGCACCATTGAAAATGTGAAGTGTTTAAGTACGACCCATGTTGCAGGTTAGTATTTATTCAGGAGTCAGTGAATACACTCTTTAGATTTCTCTTGTGATAATCAAATAATGAGTGGTCAGAGGCTGGGAAAGCATTCAAGGGCAAGAGTTTAGACTCTTGGCCCAGATTGCTTGTTTCCTTCCCAGTCTGTAAAGTTGTTTTCTTCCTTTCACAGAAACAGTTTCTGTTCTGTATCATGCAGTTACACATCTTCCTGGGTGTGACATGTGCATGTTCAAAACCTCCTGGTGACAGTAAGCAGAAAAAAAGCTCAAGAGAGCCTGTTCCTGTCAGCCAGCTGGACATGATCATGCAGGTACTGTGGGGGTAATGCCTGGTGCATTTTCCATGGTGAATTTTTGCTCTCCTGCTTACAAAGGATTTGCAAAATCTCCTCTGCTGGAAGCAGAGTGTCATGTTTGCAAATGAGAAATCCTCCTCTTCCCCTTTCTCATCTGTTATCAGTGATCTCTGGTGCGAACAAAGCAAAAGAAACCCCAGAGAATAAAAAGCACTGAAAATGCTGCTTTAGGCTACAGAAGTAGCATTTTACAGTTCCTGATTGTCAAGTTCACAGCCAGGACTCAATCTGTATCTGTGGCCAGCCCTCATCACTTCCTCTGTAGCTCTCCAGTCACTTCTGGGCATGCTGGGGGGCATGCAGGTGAGAAGCCCACTCTGTGCAGAGCCCTGCAGAGGCGCTCAGGAGGCACCAGGAGCAGGCTGGATGGTTAGCACCTACATGCTCCTTCACTAGAGATCCTGGGTGGACTTTCTCAGGGGTTTAGACAAGGGAGGGGCTGGGGACCAAGGTGGCAGGAGGAGAAGGAGATGCTGAGAACTGGAGACAGAGCAGACAGACAGCTGCCCTCAAGAGACAGAAGCAGTGATGCCAGTGAGTGGAGCTTGCTGGAGGATGTCTTATCTACTGTTTCAGGAACTGGCTGTGATTTCAACAGCAGTTTTGACCAAGGTTGATCAGTTACTTCCAGCACAGCCCTGGCTTTTGGCTCTGCAGCTAACTCAGCTAATGTCTGTATAGAGCAGATAGACCGCAAAGACACAATGGCACAGAGCAGACAATGCCATAATGAGGGTGCTACATGTGCTGGAATGGGAAACCATAGTTCCTTCTCCTTGTCTTTAGGTACATTGGCCTCAGTGTAACTCAGTTAATACATGGACCTGCATAGAGCTGGCACACTTGGACCCTTGTATCCCTGCACAATGCTTTTCTGGACCACTGTGCCATGGGTGGGAGACACAGAGGGGCAAGATCACAGGATAAACAATGTTTAGGGTTGTCCAAACAACACAAGGCAACATGGAAACTAAGTTCCCAGACCACCTCCCATTATCTTTCTCCAGCCCACTTAAGGAAAGCAGTACTCCTGCAAGAAGCTATGTCAGATATAGTCCTCTAGTGGAACTGGAGATGGCTGCTGACCTACAATGACCTTATTTACAATCCTTTTCAAAGTATTTCTTTCTGGATCTTCTTGTCAGCCATTTGCCCATTCCCTGGCTTGATTTAGTGGGGTGTTCAGCCAATCCTCCTGGGAATAAAGCAATCTTAACAGCATTTTGCATTTAAGCCAGTATCCCTTCTTCTACCATCATCACCCCAGGATTACTTCACAGCCAGCCAGAGACAAAAGCCTGTGACAAAAGTGATGACAGCAGTTTCCCAGGCTAACATGTCCCAGGGGCTCCTCAGCTGGGCACCAGCTTTCCTGTGCAGTGGGGAGTGAAGGGGCTTTCTCCCATAGGGTAGCCCAGAGCCTGGGGCATCCCAGAGGATGTTTGCGTTGCCAAAACACGGAGTGGAGATGGGAGTTTAGTGACCACAGTGCTGGCAGGGCAGTGGTCTTGGCTGACTGCTCTCTTAAGGAGCAATTAGTCAGCACCACCAAGTGTGTGTGCCCAACCCTGCATGCACTGCCAAGGATCTCTTCCAGAAGGGATGAAATGTATCTGACAACACCAGCGCAGCTGTGAGTCTGCTACACTTCTGTGTGGAGGGCCCTCTTGCTAAGTACCACTAGGAGAGTAATTTACTTGCTGCTGCTATGTCAAAAAACATCATCTGTGCCTGCAAATTCATCCTCATCACTTTCCTTCTGCTTTGCTCTCAGATAATATTTTCCCAGCATAAGCGGTCTTGCTTCATTCCCTCTATTCCACAGAAATAAAACATAAACAAAAGCACGATGTAAACATGTGGGTCTCCTGTGTAAAGCTCCATTAACCAATGCTCCTGCAGGGCTGGATGAATCACCCTGAGCAGGGACGTTTCTAAGCACACACTGTATGTGCTTTAGAGCAAAATAGGAAATACCTGTGCTTCAGTCTTATAACAGACATGATTGAATCAAAGCAGATGACTTGTAGCGAGGGTCAGGTTCACAAGAAAGGGCGAGGTTGCTAGAAAATCAAAATGATAAAGCTTCCTGTTTTTAGAGGTGGATTTCAACAATGATTATTGCTGCTTCAGAGAAGGAAATGGATGCCTGCTTGCTGAAAAGTACCTCACTATATCTCCTGGCATTTGTGTGCCAAAAAGTCACAAACAACAAGTGAATTGTGCTGGAAATGAATGGAGGCTTCCTTTTGGAGTTTTCATCTACAGTAAAATCACTACACACTTGCAAAATTAAGGCTGCTCTGGTTTTTGCTGTTGTGCAAACTTTAGGCTTTCTCCTAGGCAACACAGAGTGCCCTTAAGGACTAGAAGTGCTCCATGTCATAAGACTTTCTTTTCCTTATATACACAATGATTAAAACAAAAGACAGCTGTTGATTTCAGGAAAAAGCCACCATGCAATAAATCTTTTGTGTGGCACCATAATAACTCTCCTCTTCAGACAGACACAATTGAGCATAAGAGCTGTCTACATTTGGTACTACTTACCATAAGAAGGTATCCTTTTATTTCCAAATATAAGGGAAAGTTGGCTGCACATCAGAGCTGCTGATCATGATACATACAGGAAGGGAAATCTCATTTTTTCTTCTTAAGTGGGACTTCACCAAAGGCATTATGTGTTTTCTGTGTCATAGAATTATATAATCATGGAATGCTTTGGGCTAGAAAGGACCATAAAAATCTTTTAATTGTAACCCCCCTTCCAGGAGCAGGGATATTGCTCACTAGACCAAGTTGCTCAAAGCTCCATCCAGTCTGGCCTAGAACATTTCCTGAAATAAATACCCATTGATTATTTTTCACCGATGTCATCATGTGCTTTTGTAAAACAAGCGACAGATTTCAAGTTTGCTGTGAATTGTGTTAATTGGTCAGTCAACCAGAAGGGTCTGAATTACCTCTTTGCCACAAAGGATCACCTTGTCAGAGATGAGAGGAGCAAGACAGGAAGAGGCAAAGCACTGAGTGTCTTCCTAGTTATGCATCCCAGGAACCATTGTACTTTAGTCCAGATGGGAAGGCACAAAAGCAAGCCTGAATACCATCAGCTCCTCTTCTCCCTGGGTGTGATGAACATATGGTTTGATGCAGTGCCCAAGGAGCACTGGAGACGGGGCCTTTCCCACAGACAGGCTGTTGTGGAAAGTCCAGGCTTGTCCTTCCTGAGGACTTAATCTGCACTTGTGTTTCATTTTTGAGGGGTGGTTACAAAACTGAGTGGACAGCTGTCTTTGGAAAAAAGTGGGGTTTCATTCAGTCTGGGCTGGTTCTGACCAGATCAAGGTAACTATTCATAATTTGAACAGGTATAATAAAATAATCTTGTTTCAAAATGAGACACCTACCATGGGACATGCTCTTCCACCAGAAGCAGTAGAAGTAAGTGTCTCCCCATATGAAGAGCATTTCCTGTTTTTATCTTCAAGACACAGGGTCACTTGAACACTCAAAGCGCCATCAAGTATCCCCCAGCTGCAGCAGAGCACACACCCTCACAGGGCCACAGCACCACAGAAACAAATTCATAAGATAAGCTGATGGGCTGCTGCCAAATGATGAGGCCTGGATAAACACACTGAGGAAGAAACATGCAGATTTTCATTACCATGCTTTGATACACGCTCTAAAATGATCAGATGCAAAGGGGATCCTGTCTGGATACATTAGCTCCTCGACAAAACAAGGTCTGCTTTTGTTTTGAATCACTCTGAACAACACAGTAGCACAGAATTCATGTAGGTAAAAAAACACAGAGTCTGCCTGCTTGGTTTAATAATTTCTCAGGCTCTGCAGGTAAGCTCCATTAATATCTCTGAGGATTTTCAGAGAGATAAGATTTTATGTGCTAGGTGTTGTAGAGGATTTAGTGATCCTCTTGATTTCAACAGTGATACAGAAGGTGGTACGAACAGTTCTTTGTTGAGTCCCTCCTACTCGTCTCTGGTTTTGGAGGCTGAATATAAGTTCAGTGTCACCTTGAATCTATTTTTTTTCAGGGTATTTCTTGTACAAGTAAGTAGGTAATTTGATGCAAAGAAGGCACAAAGAAAGTAATTTGTATAGATTTGATGTTTAGAAACAAGAGTACTTATGAAATGATGTGTGTATTCAGGGTCCTGGTTCATCTTCTGGGGTCAGTTCTGAAGTTCAGATTTGGACCCAGGTGCACTTTTCAGACCAGTTGCTAGGTTTGGCACATGAGAAATGTGATAATTGATAAAACATTTAAGAAAACATAACAAGAAATCCCAAAAGGTCTTTTTCAGTTTTATTTGCTTTTTGAAAAATGTCTTCAGACTGGGAGAACTCAGATGGCCTGTGAAAAGTTTCTCTGCATTTAGAACCTATTCCAAATAAAAGTATGTGTAGGGAAGACAAAGTATGGCTGGAATATCTGCTGCTATTGGAGAAATTCTGGGATTATGAAGTGGACCATTTAAAGGCAATGTGTTTTATGCTGGAAAAGGATTGTGGCCTGATGTTCAAGGACTGTGGGAACTATAAAGGTAGTTTAAAGCAACCTTTGCCTGTTCAGATGCCACAAGGAATTCAGCAACTATTTATGAGCAGGCTTGTAGTGCTAAGTAAAAGCGAAGCAGTGAGGACACACAACACTGCATGCTCCTCACTTGCCCTGTCCCATTGCTAAGTCACCTCCAAACCCTGACTTGGGCCATTCCAACAAAAGAAATTTCTTCTAGAGTGGAACATGAGACTTGGCTTGGCTGTGAGAGACAAGCCCCTGGACTTCCTTTATGCAGTCATAAAGCCACAGTATCTCAACCAACTTGCAAAACTCATGCAGTCTCATGTAACCTAAGCATATTTAAACAAAGAAACAACAACAACAAAAAAATTACAATACTTAAAACTATCAGTAAAACTGTAGTTTCATCATACATTGAGCTGAGTAGCATCCAGCTGGTCCATGATGCAGAGAACTGGTAGAAATTGGTAGAAACAGCAGATTACTTTTGAAAAGATGACCCCCATAAGGATGGGATGCCCTTGATACACTCTCTTCAACCTCAACTATTTTGTGATTTAAATGTCTGTGAAAATCTCTTTCTCCTAGGAAAATATGTACGTTGTGATATATGCTTGTCCATGCCATTCTAATTCTGCCATGACAATTTCTGTTTCACAGCTGGAATAACATGGACATAGAACCAAAAGAATGAGGTAAACACCTTGCTGGGAGCCATGTCTTATTCAACAGAAGTGCCATTTTTTGCCCAGACTGTGTCCAAATCACACCTGACTTCTGGTACTGCTCATCACAGGATCATGTTCAACAGTCAAATGGGAGCTGTAACTTTTTCTGGCAAAGTCAGTCAAGACCCCAGAACAAAACAGCCAGCCTGCTTATTCTTATAAAATATTTTTGCTTTTCAGCCATGAGCCAGTAAACTGGATTTTCTGCTATGCTCAGCACTGAATTTAACTAAAAATGACAGTTTTCCCATTGCTGCCTCTTTCTGGCCACTGGACATCAAGAACCTTTATCTGTGTTCTGGTAAGGTGGACTGAGGGCTGGTATTTTCAAGACACAAGATTGTTTCCTCTAAATTTGTGGCCATGATTAGACATGTGAACACACCAGGAGGCCAAGCCTCACTGAAGAGAGAATAACACCAAAGATATTCATATAGTCACCAGTATGCCTGAGTTTTTAATAGACCATGACCTTTGCTTTTAGAAAAAGAAAAGAAGCCCTTCTGCAGGCCAAGCACAAATTTAAATAATAAAACAAAAAAATTTAAACAAACATATTAAAATAAATAAATTTAAATAAACATATTTAAATAAACACAATAAGTTTGGGTTTGGAGCAGAGCACATTTGCTTCACAAAGAATCATGGAATCCTTTGGGACTAGGTGAAGTGATATTACATTTCTTTATAGTCTTCTTCAATATAACCGAAGGGAAACGTTTTTATGCTGCAATATAAAAACTTCAGAAAAAAAAATCAACAAAGGGCTAAAGTGTGCATTGCAGGCTGGGGCTAAAATCTGCTTAAACTTTGGGATTTCCTTCACCTGGGATTTCCTAAAGATCCTGAGCAGTGATAATGCCAATGTGTTTCTGATCATGTGTATCAGCTTGTTAAGACTGTGTTTCCATGAGTTCATGCTTTGAAACCACCAGCAAAATTTGTAGTTATTGGCTGATTGTGATCTGGATGCTGGTTGCCTGGAATTAGGCAGGACAAAATAACTCCCAGGTGACCCAGCACAAGCGTACAGAATGTCAGGAGAAAATATTACACTGGGATTTTTGAATAGTTATACTGAAGGCAGTTGCTCACCAATGGTATAAATTGTATTTAGCACCAGCTAGCTGGAATGAGCCTGTTTTGCACATTCTGAGTTGTGAGAAGAATGGCTGGCAATTAACATTCATTACATCCCTTCTTTTTGTACTCTGAGTTATTTTGTAATAAGATTCGTATATAATTTTACACATAGAAGTTGTTTCGTGGGTTTGTTGGTCAGTATGGCTTACACATTAATGATCTTTTTAAAAAAAGACCTTTGTTTTTTTAAAAAAAGAGCTTTCTTTTTTAGAAAAAGAGCTTTTTTTAAAAAAGAGCTTTCTTCCCCTGCACAGGGTGGCTATTTAAGCTCACTGTTTGGTTGTACCTTTGAGTAATTGTTAGTTCAGGGCATTAACCATTTTATAGGAAGAAAATGGAGATATTTTTCAGGCATTATGAGGAGTGTGTTATGCATATGATGTAGCCCAGACTCAACATCAGGGATGGCCACAGCTTCAGCTAGGTGGAAAATAACTTAGACCGCTAATAAATGGAGTGAAATGACCACCTAGATAGCCCAAGCTATTTTTGCTCCAAGCAACAAAGAAACAAACAATTCCCCCCTAAAAACACCACCCCAAACAAACAAAAACCCTCAACTAGAGCAAAAGAAGAAAAAAGATGTCTGAGGAGGTCTCCATCAGGATTCCTGACGGACTGCTCTTGTGTGAGCAAAAATATACCTGGGAAACCAGATATGTTTAAAAGCAAGGCCAAAACAAAGAGAAGGCCCTTGCAGAAGGCAGCCTGAAATCCCATAAGGGAACTGCCTTCATTTGTGACAGATGACAAGCTAAGTTTAGAATTAGGAAGTTTACTTGAGAAGCAAGTAAGTAAATGACTCCTCCAAGTCATTAGCTAATTTGGATGAGGGAGAGAAACATTTTAAACTCCTGTCCCAGACACCAGCTGCAGACCCCCACTAGGAGAAATTCAGCGAATTTTCTTGTTCTAAGATCCAGTGCCACTGCACAAATCACAGTCTTTGGACTATGACTTAGGCAGAGGCTGCTAATTTGACATATGGCAAACAGAATATCATTTATGATCTAAAGTGCTCAGCAATGGATTCTTCAATCTAGATCCAAAATTCCAGCAAATCCTGAAGTTACTAGGGCTGTAAAATTATTTACCTCACAAGGGTAGTGGCAGTGGGAACTAATTTTCAAGTAAGGACAGTTTGGGGTTTCTCCTTAGTTTTGGTTTTGTTATGGGTATTGGTCTTTTAAAAAATACTTCACGCGCAGATTATTTTGCAGCAAAAGCAAAACTCCCAAGCATTAACCAGACTCTGAACTGAAGAGTAGTTTGATTTCTCTTCTGTTTTTTAGTGGCCACTGGGATCGCTTTTGCTTTTCAAGAGGCAGAGTTGAGCAACTGTTGCAGGATATTCATTCATTCCCAGCAAGCAACCTGCTTTTAAAATTCAAGCACACATGAGTCTCCCCCAGTGTCTGTGAATTCCAGACATCCAGCTGGGTGTTGCTGATAATGAAAAGGAACTGACAGCTATGTCCCAGCTGTCCCAACACAGAGTTAATTTCTCTGTTTCATAAAGAGAAAACCAGCCCCAAGTCTTGCTTGTATCCCAAAGTGGAGAAGCTTGATTGGACATTAGAAATGGGATCTGGCATGGGTGAGAGTAGAATAACAAGTGGCAAAGTAAGAGAACTTTCACTTTTAAGAGTGAAAAAAAGCAGTAGGCTTTTCAATGCTGAGTGAAGTATGAAGCAATCCATCAATTTCACATGCAATATATTTCTTTCCACTTGCATCCCTGCCTGCTGTACTCTTCTGAACTAAAATACCAACAGTGGGGCTGGATGCACCATGGGGTGTGATGAGAGGATGATTTCTGTGGACACAGAGTGATCCCTCTCCAGGAGCAGCAGGCTCCAGCAGCAATGTGTATCCATGGGTGTCACTCTGGGCATGAACAAATGTGGTTCTTTGTTCCATCAGCTGCTCTGCATGTGACAGGGGGCTGTTTCGGAAACAGGAGTTCCTTGTTTATGCTGCCCTGAGGATGAATGAATATAGACTTACTTAGTAAGATATCTCCACACTGAAAGTCCAGCTTTTCAGCCATGAGGAGTTAAAATTGACGTGGTCTTTCCAAAAGAGTTAGCAATTTTGGGGTTGTGTCCTTGCTCCCCCCTCCAGTTTTAGAGAGTAGTACATGGCAGCCCTGATGTCCCTCGGTGCTTTTCAATTACCTCTGCATGGAAACAGCAGTGGTTTGGGATGGTGTGTGGTGCTGCCTGCTTTCCTCCTTGGCAACTGATTGCTGCTCTTAAGGTACACAGTGCAAACCTGCTGATCATAACCTTCCTGCATCTACTGTTTCTATGAGTCAAGAGCTCACTGCTGGGGCTGCAGCATCCCTCAAGGATATTTGCAGCCTCAGTTTGCCATGCTGAATAATTTTTCTATGTCAATTAAGTCCTAATTTTTTAAGCTTCTAAGAAGACCCTTTTTTGCATTTTTTTTCTCTCTAGCTGTGACCCCAGCAGAGACATTTTTGCATGGCCTGATTGCTTCTGTTTCCTAATAATTATTTAGTAATTACCTGTTGCTGATGAATGATTGCTAATAATTAGCACAGTGTAACTAGGAGAACACTTCCTCCCTGTAAGCATGTAAGATATCTATAGTAACCATGGAACAACATCTAGTGTATAGAAACTTTTTGAATTAAATACTAATGCAAGTTAGGGGTGGTTTTAAATGATCTGCACATAGCTTTTTAAAAAGCAACTCAGCATACCTGCAGTAAGGAAAAGAAGGTTTAGACCAAACCCTGAAATTTTCCATGTCTAATTTGACATGGAAATTTTGTCCTTCCTTGACAATGACATTGTTTCCAGTAGTCTCTACTGCTTTGATGTTCTTCTACTTTGATACCTGCCATTAGCATGTCCAGATGAATTAAAGCAAATCAATGCAAAGGCACAGTATGTTTTAGAGGAACAGGTGACACTATGGGAGATTTCCGCAGAAAAAACCACGCCACTGACAGGCATTGAGGAATCTGGGAAAAAACTGGGCAGGAGTCAGGGAAAATGGTCATGTGGCCAGCTCTCCTTCCTACAGAGGCTGATGGCTGCGTCCTAACCCAGGATTAGTCAATGTGAGCTGCTCCTGCAAGGTGTGTAATGCAGTCTTGTCTCTTGTCTGCTGGAGCACAGAGGAAGAAAGGAGGGGCTGTGGGCCTTTAGAGCAGGAGATCCACCCTCTGGGCATCAGTTTAGCCTATGTATATGCTTTCCTGCAGAAAAACACTTTTTTGCAATTCTGCCTCACCATTGCACATGCCTGGTTCCTGTGGGGCAGAGGGAGGAAGTGGGATTTACTGACTGAGCCTCAAAAACCTGGTTAACTTGTGTAGCATTTTGTCTTTACTACCCAGTGCTGCCCATTGATATCAGAGCACTGCATTCCTTTCTGTTGTACACTCACTACCACAGGATGCAAGAAAACATCTCTGTGTTCCAGGCCTGTGCTTTTTTTCTCCTCCCCATAATCATTTCAAGCACCGTACAGTCTGTGGTACAGAAGTACATCTCCTAAGGTGCAGGGTGCAGTACTCTGAATATGAACAGGCTGCCCAGGGAAGGCTTGAGTCACCACAGGTGGAAATATTTAAAAGATGTAGATGTGTTTAGGGACATGGTTTAGTGGTGGACTTGCAATATAAGCCTCACAGTTGGACTCAATGATCTTAAAGGTCTAATGAACTTAAATGGTTCCATGAGCCTATTGATTCTATGTTGTGCATAGAACATGCACACATAGGTGCTGCCACTGCTGATATAGTCCTTTCAGATCTTTAAGCCTAAATTAAGACTGCAGCTTTCATGTCTTTTGGTGATTTATTAACCATAATCTCATTTATCTCATTTTTCTTTCCATTGCCTTAGCAGTGCACCAGAGCTGATGCATTGATATCAACACAAACCAAGGAGCAGATTTATGCCACAGAACATTTCCCAGGCAGCAGTGGCAGAGTGGCTGGAGGAGCACAGATGAATGAGTACAAAGGTCTGAGCCTACCATCACACTAATACCTGCTTTCACTGAAGACATTCTACAATACATCCAGAGCAGGTGCAGACACAATGTGAGTGAGGAGGAAAAGAAACAAAACATCACTAACTTGGGTTTGGCTCTCTGGTACAGCCAGGACCAGTGTGGAGATATTTGGACGTAGGTTACCAAAACATTTCACCAGAAGACAGAGTGGAGCATTGCTAGTCTCAGGTTAGTGTGGTGTGATGAGAGCTTAGAAGAAAGACTTAGAGGATCTCTTTCCACACAGCTTGCTGTCTCCTATTTCCCATCAGCAGTATTGTGCCTTTGAACTAAAATACAATATACGTTGGAATTTCAAAATGGAAAGAGCAGTAGGATCCTACAAAGATTCCCTCACCCCTTCTAACAATTCCACCTCTGATTCATTAGTATTGAAAGTAACCCATGGGACAAAAGGAAAATTGAGATGATAGGTGATGCTAATCATCTGCCTGAGGATGCTTTACACAAGTAGGGTCAAGGTCACACTGGAAAAATAGTTCTTACATATGGCCCCTGTTGGAACACCAAGGTTAATAACTTTAGAGTGTATTTCATGTATCCCTTAAGCAGATGAAATAGACACAAACCCACACACTGTTCAGATAAAACTTCTGTGCAAATATGGTCTCCTATTCAGAATGGTATTTTGAATATGATTATTTATTTAGACAAATATTTACAGTGCTAGCGAATTCTGCAAAGATCCTGTTGAACTAAAATCTACTTGTAGATTTGTTAATGAATAGCAAAATAAAAGTGGTTTTAGGCACTGCCTCAATTAATGAGCTGTCTTATTTCCGGTACTCAAATATCATATTGCTACATTCACCAAAGGCATTGAGAGGGTAATAAAAGTGATTAATGAGCTATAGCAAGTGACTTATTAGAAGGAACTAAATATATCAGTCTTGCTGACTCTGAGGGAGCACCTGCAAATATTTATACAGGAAACTGTGAGTTCTTAAATCCGATGTACTGCTGAGCAAAGGTTGTACCCACCAAACAGCACCATTGAGGTTGACAAGGTGTCCTCTGGAAAACCACACCAGTACAAATGAATGATGATAGTGGTGCCAGACTTCAGTAGAGATAAAGGAGTTGTTAACCTGGTGCCAGTTCAGGGATAAGGTGGTAAAGAGGAGGAAAAACCCCAGAAGTTTAATGGCAGAGAAATTGTCCTTAAAGGTACCATCTATGAAGATGCTCCCAGGTGAAGGAAAATCCCTGGTTTTGGGGTAAATAAAACAACTGGAAGGTTGTTGTCTGAACTGGACTGTGACTGCAAGAAGATGGTGAAAATTGCCAAATATTTGTTGATATCCTCTAGCTCCACAACCTTGCTCTGATATATAACAGTCAAGGCTACTTCATACAGGCACGCAGAACCTCAGCTTCAAAATGATGCAAAAGTTCTTAGAAGAGACTATACATTTTTTGTGGCTCATCTTTTTGATTTCTCACCCTTCCCTGGACTATGGAGACCCTGCAAAATGAAGGCTGAATTCAAACCTTTGAAAAATATCTAGGTCACTGTCTAGCAAGCACAAAAAGGAGCTTCTGAAGAGAAGCTGTAAACTTTCTGCATCGAGAATTTAAGCTGCAATAATAATGCAGAGAAATGCAGGCATGCCTGGAGATGGAAGGGTGAAGAAGGAAGAACTCATTCATTTTCTCTTACATTCTTCACTCTGAATTTTACATTTCCATGGATTCAGGTTTTCTAGATGCATAGGAGTCTCCTCCCACATTCTTGCAAGTCATATTATTGCCTATCCCAGTGCTACAGGCTGTGATGTCTCCTTCCTTCCTGTTCATTTTCAGCTGAAACAGGAAAGCAGGCAGAAGTATGTGGCTGGCACTCAGAGGAGCAAAGGAAAACACTTTTATATTGTGCCCACAGCTTTTAATTAAAGCTCCAGCAGGATCCTTCTGCTCAGGGACCGAGAGTACCTCGTACAAAACGGAGAGGGTGGGACGCGGGGAATAATGAATCCTAAAACACACAAAACTGTATTCATGAAATCAATTTGGGCTACTGGGAGCCAGGGAGCTTTATGGAAATGAGGCGACCAGTAAAGCAATGTCTAAAGACTCCAGGAACAATGGGCTCCACTTTCACAATCCTGTCTGGGAGGCAAAAACGAAGCGCGGCCTCGGTGCCTGTGGCTCCCGCGTGTCCCTTGTGCTAGCGCAGCAGCTGGCCCTGCACAACAGGAGATCTCTGACCCACAGAGGCAATTTCTGCGTGACTGAGCATGTATGCTGCTGCTTGGGCTCTGGCAGTGGTTCTGATGGGGTTCTTTTGGATTGTTTGGGGTGGGGCTTTTTGGTTTTTTGGGTTTTGTGGTGACACCGCCCCAAATGGCTTTTGACTGCCAAGCTGAATAATTTCTGCCCCACCCCCCCTTCCTCCCCCATTTCTCCTTTTACAATCTTACATTGTTGTGGACAGTTACCAGGGTTTGCCTTGTCATTGTTTCACCAAATGTAATGTTCACACATATTTTGTGCTCTGCAGTTTTCTACCCATGCCATTCACTATTCACTCTACTTCTTGTTTTTTTTTTTCTTCTTTTCAGAATTTTCTGTCTTGTCTGAGTACTTTTCATGAGGAAGCATTTAAAGTTGTGTGTAATAATATGTTATCTACCACAGCAATTGTAGTTTGAATTGTGAAAGCAGGAAACTGTTAAATACTTCAACATTAAATTTATTGTAAAGTATCTTAAAATATGCTCTAGAAGACATTTTGGACTACCTTGAAGCAGTAGACCCCAGATGCACTTCCCAGCTGGCAGGTAGAGATCAACACAGCTAAGAAGTCCCACCTGAGTTTTAGACTGGGACCTGGATCAACATGGTTTTGATTTTGGTCCCACTCATGCTCTGTGTACCTTGCTTCCCCCAGAAAGCAGCCCAGAGCTTTCCCACAGATCTCCCAGTGAGAGAGGGGACAGGACTGAAGGGCAGCGGGGCTTGCAGGGAGCCTCGCTCATGGAGGGCTCACAGGCTTAGTGTGAGCTCAGAGGGAGAAGGAAAATAAAGGGAAGAAGACAAGGTTACAGCAACACATCCCTGGGTGGTACAATGTCTGTGGGTGGTAGAACTCCGGAGCCCAAGCTAAATTTTTCTCATTAATATGGTGTGACTGGTTATTGTCAAGAAGCTTAACTTTTAGTGACTGCTGGCAAAATATTTGGGAGTGTGGTGAAGAGGAAAATGCTTAACTTACAATCTAGTGCTGCAAAGCAGAGTGTGATTTGATGCATTGTATAACAAGTGGACAAAGCATAGTATAAGACAATGCCTCAAAAAAATAGTCTTAGAAAAACAGATGTAAAATACAGCCTGGTTACCTGACTTACCCTCAGCTGATTTAGTCATGACCAGGACCACAGATGTTTGAAATTTGAAAGGTAAGCCTTATTTAAGGGAAGGCAACAAGTGCAATTTCAGTTGTGCAACTGCACAGTTGTATATTGAGACTATCCTCAGAGTTCTCTCCAGGGTTCATGGCAGGGAAAAAAGCAGAAACAGGAGTTGGATGTAGCAATTTCTGGCTTCCCCTCTTGTGGTGGATTCAAACTTTTGACCAGACAAAAGTGTAGAGGAGTCCAAGACAAATGTACCTCCTGGTATCCCTTGATTTTGAGCACTGCATTTCATTTGCAGATTTTCTTGTCAGCTATGCATGTGCTAAGCTTCAATCCTGTCCTCCATCCTGCATGCATTGTATACAGAAAACTTGGTTGAGAAAAATATGAGAGTGGTGAAATAATGCTTCAGCTCTTCCCCCATTCCTCAGGTTTTTCAGTTCCCTTCTAACAATATAGAAGCATTATTTTTACTGTCTTTATTGGAAAATCCAGATGGAGATTTTGCAAAGTCCTTGCTAGTACTGGAAACTAGCATGTTGGTTCAAATCCAGAACTGAATACAGTTTTGTGAAGTTAGCCTGGGTCCCCAGAGACTTGGTTCCTCTTGCTACAAACACAAAAAGCTGTGACCTTGCTGCAACCAAGGTCTCACACATGTTCCTACGTGACTTAAAAGATCCTATATTAGTTTGTGCTAATGTCTAACCTCTTTGCAACCAAATATCTTGGATAAAATCTTGAAGTGATTAAAAAACTGGGTGTAGCTAATGCTGGGTTACCCAATATAACCAGATTTATTATTCAGGTAGTTTTATGAAAATCTGTTTCCAGTAGACTTTTGTCCTCTGGCTGATTTACATTTAGTGAGATTCAAGTTCTGATCAAGTCTTGGCTTTGTGTTGTGTTTTCCCAGCTTCATCTTCTGTATATTCACTCTGGTGTGGTAGGGCATTATAATCTCTGACTGCAGCCTTCCCTCTGTTGCACTGTGGCCTTTCTCCTGCAACGACCAAGAGCCTTCTCCCAGCCACCAGCTTTTAAGAAACCGATTTTGTTGACACCTCTGCCTCCTTACAAATTTTTTGGCACCTGTGAATGGGCTCAGATCTCAAACAGTCAGGCAGAGGCAGATGGAGAGTTACACACATACATTGTGGTTGCACAAGTGTCATTTCCTTTGGAAGCCAGACAGAAGGGGAAATTCTCTCAAAGTGCATTTTACGAGCCTCTGTATTTTTACTCTTTGGCTATTTGAATTCACGGTGTCCAGTCTGAATAAAATGTGTATTTTTACTCTGGCTATTTGAATTCACGGTGTCTAGTCTGAATAAAATGTATCAGCAATCCTGCTTATACTGTGCTGTTTTGCTGGTGGGGGCCTTGTGCAGAACTACCATTTAGAAAAAAGCACCCTAAGTGTACAAAGGTTCAAAGATGAACCACCTTTTTGTCTGTGGGAGCTAAGCATCAGGAGGTGTTAATCCATGCTTTGCTAGTGAAGTTTTGCTCAGCAGCAATGATAAACACGGATTGGAGACAGACTCCATGCTATTTTTATGAGACATATTATTTTGATGCCTTCTTCACTTAATGGTCACAGAGTATCATAGGATGAGTGTTGATATATCCATTGTAATATTATGTCACATATTAAATCCTTGCCAACCAAACTGTGAAGTCAAGCATTATTATTTCAGATGTACCCTGGCTACTAGAAAAGTTAGTAATTCTGTCTTGAGACTAATGGCCTTTCTTCCAAACAAGTTAAACCTACCTATGCCAATTTTCTCTAAATAAAACAAACAAATAAACAAACAAACCAATTCTTCCCAATGATAGCAATATCTGTTCCTTTACTTGGTTGTCTTGCATTTTTGCCAGATTAACTTCTTTGACATTAGTGCTCCTGTGAAGCTAATAGAATTCTTCTATTAATCCCTATCCTTCTCTTAAGTATTTCCATCCCTAAACCATGTATATCTTTGTTGAAAATCTGAAAATTATGCAGCCAGTTCTGATAGTAGAACACCAAGAGCATGGCCTTCACTTGTGAAAAGAGCTGGGGAACATGCTGTGTCAGCAACACAGTGTAAACAATCTCTGTTATTTTATACAGCATCTTTTTTCTGCTCTGGTAATAACAATGTGAGTTTTGTTAGTGACTGTAGCAGGATTTTGCTTGTTTATGCCTTTTTTTTTTAAGTCCCAGCACTTCATAACAATCCCCAGCTCTGCATTTTACTCCCCAGCACTTTTATCAAAACCTCCAGAGAGTGTGCTGGAAGTAGTCTTCCCCACAAGTTTTCTTTTTGATTAGAAATTCATGCTTTCAAACTGAAAATCACCTCTGTTCACCAGAGGAAAGAAATAATTTATGGCCAGGTTCATTTAACAGTGCCTTCTCACAAGTAAAAATCATTTTGTGAAGGATGGGGTTGCCCTCCCTGGAATTCCTGGTCAGTGCCGAGCCTTTGCTAAGAGCTGGCCTGCACAAGATGCCGCTACTGCTGTTTCCAGACATGCTGGGGACTCAGGGGCATGCTCTGCTACAGAGCACAGCTCCTCTCAAGCTCTATTCTCTCCTGAAAACCTTTGGTTATGAACAGAACCCAAAAGAGTTCCCAGGGCAAAGCGACATGACCACAGCGCCGTTTATCCAAGGGCTCCTTCCAGAGCCCTGCTGGAGCCTCAAGCACTGGGATATATTTAGCCCCAATCTACTATGCAGAAGCATCTCCTGTTTTGTTTGGTGCAAAATGTTTGCTTTTTTCCTTCCTTTATTCTTTAGGATTTCTTTAGTGAGAGGATCTGTTTTTCTTCCCCAAGTGGCCATCCATGGCCCTTTTGCCTCCAGGTTTTGGGCAATGAGACTGCCCAGCTTCTCTCTCAGCACCTCTGTGAGGGGCATGTGTCACAATAGTGGAGTCCTTGAGCTCAAACGTTTCCAGTATTTCTTATTGTCTTTTGAACTCATGCCTATCAAATGTATTCTCCTAAAAATTATAAGCAGTCCAACTCATTTCAAATACAGCAACTGTTTCTTGCCTCTTCCCCATGTATTGTTGCTGCTACAGTAATACTGAATTCACACAACAACTTAGTGAGGACAGAAAGTGACACTGTCCTGAGTTTCATTTGTTTATGCCTCGCCCTCTGTGGCTTCTCCTTCATGTCACTGTCAAAGGGATGACATTATCATGGACCAACATCCAGCTCAAAAGGAGGAAGAATTTGAATTGGTTTTACACTGATAACCCAGTCATTCCCTGATGCAATGTCATCCCCTAGTCCCAGGCAGAACCCCTTAGGGGTGACACTGCTGTCCTTGCCTCAGCAATACAGATCCAAATATGAAACCTTATCAGCAAATGATGTCCCAGTGTTTTCATGCAGCTGTTGGTGTCAGCTGGATCTCCTGACAGGAGCTGTGCCAGTCCCTCCAGTTGACCATCTCAGCTGTCCATCTTTCAGCCTTTTATGAGCACCTCTTCCAGCTCTCTGGTTAAGGATGAACTTCTCACAGGTGTGGAGCACACCACTGGGGTCCCTGGCACAGCCTTGCACAGTCCCAATGGAGATTTTTACCAACAGATCCAAATGACTGTCAGAGTCACAGACAAGGAAATGAAGGAAAAGCAAAGGGATGTGGCTGACTCAAGAGCAAATCCTTCATTCACCCCACGCTGCTGCCTTCCCTGCAGGCATGTCTAGGATAGGAATGAACCACAAGTTTCTGATTCATTGCAAAATCTCTCAATTAGCTGATACTGAGGGATTTGCCTTCACCCCAGTGCTATGCTAAGCTCCAGGCAAACGATGCTCCGATCCCAATTTCTGCTTCTTCTGCTCACGCCTCATTTTTTCCTGTTAGCCAAACAACAGAGTGAGGCAAACAGGCTTATTAATGGTAATGTTTTCTGTATTTTCTGAGAAGCTGGCATTACCTGCCTCAGCCTGTTGTGTGTGGGAGGGACCTGCTGGTCCTGCTGTGAATAACCACCACTGGTTTTGTGTAGCTGAGCAGAGTGCTGAAAAGCTGATGATGAGAAATGTGCCTCCCACCTAAAAGAAAAGGCACAGTCCCTGGCATCATTTACATAGCTACCTTCAGAGCTGATCTTGACTGTATCTGTGTTCAGTTTTTTAAGTGGCAGCACTAGAAAAGCATTTACATAAGCAGAGAATCCAGAATATGTTTTACAAGAATAGCCATATCTGACAAATCATTAAATGGATTTTTTTTAATGGGAAAGTGTATGTGTGTACATTTCATTAGAGTTTGGGGAACAATTTGCCTCAGAAGTCCAATAAATAAAAAAAGCACAACTCTCCACCATGAACTTTATGTGCTATTATATTGTTGAACCATCTTGTGGCATGAAAATTCAATTTATGTTTTACACATAATTTATTTTCCATTTAAATGGCTTTTTAATTACTCTCTAGGCAGTAAGCAGAATCAAATATAATTTATGGCACTTTTAGTAACAAACCCGTTGTACATTTTCCTACAGAGCTGAGTGCATCAGCAAGGCAACGTTGAAGTAGCTTTTATTCAGACAGCTCTGATGTTTTCTGAAGAAAATGTGTGCCAGGTCCACAGCCTGAGAGTGAAAATGCATCTTTGTTTTAGGAATGATTCACATACAAATACATAAAATGCCCTCCCAGACAAAAGGAATAGGGCTAGCAAGGCTTTTGGAGAGACTGCACAGCACAATAACAGAGCAATTGGTATTTTCATTTCAATGTTGGCTTTTGCTCTGAAGAAAAACTGCCACAGTGCACCAGACATGAATAAAAATCATCATGAGTAAATAGCAGGCTATTTATTTGGAGGTCATACTTCCCTACCATCATTCAGCAACAATGAAGTTACATGTAAGTTAAATAAATTAAATACATTTCTCATTTGTGTTTTTATGCCTAACTCCATGGTCCCTGATGCCATGCAATCATGTAATGAAAGACAGATGCTGCTTTAAAGATCTTGCAGCTGAAACAAGCCACACACAGATATGGAAGATGTAATAGAGATGCTGAGTTATCAGATCTTATTAATTTGATGTTTGGGTTCAGAGCCATCCCAGGAAATTTTTTTCTGAAGTGCTGCAATTAGGAAAAGAATCACCAGGGCCCTATCTAGAAACACTGGAGAGGGAAAGTCCTTGCAGAGGGGGATCCAGAGCTCAGCTCAGCCCTGAACAAAGGAAAGGTGAATCCAGTCCTGGGTGCTGAGCACAGGAGCAGGATCTACACTCCCTGAGCCTGGCAGGAGACGGAGCCAGCCCATGATCCCAGCCTGTTTCTGCACAGGCTTCTGTCATTTCCACTCTCCCTGCGCCAGCAGGACACCTGAGCTGCTCTCCACCACCAGCCATGTGTGATCTCCCCCAAAGCTCCTGCTGGGAGCTCCTCATGCACCTGAATGCAGAAAAGAAATCTCAGCTTTCCAAGAGTTTTTATGTGGGTTTTATTCTGCTTAACACTGAACAGTTGCTATGTGCCCTTGGTGCTATATTTGGTTGACATTCCATGTCTTTATATTTTCCTGTTTCTGTTGTTTTCGGTTGATCCCATGGAAAGTTTTCTGAATCGTAAATACACCACTAAATGCTCTTGTTTTGTCCTCCATGGAACAATTTTTATCTAAAGCTCCATTATACTGCATTTAATAACAAAAGAGTAGTGTACCTATCATAGCACCATAGCCAGCCCACAAGGCTTTTATCTTGAAAAACATCCAGAGCTCTCATTTTTTCCAGTGGTCTTTTTTATTAAACCAAGAAGTAGCAGCCTTGCAAACAAAAACTTAGCACTTTGTGACATTTTCTGCAAATGAGGTAGCATTCTGATATTTTGTTGAGAGATATGTTATTCATCAAAATTATGGTTTTTAGGAAGACAGAATCTGTTCCTAGAATTTAATGAATCTTGTGATTTCTCCAGGTAGAAAATGAATACTAAGAAAAAAATGTTATTCTCATTACTTTTCAAAACAGCATTTGGAGTAATAAGCTAATAATAAAGGGCGGCTGAATATCAAAAACTGAATTTAGCATTTGCTTTTAGATTAAATAGAATATTTGGGTTCTACCAAGCACAACTTAAAAGCCTCCTCGCTTCTTTCTTTTTAAAAAGTCATGCAATTTAAAAAGTGTACTTTAGATACAATGTGATTCAGCCATCAGACTGAAAAATACACCACTGGTGTTAGTTTGGGAATCAACATCTGATCTAGCCTCAAGAATGATCTTGGCTTCTAGGCCCTGCCATTGTAGAAGTGCTAGTACTAATTCAATATTTCAGAATTTCAGTACAGACGACTCTGTCTGGTGCTGCCAAAATACTGCCCAGAAAACCTACAGTGCTTGGTAAAATTCTTGAAATTTTACCAAGCCACCTATTGCAACCCAAACCTCAGAAGACTTTGCAGTGGGTGTCTCAGATGGGCACCAGCAGATTGGGTATCACTAATTTGCTGTTTCCTTTATATCTCAGAGGAGCTTGGCTGCAGCTGGAAATCATCAACAACACAAAATAGAGGAGTGGGTAAAAAAGAATTAAAGCTGCTCCATGGACATGATAATGCCAACTAGAGAGATTTTATAGTGTTGGGGCACCAGTGAGTGCAGTGGGGGACTGGTACTAGCTAAGGGAGGTGACTCTTGTATTGCACCCTGCGACTTCCTCAAGCCTGTGTCAAGGTCTTGGTGTGAGAACCCTCCTGTTTGTCAGGCAAGCTTGCCCAAAGAATGATCACTGCTGGTGGCATCTGTGACTCCCCAGTGACAAAAGCACAAGTCAAAGCCTGAATTCCACAAGCCTTTTTTTTCCTCCCTGCTGTAATGAATGGGGAAAAGATGATGGTATTGGCTCTGGAGGAAATCCTACAGGCCAGCAGTCTGAGAGCCACCAGGAGGCTATGATCCAACTGCTGAACTGAACCTTGTGGAAACCAAATCCAAAAAGGATCCACAGGGAAACGAATCCCCAAAGCCAAGCCAAGTTTATTTTGGGAGTAATTGTACCTTTGAGCTAATTTGACACTGCTATAGGGTGAAAACAACCAGGGTTCAAATCCCTACACCAACTTTGATTTACACAACTTTTAGAGAACCAAAGTTCTCTATCTGAAATGAGTTAATATCTGGAGATAATCTCTTGTGAGTAAAAAACTGCATATGAAGAAGGAAAAAGTGGGTCTCTAGCCTACCATGAGCTGACATTTTACTGCACTTGGGGTGCATCTATTTTTGTCCCTCACTCAGATTTCCATCAGGGAGAGCGAGGTCTGGAGGTGTGCTGAGTCTCTGGCATCTTGACCGCGCACCATTGGCCATCTCTGATGGGGAGATCCCAACCCCTTTTACTTACCAAGGAATCCCTGGGCTGACAAGTTGCTCCTCGTCTTGTCAGAATGGACACAAGTTTCTGAGTTAGAATAGCATTTTCTCATTAAAAGAATTTGCAATTAAAAAAAAACAACCCAATAACCCAAAACCTGATGAGCTCTAGGTATGCTACACGTATCTATTTCATTATGTGAAAATTATGTGTGGTTGTTTTTATTTTAAAAAGAACAGATCTAAAGTGTGTAGCCTATCTCATGAATATTTAATTTCCAATGAATTCAAGAGGAATTCCTTAATAAATTTAACTGAAAGCAACACTGAACCACCAGTGTTTCTTTTTACTTATTCACTTTATATTGTTTAATTCTTACAATCAGAGCTACTTATTCCTACCATAGAAAGAAAGTAATGGAGGGCTTCATTTAGACCTAACTCTGTATAAGCAGCTCAAATAACTTCAACTTTATGAACATGTCAATCATCTCTTATAGTTCTACAACATCTGCTCTGGCTATTTGCTCCATTTGGGGTAACCAAGGCAAAGTGATAATTTTTAAAGAACCTCCAGGACTTAGAGGTAATTTTAAAAAAGGTGTTAGGCTGACAGGCTTTCCCACATTTAAAAACATAAACCAGAAAACAGTCTCACAGATTGCCTCAGGGTGAGCCATGTAATCCCACCTGATATAATTCTCCAAAGCACTGAGGGAAGTGCACCCCCCTTCTCCCCACCCAGGCTCATTGCCTCCATTGGGTGGGTTTGGAGGGAGCCCTCAGACCACACAGGGAACTGAGATCAGTCACAAGGTAATTTTTCATTTCTCTTTTAGGGTTCATTATATCTTTTACTACTTTTTAAATAGTTCCTGAGAGAGAAGAAAGCCTAGCTACATATAAATAAAAGTACACAGAGGGAATCAGCAAAATGAGGAGTTTTTTTTCCTACAGAATTAACTCTGTTTTAAGTAGCAGGCACATTTGGTTTTGTTCTTGCAGTTGATTTGCCGTGGCTCTGCAGGAACCCGGAATTTGACATGTACAGGAATAATCGTATCCTGACAGATCTGACATAATAAACCACCACATTTTTGTGGTATTGCAAAATATGTAAATAATTTTTATAGTCTGATTTACTCTTTTTTTTTTTAATGATGAAATGTTGATGACTTATTATTCATAACATAAACTGAGTCAGAGTTCAAACATCTACACATAAAATTCTACAGTCACCACGTATTTTAGAGAACACAGAAGACAAGGCTGAGAGAGCACAGGGTAATTTGCCATCAGCACTCATGGATCCTGTTGCTCACCACTAGTCAAGAGACTGCTGACTGAAAAGCCATTTCACTTTCTTCCCTCCAACTGGAGACAAAAAGCCTGGTGGTGTGTTGGAAGGGTCTTGCAAACAGCAGCCTGAGGAAGAGCCTGATAGAGCAAGGAACACAAAAAGTGCTTGCAGTTGTAGTTCCCAGTTAGCTGAATTAGGAACCAGTTTGTTTTCTGGGTGCATCAGTGCATCCAAAGCTGACATTCTTCAGTTGTGCTCTGCAGAAAGCCCTGTTGCAATTCCCTGCAAACAGAAAATGATAGGCATCCTGAGAGCATCCCCAGCATTAGGGAAGGTTGCTATGACGCAGTCTGGCTGGGAAAAGGATGGTGACAGCCTGACTGGGGAAGCCAGTGCTCTCCAGGCTGTATCAGGACTTGTGCTCAGCACTGCGCCTCACATCCCTGACTCCCCAGGCAGACAGAACAGGGGGCTTGTTGAAGTGACATTCCCAGCTGCCCAGACTTCCCCTGAATGCCAGCAGAAAAATGAGGGAAGGTTGCTCATTCCAAGGGGCAGCTGAGATGCAACAGTGTCCCTGGGAAGTGCAGCCAGGCACTGCAGTTTCCATGTAACCCTGCAGGGAAGACAGCAGCCACCATGCACACCACCCAGCACACTGGAATCTCCACCTTGTCCAGGTATTAAAGCAGGGCTTACAGCATTCTATTCCAATGTTTTATTTCTGTTTGCTTGTGCTTGCAACCATTTATCCGCTCCTTAGCCTTTCCGTATTTTTCCCCTTCTTTGTCTTTTTTTTTTTTTGTAATTATTAATTATGCTTTCAGAGCTACTGCTCACCTCCTGTGAAGGTATTTGAAACTGTGCTATGTATTTGACAAAAAGCTGCCTGCCTGCTCTACAGTGTGGACTCTGTGACTATTAAAGACCGGAGAAAAAAAGTGAAGACTGCACAAGGACCTTCAGTGTCCGAATCATCGCGGCAGGCAGGCAGGAAGTCCCTCTCAGTGGCATGCCACAGGCTGTCCCACAGAGAGCTTGCACAAGGCCTTTTGAAATTAGAAAATAGCATCAGGTGCTTCCTGTGCAGATTTGAAACTGGAGAGGCACTTTGCTGCCCACAGCTCCTCCCCTGAGCTCTGGCAGGGGCTCAGCCAGCACGGCCTTCCAGAGGGATTGGTTACACCTCTGCAATTCCCCCTGCTCCCACCTGTAACATAAACACACTTGGGGCACTTTTGGCCCTTCTACCAGGAGGTTTTTTACACTGTTTGAACAATAAAACATTTAGACAATGCAACTGCTTCATCTATAAAACTGGACCTGCCATGTTGTGTTTTAACAGACAGTTGACAGTTACAGACCTGGACACCTTCTTGTATCAGGCTTTTTATTTTTCCTCCAGTACTTCTAAGACAAAATCAAAGAGTACAATTTAAGATAAAAGGACTCCTCTTTAATTTTTTCAATTTTGGGTGCTTCATTTTCCATCTTCAGTTCCAGTATCTGTCATGATGGAGGTAAGGATACCTTTACAATTGCTGAATGCCGATGAAGGCTGGGTTTGGGTGGGAAGTATGCAATTAGTGATTCTGCAGAAAACACAACCAAGTGGCAGAAAACTGAGCCCATGCATACAGCTTATTGGCTATATAGCTCCTCAGTTTTCAGTTCTGAAGGAGCTGGCTTTCAGATATAAAACTACTTTCTCAGGTGTTCTGCACTTTCAAGTGAAAAGACTTTAGCCAGACTTTAAAATACACGAAACCACAGTGCTCTCAGCTAATCTGATTCGTGGACATTTGCATCTAGTGTGGCAATGGGAGATGAGCCTATTTGAAAATCTGTCTGTAGTGGTAGGACTAAGCACTGTAAGAAGAAAGATCTACCAGAAAAAGAGTTTCAAATCTAGTTGAGAGAACCTTTTTTTAAAATAGTGCTTTCCAGGAGGAATCCCAGCTTTTCATAGTTTTCTTCTATTTGTCAGAAAACCCCAAAGCCCAAATTATTCATCAACAAGACTCCCAACTGCTTATCAAATAAAAATTTAGTAACACTAAGCACATATGTGTGCTAAAAGCATACATAGCAACATGCAAAAACTGTTACATGCTGTTCCAATCTGTTTCATTAGTTTTCTTCCCTGGATAGATACCATTTCCACAACTTAAAAAAAAAAAAAAAAAAAAAAAAGAAAAGGGGGAAAGAAAAACTGTAGGCTCTGTAGACTCCACAAACAATCTCTTCATAGCCATTCTAATCTCTGCTATCAAGCCTCATTTTTAACCCTCAGTAAGCAGCCAAGCATGACAATTAGAAAGTAATGGGTTAAGAAAGGTCCTTTTGAAAGTGCCTGTCCCCACACAGTACTTCCCCAGTTTAGAGAGATTATGGCAATTATGACACAGACTATGGGCTGGCAGCACAGGGTGAGAGGCACAGGGTGGGAGGCAAGTGGGTGGATTCATAATCCTTAGCCCTTTCTTTGGCCTGTGCAGAGAAGGAGGAAAGGTGGATTTTGCTTCCTCAGGATCCCATTGGATAACAGTGAGGAAAGAATGCCAAACCATGAATGTGTGGACGGGGAAATGCAGGTCCTTGGTGCACCTAAAGAGGTTTAAAGCTACTCCCAGAGCTGGCTCCAAATTTCATTTTGAGACTGAAGAGCTGATCATGGTAAATTGCAGCTGATCATGGTAAATGTTGTACAGATGTGATAACTTTTATGATAACTTTTCCCCTTTGAGAGCTGTGGCGCATAGTCTCCCTAGCTGCTGCTCCTGAAGCAACAATACGTGTTGGGTTGTTGCAAGAAAACCCACACAAGTTTCCTGTTGCTTTGGTTCAAGATAAAGGTTGCACACAGCATGAGCTCAGTTCTTTACAGCAGTTGATTTCTAGTACAACTACAGTAAAAGATCTACAATTAACTCTATTTCAACCAGCTTAAAACTGCTCAGAATAGTTAAAGCCATTTCACACAAATGATCATCCCATCTCCTAAAAAAAAAAAAGAAAAGAAATAACCCCCTAAGAGCACAAGATGGGGGTATCTGTGGTGTCTAGTACGGCATCAGTAAAACTATGAATATGGGGATGCTTCAGATCAGAGCAAAGGCTGGTAGCTAGCAGCCACAAAAAGAGAAATCTTTCCACTGCAGTGGATTTCATCCCCTGCACTCTCCTCTCATAAAGGCTTCTCTTCAGTTCGTTCCCCCTGGAACCCAGAGGCACCTGAGCCATGAGAGGGGGAAGCAGGTGAGAGTCAGTGCAGTGCAGTGGGTGCCCTGCCTGCCCTGGGTGTGGATGCACAGGGGAGCCCCTAAGCAAACTGCCACTGAGAGGTGGCCCTGGCACTGCAGAGACACTGTGGGCTGGGGACAAGTGGGACATGGCCTGGCACATGCACAGGGACCTGCACACAGCCACTCTCCTGCACAGGGTCTGCACTGCAGCTCTGATGTTCACCGGTGTAAGCTCGTGCCCAGAGCTGACATCAAGGAAGTTGCTCAGATATAAATTGTCTTGGAGATAAGAATCACCTTGTCCTCCCTCCTGTGGAGTCCCGCTGGGGATGATGCTACCATGGCCTGGGGGTTTGTGTTTGTCACAGCTTCAGGCAGGTGCTTCAGAGAAATGAAAGATTACTGGTACATACAATTTCAATATCTCTCCTCATCTGACAGACAAGGCACTCTTCATAAAAGGCAGGGAAGAGCTGGCACTGCTTCCAAAAAGTGCTGTTCTAAAAAGCTGAAGGAGATGGCTGTCACTTGATGAGGCTACAGCACCCCTGCCAACCTTTTCAAGCAGAAAGCAGGAAGCAAGGCTGGGATTGGATCACTAAAAATTTGTGTCACCACAAGCTCCTCTGCTATTTTCCATTATGAGACTGAAAAAGAAATATTAGTTTACAGAGTCTGAGAGCTAAACATACCCTGAACTGCTGGTGTAAGGGAAGTGAGACTGAGAATCTGTGTTAAGCATTACCTACCTCTGCAAACAAGAGAACAGCACTTATCCATTTTTTCAAGCCTTGATCCCAGAACCTTAAAAACTGAGAGAAGAAGTGTCAATTGAACCCATTACCAAATGATGTCAGCAGTAGTCAGAGAAACATGAAATGTTCAGCTCTGCTTGGGTGGGGGGCAATCACTCAGACACCACTATGAAGCAGTGGTATGTGATAGTCCTGCTGGTTGTTTTAACCTCTATGGTGTAAAGCTATTCTGCTCCTGCCTGGTTCCTCCTGACAGTTCTGGTGCAGGTTGCAGACCTTGCAGGGTGAGTCTGTTCAGCTGTCTGAGCTGGCAAGGATCATCTGTGCAAAAACAGGAGGCAGGGGGATGAAAATACTTTTCATTAGCTCAGCTACTACATCTTCTCTTCCTCTATCCTGACAACTGCTAGGTTCAGTTTGAGACAGAAGGTAAGGCCAAGAAGCAGGAGCATTTGGAAGGTCTCATATTTAGTTGAGGTGTAATACAAAACCACATCCTTAGAGGCCCAGGTAAGGGAATGCAGCAGCTGAGGCTCAGATACTCCAGGCTCAGATACTCCAGTCCTTCTGCCAACCTGCTGAGGGAAAGTCACCCTTGCCAGCCGAGCAGGCACATTTTAAGTGTCCACTGGTGTTTGCACAGTAATCTCCTATCCTAATCTTCAGTTTCTCTGGTGAGCTCCTTTTGAGAGGTCATGGCTCAGCTGATGTGCCAGGCTGCTCAAGTCCCTGCAGCAGGAGACATTTTTCAGGAGGTGGAAGGTGGATATTCAGAATTCCATGTACTAATCACTACATGATGCTCTGCAGAGGAGAGAGATCAGCTTGAGCTTTTTAAAATAAACATGAAGGTACATGCCTGATATATCTCTTACAGGGTAGAGGCCAAACCCATTGCTGGGTTGCACAAGAGATGGGTTCCCTGTCCTCCTGCAGTGCTGCACAGAGGCGCAGGAAACACAGGCCCAAATCCTAGGGCTGCAGTTTAAGTGGAGAATATAGAAAAATGATGCCTCCAGAAGAAAATCTGTGGCAAAACAAAAGTTCAATAAGCCTTCTTGGAGGCTTCCTGCTAAATGCAGCCAAATAACAGATAATAAAGAAAGCTGTCAATGTATCCTGTTTCCTGATTAACCCATTCTACTCTCTGCAGACAAGTGCAGCTTCTTTTGTCCTCCAAATGCCATTTTAGTAGCTGGAATTAATTTTGTACCACAGCAGAATTTTCTTTGTAGAGAGTGCATATAAATTGGCTTTTAAGCACCGATAGGCACTTTGTGTATGTGTGTTTTATTTACATATATTTCAAACTTAACTGTGCCTGCCATGAGCTCTGACACAAATAGATTTCCCAAATGTTAAGGGTAATCCAAAGTCACTAATCACTGGCAAATCCTGGCTGTAATGGTACCTGATTTAAAGCCCTTTAAGGTCACTAGAAAGAATTCCAGTGTCCTTCAATTACACCCATAAAACACACATTCATGTCTGTACAAGTTACACAAGCACAGGGATGATGGAACATGGTGCAGAGGGATGCCAGACTTCTGTAAAATGCTGTGGAAATATTCCTGCTATTACTTTCAAATCACAAGCTCATCAGGCCCTCTAGGTTTGTATGTTTCTGCATTCATCTTTACTCTTAATGATGGGGACCTGCTATCTGTTTGGCAGCTTTCCCTCACACACAGTGTTCTGTGTGTTTTATAAAGCCATACAAATATAGGCAATGAAAGTGTGCAGCTGCACAAGGTTGCCTGAATTCTAAGGAAAACTATAGGAAAGCAGGAACAAAAAACCCAAAAGCTTGGGGAGCCCCTTCTTCTGCATCCCTGCTCTATCCTCATGGGTCCTAAGTGCTAAAAGCAAATTGGCTTAAACCAGAATTTCAGTCTGATAGAAAAGTTCACTTTGTCTCTATCAGAAAACAGTTTCTGCCTGGTAGTGTTCCCCTAAGCAAGTGCCTCATCCCTTGCCCTGAGGAAATTGTTTCCCTGATTCTGCAAGGTTTAATTCTACTCAGGTGAATCTCTGGTATCAGGAAAGCAGAGGAGCAAATTCTCAAGTGAGAAAATATTGCCAGGACCTGATTCAAAATGCATGCAAGAACAAGAAGGCAATTGACATGTCTTTGACATGTTCATTCATATTGCATCAGCACATTCAAGCCTTACTCATCCTCTCTGAATTCTGTTTTCTAGTGATAGCTCTTCACCGGCACCGCTGAACCTTTCTTTTATTTTCCTCTTCACTTTTTCATTTGTACAATTATCAGTAAGCTGGGTCCCAAGAGAAAAATGGCAAAATTTAACCCAGATAACCATGCAGAGTGAGTGAACACATGTCCCATTCTGATACATAAGAATCAGCAAGGGAATCTGTGCATCAGCCAGTTCACAAGCAGCACTACGCATCTTCCTTCTTCAGCTACCAGACTTCAGCTCAAAGAGAGCAAAAACCAACCTGAAGCTAACAGGGCTCAGCTGCTGTATTTAAGACTCTCCAAATTTAACCTCTGACCCTTTTATTTTAACTGAAAATAACCTCTACAAGCAACTGTGATGCAATTTAGAAAGGAACTCCCCATATTTGGCATAACACTTGCTTCATTCCAGAAACCTTGAATCACATTGACTAATCACAGACATAGTTTTCATGTGAATATGAAACCCTTTTTCTCCATATTTGCTGATTCCCATGCTTGAAAAGAGAAAGGGAGAGCCAGCTGGGAATTTCAGCTTTTTTATCTGACTCTTTTCTTCACATAACTCCTCATCTTCCTAAACAAACACCTTTCATCCTAGAAGTGAAAAGCAATGTGCGCATTTCTGCTTTATGGAAATTGTATTCATTGCATTAATATAAGTCCCAGATATGAAAATGGGCTAGGTAGCTGGCAAGTAAGGGTCTGTATATAAATTGTTAAAGCAAATTGATAGAAAACCTGTAACACCGTGTAAAACCAGCTCTGGTTTTGGGGTTTCTCTTTATCAGCATTGTTAGCCATTGTCCTGCAAGGTACTTGCCCATATTTACATAGACAGATACATCCATATTTTAATGTAAATTATTCTAAAGAAGGGAAGGAGCTGCCAGAAAGAAAGACAAACAAATGATCATTCACTTCTGATAGCTACAAAGCAAACAAAGACAGGAATAAATCCTTTCTTGCTCATTTTCTTCTTTTTTAGATACAGAACTTCAAAGAATCACCCAATTTGCAGAGATAAGTCTGTCTTTAAAAGCAAGTAAGAGCCTGTAATCAAGAATATGCAAGTTGGTTAGTCAGGTTGTTACTAAGTTTTGGAAATGAATTAACCCTGTTGCCAAATATAGGCAGATTTTTTTTTTCCCCATTCTGATTTATCTGGTTGGAAACATTATATTAAACACACCCTTGATATTTTAAGGGAAGCTTATGATTTGTAATATGCTCCAAGTTTGGTCACAGGAGTAAAGAAAAATCTAGAAGACAATATGTTAGTGCCTATTACCAGGCTTGAAGGTTTGTTATGATACTCAATTCTCCTCGCTGCTTTCTAAGCAGATCTGCCAAAAAAGGGAAGGCTCATTTTTCCAGAGGAATTGATGATATGGGCCAAGAAGCTGTAGGATTTAGGCAGTGCTTTCCCTCAGCTGGTTCCTGGCGCCCACCTGAGTAGCACAGCACTGTAACAGGCTGTGCAGTTTGGGGTGTTTTGTGTTTTCCTGCATCCAGACAGTGTGGTCAGATCCTCCGCTCCATCCCTCTGCTCCCACACAAGACATTTGACCCTCAGCAATGGAGCATACCTGCCAGGAGACAGGCACATACATACATGCATCTGATATTTTCAGAGAAGCAGCTGCTGTAAGCCTTTTCCTTTTCCTCATTTTTCCCATTTCCTATGTCCTCCTGATTCCCACACCTTTCAAGAAAATCCCCTCCATTTCCCATAACATGCATTTGTTTTCAGCTAAGTAATGACCAGGAAACTAATGAGCAACAGACATTTATTGTTCCAGTTCCCTCAGTGCTTTATTACTTTGCTTTCCAAACAAGGAGCCTGCTTTCCTTCAATCCTCATTTCCTTTCCAAAATGGCTCTTAGAGCTTCTCCTTGACTGCTCAAGCAGTCTCCCACCACACCCGGAACAGCATCAAGTCTGGCAGCCCTGACCAGTAGCTGTTCTCTCTTGCCAACCCATTCCAGAAAAACACCATCCCACCAGCCTAGGGCCAGGTCTCATTGCTACTTCCACCAAGGTTTCCTGTCATTCCTGCATGTCCCAACCTGCTCTACGCTCCCCTTTTGCTGTGGCAGTGTATCTGTCCAGGAAGACCACTCCCTGTTAATAGCCATTTTGTTTCTCTGCTTGCAGGTCAATAGATGCCAGCTGGATGAATTCCTGATGTTTCTCCTGGCATGCTGTATGCAGACACATGGGCTAGAAATGTGTCCAGAGACACGACAGCAGCATGGACAGAGGAGTGCTGCAGCCATCTCCTTCCTTCCTTCACCAACAGAGCAGGAGAAGGGCCTGGAGTCTTATGAGGACTTTTTGATGGATTTGGGATTGTTTAGCCTCGGGAAGAGAAGAAGTCCCTTTATTACTTTCTACATCAGCCTGAAAAGAGGCTTTAGCAAGCTGGGTGTGGTCTCTTCTCCCAGGTAACAAGTGACAGGACAAGAGGAAGTGGCCTCAAGTTGCAACAAGGGAAAGTTTTGATTAGCTGTTAAGAAAAATTTCTTCACTGAAGGGTGATCAGGCATTGGAACGGGTTCTACAGGGAAGTGGTGGAATCACATTCCCTGTAAGTGTTCAAAAAAAGTGTGGATGGGGCGCTTGGGGACTCGGTTTAGTGGTGGATTTGGCCTCCATTAACATTTGGATTTAATGATCTTAGAGGTCTTTTCTAACCTTACTGAACCTATGAGTCTATGATTCCTGACCCTGAGGGGGGATGGTGGTGGGAGGTGCAGGGTTTCCAGGCCAAGGGGTTTGAGTCTGCAGGCTGCTGTCCTTTCCAGGAAGAGAGCATGAATGACATTGAAATGTCTCAGCCTCACCAAGCCTTGCTGTGGAGCACAGTGCTGCTCCTGGAGGAAAGACCTGGTGCTGCCATGCACAGGCAGGCACTAGGTCAGCAGCTGGCAGTGGGGGGATGAGGTTGCACACAGGATAACATGAAACAGGAAAGCCAGTTTAAAAACAAAAGGAAGGGGAAGTGCTGCAGCAAAATGTCCGATTTCCATGAGCTTAACTGTTTAGTCCCTCCAATGTATTGCAGTTTCAAAACAGTGACAGTGTCTTGGGGAGCAATGGCATGACGGGAGCCGACACTGATATTTAATATGTGTAACTATTTGCTCAGCAGCGACAGGCCTTGTTCCTCTATGTACTGAACAAACACAGTGGGGCACACTGCCTGCTCCAAGCAGGAGCTGTAGCCATGTAGTGGCTATAGAAGGAGGTGAAGAGAAAAACACACATGTGCACGGGCAGGTCAGTGACAATGGCATTACCTGTGCTTCAAACAATGGGAAGGATTGTGGCCTTGTACATGGTGTGGTGATCTGCCACAAGGTCAGCAGCACAATGAAATAATCTCAAGTCCTTCACAAATTGTGATAGCTGTGATCCCTATCACAATAAAGCTGTTCCACCCAGCAAATCAGCCAGACCAGGACCTCTTTCCCCTCTCTAGCAATGACAAGTGATTTTTCCTGACTGAGCAAGGGGTTTCCCACTGGGAAGCCTATGCAGTAATGTGTGGCTATGTGAGACTTATTTTGACAGGATAGATGGAGCCTTCAGTTCTCATGTAATTTTTAATATCTCATCATTGTTTATGTGAGTAACTAAGTGATTCTTTAAATTGAGGTCCTTTTATTTCAGGGACAGACACTGCCAGAAGAAATAATATTTGATATTTTGTGGGCAGTAACATGATCTTGGAATGGGGACAGCTCAATCACTCTTCTGTTTTTTTAAGGTCATATTTAACTGTCTCAAACTAATATCTCTTTTATTTTTTAAGCTAAGGGTTATTCTGTTTTAGGAAACACTTTTTTTAATAGTGAAGGAGATCAGACACTGGAACAAATACAGAATGGCTGATTCTCTCTCTGATCTTCAAACTACAAAAGATACACTTTGCCTAAAAGTGCTCTAAGGCTCAAAGCAGTGGAAACCAGAACATTACGGTGCCCTTTTAAATGGGGGAAGCCAGAGAAGATCCAGCTTTGGTGACTTTCTTCTCTGCAACTTCTGTATATGTTCTGTACAGGTCTCTTTGTATTGGTGTAGGTAGAATCACAGGATCATAGACTGTTTGCGTTGCAAAGGACCTTAGAAATAATCTAGCTCCAATGCCGCTGCCATGGGCAGGGATACCTTCTGCTACACCAGATTCTCAGAGCTTCCTCCATCCAGCCTGACCTTAAACACTTTAAGGGATAGGACATCCACAACCTCTCTGGACAGCCTGTTCCAGTGCCTCACCACTCCCACAGCTGAGATTTTCTTTCTAGTATCTAATCTAAACATACTCTCTTTCAGTTTAAAAACATTCCCCCTTGTCCTATCACTACACACCCTTGCAAAAAGCCCTTCTCTGTCTTTTTAGGAGGACCATTTCAGGTACTGAAAGGCTGCAATAAGGTCACCCTGCAGCCTTCTCTTCTCCAGCCTGAACAACCCCAGTTTCACATGCTTTCCTCATAAGAGTTCTTAGTCCTTCTCATCATCTTAGTAGCTCTCCTCTGGACTTGCTCTAACAGGTCCATTTCCTTCCTGTGCTGTGGACCCGAGTTGGATGCAGTGCTCCAGATGAGGTCTCATGAGAGTGGAGTAGAGAGAGAAAACCACCTCCTCCAATCTGCTGGTCACACATTGGTGCAGCCCAAGATAGAGTTGGGTCCCTGGGCTGTGAGCACACACTGCTGATTCATGTCCAGCCCCTCACTCACCAGCAGCCCCAAGTCCTTCTCAGCAGCACTGCTTTCGATATGTTCATCTCCCAGCCTGTACTGATATGGGGGCTTGCTCTCACCCAGGTGCAGCACTTTGCACTTGGTCTTGTTAAAGATCATAAGACTCCTGTGGGGCCATTTCTTGAGCCTGTCCATGTCCCTCTGGATGGACCCCATCCTTCAGGAGTGTCAGCTGCACCACACAGCTTGGTGTCACCTGCAAACTTGCTGAGGGCACACTAGATCCCTTTGTCTACATCATGGATGAAGTTATTAAATAACATTGGTCTCAATAAGGACCCCTGAAGGGCACCACTTGTCACTGATGTCCCTCAGGACTCTGAGCCATTGACCACAACCCCCTGAATGTGACCATCTAGTATATTCCTTATCCACTGAACACTCCATCAAATCTTTCTCTCTCCAGTTTGGAGAGAAGAATGTTATGGGGGACTATGTCAAAGGCTTTACAGAATTCCAAATAAATCACATTTGTAGCCCTTCCCTTGTCCACTGATGTAGTCATTCTATCATAGAAGGCACTGGGTTTGTCAGGTAGGGCTTTCCTTGGTGAAGCCATTCTGGGTGACTTGAATGACCTCCCAGTCCTCCATGTGCCTTTGTACAGATTCTGGGAGGATCGGTTCCATGCTCTTCGCAGGCACAGAGGTGAGAATGACTGGTTGGTAGCTCCCAGGATATTACTTTTTGATCTTTTTAAAAGATGGGTACAATGTTTCCTTTTCCCAGTCACCTGGGACTTCGTCTGACTGCCCTTATTTTTTAAATAGCATGGAGAGTGGTTTGACAACTACATCAGCCAATTCCCTCAGAATTCTGATGCATCTCATGAGGGCCCATGGACTTATGTACGGTCAGGTTTCACGGGTGGTCATGCACCTGATCTTTACTTACAGTGGGAAGCACTCTGCTTCTCCAGTCCTTGTCTTGCAGTCCACTCACTCAAGAGGTGTGGGAAGAGATGCTGCCATTGAAGACTAAGGCAAAAGGCTTGTTGAACACCTCAGCCTAGGTAGCCATCTCCAGAGCTGCAGGGTGACAGTAGCCAAGTGATGGAGCTGTGTAGCCCAGTCACAATGGCTGTGAATTGACACAGTGCCTGTGACTATGGGGAAGAATCTCCAAAATCCTTTCGCTGAAGGTTTTGAGGGCCTCTTTGTCCAGCTATGGGCAGTAACTTCATCCAAGGCAATGGGATTGTCAACTACTCCAACTGAAGCCCCTACAGAAGAAAGTCACTTGATGTCTCATTTACAAACTTCATGCCCTTCTGTGGTATCCAGCCACGGTCAAACCACAACTACCATATACATTTCTGTGTCACTTTGATTGGATTGAGCAGTTTTCTGAGAAAAAGGGGAAAATCTAAAATAAAATGGTAGTCTATTCAGTAAAATTTCAGATTAATAGAAAAGCTTTCAATTTTGTATGTTTGTTTGTTTGGGTGTTTGTTCAGAGTTTCTTTTTCTCTTTAAACTTCTTTCTTTTGCAAAGGTTTCCTGAAATCGACCTTTATTTCTAGTCATCCTCCCCTTTGTTTGCATCTTCAAGAGCTTAGATTTAGAAGACCCACAAATATTTGGATATAGAAAATCTAAAGATCTGATACAAAGCGCTTGCTGAAGATGTCTATGAAATGCATCTACAGAGAAAAAGCCATAAGAAGACCTATTTACTGACAGGAATCTAGGCAAGGCTATCCAATAAATAACATTATCTGTATATGATATGATATGATTCTGTAATTATGCCATCCTTTACACAGACATGACGTGATGATTTACAAATTGGCAATTTCTGTGAGTGTGTCTGCTCAGGGCTTGGGAAGAGCTAAACTGGATAATAGCTGCTCATGGAAAAAAATGTGGGTGGCAAGCATGAGTACCATTGTGTCTAGGCAGGCAGTAATGCTTCCTTATACACTCAGTTGTCTGAAATTTTCAGTATCTCAGAAATCTGACACTTCTGTGAAATTTTCAGTATTTCAGAAATTTGACTACTTCATCTTATCGATGAAAATATTGTCTTAAGAAGCATTCACATAAGATAAAGCAGGATAAAATTAATCTAAAATCAGTTTGAATAAACTTTATTATATGACTTCAAATCTACAAGTATTTTTTTATCAAATCAACATATTTGATTGTCATTGAGGATATATTTCTGTTTTTATAAAATGTAGTTTGGCTTTGCTTGGTCATGCATATGAAGAGTTGACTGACAACATTTATAAATGTCTTAAGTCATAAATGTAAATCAGATTCTAGTTCTTCAACAATAAACTTGCCTTTACGCTTGGTGCATGACTTACACCTTCTAGAATCACCTGTTGTGCCACAGATAGTCAGTGAGAAGCTTTATTTATTTCTTTCAATTTTCAGTTCTGTTTTTAGAAAAGTTTAGCTTAATTCAGAAGACTGTGCCTCAGGAGGTTTAATTTCAAGTCTCATCAATTTAAACTTTTCTTTCATATCATTTAGATACACAAGAACAACCACTTATACTTTGCTTCAGGATGGAGGTCTTTAAGGCCAACAGTTTCCAAATAACACCAATGAGAAGATCTTATCATTCAGGAAAGCAAAGCATGGTCAAATTGTTTTCCATGGGAAAATAAGAGCATCAGGTTCCAAAACCCCAACATACAAGGCAATGGACCTCAACAGAGAAATCCAGTTCAACCCTCAGATGAGCTGAAATGGAGCTCATGTCAATTAAACAGACCAAAATTAAATACATGGATATTTTGAAATCAAAATGTTTCAGAACATCTTGATATTTTACCTCGTGGACATGTCATGTCATGAAAGATAGAAGATAGCAACTTCAATACTTGTGTTAACTGGAGAAAAAATTTTAGAATAAAAGTTCTATTGCTCTCAAGGCTCTTAGTTGCTCAGAGAGGCATTAGGTGGCAAATATTTTTTGGATGTCAGCCTGAGTTCTTCAAGGATCCTTCTGATCAGTTTCAAAATTAAAAAGACAGTATATAGCCAGGGATAGATTTAAGAGATAACACTGCAGAGCAAGTAAGGCCCCAAACTGTCAAACCTGGAAAAGAGAAAGAATGTGCTAGAAAAATAAATTATAGCAATGAACACCCTTCTACAAACTGCTGTGAGAGAGACAGAACCCATCCTAATCCCCCAACACTAAGGAAAATAAATGGTTCATATTTATCTTTAACTACATGGAAAAATGAACTTTAAATAATAATCATCTGGTCACATTTCTAAACAGAAAAGATGGAAAAGATACTAAATTCCCAGTGCATGTCTGCTTGGCATTTGCAGGCAGTCATGAGTTGGTTCTGCTCAGCACAGCCTGTCGAGCCTAAATTAACACTCCCTGCAGGGAGTCAGGTTGTGTGTTGCCAGGTGCTGAGCATCTCCCTCACCTGCCTTCCTGGCTGTAGCTCAGTCTGTGTGAGCACAGCCCTACCCCTAACTCATCTGGAAAAGGTTCAGGTGCTCTATGTGTCTGCTGCATGCTCAGGCTCCTGCTGTCACCCAGACAGTGCAGTCCAAGGGGTCAGAGCCACACCTGTGCCCTGAATCCCTCTTTGGGCTCCTCTGGCTGAGCTGATCAGGGCTCAGGTCTGTTGCTGAGTTTAAGCATTCAGTCCAATTAGGCAATCAAGGGTAATCAAAGATGGTGTTGGCCCTGCCAGACATTGATATAAAGGCAACTAATCAGGGCCCAACTCTTCACTGCCTGCAGCAGGAGCTTGTACACCAGGTTAACAGCACCTACATTACAGCCAAGTGAATGCAGGTGTCTCAACCTGGTTCTGAGGCTGCCAGCCTATGAAAAAATCTGGAGCTATTCATGCAAGTAACATGATCTAGATGTGTTCATGTGAATAAAAATTGCCCAAATTAAGTGAATACAGCAGTGGTGGGAGGTCCAATAGAGCTCCTGTGGGGTCACACCCACATGCATGGAATCAGAATCCTGCTTAAGAAGTGGATTAGATTTAATAACATCTTTCTGGAGATCAAGTGGTATTAAACTAATGAGAGAAAAATCTGAGCTGAATCACCAGGAGTCATTTCTTCCATCCCTCCTCTACCTGCATGCCCAAGTTCTTTCTTGCTTGTCCCTGTTGAGGCATAGTCGCACCAAAGTGGAGGGAGATACAAATATGATTGATGGTGGCAAAAGTCTGGCAGCAGAAAATTGTGAGGCAGAATTGTCTCAGTCAAAATGCCACTTTTGCAAAGAGTGAGTGGAACATCAGGGTTTTCTTGTTGGGTTTGTGTGTTTTCTGATCCCAGGGTCAAAATTTTATTAACTCGAAAATCTATCTGGTTTTAGGACTAGATCAAAGACTTAAGTGCTCGAATTAAGGACTGCAACAGCTAATAATGAAAAAACATAAATAGATTTAAGACATGAATGCAAAATTAACAAATAGCTCCAAAACAAAGGAAATCCCTTGATATCCATTGTTTGCTTTTGAGGGAAAACCACTGTTTTTCTTTAGTTACTATTGAGACACTGGGGCACCAGTCAGAAGAGAGGTGCATTCTACACTTCAAGCAAATTTCATGTGTCCTTCCTGTACAGTTTTGCAAATGTCCCTACTCACACACTTTCTTACTTTTTTATTCTTCCCTAGCCCTTTTTCCCTTTCAGCCTCTTCATTATGGTGAGAGTTTGTGCATGACTCACTTCATTCTATCAAGGTCACATTACTGCTGGGGATGAAGGTAAAGAGGGGAGACAGAGGTCACCAAGCAGAAGAAGGGGTAGGCAGACTACCTCAAAATGCATTTGCATCTCAGGGTTAATACTTCTTGAAAAAATGACACAAAATTAAATAGCTTCCCCTTCTTCTTTTCTATTTCTTTCCCAGTTGTGACCTTACAAATAACATGGGGTTATTATTATTTGTCATAATCTCAACTTGAATCTTCTCAAAATTTTGCATTTAGTCTTGTATGATGCTTAAACTCCCAGCATAAACTTATATAGGGAGAGGAGAGGAGAGGAGAGGAGAGGAGAGGAGAGGAGAGGAGAGGAGAGGAGAGGAGAGGAGAGGAGAGGAGAGGAGAGGAGAGGAGAGGAGAGGAGAGGAGAGGAGAGGAGAGGAGAGGAGAGGAGAGGAGAGGAGAGGAGAGGAGAGGAGAGGAGAGGAGAGGAGAGGAGAGGAGAGGAGAGGAGAGGAGAGGAGAGGAGAGGAGAGGAGAGGAGAGGAGAGGAGAGATTTTTGATGAACCGCCTCCCTTGAGCATGCATTTAAGTGAAGGACCAGAGAGAGTGCAAGGCTTTGGATGTACAATCTAGTATGGGAAGAGAGGTTGCAGAAATCAGATTGGCTGCCACCTGAGATGAACAGGATAAATTGCTCATGGAAATGCCTTTATCTCTCCAATAAATGCAAAAAGAATTTGTACAAGTGTCTTAGGCTGGGCAAACACCTGTTAAACAATTAGAAATTAGAAAAAAGAATCATTCTCCTTGAAGATAATGTGTGTTATTGTGGTTATTGCTGATTTCTGGATCCAGACTCCTTACAGGCACACAAGTGGGAGCAAAGTGTTTCCTACTGGGGCTTTGTCTCTCTTCCCTGTTCTAGTTTAAAATCCTGTGCACAAACTAATCATGGAGTAACACCTGGCCCATTGCACAGTTAAGTAACTTAATACTGCACTATTTACAGTTCTTGACAGACTCAGATCCTTCTTGGCGCAGAATTGTACAGACCTAGGGAAATACTTTCTGCTCTGCCTTATTTGCAAGCATTGTCATGAGGATTTTTTTGTCAGCAGAAACAAGTCCATGTTTGAACACTCTGAGCAGTTCTACTAGTAGAGGTCCAGCTAATTACTACTAGGTCCCAACTCATGTTCCTCAGAAAAAGCATCAATGGGCTATAAAGGCCTGCAATTGAAGTCAAAGCTCAGCTGGTGGCAGGAGCTCTTAATACTCACAGAATCCTATAAAACCATAAGGATGCCTACTGTCCCCAATTTTATACCTTCTTCTGGTACAGTGAACAATTTACTTCCTTGGTTTGTCTCTCAGCTGGATTGTTTTGTGCCGGCTTGGGCACAGACACCCTTTAAAATGCAACGTTTTTGACTTCCAACAAAACCAATTTAAATGCAATGACCTTCTGTCAGAACAAGGTTTAGGCAGTTCTGAATATCTCCTACCTGTTTGGATATCAGGTATTGTGGTGAGACCTGCTTTAAATCATCAGGAGTCCTTCCTGATATAGTTTCATGTTTAGCTTTGGACAGAAGAATTAGGATTCCTTGAACATACAGTCCCTTCCCACTGTGTTCTTGCAGCACAGATGTTTTGTCCAGCTGCACACTCGTATGGCTGCTGCCATTGATTATGTGGAATGAGTTTTGTTCTAGCAGAATAATTATACAGCAAAGTGGGCCCACCTTTCCTTATTCATTTCATAGAACTGTCAACATGCAGGTGCTTCAAGAAAAGCTTGTTTGTGCTCTGCCACCAGGATGAGATGAGGGTATGTAGATTTCATCCTTTAGACTGCCAAGATTCCCTGAAGTTCTCATTATGTCCAGCATCTATTTGTACTGCAAAAACTGTCATGAAGATTTACTATTTGAGGTTGTGTACTCTCACACTTTGCATTTTTTTGGTCACTGGAATAATGTTAATACTAATAAATAAAATCAGTGGAGGACTGTGTTCTTGCATTGGACGCAGTGAGGCGTGGAAAGACAATGTGATAGGTTGATAATGGTGTAGACTTGATTATTCTTCCTTGCACTGGTGAGGTAAAACAGGCAGGTGAGTTCTGCACTGTCGCTCACCTGGACAGCTGGGATATCAGCAGCCCATAGCAGAAGAGGTTACAATCATTGAGACATGAAAAACAGACTTCTTGTGGCAGCCCTTGCCTCTTAACTTTGCTAGGTACAGTCCTGCACCCAAGTGATCTCTGGAAGAGGCACGTGTGGAAGCCAGCTAAATCCTAAATAAATTGCTTAGTGTAATGGCATCTTCTATGGACACTGAAAAGGAGCTGTTTTAACTAGGACAAGTAAGGAGAGAGGAAGTAAAGTTTGTTTAATGGTTGCACTTGATGATCTTTGAGGTCTTTTCCAACATAAGTAATTTTATGATTCTATGATTCTAAATGCTTTGTGACTTCCTGTCATTTTAGCAGGGTCAGAATCTCCTTGAATACCCAGGGGAATTATTGTTTGCTCTGATCAGCTGGTAGCTAAGGCACTGTGGGGTGCTTTGTTATACAAGGTGTAAAAGAAGTCAGTAGCAGTGGCTGCTGAAATAATTTAAATCAATCTTAGAACCAGACGATGGAGGAAAAGATATCCCCAAATGTTTACATGACAAGTAATATTTTACCAGGGACACTTCTACAGTTTGAATCCCTCCACTCCTGCATTGTTCCCCACTATTCACCAGATCCAGCATTTTATTATGGAAGTAGGCTGACTGCTGCACACCAGCAGCAACTGATGGCTGTTCCTTCTGCAAGCTGCTGAATGAGGTGTCAAATGGGGTAACAGCTCCTCCAGCATCTGGATGGCAGGGCTGATGTGAGAAGCCAAGTCCTAAATCTTCTTTTTACATCCAGACATTGCTGAGGGAAATGCCAGAGCAAAGTCTGTTTTCCTCTGTATTCTCAGATATGTTTTGTCATAAAAAGGCTCAAGGTTTTGAGGTTCTGGTCTTTGGCTATGTGACATCCCAAAGCTAGCGTGCACTTTGACAGAACAATGTTTTCTTCATCTGTTTACAAGGCAGGAGGCAAACTTTTTAAAGGTATTTTGCTTAAAATGAAAATCCACTTTCTCCTATTTTTTTCTATTCCTTGTGATAAAAACCCCTCACAGCTATAATGGGCATTCTGCTTAGTATTGAGGTGCCCTATAAATAAACGTGCAGTTAATGATGTTCATTTCAGCTCCTTTCACTGATGCAGATAAAGTATATATTATTCAAAAAGCAAGTCAGCTTTCATTATGATGACATGAATAAAAACACAAGGGAACACATTGCTCTACCAAACCCCAGAACCTAGGCAGCCAGTTCTGTGGAAGGTTTTTGTTTCAGAATTTAAAGGACTAAATATTTCAACCAAGCCTCTGGCTGGAGTTTGTATATTTACATAAATTCTTTTTTTCCCTTGGAGCCTGACCCTCTTTCCTGAGGCTTGAGTGAGGGACTGGCTTACTTTTTCTAGCTTTTGAAAGGCTTGTATTTGTAGTCCTGCTTTCTTATTAAGTGTAGATCAGGGGCCCTAAAAGTCAGTTTACACCACTTCCACTTGCTAGAAGATTGCTCCTTAAAGACCCTTTCCTCCATCATTAGAAATAAGCATTCTGTAAATTACACATTTTCATTAACAAATCACTTGCATAATACTAATGCTCCCCACTCAGATTCTTATATATCATGTGGCTTTGAGACTGCAGCATGCTGAGGTCTTCTGGCTCTATTATTTATGTCTCTCACACATGAATAATAACTCTGCTGACATAAATTCATCTAATGAAGGCAACTTTATGCTCAATAAATATTGTGAATGCTTGCTGAATATCACACACAGTAAGAATCTCTTCATGTACTTCCCACCGAAGGAGAGGAACTCTCTTCTGCATGGAAATCACTTTAAGCCTGGCTCAAGTTTCAACCTGTCACTATGTGCACTCAAGTGAGTGCAAGCCCTGTCCTGACACAAATTGGAAATGAAAGATGTTGACAAAAATTTCAGCAATGTGAGTAATGATTTATGACTGGTTTTGCCCAGGCACCTCAACAATGTTCGTGAATAAAGCATTGGGGTTTAGGGTAGCAAATAATTAATTAGAAATAAAATTTCAACTTGATTAGAGATTCCTGAGAAAGAAAAAGGAAAGAACAGAACATTTTATGAATCAACATGCACTTCAGTTCTTCTTCTTCTTTAAATACCTGTGGCAACATGTAAAATTTAGGTCACATCTTTAACCATAGGCACCTGCTGGTGACATGTTGCCAGTCTACAGCGCTGTTGACGGTGTAAGAGTTTACCCTGTGATCACATCTGAGAGTCCCATTTTTGCATGGGAACCCAACATGACATCTGAATATGAAACACCATGATCCTGTAAGCTTCATGAATTTTCCCTGTTCTGGACTGTCTTATATAGAAAATCTTTTATTTAATGATAATATGATAGAGAAAAGAAGGCCTCTTGTAGGCAGATAATACATAATACCAAAGAGGTCTTGCAAGTACTCCTAAGATATCACTCTACTTCTGAAATTATAAACAAAATTTTCCTTGCCTTCAGAAAACAAAATGAAAATCTATTAAATTATTAATATATATTCATGTGCACTCTTAAAAATATGGTTTGCCCCTGACTTAGCGCCAAGTGTGTACTCTTAAATCATAGCATTTCTGTCGCTAGCATCTGCAATGCCAAACACCAAAAGCCCCACCCTGCAGGAAAATTGTCCCCCCAGACGCCCTTTCATTCCAGACATACTCATTCAGCCGCTGCTTTCACAGCCTTTTAATCAAATCAACCCTCACAATCTTCCTTTCACATCACCATCCTGTCTGTCGCACACAAGCAAGCCAATTTTACACTGCAATTGTCCTCTCATTTCTGAGCATCACATCAGCCCCATTTTCACTCTAAAAAGCTAAATCCCTTTTTCAGACTGCCATGAAGCTGGGAGAACTATATAACCTGCATTTTGAGGAGGGAAAAGAAGTGGCAATTACAGTAAAGCGCAGAACCTCTTAGAAGGAAAAATTTCTTCTGCTTTCCCCTCTGCTTCCACCTTTTTTCAGACCCAGATTGTAAGTGCAAGAAGGCTTTAAAGAGCAATGGCAATTGTAAGGAAACTGAAATACTCTGCAGGTGAGCCTGCTCCTTTGGGAGATGTAGACCAGAATTTGAAGGGATACCTAAGAGTTTTGGCACTTGGAAGCATTTTTGCTCACTTTGAGCCCTGTGTACAAGAACAAGGCTCAGAAGACTTTTATGTTTTAATTTTCTACTATTAAAAGCAGTGAGGATCTCTTTACAACCTTCTGACATTTTTGTGTGGCCAATGGGGTCCAACTGGCCCAGTGATCCTTGTTCCCAGCTTTGCCATTTTGTCCTTTGGGAAACAACCCTGAACAGTTTGTTTGTCTAATGTGAGCATAAAATATGGCATGGTGTTATTGCAGGTTTGCACATGAGTGGCCAGTGACTTAATCAGAAATTGGGAACACTAACACTGTGATATATTCCTGCCAAGATGCAGTCTGAAAAACACAGATAAGAGAAATCCTTATGTCATAGATATGAAAAGAAATTTTGTTAGCAATAAGAAGCACATAAAAGCTCTTCAACTAGTGCTCTAACAAGGAAAGAGTTGATGAGAAGTGCTAATAGCACTGAAGGAGTGAAATCAGTTAGAGCAAAATAAATTACAAGAGCACAATAAGTGTCTGTTTTAAGCAGTTTCCAGATCATCTGGGAGTTTGAAAACCTTGACATAAATGGCTTTACTGACATTGCCAGTGTATTGTCTGCTTAACAACACCCACTCTACTCCTTTGTATTTTAGCAAGGGCAGTTCATAACATAAAAGAGCAGCATAAGAGTTTGTACTGTGACCACATCTGAGAATCCCATTTTTGCATTTTGTCTACTTGGAATCTGCACGGTCATGCTGGCAACAGCAATGTACTGGCTTTAGACAGCTGGTGTATGAAATCAGCTGTAGGGTGCAATGGGGCTGCACATCCATAGGGAATCAGAGCAGGCAGATGTGAAGGACACAGCTGTTCCATCCTTGTCTTGGGAGGGATGCTCCCTGACTAGCCATGTCCCATGGCTGCCGAGTAGCCTCAACAGGACTGTGCACAGTACAAATAAGTGTGAATCTTATACTTTAAGTCTATTGCAAAATGTTTGAGTGAACCATACCATTTTCTCAAAAAGTTACTGAAGCATACCTCTTGGTGTACGAGCAGCTCAAGCTATCTGCCCATGCATGGGATCCCAGGCTCTGCAACTCAGCGCTCTTCCAGAGACCACAGACTGGACTTCACCACACAACTGCTGTAGGGTAATACACCTACATCATATTCAACCAAGTCAGCTGTCACATCAGCTCTCCATTTTCATACAAACAGGCAACAATAGTTATTTCCACTTGCAGTCCTCACCAGCTAAATCAAATTTTCCATGTATATTTAAACACTAAGGTCATTTTGTTGACAGTAGCTGAAGGAAGAAGCAAACTCTGAATTCTAAAGAAATATTTCCCTTCACACAAAAGGGATCATTTTGTTTATGCAGTTCACATTTAAGGCATCCTCTAACATCATCAAATCTGTGATTCCTCTTCTGGTATGAATGACCTATCTCATGTTCTATGCTGCCTCTTTCACTGCATCCCACATGAGACAACAGTAATTTAAAATTTCACCTTTCTGCAACTGCACTCAATCATTTCTATGCATCTGCATACTAATTCAGGGTCTAGGACTGGAAAGTCAAATGATTTCTTACTAGAGAAATATTAATGCTCTGTTATAACAATGCTGATTGCATTACTACTACTGGAGCTGTGCACAAAGCATGCATTGTCTGTTTTTTGTCAACCTAAGCATGGTAAACATAGACCAGAATCAGTTTGAGCAGGGATGTATTAGTAGTCATGTCAATGTTCTGCCTGACCACTGCTAAGCTTAATCATAAGCATGTTACTCGATTAGGCGGATGTCTCTTAATGTCTTCTGGCAAAAATGTTCCACTTGGTATAAATAATTAAATGTCCAAACAAGGATTTCAGTCTAACTACTCTGTCTCCCAAGTGCGTGCCTTCCCAAACTAATCTCACTATTTTCCTCGTGTGATGCAATAGAATTTAATTATTTATGCCAAGCAGAACAGTTTAGCTAGAGGAGATGGAAATAGCATGCCTGTCTACTCCCCCTCCACAGCTTGGGAGTTCCCATGGGCCCTCTGGGACATGAACTTTATACATTCCCGTTCCTGCTTCTGCATGGGGAAGGTATAGGAAGAGTGTTCACACTGTATGTGTGGGCTTCCCCCCTGCTGCTGGGTTTAAACGGGGCATCACATTTCTTTTGTTCTACTGTAAGTTTCTGCACTGGGTCTCAGAGGCAAAGCAGCCAGGGTTGATGACTCCCACTTGTGCTCCAGTGCAAGCTTTTGGCAAGGATGGATATTTACATGTGTGGAAGCAGCAGTGTAGGTATCTTGGTGGTTTCATGAGCTGAAACACAGTTCCTGAGAGAACCAACTTGCTTCCTTGTTATCTGCAGCCAAGTAGTGATGCAGGGATGTAAGACATCCATCAGACATGTGAATCATCCTGGGGATCTGGCCCCTGACCCACAACACTGCATCAGATGCTGACTCCAGTGTGTGTTTTCAGCACTGTGTCTATAGCACAAGTAGCTACCACAGCTCATTTGGCATGTTGAATGAATAACATTTGGCTTGACCGGTGAAGAAAGAAGAATGTATCCCTTCTCAAGTATCACTAGTCTCACTTACCTAACCTGTCATACACAAGTGTTATCAATAATATTATACTACATCAGTCTTGGTGCAATAGAACAAAAGGGAATAAAGCAGAATCAGAGGACAGCAACTGGCTATGTAGAGATGTGCAGTAGCAGCAGTTTCTTTTTCCATTTAGGTTATATGAACAATTAGTTTATATTTTAATTTTCTTTGCTCGCTTGATAGAGGAAGAGATCAAAAGACAGTAGATGAAATAACCTCAGTCCTTTAATAAATTGGTGTATTTTTTAACATGAACATTTTTGTAACAGTTTACAAAAGATCTCAGTACTGGGCATTTTGGTGTTAAAAGACAGAGAAAAAATACTTTTATTTTGGTAGGATGTTTTTGTTGTTATTAATTTTTGGGAGTTCTTTTTCTGCTTTCCTTTTCTCTTTGCTCTCTAACCACCACTTCAGGTCTGTTGAATGTATCTAACAAAAACATTGCCAATCATAATGTCTCAACGTGCCTCTGTAAAAATAGCAAGCATATCAAGTAGAAATCTATAGGACCAGATTGCATCTCATCCTGTAAGTTCACTATCCTGTGAAGAGGGGAGGGGGAGATGGAGGGAGTTTTCTCAGGTGATTCCTCCTTCCCTTCTCTTCCTGCAAAGGGAAAATGAGGAGTATTTGGTCTGTGTGGATTTGGCACAGCTGCATGGTTTCAGCCCACCATTAGCAGGTGGCTGGCACGACTCCCTGCCTCGCAAGCATGATAAGGGATGGACAGGTAGCCATCATGACATTGAGCTTTGCAGGTTCTTTTTCACAAGCAGTCCTCAAAGATCTGCCAAATGCAGGCAGTAGCTTTCAGTGTTGGGCCAGAGGCTGACACTCTCCAGGCTCCTTGCTCCAGGCCATGCTGGCTACCACAGGAGGCCACAAGCTCTGTGGAGTGCATCCCTCGTGTTTCATGGACAGGATGTGGTACAGCAGCCCAGTTACAGCCTAGAGCTTCCCACCTGTCCTTTTTCTGTATGGCTTGGCACCCTGCCTTGGATATCCCTCCTACAATGGTGGTGTGAGAGAAGCACACCTGATCCCTGGGAGTGGACCAGGTAAGGAATGGCATGGTTGTCCTGCTCCGTGCTGACAGCACGGGACTTGTGCTAAAGACGGCCTGAGCTCAGCCAGCACATCTCAAACCTTGCTCACAGGCAGCACCAGAATGTGACTATGGCACTAGATAAGGGGCTAGTTCAAATCTGTGCCCCCACTCACCATACAATAGAGATTCAGTCATGGTACCTCTATGTAAATAACATTTAAAGAAAACAAAGAGCCTGAGCTTGCAGTTTTCTTGTGGATCCTCTTTTCATGTAGCTAAGCACAGAGGCAGCAGCTTCTACACATCACTGTGAATAACACTCTGGAAGAAGCAGCCCACACTTCCTCCACACCAGAAACAAAAATGAGCCTAACACTGGGGTTATTTTCTCTTTCCCACCATCCATTACTAATTTTTGGCTATAGGCAAAGATCTGAAAGTCTGTAGCATGTCAACCTTCTTGCTTGCATTGCCCTTATATGGTGCACATCAGAAGAAATGTCATTATTTCTTGCAAGGCAATACATCCATTGCAAGCCTGTTTCATGCTCCCTGGAGTATCTATAAGGTGGGAAATGCAATTAATTCTAGAAGGAATCCTTCCTGCTGGCAGGCAGCCAGAGATAGCAGAGCCGTAATAGCTTTTGGGCAGCCACAGCACAGAAATTACAGCCATTCACCAAGGACACTCCCCCTGAGCTTCTGCTTTCTTGAAGTAGTTGCAAATAATATCACTTGGATTCAGATAGCTGGAGGGGAAACTCAGGCACCAATGAAGCATGAAACAGCCTGGCCTGAGACCTAAAATAATCCTGCGTAAAAATTCACAGCTGCCCGTAGTTAAAAATAAAAACAAGATCATATCCCCCTCTGCTTTCCATCAATGAATTTCCTTTTGTTCCCTTCCCCCCCACCCTTTCCTCCTCTTCCTGCATGCCTGCCTGTGCCCTGTCAGACACCATTCCTTGCCCTGCAGCACCTGGAGGGCAAAGGGTGTCCCCAGCCTGCCCGCTAAGCCCACCGCGGCTGGTGCCCCTCTGGGGGCAGGGATGGTGCCCCCACATACACACAGCCCCCACAGCACTCTCATCACCTGCAGCTTTGGCTGCTCTGAGCACAGACCATGCCAGCACTGGGCATCTCCAGCTGGGGGCATGTCACCTGCTCAGATGGGAGCTGCATGGCTGCAGAGGTGCTGCAGAAAGACCTGACACCTCTGGCCAACAGTTGGCAGGTGTGAGTTCCACAGACAGTATGGAGTTTGGCAGGAGAAAAATCCCAAGCTTCTATTGATCTCCTACCTTCCCATGCCTGAAAAGCCTCACCAGAAGGATGAGATTCAAAATCTTCATATATTGGTTTCAGTATCCTGAACTGAACACTGCGGCTAAAATACGTTATGAGAAGCACTCAGGAAAGAGGAGATGCAACAAAATACAGTAATAATTACAGTTAATAATGCAAGTTCATTGATGGACTAGATTCTGATCCTTTTCTCACATTAAGTAATGACTTACTTTCATGGAGTAAGCAATGCCTCTTGCAAAGAAGAATACTGTAAGAAATCCATGATATGACAAAGTAAAGAGCACACAGTGGCATCCTGAAAAAATGGCCTCACTAAGAGTAAGAGGTCATTTTGAAGGAGGAAGGCTGGCAGAGTCTTATCTGCCCACAATATCTGCCTGTCTTTTAGTTCATAATACAGTAGCCCTAAGGGTGGCCAGACCAAAACTAGAGTTTCACTGCCTTTCCTTGGCAGATGTGAACTGTAATCTTCTCTCAGAGTCTTATAATCCAGAAGAAAGGGGGAGAAGATACTAATTCTATATAAGTAAACCCAGATTCCATACAAGGAATCTCAGAACCAGTTGGGATGTCCTCAGACTTGTGAATCCTTGTCCTGTCTCCTATCTCCTCCACCTCCTTAAGGGATAATTTTTTCTATGGAAATATACCACTGCATCTAATAATGCCTTGCACTTCTGTAGCATTCTCTACTCAAAGATCACAAAACAGCTCCCAAAGGAAGGGAATCACCACACCCTACACAGTCAGCTGCAGTGCAGACATCTAAGCCAAAGCTAGGTCACAGCCAGCAGAAAAAGAATTAGTGCCATCAGGGGAGCACTGGCTGTACAGTGGGATTCACCTCATTGCCCAACAACTCATGAGACAATGGAACTAAAAGTGGAATATCCCCTGCAGCTGCAGACAGCCCTCGTCACCCCAGCACTGGTGCAATCTTGCTGGGCAAGGTAAGTGGAAGGTACAGTGTCCCAAGGGAAAGCTTTGTCCCATGCTGTCTGGGTCTGGCCCAAAGCAAATCAAGGGGAAAGTTATTTCAGTATGACAGGTTTTGGTCAAACTACCTCTATGGTGTACATTGTTGCGCCTCCTGTTCTCAGAACTTCTGGAATCCACCAGATTCCAGAATCCAGGCACAGCATGCATTCCCTGCCTCTACATCTGCTCTTGGGATGCAATGATAGTGCAAGGGTAAAGAAATAATGTTGTTAAAAGATCCTATTTAACATAAGTAAGAAGTCACAGGAGATTGTATGTTACCCAAATTGGAGTGGGTAACTTCGTTGTGAATTTTTATTGATACTGTTGGGGTGCAAATTTCTCACCTAGTGGGCTGCTTGAGAGATGCTGGTCTGCCTCCCTAACAACAAAACTGGGTGCTGGCCTTGCTGCCCCATGCTTTGGGCACTTTCCTTACCACAGAAAATAAAGTCTTCCTTTACACCACTCTTCTGTTCAGTGGCAGATGGCATTCCTGAGATGATGCACATGCACATGCAAAGCACATGCTACACATGTATCACTGAATACACGTGCCCCACACAGCAAACCAAGACCCAAAACTTATTGTGGTGTCATGAAGAGTAAATAGTTCTTGTTACATATAATATATGGCATGCACATTTTGAGTTCAGTCACCCGGTTTTAACTCCCCCCTGCCTTCCCCACAATAAGTGCCAGCTTGCCCATCCTGTCCCTCTCACTAAGGCTTCCCATTTGCTTCTGCAATCCTTTCTTCTGATTATCCAACACCTGGTTTTGTGCTGCTTCTGGTAACTTTCCATTCTTTTAAACCCCACACAGAACCTGGAAAAACGGGTTTGCGTAAACTTTAAGTAACCCCTTGTGCCAAGACTATTTCTAACTCAGTAGTGGAACATGATGGCTTAATGGTCAGAGATTGCTCCCAGCAGAGAAGTTACAAAGCATTTAGGGAGGAAAGGAGAGAGGGGATTTCAGACTCAGTTGCATTTGGCTGCAAACTTCCTATAAAATTTGTGTTAAGATTCATGTCATACATTTATGGGGAGCTATTTCCAAGGAAGTGCACCAAGTGTGTTAGCATGTCATTGGGAGTTAGAAAGCTTTTATTTGGCTGGAGATTGAGCTGTTCCAAAGACCGGGGACTGATGGCTCATCACAGGCTGGAGCATTGAATCATTATTAATACTGTTATCAGGAACAAATTTTGCATAAACTATATGTGGAAAGGTGTCAGTGTAGTACTTTCACACTTATAAGCCACTATTTCTACTTCATAGAAACACAAAGTCTGAGTCAACACTAAAAACCCAACAGAACTGTTACTGTTTTTTACAGGAGATATGTTTGTCCTGGTCAGGACCCTTCCTTCACCACTGCCTGCATCTTTGTACAGGCAAGCTGAGCTCCCTCAGCTCTCAGCTGTGACAAAGCAGCCTCACACAAATGAGTCCTTCTGCTTGTAGGAAGCCAAGGAAACACAGCTAGAGGTCCACAGGATGTTAGTAAAGGGATGTCTGCGTGGGATGTAAGTAAATTACAAAGAGCTACAAACACACTGAAATCAAGACAGGAAGCATCTGTGGGGGTCACTGAGGAGCCATGGAGAACTCAATCCATTAGACATTTTCTGAGTCATGAATTTTTTAAATGCAGTATAGAGGTAGTTTTCACTAAAATATTTTACTTCTTTTTCATTTTATTCTCCTGTCATTGATACTGCAACTGGTCAAATTAGATCCTATGTCAAACAAACTGTCTCCAAAACTAAGGAAAAAAAGTAAAAGCAATTGGAATCTAAAGGGTACCCTCTTAAATTCTTGAAATCTGAATGCTTGCAATCTCTTGGAAGTTGAATGGCCTAGCCAGGAGAAAGCAGACTTCAGATTCATGGAGGGAGTGGGATTTGGAGGAAGTCTAGAAGCTATGCACATAAACCTCAGTGAAGTTCTCCAAGCGGCTGGACACAAAAATAAGTGAAACGATACATTCTTTTAACCCTTCTGTGTTTTCCCCTTTGACCTTCAGCCTTTCTAGTTTAGACCTTTCATTAGGTTACACCTTTATATTGCTCTTCTTGCCCATTCCTTCCCATTTTAGTTAAGCTGTGAGAACAGTCATGGCTAAACAACAGCAGAGCCCACCACCCAGCACCCATCCTCTCAGCTGTGAGTGAAAACCATTCTGAAGAAATGAATAAAGACTACAATAAACAGTAAATCCTTAGTAACATGTACAAGAAATTCAGAGAAGGCACCAGAAAATGTATTGCACAGATAAAACCTAAGCTGATGTCAAGATGACCAAGTGCATTTTTTCCATCTCTCACTTCCGTGAATCTGCAGCACATGAGATCACCTTCCTTTTTATAAATGATATAAACTTCTGTCTGGGGCATTGTTTCCACAAGGTCCAAAGACTGCTTGTTTCTCAGCACTGAGCTGAAGTTAACCCTGCACTGCAAATGTATTCTAGATTTGTTCACCTTCTCCCATTTTTGATTCCGCTGTTAGAACTATGTCAGAAGTAGATTTTTTTTCCCCTTGGATATAGTCCAATATTCATTATGTAGTGAAGACACTGTTAAATCAGCAGGACTGTGCATATGGGAAAAATAGATTAGGAGATCAATGAATAATGATGGATCCTGTCAGAAGACCTCTTAAAAGAAGAGAAGCTATCAAGCAAGGTCAGAAAGCATAAGCTTTCCCTCTTAAAAAAAAAAGGACTTCTTTTAAAAAAGTCAGAAATCAACAGCAGTGGTACAGAAACAACAATAGCATCTATATGGGAAAAACAGTTCTGTGACTGTGACACCCATCCAACTTGATAAAAGTTTCATTCAAACAACAGTCAGTCTCTTTTTATTAAGACTTGCAGAACAAAAAGTATGCACAAGGAAGCCTAAAATGGTTTTGCTCCAAGTATATAGAAAAAGTGGCAGGATCTTTCACTTGACTTGTTCCAATGGGATTGAGAGTTGTGTATCTCAGCTAAGTGGGAGGAAGGTGATCAAACACATTCATTAGTTAGCATTTATACAGGACATCTCTACCAGGAAGTGTAAGCTGCATAGACACAGAGTTCAGGACATAGCAGAACAGCAACAACTCAGATCTGGCTAAAGCTTAGCATGATCAAAAGCAGTTTTTGAACTAAGAGTGCTCATATTCAAAGTCTGGAAATTAAAGTCAGTCAAACAAAACTGGTGCTGAGTAACACACTGTTCCCTTAAGCTAATGGTTTTAGTTTTGTTGTTGTGGTGGTTTTGCAGGGGGCTGCTTTGACAATAGGACATCAGTAAATGCAGTTTCAGCACCTGACCTATGTTAGCTGCTAAGCTGAGGTGGTAACACAAAGGGATGGGCTGCACAGCAAGAAGCATCTTGCAATACAGCACTCAGTACACTTTCAGATCAAGATCAAAGGTAAAGCTTTAGCTTCAAATCACATGCTTACCATTCACATAAAAGATATCTTGCAGAGAATCATTTACTTCTTCAGTTTTTCATTCATTACATAATCTGTTATCCTTAGAAATACAGGTTCACATGCTAAGCCTTTGCAAACATCTGATTATTAAGATACAAACACTGCTGTATTTAAAATACTCCTTCAAACAGAAGACTAGGAATGATTCACAGTTCAGCATTTCTTGGCCTATTTCAGAGTCCAGCCTTTGTGAATCATGGCTCTTGCACCTAAAATAACACTTTCAGCTCAGTTGTCAAATATCATCACAACTGCTAAAGTCTGTATTGACATGGGAATGAAATGTACACCTGTTCCTTTCCACTGACTGCCCCCTGACTGTCAGCCAGGCAGCCACAGACCATGGACAGGCCAGATGCAACTTGGGAGCCTTAGATGCTACTCTGCATTCAGTCACCTTAATGCTCCATCATAAAACATTTGACTCGTGCCAGGGGAACATACCCCTTCTCACTCACAATCTGTGCAGCGCTGCCACACGTGGACAGTGGGAGAGCATTTACAAACAGCAGGATATAGATAGAACATCTGAAAATATGAGCTTGCACCAGAATAAAAATAGCAGTCTCATCCTTTTCATGTGCGACATCAAGCCCAAAATGGAAAGTACCTTTCAGAAGACTGTTTGCTTTAATGAAGGTACACTTTGAGCCTCTCAAAATGCTACACACAGACTTTCTGCTGTCTCAGTGTTCTACCTCATTCATGGATATTATTAAGCACCTTAAAAACATGTTTATCAAACCTAATATTTATGAAACGGGGCTCTATCTTAAAATTAGAGGTTTGCCATTCACAGAGCTACCTACAGCTTTCAGGGAGCTCCCGCTCAGTGTTTCATTCACTGAGCTGCACGCAGCAGTCATTACTGGCAATTGTCTCCGGTGCTCCCCACACCGCGGCTCTTTGTGCAGGGTGAGTCACTCCCTGCAAGCTGCAGCTCCAAGCAGAATTTCTTCACCCTGCAGTAACCACGTACTTTGTTCCAGATAGCCTTCTTTCCTTTTGAGTGGGCAGAATTAGTGAATGCAATTAGTGATAATGCCATTTGTCCCCAGGGTCATAATTTTTCTCAAAGCATTTATTCTTTTCACTACCTCTCATATTACACCAAAAAAAAAAAAAAAAAAAAAAAAACAAAAACAAAAAAAAAAAAAAACCAAAAACAAACCTGCTGGAAAACTGGCATGTAATAGTCACAGATGCCAGAAAAAAGATGCATCTCTGCTGTTGAAAGGAAGAATAGTGGCCCACGAGAATTTGATTCAACATGTAAAAATATTTCTATGCAGTTATAATGCAATTTAGTCCAATTCCACTGTTCTCTTGTGAAAATATCTTCCTACTCTCTGTCAGGAGGGAACAATTATTCTGCACCTTTCTCTTTCCCTCCCAGTGCTGGAGGATAATGCCAGAGGTAAACAGACAATGCTTTGTCTTTTTTAAAAAACTGTCTATTTGCAACCATTCATTCTAGAAACCTGGGTGTTGGAGAGAGTAGACTATCTGTCTGCTGTTTTTCAGGTTTTACCTTTTTTCCTGTTCCAGTTCCTGGTTAGATACCATCTCTCTCCCTTCCAATTTACTCCAAGTATAAATAGAGTGGATAGGTGTTTTTATTGAGCAAATAATTCCTAAAACCTCAAATAAATGGGAGGGTGATTTTTCCTACTTTCCTCATGAGTACAGCAGGGTAAATTACCTTTACACCCTTCATGTGAAGCCACATTTCAGCTCTTTTATGGTGGTCTGACTCAGATTCAAACAGCATATAAATTTATGTGGGGTTAATACAGATTGTGCTTCTTACTCCTGGCATCTGTTCTCACACAGATGCTTTTGGATATCATTCTTTTGAATATCATTATTTTAACCTTGTGGGAAAATTACAGAAAATTAGCAGTGGCTTTATACATCAAGCCAGATACAAATATGACAAGCCAGATACAAGTAACTCAGAGTACTCAATTGATCTATGTATTTCTTTGGGCTTTTTTATTTTTCCATATTCTCTTTGCTACAAAAGCCATATTTGAGACACAGATTTGCTCATGTGAAAAACCGAACCCAAAGGACAGCAATCTATTCCCAGGTGGCAAAACACACCTGCCCCTCTGAGGCGGTTGGGACTGGCCCATGAATTGAGCTGTACTTCTCAACAGATAAGGCTGAAACCCAGCCTGGAGGTTTGCTCAAAACAAGGCAAAATGAAAGTGCAGCTCTCATAATCTCTACCAAACATGGTGTCATGATGGGAGGGGTAGTGCTTTATCTGCTGTTAATCTTTCAAAGTGCATTACCTGCAGAATTGCCTCAACTCCTCAGCCTTCTCTGTCAAATTGCCCGTGGTTTGGTGCAGAATAACCATGTTCAGCAAGGACAGGTGGCTTTTACCAGTTTATCTCATGTCCCAGGGGTACACACTTTAATGTTTGGTCCTTTAATGCTCTAAGGGAGGGTGGCAGTGCCTAACAGTCAGAAGGAGATTCAAAGGAATAGAAGAATGAAGGTGGTTTCTTTCCAAAAGTCACATCCAAAAGAAGAGTTACAGCTGTGCAGCATACAGCTAAACCAAGTGCCCCAGGGGCTCTGGAAAAACTCCCACTGTCACTGCTGAAACCTACATAGCACCAGGGTAGCAGAGCCACTTCTTTCCCTGTAAAGCCTGTCCAAACCTCTTATCATGGTGAGCATCCTCTTTTGTGGACCCCCAAAGCAGAGGTCCCTAATGCTGCTTCTGTAACCAGATCTTCATAGCTCCTCAGAGGAACACTTCCTCTGGGCAGCCTCAGGTAAACTGGTTTTGCTTGTGTAAGGAGACCAAGCACAAGTTAGCTCTTCTGTTCCAGGCTCCTGAAAGGTACCAGTGCCTGCCCCACACCAGGCTCATCATGTTAATCAGAGCCATAAGCTATGACTGTGTTTCCATCTGCCTTTCTAACCTTACAACCATACCACATTTTCCTGACCCACTTGGCTTTGACAACAGAATAACCAGATGCAGCTACTGCATGGCAAAACCAACAGTCTCATTTTGCCATGGAGGAGAAAGCAGACTGTAATTTTGAGAGAGTCACTGAAACAAAACCCTCCAGGTCAATTAAAACTGGTGAGTCCCAGCCTGGATGGGAATTGATGGGATGGGCTGTAAGTTTTGTGGGCTAGAACTTGCACACTATGGTCACAGGTGTGGCAGCTGCTCACACAAACAGGTGTGGGCAGTCCCCATTAGGTCCCTTGTGTGAGGAAGAACTATCTCTGGACAAGCCAGCTGTCCTCTGATGCAGTCACACCTATTTACAAACATCTTTCTACCAGCTCTCAGGTGTAGCATCACTCCTGGGTTTTTTGGGGTTTTTTTGTCTCTATTTCTCAAGCATTTACTCTACCTTTGAACAGGGGAGAAAAACCAACCCAAGCCTCCTTCCATCTTTCTGCCAGCATTAGTGAAAACACTTTACCCACAATACAAATTCAAGAATAACCTCAAATACCCTTTTAAGTTTAAGCAGCAATTTGAGTGTGCTTTGGCTACAGGCCAAGCTGGGCAGGGAGGGCAAGATTCCTCTAACTGCAAACTAAGCAGGCACTGTTACCTGCATTAGTCACTCTGACTCCTTTTTATAGCAGAGAGGAACAAACATTTCCAGGAGAGAATTCATCTGACCTACTATTACACTGACCTATTATAGGTGAGATTAATCACACCCTTGAGATGTGCTGCTCTTCCTAGTTGCAGAGAGAGCCCACGGCATTTAGCTCAGCTGCTTTACAGACACTTAAGACATCCCAAATGACCCTCTGCCAGGGAATCAGGCCTCAGATGCATGGACCTCAGATATCTGTCACCTACCCTAATGCTGTGGTGTCACCTTTTTGTATTTTGCTTATGCTTCTATGATGTGAATGTATCTATTCAGCGTGTTCTGAATTCTATTAATTCTCTGGTGCTTCCATATTGTTATTTTTGTGTCCCCTTAGACAGAATGTTGCATTTATCAATAGGGTGAAATGTCAGGTCCTTACCTGCTCACACTTGTGGTAGATGTATGTCCCTGGGAACCAAGAACAAAAGGTGACCAGACAGTGCAAAGCCAGCGTGGTGATTACTGATGTATCAGGTAACACAGCACAGCTGGTAGAGAGAGACATGTCTCCTGGGTAACTAATGGCTGCCCCTGTAAATAAACCCTCAGGGAAAGGCCCTCTGCACCCAAAGGCTTCTAATTTCTGCAATTTACACCGGGTGGCTCAAGAAAACATTACCATTCCTGACATACCTTTCACCGCATGTCCCCTTAGGCCATCGCAGCTGTAATGACTCCACAGTCCTGCCACATCCCCCAGGAGGGCCTTTTTCTTAAGAGCAGGAGAGATGGAGGAAGACAAATTACATTCCCCACACAATGTTTGCAAGGAAAAACATCTGGAGGTGATACTGGAGGAAGAGCTAGGGCTCACTAACCATAACAATTGCAGCCTCTCTTCCTCAGCTTAATGCACTCAGATGAAGCTAGAAGAAGAGAAAAATAATAGCAAAGCCTGAGCAGAGGATGCAAAGAAATCAACTTGTGGAGAAGCTTTCAGTGTTGCAAAAAATACACATTTCCATAAATTCCAGACCAGGAAGCTGGGAAACCTCAGCATCTTTAGTTAGTTACTGTTAACTAACGCTAAGACATTGCCAAGGCCAGCATTACCAGTGCCCAGTGCTCCTTTTCTGGGGGGAGCATTTCTGTCTGTGCTTACTCACAGCAACGTTGAGAGACACCATCAGGATGGATCAGTAATGCTCCATGATGTGCACTGCACACAGGAATATACCAGCTTCTGTACTGGAAGAGCTGCAGTAATACTGCAAGGGAGGGTAACTTGGGCCAGAGAGAGCCCTGATTCATGCTGCCACAGCAGCTCCTCTGCCAGTACTGTGTCCCACCTTCAGACACCTTTCTTTTGTCCCCTCTGCATGCTGGACCTTGCTAGGTACTGTAAACCTCCTTAGGGCTTGGGGAATGGGAGGGCAGCAAGACCAACACCACCTTTTATGAAAGAGCTTAAGAGATCACACTCTTCAGACACCCTGCAAAACTTGTAAGCCACCTTTCAATAAGCTGCATTGGAAAATATCTGATATTTACTAACAGCTTTTTCTCAGCACCTAGCTTGTTGGGTTTTGACACTTTTGATCTTGTTTGATTATTTATTTCCACTCTACTATATTCTAACTCTTCTGGTTTTGAAGTGCTTCTTTCTGACAAAATTTCTCCCTCAATTTTACTGGACATCTTTCCAACTTTACCCTGTAAATGAGTTTGATGCAAGATATTTTTGTCTGCTTCTTTAGAGTCAAATGAGTGAACTGTAGGGGTTTTTTTCTTTCTGAAAAGTCCCAATTCAAGACAACTAGATTTAGTTTTGTCTTTTAATGGAAACCTTAATGTTTTGAGGAGCTCTACAAGAATAGAACATGTAATCAGTAGCACTTGGGACTAAATGTTCCTTGCAAATAACATAATGCTGGGCAGTTTTCCTCCTTCCAGAAATTAAAGGGAAAGCAAGATGCAGTCCTGACTTCATTTACACAGCTTTATTTCAGCTTATTTAAAATACCTTGATTAAATTTCAGCATCTATATTTCTTCACCTCTATGTGAAAAAGCAGTAATAACAGAGTTTGCCATCATCAGAATTTCCTGATGGAATTAAAATCTCTATGTGATGGCTCAGCTTTTCATGGAGTTTGTTTTCCTTGTTTTTGTTTGTTTTTTTTTTTTTTGGGGGGGGGGGGGAGTGTAGAAAGTTTTTGCCTGAACACAATAAAATTCTGTGCCTTAATAAACTCAGCTTCATTCAAACCCTGTCAGTGACAAAAGTATTGCAGAACAATGACCACAGTGGGGGTCATGTTCTTATTCTCACGCTACAGACCCAGTATTTTGTGCATTGACAAGTAAAGAGACTGGGTAGAGTAGACTGGATATTTGACAAGCAGGTTATATTTAAATAGACATGGAGAAAAAAATATTATTGAACAATTATTTTATTAAATTGTCCTGCCTGTTACTTGTTGATTCACCAGAAATTGTTGCAAGAGTATTCTGAATTCACCAATGTCCTTGCAACCTTAAAAAAATCTGGTTATCCAGGAACTCAGCCATGGGGAGGCAATACATAAATCAGTTCAGTGTATCCCTATATTCAGACAATGTGGAAATTATACACACTATGACCTCTAGCACAGTTAGACACTGACACTGGATGTGCACTTAAAAACAGATGTTAGCTCTGAAATAATAAAAACCAAGTCCAACAAGAATCTTCCCAATTGCTGCGTAAGAAATGTGGCCTCCAGCAAATTAAAGGTTATACAGCATGACATGGATCTTATGAGGCTGTTTGCCCCCATGTTGGGGGTGTTCACACCCCGCTGCTTCTGAGCTGGGGAGTGGAGGAGGTGCAGACAGCGTGGCCACCCCACGGTGCTCTGGTGGGGTCCTCAGCCCACCCAGACAGTGACAGCAGCACTGCAGTGTGGAAGCTCTCAGCATTTGGAAGAGACACTCTGCATCTTGAAGGGGAAAGAAGCCTGACTGAACATCTACATCTATTCCTGACTGCATGCACAAATATTGAGCGTTTCCTCTGCCCCATCTATTACCAACTGGCTTGGCCATGAGTCTTTAGGTCATCAAAGCTCCATCAACAGAGCAAAGCTACTGCTCTCTCTCTGCTAATGGCAGAGACTTTGCATCTCCTTTTAACTAATGGGAATTACAGAAAAAAAGTGTCAAATGCCAGGTTTGAAATGCCAGTGTCACCAGAAATTCCTGGCCTGATTGGTGTGGAAAAAGACAACAAATTTGAGACAGCAGGAATCTGGTGGTAATATTTATGGAGGATTTGCAAGTGTCAAGTAGTTTTTGGTGTTTACATTTTTAAGAGGTTCTCATTTTAATAATATGCAATTCCCCAATGTCTGAATTTCACGAAACTGTAAAAACTCTAGATGAAATACAATAAAATGAAAGCAGTGAGAGTAAATATTTCTGCATGTGTACATTTGTTCTTACCACAGAACAAATGCAGCCTTACTAACCTGGGTAACTCATGGACAATACAGCCACGTGCCAGAGAAACAGAGGGGTTTTTCCTCCCCTGAATAAAAGGCCAAAGTACCTGATATACAGCTGGGGACAGATGCATATTCATTTTAGAGCTGAGAGAAGTGAGGCTGCCATGTATGTCAGTGATGAATCTGGGGATGTTGATTCTGACTCCACACTTACTTCCTAATCCCCTCTTCCCAGTTCAAACAGCAGCATCCAATGCATAATTCTTTTTGAAGGGGAATGGCATTCTCATTAAATCATCCACCACTGACACATCAGCACATAAACTATAACAGCAAAACAGCTGCCCTGCAACTATCTACCACTACTGGGGGCCTAGGGGACATCCATTATCTGACTCCTAAAATACCGATGAACACTCTGTGGATCTTCAGTTATTAGCCCAAGAGAGTGTTTTGTAGATGGCCATACCCACAGGTGTGGATCCTGCAATCAATGTTCCTTTCCCTGTTCAGCCAGATGCTGTGCCTGTGCCATACCCACAGAGAGAGAGTGGGAGGTGCACGGATCCCAGAGCTGAAAGCACAGCAGGTGCCACCTCCCAGCTACATCTCTTCTGTCCAGAAGCACTTTTTGGATAGCCTTTGTAGGTCTGCCTGGGTTGTGCTAGTCTGCATAAAGACCTAAGAGCCCCAGGCAATATGACTTGGACATGCCACGAGGCCAGGTTTTAAAGCTGCTATTTACATGCAGGGTGATCCATTCTTGAGCACAGCACCAGAACCTTTCTTGGCAAACAGGGCAAAGAGAATTAGAGGAATATTTTCCACCCTCCTAACCATCTTCTTAGGTCTGACTGGTTGGAGACTGCAGTGCAGTTACAGTAGTTTCTCTCAGGGGGAAGGCAGGTGCCTGTTCATGGGCAGCATGTGCACCATGGGAGGCAGGGGAACAAGGGGAGCTCTGCATTGGTGTCGGAAGGGACAGAAAGGGCTCAGAGCTCTGGCCTGGCCACTTGGGGATGAGCATCAAAACAGACCTCCAAGGAAATGAATTGTACCTGCCTTGCATTGCTGGAGCCTTTTGGTCATTGTTCTGCTCCAGCCAGAGTATTTTGTGAGAGTGCAGAAGGGAATATCTGTGCTCATCCCTTTGAGGTTGAAGGAAATGGGAAAACTTGACAAAAATATGAAGACATGAAACAGAAACATGCTTAAGATTTTCCAGTTGAACTGTTCTGAGTAGTGTCTCTTCAGAGTAGCTTACTGAATGGTCTAAGAGATGGAAATAATTTTCTTACTAAAGTTTTGGCAAAATAAAATATTTCACTCACTTTTCCTAGAAAGGAAAGAAATAGCTCAAGAAAAATGACAAACTGGGAGAAGCATCCAAAGGAAAGGTCATGCATATGAATGTGCTTACTAATACCCTATTAAACAGTTATGGTAAACAATTTTTGGGTTTTTTTTTCGTTGTTTTGTTTTTATGCAAAGCAATAAAATTCTTATAAGGAAATATCTTAAACTGTATTCTTCTGGATTTGTGGAGCTCTTTAAAGTCTAGTAGGGGTTCCTGACAAATGAGAGATGCTGCATTGGCATTGCCTGGCTTTACAACAGGGATCTTGCCTTCACTGCAGGTTTCTCTCACAGTTAATCTTCCCTTGGAGACTTCTCACAGGCATTCACCCAGATTCACAAGAGCATCAGACCTACAGAAAGAGTGCTCTGCCATTTTATTTCTAAATTAAGGTTAGATCAATAAGGCCTTCTATTGCATGTTTTTGCAGCAATGAACACCCTTGCCACTTTGAACATCAGAGTCCTCCAATTTTTTCCTGTATCCATATATTAACCAGCCTGGCCTTTCCCTGTGTTGACTCTTGCCATGTCCTCACATCCTTAGATGAAATTAATTCATGTCTGCATCCACATTCCATCCTGCCAGCTTTTTCAGGCTTGGCAGAGACTTGAAGAAAATCCATCTGTGGACCAGATTTTCCCTGTTCTAAAACACTTCAGTTACTGCACTGTTAATAGCTATGGCAATTATTTAAATCATCCTGAAACTAGTAGTGATGCTTTCATTTAATAATTCTACCTCACCGTCTGATTAATCCACTCTCAAAGTATTTCCTTATTAATCAGATTACAAAGAGAGTTACTTAATTTTTCCAGCTGACAGTTAGCATGTTGACACCCTCCCTGCTTAGAAACAGAAGTCACATGAGATTATCAGGAGCAGAAGGCAAACCCATTTCTGTGCAGAGTGAGAGCACAGCTTTGTTAGCAGTCCCAGAGCAGAGTCTCACTGCTATTGACTGCTCTCCTCTGAGGTTTCTTGCATCAGCAACAGCCCTCTCAAATGTCTCCATCTCATTTCAGATCAGATCTGAAAATGTCTTCGCAATGCAGTGAGCCTGTGACCATTTTAATCTTCTCATCCTTTCTCTGCATGCTCTCAAAAATACTAATGAAATCAGTAAATCTTTCAGAGGGATAATTTGAATGCACAATAGTAAATAAAACTGCGCTGCCCTTGGTCTCATGCTAAATCAGTAAATTGTATAAAACTGGCAGTCAAACAGAGGGGTATTTGAACTGCTCTTATCTCAAACCTAGAATAAGGGCATCATTAGGGACAGTTGTTACTGGGAAGTCAGTGCTTGTCCTCATTTTAACAATACACTACAATGCCAAATTTGAATATGTTGAGAGCATGAATGATCTAACAGTAAGAAGGGTACCAACAATTCTCAGTGGCTTGAATGGAAATAGCAGGTGTCTGGTACTTTTCTGGCCCTAAGACAGTAATCAGTCACAGATAATTGACTACTTTCAGATCCACAAAGTGATTTGCAAGGGATTATATTTCCAGTGTACTGTACTAGCTTAACATTAACTGCACAGTAGGAACTGGATTTTTGAAGCACCAACCACAAACCACTCATTTCTGTTCATTTGAGCCATCTCCTTACCCAGTATATTTGTATGTTCAGACTTCTGGGCAAATACTAATTAAGCCTTCTAATTGCAACACAGCTGCTTTCATTCCCTTTATTAAACTCTATTCATCCCCTATTATTAAACAAAACATAGGGCAGGAAAATAGAAAGGTATTTTCCTATGCATCTGTCACTTTGAGAACAAATTCTTTCCCTGAACAAGTACAGCCATGCCTATAATCATATCTAATATGCAGTATCACAAGACTACTCACATTCATTTTGAGGACCAATCTAGCAGTGAATTATCTCCTGTTTTGTCAAAACGAGCATGCCTGCACATTAAGCACAGCATGATTCACAGGCACAGCAATAAGGAAAACTGCCCTTTGGGAGGTTTAACTAGCTCCACTAAAGTGCCCAGAAGAACCTCTCCACCCTGAACAATGGCTTAAGAGTAAGAATCAGTTACCAAGAAGATAAACACTACTGCAACACTGCAAAATCCCTCGAGTCTGGAAAGCAGACAGGAGTCCTGACGCAGCAGCAGCAGTGTAGAGCAGTCCCAGTCCCTCTGCCCACCAGGCATGGGACAAGTGCTTGTCTGGCCCACCCCAGCAACTGTTTCACTTTTTAACCCATCTCAAAATTACCCCAGCAGCAAAGGTGGCCTTTTATTTTTTTGCAGGTGAAAGAATTAATCAGCTCACGTAAGCTCAGCTGTGAGCTCCCACATTTCAATCAGCTCCAGAGATGGCTGGGTCGTATGGGTAAAGAAAACAAGGGTGTGAAGGAGGGGAACTGAGACTTTCCCCTCCCCTTTGCTACCATTCAGATCACAAACTGGCTCAGCTACATATGTCATGGCAGCCTCAGTTCTCAATTAATTAAACAGAGACAATCAATATAGTTTTAAATTGTATCAGGAGTAAAAACCCCCGAACACTCAGAACTTGTAAGAATTTTTTATAAGCACATCTGATGCTATCTCTACCCTTTCTTATGGATTTATCTACAGAAATGTATACAAGGTCATTCCCATTAATGTCCATGGAAAAGCACCTGTCCTAGCAAAGGGCTGTCATTAAAATATTCATGTACAAGATTTGGCTATAATGTAGCTGTTGATCTCTGCGAAAAATGCCATTTTGTCTTTCAAAACAAAGTTGTTCTCATCAAATCTGTGCTGAAATCAATGGCCAGACATGTCCTGGGAAGCCAAGGTTTAATTCCAGAGCTGGTCCCTGAAAGACTGGCTTCCTACTACCCTGGAAAAGATGTTCCCTACCAGCCAGGGTAGCTGGGTTAATCTCTTCCATGCCTCTTTTGCCAATTAGGTTTGAAGATGAGTTGAGGCAGATGCTGCATCACCGCGTGTCCTCTCTGGAGGGTCCATCCCTTGTTTCTTCCTGGGATAGATGAGGAACCTGCTGCTGCTGCTGCAGAGATGAGTCTCTGTGGGCAGAGGAGGGTTCAGCAGCATCAGAGGAATGTCCCAGAGGAATGTCCTACTTGGCAGGCCCTTTTACAGGAGGTGTGCTTGCATTTCCTCATCTGCTGTGTAGGTAACAATTAAATCTGGCCTGTCTGTTCCACCAAATAATTTTCATCAGAAACAACCTGGCTCAGAAAAGAATAGCTTTGTCTGAAATTAAATGAAATTTTTTCCTCATCTCTTTTCCCCTAAAGAAAAAGGCAGGGAAAAAAAAAAGCCCAGCAAATTGAGCTGAGATGGACTATACTATTTTTTCTGTCAATTTTTTGGTTCAACTGCTATACTGAAAAATCAATTATTTTCATAGCTCTACATCAGTCATTCCTTTTTATAAAAATTCTGGTCATACCATCTGAGAGCAGATTTTCCCTGCTTTTACAATGACTTTAGCTTCCAGGGAAGCCAAAGGAGATGAACTCTTTGGGAGAAATAAGTCCCTGGCGTTGATAGCCTGACACTCCCCTATCATAAATAACAGAAAATGTTAGAATAATTATCACCATGAACAATTTATGTGAAATAACCACTGACTGAAATTTCCTTGCTTGAAACAATTAATAAATCTAACCAGCTCCACTTACTATAACCTGTTGAAATGACTTCTTGGACTTTGGCCCTAGACAAAGAGTGTGCTGCTCTAATTTTACTGGGTTCTATATGATGCTACCCCCATAGTGGGGATAGGGTTGTCTGATTATGCTGGTATAGTTCACTCACCTTTGAAAAAAAGCATTAATCTATATGGATTAGGAAATTTTAAATTGATGAGAGATTGGATTTTGTTTACTGCACAGCATCAAAGTGAACCAAAGTCAACAAACACTACGTTGTCTGTAGCAACTCCTTTGAGGCCAGTGCCACATAATTCCTGGCAGTTCCAGTGAAATATTATTGTCTCCCTGGAGTTTAGATCATCCCTGGAAGTACATTTACCCATCTGCAGCACTGGCAGATCTCAATGTTTTGTAGAGCCTCTGGGTAGCCTGGCTGGCCTTACAACGATGGCAGCAAACAGAAGAGACAGCTACGGCCCCTCTGGGCTCTCCAGCTCTGCAGCAGCTGGGACTGCTGGTCACAGCCAAGGGCAGGGCTGCTGAGTACCACTGACAATTTACAGGCCAAGTACCAAGGCCCAGGGCCATCACTGAGGCTGTTTCCAGAATGCCACAGCAGTCACTGGATGTGTCACTGTGTTCAGAGCTGTGTCACCACAAGCAGAGTCCTCTCATATTCAACATTCCCCCAGGACCACACTTGTGCTAGCTTATAGCCACATGGAAACTGGACCTAAAAGCTTATGTACTTGATCCATTGTACTTGTGTTTGCTTTCCATTTGTGCTAATCCAAGAGAAGAGGGTCAGACTGCATGGGTAAGAATGGGTTTTATTCTATTATTTTCTACTATTCTGTTTACAATTAAGAAAAACAAAACAAAATACACAAATTTTAAAAGTCAAAGCAAAAAAAAAAAAAAAAAACCAAAAAAAAACCAAAAAAAAAAAAAACCCACCCAAAAACAAAACAAAAAAAGAAAAAGAAACGCAAGCAAAACCAAAAATCTTTCAATCTTAAAAAATCTCCTGCTCACTTTATACCAGTTTCCCATCCTCAGAAAGCAGTCCTCCTTTTCTGCAATACATTTGAATTGAGATCTTCTTCATGACCATCTTTGCATATTGGGTAGGAAATTAACTACATCCATCAAATTATTTAATTTGTTGGAAATAGCATGCTCAGAAAGCATTATGCTGGTTGCTCCTTTGTCAGTCACTGCCCAGAGGGCTCAATTAATGGAGGTTACCTGCTGACCTTTCATTTTTCTCTACACATGGATTTCCATTCTGACTGATGAAGCCACATGTCAGTATAATTTCACCAGCATCTGTAAGAGGGTGCCTGCTGCAGCCTCCACCTTACATTAGTCTCCTTTGATCTTTGACTGTAGCATGCCACACCATCAAGACAGAAAAAACCATCAGTTTTCTTTGATCTGCATCTTCATGGGCTGATGAGGAGAATAAGTCTGCATTTTATAACACTACAACCAAATCCCTTGTGTCCATAAACCATGGTGCTTTCATTCAGCAGGGTTTGAGTCATGGGAATTGCATCTCACCTACACCAGTACAGTGCCCCCCCAGCTTCTGGAGCAGGACAAAAAACTAACCAAACATGCAACTGCAATATTTCAGTCTATCTCACATAAAAAGATCAAATTAATTGAGAAATTCAACTTGATAGGCTACAGATCAGTCTGTCCTAAGTACTCCCTGTATGTTCACTTGTACAGATGTGGTAGGTAGTGGAAATTTTGGGGTCTCTTCAGAGATAGCATCTTGGTTATATTCTGTATAATTTATCTACTACATTTGTCTTGGTCAGGTTTTTACATTTTTGTTTTATTTTTTTAACTTAGATGTCAGTTTTGATGCCAGGTGACCTCAGATGGCAAGGCTCAGATTTGAAAGGCTGCTTGGACTGGTTCCCAGTTAGCTTTGCAAAACTAAGTAACTTTCAGTGGGATATAGGAGATGAAATATCTAAGAAATTATGAAAATGGGTCTCAGTTTTCAAAATCACTCAGGTCATGCAATGTTTTTGATTTGTGGCTATAGGAGTGTTTGGAAATGAGGCCTTGATTTTGCTTTGGATTAATACAGCTCTCATTAAAAAGGCACCCTAGTCCATGATTGTAGCTGCTATGATACAGTTGAATAAAATGCCGGGCTGTATGAGGAAAGCTGAAAATGCAAACCTTAAAGGCTCAGTTTTGTAAGTAAATAAAGACTGAAATTGAATGCAGTAATATTTTTAAATCTTGAGATCTTAATACTAATATTTCTTATTTTTTTCTGATGCTTAGAATTAGCAGTCTTTCTTTGCAGGGATATAGCTGAGGTTCGTGATGTGACTGAGGGGGTTCAAGAGGACAACTACACCCAACTGTGAGTTTTGAGGGCACCTGGTTAAAAATAACCATTTCTCCTTGGGTTTTCATCTTTTTGAGTTTACCTAATGCATCTCTCTTTAATCTGATCTCCCACCAGCTTCAAAACAACCAGAGCTAATGCACAGCCTGTAAATTCAGCGGCATTCTGCCTCATCCTTACACCTAAAAACAGCTTTCTGAGCATGTCTTACAGTCCCTTTTACAAAACACCTAATGTGTTGTTTCTGCTAAGTCAGTTCCCATTATTCAGTCTTGCCAGTTTGAAAGTCAATTCCCTATCCACCACTGGCATTTCAGCGCCTAAGAGGTGGTGTAAAAATCTCTTTGAAATGGTAACCTTAAGCTGGGGTCCTTCCATAGCTTCAAAAGCATGTTCCAATCCCAATTCCTTTGAAATATTTAATTTGAATAATAAACTACCCAAGTACCAGCATATTCAGGTTGTTATCAGTTAGCTCTGACCAGTAAAAACTTTGAAGTGTTAATTGTGGAGCTGGACAAAGCTGTGGACTTTACTGGTTCTGCAGGAAGCCAGAATTAACCCTTTTACACCTTGCTGAGGAGAGAAAATTTTAATGAAGGACTCAGAAAAATCTTAGGCATTATATCCAAGACCCAAAGTGCTCACAGAGATGTGACAGGAAAAATTTTAATCCACCCATTTAATTTATTTCCAAAGAAGCAGTAGTTACAGTCCTTGACTACATCATAGCCAAAGTCTGCTTACATAGTGGCCTGCTCATTGAACTTCTTGCTCAGTCTGCACAGCAAAAGCAGCAGGATGAGGATGGTATTTATATGATGCACGCACTAAAATATGTTTGAATCTGTTCTTAGCTGCACCTTTGGGGCAGTATTCATGGAGCATTTCAGTGGGACTTGTCCTTTGCAAGATTCCCATCCTGGGACATTCATGCCTCCTTTGTGGCCACCCCTCCTGGTTTCCCCTGCTGCAGTTTTCAAGGCACTCCAGCTGAGAACAGGTAGGAGCAACTGAGTCCTTCCACAGAGCAAAGCAGAAAACCAAGACCCACTCATGTGGGTCATCCTTAGAGCAGCCCTTGCTGTGTCCTGTTAACTGTGCAGCTGCTGGGGCTGGGCTGGGACGCGTGCATGGGGCAGGTACTGCTGCTGGAGCCCAGAGACAGAGAAATGTGGGTGTACTCGTGCTGTTGGGAGCTGGGCCAGTCACACTTCTGAGGCAGAGCTACTGCATGTTGTGTGACTCCTTTGCTGTCTCTGTTGCTTTGTTTCCCCTCTTTTCTGAGAACCTGCCCAAGGCAGCAGTGTTTGCTATTGTCTGCTCTCCTCCTGAGTCACCATGCACTCCCTCATCCCAGCAGACCCCCACCACCCTCTCAGATGTCACCATACTGAAGTTTTAATTCTTTTGGTGATGGTGACCTTACACACCATTACTCACCTGATCTTATCAGGATGCAAAAAATTTGTGAGGAGTGCTGCTCAGAAAAAAAGTTGGCCTTCTCTACCACAAAGCAGTATCATTTGGCTGCAGTGACCTGATGGCACCTTTGTCCGCACCAGGCTTTTTCAGGGTGGTTTGGAGGGTTGTCCCTTTTGCCCACCTGGTGCCCTGTGCACCCAGTGCCTCCACATTAGGGTGGGTAGCAGGGAGTGCTACACTGAGGGAGCACCAGCAGCTTTGATCTGCTCCACAGATCCATTCCAGACTCAAAACCATTATTTGGACAACAGAGCAATTAGAAGTCAGGCATAGCCTGCTAATGTCTCTCACAACACTGCTGTTTTTTTCTCCTTAAACAACAGGGGTTTTGCATTTGGGATTTAAATCAGTTTAGTCCCAAATGATCCAGGGTTGGATTTCTCAGCATCCCTTGTCACTATGCAGTTGGCAGTTTAACATGGTCATGTGGCCATACTGGGAAATCTCTTACTTCTTGCAGGGGACAGTGTAGTGTCCCCACTCCTTAAGTGTTTTCTTTTTTTTTTTTCAAAGGACTCAAAACACCATTATTTTTCTTTCTCCTCTCTCTGTAACACCACCTGACAGGATGCAGAGTTCACATTTCATTACTCACATGACCTCTATATTCCCATTACCCATGGCTGTGTCTTAGGGGATTTACAGAGCTGTGCTTGTATCTAAAAGTGGTTTTTAAATCCTTGAACAGAACTAGTCAGGATTCATGGGAATGTCACTTTCCAGAAATTATCAGAAATCAAAATTTACCATTCTGCAAAAGGGCTACAACAAGGCCTAGATATTTCTAAAACTACAAAAATAAACTCTCAGTTTCTAATCAGGAATTAAAAATGGAAAAAATTTGCAGCTTTAATAATTGTCTACCTGGGGTCCAAAGTCTTTAAAGTATCTCTTTGGAAAAATGCACACTCCATTTACTTGAGAAACCCAGAAGAGATCACTTTCTCTGCATTCCACAGCCAATTTCAAATGCTCACAACTCTTAAGGTACACATTATAGTGCAAGCATCTGCAGAGATGTGGGGCAGGAAATGGCCCTGTGTGACCATGAGGGCTGAATGAGGAGAGACACTGAGTGGCTGCCAGGGCAGGGAGTGGAGTGACAGGAGATGGGATGAGGGCAGCTCCAGCCAGAGGCAGGGGCAAGGGGCCACTGCTGGCAAAAGTCAGTTCCTCTTTCCAAAAGCTGGAAGCTGGGGAAAGGCAAACCATCCGGCCCTGTGCCAGAGCCACAAAAATCCCTTCCTTCCTGCTTGAATTCAAAGGAATAAACACAGCCTCACAATTCACAGTGCTATGCTGTTAAACCCAGAGTGCCTTTGTATTCCTATTGATGTTTGTTGTATCTACTGGAATCCAGTGAACTTACTCTTTCCTTCCTTGCATGACCTTTTGTTACTCCTGCTCTCAAAACACGTTCAGTGTCTGCTGTGGCTTGGCTTCAGTCACCCTTCTGGGCAACGGAGAGAGTTCCACAAACTGCAGCAAGGTTTGGATGCCATCATGCAGCATACAAGAAAAATACCTGGCAGAGGGTGCATGTGAGCCCAGAGCAGGGCCAGAGAGACTCCTGTAGCCAGGAGAGTCAGACACCTCTCCTTGATTTTGGGAGTGCAGAATCACTTTGTGAAGCTCTGCTGGGAGAGTGAGCCATTGGTTCCCTGCCACTGTGGAAGGAGAGACCCCTGTAGTCACTCTGGTCAAAGTGAGCTACCCTCTGCAGCAGGGTGTCTCCAAACTGCAGCTCACTGACGCATCTACCCTCTCCCAACTGCTTTATCTGACAGGCCTCTGGTGTAGCCGAAAGCTGCGGTCTCAACCAGAGTAGTCATGTCCATTGTAGTCACATCCATCGTGATCACATCTTCTGAGGGGTTCTGCATGGCCTGATCTTCATCACGTTGACTCCTTCTTCTGCAGGATGGTGCTGCTCCTTCAAGGTTGCTGCGAGGTTCTGCTTAACTAGGAAACCCAGCCCCCTTTTATCCCAGCGATCCCTGCTGGCCACAGCTGCGCCCAATTAAGGACATTGCAGCTGCAAGCCATCCAGGATCAACTGGGACTCCTTGGGGCAAGGCCCATATACAGATATTTAGATATATATTTTACTCAATGGCCATGTCTACTACACTCTGGGACAGAGATTAATTTGTGTCACCTGACAGGGAAGGAGTATATGCTAATAGCAGGGAAAGGACTTCAGTAACCCGGTTTGCTTTTCTCTCCACACAAACACCTCCAGATTTTATTTAATGTGGGATTATACCTCATCATAGCACATGAGTTGAAGGAGCTAATACAAACATCTTAATATGTGCAAAAAGATAATGCTTCTCTAGATGGGCTCTGCTTCATCAATCAAACAGGCTGTGATACTGGCACCAGGAGAAGCAGCAAAATCACTGGGAAAGGGAATAATACTGTTCAAATTCACTAAAGTGAATTTCTAGGGCTCTGAAAACAGAAATGCAATAAATTTACAAAACCTCAGCAGCAAAGATACCCCAGCAACCCAAGAATTGCATGTCATCTGACCCCAACAGAAAATTTTTCTACCTGAGCTCAAATCAACTCACATAATGATATTGCAGTTTCATTGTAGTATTGTTCCTGGGAGACAGATCTCATGTCTTTTATTACTCATCTCATGTTGTCACAAATTTTTTAGAAACAACTTGCTTGTGTTCTAATTAGGGAAAAAAGTCCAATGCTTCAGAGCAGACTGGTCTCAAAGGGCAGATTATAATGTGTGGAGATTCACAAGACCTGAAGGCCTAACAAAGCCAATAAACCAGAGCTCACAAACCAACTTTGTGCTGACATGATTTATCTTCCAGGGCTGACCTGCTTGGATATGATTTTATAATGAAGGCAGTCAGAGGTGTGAACAGTAGACTAAAGGAAGCCATTCACAGTGGTGAATCTGAGACTATTTATTTGACTGCAACCCCAGCACCAGTCTGTGAGATAAATCTAAAATATACAGCTATTGGAGTGGTGACTGATTTATATGAAACAAGGGCTCTAGACTTGTCATAAAGGACTTCTTCCCCATCTCCCTCCCAGACATTATTTCTGGTAGTGAAATATTAATAGAAAAGTCTAACAGATACATCTGCTATGGCTGAGACAATGGATTCTCAGACTGAAAGACATACCAGGCCCTGAGGTAGCTCACCATAGAGTTCCTGTCAACACCGACCATCAGCATCAATAGCGAATACTGTACACGCAATTCTTAGCACAAATGTGTTCACAATATTCAGAAGCTGTCTAGCTGTTCCTACAATGCAGGAGCCAGTGACAACTCAATTCTGAGTGTTATAAAAATAGCAAAACACCTCCAATAGGCTCATTGTTAGGAACATATTGCACATTGTCTTTTCTGAGGGAAATGAAAATAAAGGTGTTGCTCTTCAGAAAGATGTGCTTTCTCAATAACAAAGTGTCATTTTGCTTAGTTCTACTCCAAATTATTTCCAGAAAACTTTACTTATATTTTAGGAATTTCATTTGATACTGATAGGAACATGAGCATCTTGAAAAGCTTAAAATAAAGGATAGTTTTAAAAATGGGGCATGTAGAAGGCGATTCGTTTTTTTCATTAGTGAAGGCAGCTCGAAACCACCAGGACCATAACAGCCTGAAACCCTGGGGGATTTTTAGATCCTTGCTTTCTCTTTTCAGAAACAGAAAAAGAGATAATAATTTGTAGCTGAATTCAGAAAAACATAACTTTTGCCCAAGGATTCATTACTTCTTATTTGTGGCATATGAAATAATTTATTCTTTAAAAGAAAGAGGCGGCAACTCTAAATGCATAAGTTCTAAAATTGTAATAATTTTCTTTACATTGAGATGCAGATGTTTCTACTACAGCATTATGGGGGAATTCTATAGTCTACAGAGAAATGGAAGATTACCCATGTCACCCAAAAATGCATTTCACCAGCATCCTAGAAGCTCTGTGCTACTTATAGGAATGAATGTCATAAATAGCTTTTGAGCATTAGATAAGCACTGATTGTGAAAGCACTCAGATACATTTCAGTAGTCTTTGTTCGAGTGTATTTAGAGACCAAATTATTCACATAAGGAAATGTCTTTTTACTCCAATACTCCTGATGGTTTCACATGGAAGTTTAGCTAGTATAGAGCAGAGCTAGCATGGTCTAGCTAGAATTTATACAGAAATGATTTTTTAAACAGTTTTATGAATGCATAAAATAACAAATGTAATTAAGCAATGAGGTTATACTTCATCACTGGTTTAACCTCTAAGGTTCAGAAAGTGAACATAGAAGCAGCCACATTAAAGAGCCCTCTTTAAGGACATTGGAAACATCTCTGTGATTAATGCCTTGGGAATAATTAAGAACATAAAGAAAACTTTAAAACACATTTAAATTGTTTGTTTTCAACACGGTGTCATAGAAAACTTGCATCCTCAAAAAGTTTGGTTTGTTTTTCAGATGTGCCTAGGCAATCTGTTTATTTTTAATTGGTCACAGAAGTCTAGTAATGATAGAAGAATATAGAGAAATAATTTCTCTACACTGACTGGATGAATAAATATCCACATGGGTAAACTTCAAATCCAGCATCTGTGGATATTTATAAAGGCAAATTTCAATGTTATCTATTTACCTTGACTCTAAAATATGCAAGCCTAGCTGTCAAAAATATCTTTACAAATTCAAATAATTATTTGAAAGGTTTTTTTCTTCCTTTGTCTGTAATTCAGGTAAAACTTGCAGCAGTCAAGTATTAAATTTTTATGATGTTCCAAGAATTTCTGTCAGTTTTTCAATTTGTTTTATAAAAGACTGGAATGATTTCAAGTGACACAAGGCTATATCCTAAATTAGGATTGATACTGTTCAGCAAACACATACAACAGAAAATAAATAACTAGAACAAATAAACTAGAGATACTCTGAAGTCCTTGTGCCACAGTGATTGCTGCAACCACTGAGTAAACTGTAGCCAGGAATAGCCTGATCACATGGCAGAACATCCCACTTTCTTTAATGATCCTTCATTGACGCTGCTTTTTGGATTAGTCAATATTTCACATGTAGGAGAGATGCAATTGGAAAAACCAGCTAATGAAGAGTTGAAAGAAGTGTATAATCCATCATAATTTTGTGTGCTATTTTAAATAAACACAATTTCACAACAATTAACTTTCCATCTTCTCCCTCTCAGCATTTGTTTCCTGCTTTCTGCCGAGGCTCTAAGTCCTTCCCTGAGCTCTATGCATTGGGAACTTTGTGCCTGGCTGAGCACCCAGTGTTTAACATATTATGATTAAAATATTTCTAATGTACAAAATGAACCATAGTCAATGGTCTGACCAGCATGTCTCAATGCAAAATCGAAAGATTGATTACCTTACTTACAGAAACATGGAGAAAATTTTAAATTATAAAAATATATACCCACTGACATTTAAAATAAACTCCCCTGCTGAATCTAATCTGTAAAGCAGTTTAGATAACATCCACAGAAATAACCAGAGGAAATATCTTAGGAGATCTCTGTTTTCTCTCTTCTACATCCTCCAACTTCTAGAGGTTTTGATATCCCAAAGCCTTAGAAAATACCATTTGGCTTCTATCTTGACTTGGGGCTTAAAAATGTCTCAGAAAGATTCATCCATGCCTATTCCCATTCAGCAAAGAGCAAAAGGAGACCTCAGACATCTGCTCACAGACATGCATTGTTGTGGTGGAGGCAGAAGAGGGAATGAAAGAAATGTCACTTATTTAGAGGAACGGGGGTTGGATGGGCTCACAGCTGCCTCATCAACAGCTGCAAGGGCAATGCAGCTCCATGTGGACTGGCACACAGAGCTCAAGTGTCAAGGATGGACCTTGCTCTGGCTGTATTATTTTGCTGGACATGTAGATATGGGGTCCTCATTAACCAGTGACTGATTAATGGTACCTAATTAAAGCAGGGCACTGCAAGGAGAATGGAGTGGTGGAGGAATTAGGTGCCACAGAGCATCCCGTCACGCTGCTTGCCTTGAGTGTGCCTTGGTCAGGGTGATATGCAACACAATTCCAGGAATTAACTCTTCCAGCTGATGCTATTATTTCTGAGAGCTCCCATGCCACAAAGATTAATTCAATCTATACCATTATTTAGTCAGCAACAACAGATGCTCATTCAGATATCTTGGCAGAAGAAGATGGCTCCACGTCACCCCAGGAGAGTTGCTCTACTGTCATATTTTGATCCTCAGCCCCCCTTCATATCTAAGGCTCTGCTTATATGCATTGTATTCTCTGTGTGTGTTTGACATTTAAGATAGATATTTGGCAGTAACATCTCAGAGAAAGCAGTACCCTGTCTGGGAAAAAGTGGAACATCATTATTTAGATGAGGAAAATGGAAAGTCGAAGAGAAACAAGCTATTTGTTCTCCTCCTGCTCTGTTTCTCCCGCAAAAGCTGCTTGCCCAGTCATCCTGTCCCTTCAGTGAAGGAAGCAGAACTGCCTGCAGCCAGTTTTTCTGCTGTGGTAAATGTCACTACCATCCCTTGACCAGGTCCTCAGCTCCCCTCAAGAGCTGGCTGTCGGCCCACCGAGCACAAAGAGCCCGCTCCATCCCTTGCCTCCTTTGCCAGCCCCAGGAATGTTTGGCTCAATGGAAATCCATGGAGCAAATCCAGCGCAAATAACAGAGGAAGGAGACCTGGTATGGTCAAACGAGTTAAAATGATTCCAGGCCTGGCATTTGGGTCTGCAGTACTTGGTGTCTCAGCCTCGAATTTCTCCTCACGTCTGAGAAAGCTGTGAAACCCTGTGCCCAACAGGATCTTCTGGGGCAATAGTCTGCCTGGCAAGACCCAACTCAAGAGAAAATTTGCTTAAGGTTACACACCTATTCTTTGCTTTTAATAAAAAATAGTTTCTAATTAGAAAAGTAAAATGTTCTCCACTCAGGTGCTGAGCTAAAGCTGGGTGACCAGGTGTCTGCCATGAACACCAAGCAGCTCCCAGCACTCTTCATATGTCCTCTTTGGCTGGGATGCTTTCTGGTCAGAGGAAGCTTTGGGGACTGAAAGTCTCCCACTGAGAAGCCATTGGGATAGGAAGGAATAAAGCCTCCCAGGAGTTTTTGGTGGGAGAGGTCCCTGTAGACAGTGCTGTCTAAAGAGCAGGACTCAGTTTCCCTGGAAGACCAGTCAGTCCATCCAACAGCCCTGCACCATCCCTGGGAAACCTCCCAGGTGAATGATGTTCTGTGAATTATTGCCTTCCAAAAGAGGGCAAGGGAAGAAGGATATTGCAGAAAGCAAAAGCAGATTCTTATTTCCCTCACAGCAGGACATGGCTGAGCACAGGGAGAACTAGAGAAGATGAGAGGGTGTTGTGCTTAGGTGCACACTAAGGTGATGGTGCCAGAAAATACTAAGCAGGCTGGGATTGCTGAGGCTGGAAAGGAGTCAAGGCAGGAAGACTGAGGTGTATAAATACTAAAAGATCTGGAGATGGTGGGTGGGGAATAGCTGCCCTCTCCTGCCTCAGCACAAAACTGAGAGCACCTCTTTAATTCGCAGGCAGCAAGCAGAAAATAAATAGAGGAAGTTCTCTTTCACACACTGGAAATTAAACTCTGGAACTTATTGTTACAGGATGCTACCAAGGCTGAAACCTAACTGGAGGTGAGAAGGGTTACATGAGGGCTGCGCCAAGGAGAGCCCTTAAACCTCACAGCCCTTCTCAGCCTGTCCTGAGGCACTGGCTGCCAGGCACAGCACCAGGAGAGAGGAAGGAGCAACCAAGAATGACTCACGTTTCCTTTCTTAAGCATTTCTGGGAACACTAGGGAACTCCTTGTACTGGGCCAAGGTACAGGCTTCACTGTACAGAGCACAGGGTCACCTGCACTATTGTTCTGACCTGCTCTGGCTGTTCTTTTGCATTTGTATAACAAACTGGGGGCATTGTTTTCTGAAGTGACTAAAGGCGGGTAAAGACGCTTGAGAAATTATCGTACTTGCCAAAAATACCTTTCAAAAATTGCTGTGGATGATTTAGCCTTAACACAGAAAATAATGCTATTATTAAAGATCATACAAAAAGAGAAAAGTGAACTACCAGAACCACTCATGTCAACTTTTTTGAGTGAAATTAATTTTTTTCCAAAACATCAGTATGAGCCGAAAGCCTGCTGTTATTAAAATTAATTGTAACAACTTAAAAATTCTATTATATTGAGCACAGCCTGGGGTATAGGCTTGATATCTTTCTTTTTCAGGTTGCTAAAAGCAAAGAGAGAAGCATCTAACTTTGTCCCATGTTCCTGGGGTGTGTTTTAGGGGAGCAATGCCCAACATTGGAAGTGCTGTCACTGACAGTCTGTCCCAGCATGACATGGAGAAGCTGCCACCCCATCAGTGACACCTCCCTCAGTCACAGCCCCACAGACAGGGACACGGGACAGGAGGCTGGGCTGGCAGGGCTCCAGGCACCAGGGCTGCCCAGGGCTGAGAAACCCAGCAGTCTGGCACAAGGTCAAGTAGAGACACCTTTCCTCCCACAAGTAGGGGATTTCCTGAGAGGAGGGAGGCTGCAGCATCCTTGCTCCAGTGGTAAAGACCCCTCCAGGGGAAGCCACAAATCTCCTTCCTGCATCACAGGATTCCCCAAGCAGATGGGCTGCCTTGGCTCAGCTGCCAGCAGAGGCTTCAGTGAGAACCTTGCTCCCCAAAACACCTGCCCCACAGCCCACAGCAAACACCAGGCATGCACATTCCACAGCAAAGAGGCCAAGGGAGCAAAACTTGCTTTTATGGAGTGACAAAGGCTGCCAGATGGGCTGCCAACACACCTGGAGGGCAGCAGCAGTATTTGAGGGTCAGCTAGTGTCCTCTGGAGTCCTGCAGGAGTACACTGCAGATACGAGCATCTAGGGAGAAAGCTCTTCCTTTGCTTTGAAGCCACAGAGTGGTGACTGACCTCTTACCCTTTGGTGTGAAGAAAAAAGGCAATAATTCAATCCTCCAGGCAAGAGATGAGTGGAAAGCACTGTGCACACACACCAGAAGAATTCTAAAGGTAGTCCCATCACCAAAATTATCACTCAACTCAGAACTGTCCAAGCAGGAAGGATTTCCAGGTTTTCCAACCATAATTACCAGCTGTCTGAAACAATGACATAATCAACAGGGAGTGAATAGCATCAGTAGTCATATCCTGGGAAGAAGAAGCAGATGCACTGAGTATCCTACTGAACTACAAACCTCTCACAGTCTGTCAGCTCTCTGTAGGAGTATTTACAAACATACTGCTGTTCAAAGCTAGACCTATTGTTTCAGAGGAAAAGAGGAAACTAAAACAAGAAAAGAAATTACCTTGACAAGTAGGTTTACTATAATGATGCTTTTGTTAAGCCTGGAAAGAGGGCAGCTGTTGGTACTATTCATAGTCCATTTGAAAGGAAGGAAGAGGGTAAATTAGTGAAATGGTGGAATGATCCAGATTTTATCAGTCATTTCAAGAAAAGACAGAAAAGTCACAAATTCAGATAGCTAATCGTGTGGAGCCTTGTGTTGTCACATTAAGACCAAATGAATACTTCCACTGACTGCAGGAGGCAATAAATCAGTCCAGCAATTAAAAATATAAACTTTCTCCATGCTCTTCCCCCTTGAAATCAGTGCATGCTGCTGAGTGCTCTGGCTGTCCTCCAGCAGAGCACTCTGACACTCATAATCCAGCCAAAGCCACCAACTCAGGTGTTTACTGGCAAGCACATGCTTAAATATGTTACTGGACCAAGGCTGAAAGGGTCAGCGAGTTGCAGCCTGCAGCTCTCTGCACCCCCAGGACAGCAGCACAATATTCCATGTGGATGGCAGTTCCTTGGCCTGTGGGTCACTGCTGGTCCCTGAGGCACGGGGAGGTCATCTGCAAAATGTCATCTGCTATCATTTTGTTTTGAGCAATGCAAAGGGTTTTCTTGTACACACAGAACGGGAAAGCAAACCAAAGAAAACCAGAGATGTTTTAACCTGGCTTGGTTGGTGTGCTGGTAAATAAGAAGTGGCAACACAGTGTTAAATGATCTGAATTTTCCCAGTGCGGGGGAGGCTCATCCTTGGATTACAATTTGTCAGGCCTTCACATTATCAGAAGCAATTAAAAATCAAACTGTAAATAATTTCCTGTTGACTGACTAGTCACATGCCAGTCAAATCTCTGGAGGATGTAGCTGTTCCTGTAAAAGAAAGAAGGAACCCTTGCTGGATTGTGAAAACAGGTGGAAAAAAAAAAAATCAGAATTATTTTGTTTGCTCCCAGAATAGTAACCAGAATTAGACTTTGACCTTTCCAGAGCGATGCGTGTAATTAAGGAAATCAAAGCTACTGCTGTATCTCCAAGGCAAAAGAAAAAACCCTGTTTTGATCACATTTACTTCTTTTTATAAACCATGAAAGACTGGATGTTCAGTGTTTAGACTGACATTCCCTCTGCTAAAGAGGAAGCACACTACTACACATAAAAAGGAATGAGGGGGAAATAAAAAAACACCTGAATGAAACATCAGCTCCAATATACCTTTGTGATGTCTCGGCTTTTTTAGTATTCAAATGTAGAGGTTATTTTCACCTCCTCTGCTGCCTCATGAATTCCGTCAGGGATTGTGATTTGAGCTTCAAACAGCAAAAAGGAAAAAACTATTTTTTATCATGGAAGCAGATAAAATGGGCAGAGGCAAGAAAAGCTCCTTTTGTTTTGATCTTTCAGACCTCAAAACATATTTCAATTCATGAAAATATGTACTTAAACCTCTTACAGATCAAGAGTATGCATTCTATTTACCTTTCTAAAAATGTATTTTAATTTTAATATTACATGTATTATTTTCCTTTTTGGTATAGGAAAATATTGTTGTTTCTATTTAGATAATGTCTGTTATTTCTGTTCTGTGTTACTTGTTATTTATTGAAGATTAAGCTGTTATGGTCTCTTACATAAATCCTTCTTACCACGTGGATTATTGATCCTGTAATCTGTAATAATATTGTCTATTCTGTCACCCAGCTGGCAGAAATAACCACTAAAAAACACACATTCTAAAATTTGTTGTGAAATTCTACTCAACAAAAACCAAACCTAAACAATAAACATGGTAAACAAATGACACTTCTAAATAAATATTGTGATTTCTCTCTAAAAACGCCTAAAGACAGTAGACTATATTATTAGATTTATGGTCTATTAAATTTTAGGCTTAAAACCAAAACAATTCTTTAGTCATGCAGACACCCTTCAATATTAAGCTTGTTGCATTTTGTACTTGCAAAATTTTATTCTTTTTACCCTTCTGAGGAAAATGCTTCATTGGTTTAGGTTGTTTTGAAGGGCTCAGCAAAAGCTGTAATGTGAAATAGTTAGACCAAACAGGGAAATTTTAGCAAGGCTTCATATTCTGTACCTGACGCCTAATCCCTGCCATGGGCAAGAGCTACAAGCCTGGATTTACAGTGTGCCTTGATTTTGAAGTTAGCTTGTGATGCCATCACCTGCCTGATTTCAGCTTGCTCTGCAGCAGGTCTGGAAGACTCCTCCCGTCTGTCCACATGGGGAAATTTTGCTGTTGCAGGGGATTTGGCCTATTGGAGGCTGCTGCTGTCCCTGTGATTGCTCAGACACTTCTCAGTTCCAGCCCAGCATGTTGCAGGTTAATGGGGTGCTGCAACCTGCATATCTGATCTTCAGTTCGGTCCCAAATCTGGATTTTTTGCAAATGTGCACTAAACATAAACCCATCATAAAACTGAGTCGAATTCGAGGTTTAACAGTAAGTCTGCGAGAGATTGCAATGTTACAGAGATGTGAAGGTTGTTTTATGCCATCTCACCAGGCTCCAGCTGTGATGTTGACAGCATGTCTGAGACAGAGCAGTGTCCAGCATCACATTCACTCCTTGTTTCTGGTGCTCTTAGAGTTAAAAAACAACCCACCAGCTCAGGAACAAAATCAATCCATCTCAGCGATGATGAGCTAGCAGAGAGGCTGTTGTTTACTTGCATCAAATCTAGGAACTGGGTCATTTTTAAACCCTGAAAGCCTGAGCTGAAAGGAGGCTGCACACCCCCTGTGCTTGGGGCTGTGCAGCTTCCTGGCTCACTATGGTAGCACCTCATGGGGAGCACTGGAGCAGCATGAAGATCCCTGTGCTGGCAGGTTTGGTTTGTTCCTCACTGCCCAACCTTTTGGCATGGCTTGGGGACATGAGACCCCAGGTGTTCTGCAGCACCCTGAGGTCAGCTTGGGAGCTCATGACAGGGCACAATTCCTCCCCACAGAGAAGGCAGAGCCTTCTGTGAGGAAAAGACCACACAAGGGTTTTGAATAGTAGCAATTTCTCCTGGATTTTCCTGTGGGAAATTATGGATAGTTAACTTGGAAGATCTTAGTCAAGTCTCCAGTAAAAACCCAAATGAAGTTCCAACAATAGGTAAAACTTCAAGAGATTACACAAATCTGAATGAAAAACATTCAGTTTTAGAAAACTTATGTATCCCCATCTTATCTGTAGCAACCTGTGGCTGTTGATAATGCCTGGTTTATTCACATTATTTTTTATTTGCAAAGCTGTTACACTAAGTGCTTCGTAAATCATTTGTGGTTGGAGAAAGTTCCTAAAATCACTCTACCCTGGGAAATATCCAAACAAGATAGCAATTCTTTCATGCAGGGAGAGAATTCATTTCTTCTGGTAAATCTAAATAGCTGGTTAGGTACATCCTGCCTCTGGTGATCAGTTCTCCTCTTCAGAGGTGCTTTCTCCTCTCCTGCACAGAACCTCCAGCTCTCAGCATTTTCCAAGCCAGTGGCTGTCATCCCACCATCCCTGCACTTTGTAGTGCACATCAGACCTGGGACAGGGCACCACACAACTGGTGAAGGACCTTACAGATGAGATGATTAACCTTCAAAGTTTTAGATTCTTATTTTTCAGATATATTGTGAAGTTCATTTATCTTTTTTCATAAGGAAGAAATATCTGTCTTCACAGCAAGTGTACTCTTCTGCCCACTCACACTTCACAACTTTTCGGCACATCAATTTCAGCCATCTTTTATGAGGTGGAGTTTGATACAATAATGGTCTAAAATATATTCATTTTCTAAAAGTTTCAAAAAAAAGGTGTGGAAGAAGACCCCGTCAGTTCTTCTACTGGGAGATGAATGATCCCAATTTGTTTTAAATGGCACAGAATCCATACAGAAGAGCTATCCTGACTGCCAGAAATGTAAACAATGCTTTGGTTAGAAATTGCAGTGCATTGTATACCCGAGACACAAAGCTTTAGAAAACCAGACATCATTAGTCCTACTGATCAAGAACTTTGGCATTTGGGAGAGAGACACTGGGGAACAGGCTTATGCAGGAATGTTCACTGACTTGGGGTGATTATGTCAGGGGATTGGCTCTGGTTGTGACAGGTGAGGTAGAGGCAGCTGATTTAGCACGTCAATATATTATTCTGGTTGGTGAGAAAAATAATGCCTGTAAACAATGTATAATGCTTTTGGTGGAGGCTTTTATACATCTACATGAATACAGCCAAGGTTTTTTAATCTAAAATACATGTGTATTAGAGGGAGATCATACTCCCACTTCTTTCTCTGTACTACCCCCTTAGACATGTAGTCATGTTTACTTTGTCAAATCCTTCCTTGTACTTGCAGATCAATTAGTCTTATTTCTATACTGTCTCCATCCAAATTCTTTCATTTTAAAAAATCACAAAAGAGGAAATAAATCACATTAAAACCCCATTCAGCATGGTTGTATCATGATGGTTATGTTACTATGGAAACATCTGTGTGAAGAGAATATGATACTCTTGAAGATTAGCGTTTTATCCCATATTTCCAATTGTGTCATCAGACTGGATTTTCAGTGGCATAAGCTGACATAACCACAGGAAAATTAAGTGATTTATAATGGGTAAAGATGTGAACTGGCAATTATTTGAGAAAAACCCTAACAATTTACATGATGGGGAGTCTGAATCTAAAACTGCTGCTGCCCCATGCATATTTGAAATGTTGTATTAAGTTCTGCTTGAATCACCCTGCAATAATTGTTGTTTCCTAATGAGTTCTAGGATTCAAGTAAGCAGCAAGAGAGCACACAACCTCTGACTTAGACTGATTTTAACTATACAGGGTATTAAATGTGGTGCTCTCTGGCAGCAAAGGACTACACTGGGGCATGGGTCCCTGTGGCTGCTCTCCTCACTGGTGTCTCTGCATGTTCTCAGCATGCTCTGTCAGACCTGCTCACTCACACTGGGTGTCTGGGCAGTTTCTACACACAGCAGCCATCCTTTCACTTGTAGGCTAGGTCCCCAAATTAGCACAGCCTCTGCACTTTGCAGAGGAGCATTGCCTCTGCTGTCATTCATCCTGGCCAGTGTCCCCTCAATCTTCTCAAAGGCTTTCCAGGTATGGCTGACTTGTTCCCTGTTCCTACTGGTGTCCTGTGCCTATAACAGATATTGGAGGCATACAGTAGTAAACTATCCTCAAAATATCTTAAAATGTTTCATGTAGTAAGGGTTTTTTTGTACCAGAAAAACAATTACATTTGGTAGATGGCCCAGTCTCTCAAGAAAGTTCTTCACTTTGTTTCATTTTGATAAACGATATGGCCTTTAAGGAATCAAAATTCCTTCAAGACCACAAAGAAAAAAAAATTCCTACATCGAAAACCATCAAGTGTATAAATTAAATTGAGAAATGTGGTGGAATTATTTAAAAGATTAAAAGCAAAATTTAAAGTAAGAGTTGGTCCACAAGACAGTTTTGGCCACGTATTCTTGGATTGGTAATAAGCAACATATTAATAACATCATCACGGACAAAGACCTTCAAAACAAAGATATTACCACTCATGCATTGTAACAGTTCATACACAAAAACACTTACATGAAGCAAGGTATCAGTTCCCTCTTAAGGAAAGATTCATCTATGCTGTTAAAACTTATAATCAAAAAATCACACTGATACATTCTGAACAAGGTGAGATCCCAAAGTGAGGAACTTGAAGCAGAAATGCTCCATCTTCAGTCTCAGGGCCCTATCTGCCCTCACACCTGTGTACTCCAGAGCCCAGGCTGTGGGTCAGCTGGGAAGCAGGCAGTGGGGCTGGAGGAACAGGGGCCAGGCTGGGAGATCAGTCTGTCTGGGTCTGCATGGCATCTCAGCCCATCCTCGCTGTGCGCATGGGATTGCTTTAGGGGGAGACTGCTTGGCCTACCAGGTCAAGCAAAATATGGAGTTTTCTGGAAAATACACGTGTTTTCACATATTTTGAAAAAGCATCTAATATTATGTATGTGATTGAATATAATTGTAGGTGTAGAGTGTAATGATCTGAGTTTGGGTGTACTGATGTCATTGTATGATCTCATGCTTTACAGTCAGGTCTGCAGGCAGATGCTGCAGATTAGCTCAGCTCCAATAATTACAAGGTGACTCCCTCTACATCTCTGGGTAAAACAGTCAGTCCTAAAAAATATAACACACATAGAGCTCCTTCAGAAGTCAGTGGTAGTTAAGGGAAACCGTATAAGATTGGCTCCAGTGATATAATTTATGAGAAATCATCTTTTTACCAATTAAACTTGAAATATTGAAAACTTTAAATCAAGGGAACTAGTTTTCCTGTTCCACTTATTCAAAAGAACATGCTTCTGCCACATCTTGCTGTTAACTGTGTCTCAATTAAGTGTATGCCATTATTTTGAACAGATTTCTTTTTCAAAAAGAGAACAAGGAGAGAGAAAAGGGAAGAATTAACTGAAAACAAAAATGAGGAGAGAAACTGTGGCTTTGCCTTTTTTCTTCTGCGTTAGCTAAAAAAAAAAAAAAAAAAAAAAAAAAAAAGAAAAGTATCACTGGAGTTTCTTGTAAACTAAGTTGCATATCATTTGCTACCATGTTGATAAGGAAGGCAATCTCAACAATGTGCCCTGTGTGCCGTCTAGGCTGCACAGGAACTGCTAGGAACAGGGAGGAGAATAATTGTTAGCAAGCCAAAGTGGATGTGGTGCCAGTGCTGTGATTTTGTAACTGAAGTGATGCAAATGGGGAAGGCTCCTGTCAGATTCTTTAGACCCCCTTGCTTTCTCTATAGATTTCTCATCAGCCCACAAACCAAAAGTTTTTTTCAGTGTTGATGTTGTGGTGACTCCCATTGTAGATGTCTAATTTTTCCATCAGACATGTGACCTTGTAGGAACTGGGGATACTAGCAGCAGACTCCAGAAAGTTACTGAAAAAGTGTTTCATCTTTTACTTGCTTGATTTATTTCTAACAGAAGCAGTAAAGCTCATTCTCCCTCCTTTATAATGCTGACAATTCAATTGCAATTACTTTTATTAATAATGTAATTTTATTAATAGTAACCCATAATTTTCCTCATGGCTCTGGTCTTGAGTTAAAATTTACATAAAAGAATCCTCATATTTACCTATAGTACCCTTCAGTGGTGTCTATGAAAAATTATCTATTTTTTCTTCTCAGGAACTGGCTGTGAGACTGGTGATTGGATTTGTTGTTTGGATATCATAATTTCTATTCAGACTGAGATTCAGATACTAAGTGAATTTTTTGCTTATTCTTAAGATGCCTGATTAATTAAATAAACATTCATAAAAGGTCCAACATTTAAATTTAATTAAATATATAATGTGTCCACGTAAGCTATTTACATTACTCAAGGGCAATTAAGATAGTGATAGTGGAAGTTGGATAATCTGGTGCTTTTATGAGGCTTCATTTTCACTTTGAATCAAAACTATTCTTGCCAAATATGGTATCTTATTCCCAGCATTTCAACTACAGATTTGAAGGAGACAAGTAATTCCCATTACTCTTTGGAATGCACAAAACTCAAAAAAAAAAAAAAAAGACATGAGCAAAATGTTAGAAGAGCTGGGAAATGTTATTTTCATCCTGTCCTTTCTGTCTTGTCTGCACTGGGATGATCCCTCCTTCTCAGTGACACTGTTGGATGAACTCTGCAAAAGGGCATTTCTGTTTCAACAGTGACTGTGTGATATGGCCAAGCATGACTTTACTCCCTGCCAAGTTCGTATTTTCAGCTGAGTAGAGAAAAAGAAAATCCTTTCTTTTCAGCTAAGGTTCTCAAAATATTTGTTGTTTCCAAACTCCAGCCAGCATGATCCACATTAAAACCATACACAAACTAAAAAATTAGTGAGATCATGTACCTGCAAAATTTTCACCAAAACTGCCAAAAAGGAAAACACTTGCCTGATTTGTGCTGGCATGAAACAGCATCTAGAGTGCTCCCCTCTTTCTGATGCTAGCACATTTTAGTATTCTTGCCAACAACATTGTTGTCTCAAGGGCACCTTGAAAGAAACAACAAAAACTTTTTAAAAAATTAGTGATAAAAATACCCTTCTGGGAAAATAAAATAAAAATAGCACTACTATTTCTGGAAAGGGTTGGTTTGTTTTCCTTTTTTAAATTAAATTTTTCTAAGGGATTAATAGTCTGGGGATTCAAAGGGAAACAACAGCAGGGCTACATGCGCTCACAGTGTGGCGTATCTTGTCATCTCAAAGGTTCCCAAGCAGTTGGTCCACAGAGATTTGAGAGGTCACATAGTTTTAACACTTCCCCATCTCCTACTGCTTAATACCATTTGTAATATCTAAAAATACACATCTTGCTTTCCCAGTATAGCTTTCCCATGTAAACTTGGACTTTCTGCCATTATCCCAGGACATGGTGATGTTCTGCAGGGTGGGAGAACAGGACGTGTTTGCCAGCTGGAAGAGAGACACTTTCTGAATGGAAGGGGAGGATTTCCCTGAGATAATGTTTCTATTCATTCTGGAAAATTACCAAGGATGTTTTTACTAAATAGGATTCAGATTGGTTTCAGACACCTCTGCAAAAGGAATTCTGACTCTCTGGTCAGGAACCTGGGCTAGGCAGTGCCCATGGGAAGCAAGAAAGAGCTGAGGTGTCTGTGCCTGGTGCATTTTATGCTTATGCATGACAAACACTGCTTAAAAAATTGAAGCAAGCCAGAGAATTAGAAGCCCTTACAGAGCAACTCAGGGAATGCTATTCCCTGGAAGGCATATCTAAATTGTCTACTCTAATCAGTTCATTCTTGTTTTTAAATATTTTGAGGACACAAGTATCTTGCTTCAATAAAACATACCAGAGACTTTTAACGATTTGTCCACTGACACACACTAATTTTACCACACAATTTTGCTTTAACTTGTTATTTTTTATAATGACCTTAGGCTTCCCAAAGTACACCCCAGGCCTCTGGCAAAATTGTTTGCATGCACAAAAATTTCTATAAGAATAATGCCTGTTTTTCTCCATGAAGATTTATTGCTGTCCTTTGCAAGAATGTTCCTGGGGAAACAGTGACTCCTAGTCATATTTCACATGATGCCTACAATTAATCTGTTAGCAATTCGGACTGGATGTCTCTTTCACGTAGTACATCTGTTAACAAATTTCTCCAGGTAGATAATTTATCTATGTGTGTATTTTGAACAAAACAGAATCACATATTAGACCTCACTGACAATTATTTTCTCTGAAAATGGTTTTCCATTTAGCATGTCCAAAAAGAGTTACATTAGTCAATCTTCTCAAGACAGGGATTAAAATAGGTTTATTAATATCTCTTAATCTCAATTAATTTATACAATAATATCTAGATTTTGAAAGAATACTTTCTCTCAGGAGTTAGGATGATTGCACTTTAAACCATTTCTTTCTGGACTACCTAAGTAACATGTATGGAGGTAAAGGAAATGCAATACCTTCCAGCTAAGGACAAACTTGATAGAGATTATATGAACATAAAAATTGAGTCACATATTCAGTGAAGGAAACAAACTGGCATTCAAGTGAACTAGAAACTGGCAATCAAGAAAAGTCAATCTATGTGAGCTCATCATCATCAGACTGGAAATGGTTGTTGATTGTTTTGCTTCACATCGTATTTTCAGCTGAATGGAGAAAAAGAAAATCCTTTCTTTTCAGCTAAGGTTCTCAAAATATTTGTTGTTTCCAAACTCCAGCCAGCATGATCCACATTAAAGCCATGGTTTGCGTGAATTCATTTTAGTATGACCTAATGAATCTCACACCAAGACTCAGAGTCTGAGTTCATCTAAGAAAAGTACACACCATTTAACTGTGTCTCTAACCTGATGTTTTAATCAAAACACTAGGAACTCCAGAGTCAGGGAACACTATCTTCCCCTGAGAAAGTCAGCTATCATTTCCCTGAGAGTCAAAATAGGAAACAAATGAGGGGAACAGCAGGGGCTTTGGGAAGCAGTAATGTATGAGCTGTCTGTGTCTTGGTACATTACTTAAGGGTTAGGAAGAGAGGAGAAAAAGGAATTCTGGAAAAAAAATCTGTTGAGCTGGAGAACTGCAGAAAAATGCAGTCTCATTTTCAGACAACCAAAAAAAAGTGGTCTGGGTGGACCTGAACTTTCTGATCACAGGAATGGAAGTGGAATCACCTGTTCTTTCTGCTATGCAACCTCACCCACTAAACCATCCTGAAGCTTTTTATTGTCCCACTTCCCTGCCACAGAAGTTGTTCCAAGCCGAAAAACTTCTGCAAAAATTTTCACACAATTTCAGACATCATTCATGATCAAGTGACAGATCTTCTCTTCCACTCAGGCACTTCACTGAAAATTGGGAACTCTTCCCAGCAGAATGAATTGCATTAGACTTTCATCTCATCTTGATAATTTTCTTTGTTAAGCAAAGACTCATTAGCCTCTTGTACAAGCATGGTATCAATCCCTTGTGGCAAGGAATTGGAATAAAACCACTTATGAGCTCCTAGGCTTACACCCAGTGCCCTCTGAATAGTTGCAGTCAGGAGCAGGGAAATTCTGCAGCTTGTCCAAAGAATTTTCAGTGTTTGTGGCATATGAAAGCAATGCTTTCTCTACAAGACTGTGTTATCATTTTTGAAAATGTTATTTTTAAAACTAGTATGCTAAAAATAACACAGTACAGCCTAGTAGCAGACTACTCATTTTAGTTCCTTTATAAATACACTTTTCCGGATTAAAGAAATTTTTGTCACTCCAGAATAACTCATAAGGTAGTTTGAGCCTGTTTGGAGGCAGGACAGAGAAGAAGTGTCTGAAATTCAAAGAAAAGCAAAAGCAGGGTCCTACACCTGAGAAAGAATAACCCCATGCATCACGCTGAGGGCTGACCTGCTGGCAAGCATCTCTGTGGAGAAAGACCTGAGGCATCCAGGCAGACAAACAGCCATCCATAAGTCAGCAGTGTGTCCTGGGGCCAAAAATGCCAATGACATTCTGGAATACAGGCCAAAGTTGGTATCCTGCCTCTCTACTCAGCTCTCGGGAGGCACATTTGGAGTGCTGTGTCCAGTACTGAGTTCCTCATGACAAGAGAGACAATGGAGCTCCTGGAGTGGGTCCAGTGGAGGGCTGTAAATATGATCAAGGGACTGGAGTATCTCTCTTATGAGGGACCTGGGCCTGTTAAACCTCAAGAAGAAGACTGAGAGGGGAAATCAGCAATGCCTATGAGTGTCTGATGGGAAGTGTCAGAGGATGGAGCCAGGCTCTTCTCAGTGGTGCTGAGCAATGGGACAAGAGACAACAGCAAAAACTGATGCACAGGAAATTCCATCTGAACACGAGGAAGAACTTTACTGCGTGTGACCGAGCCCTGGAACTGGTTACCCAGAGAGGCTGTGGAATCTCCCTCACTGGAGATGTTCAGGAATTTTCTGGATGCAATCCTGTGCAATATACTCCAAGATGACCTTGCTGAGCATGGGCCAGATGACCCACTCTGGTCCTTCCCAACGTGACCCACTCTGTGGTTCTGTGACTCCGTATATTAAAATGGATCTGACTCTGCTGTTACAAGGTAGAATTCCAGAACCTGAGCAGATATAGTCTAGCACTACAAATGCTAGAATTATTTTATGCATATTCCTTACAGATAAATATGCATATTTAAGACTAAATTAAGCCGACAGAAACCAATGGAAGCTCTTTCACTGGACATATTCCTAAAACTTTGAAGAAGGCACTGTGTAAATAGAATCAGATCAAAGGATATGGATGCTGGATTAGGCAAGCAGCAGATTACAAAACAACATTAGCATTTGCCCTTTGCAAAGGTTAAATATGTTCCTGTCTTAAATATTGCATCCATGTTCCCATGAGGACTATCCATTAAAAAGATTTTGGATTAAAATGGAAACAGGACTAGAATACAATCAGAAATAATTTTTTAGAACTTTGGAGGAGACATTATTATAAATAAATAGCTCAGAAAGCTTTAGAAGCATCATAAGTCATAAGCCGTCTTGGAAAAAAGGAGAATGGTCTTTCAAGTAATAAAGTCTTTTAAAACTAAATGAAAGTCATCTGCTTGTACTAAACTCTCCAGATTTCAAGAAAATTTCACCTTACTCAGTTCCATTACAAATGTGGTGCTCAGAAGCTTCAGTCATTAGTCTTTGAGACTGTACAAACATTTTCAAAACAGCCAATCTCTTAATGCATTTTCATTCTGAAGTCACTGCATAAACAGATGAAGCAAAATGTTCCTGATCTTGTTTGTTTCAATTCGAATCTCGGAGGAAGTTATGGGGTATCTGGAGAGAGAGTTCTCCTATCTCAGATTAGACATCTGCCATGTGGATGTACGAATCAGTCACCCTAGACTCTGTCTGACATCCGCGGCAAAAAATGAGTTCTTAATCTGACCTGTCTTGAGCAAATGCTATAGGATAAATTGAACTGTTTCTTCCTATTGATCTGGGAAGAGAGTGGAGACATCTGGCTCTTCTGTGGACACCTAGACCGCCAGACAGCCTCACTGTGTCAGCTGAATGCTAAGGCAGCCTGTTGTACTCAACCATTACTAACTTTGATGCTTCAGCTCCTCCTTGACCTCATACAAGAATCACTTTGTTGGTGTTTCAAAATAAATTAATTCCTCCATAAAACCCAATATGGCATCTAGTGGAAATTAGAAAGGCCTTTATAGGTTAAAAAAGAATCCCACCCCCTTGTTTTTATGGGTCGCTAGTCTTTTTTACAGCTTCAACCATGCTCAGAATTTCTTGTGCAAAAAATGAGTAAATATTAAGAAGTGGAAGGTGTGGAAACACCTAAGCATGGAAACATTACTAGAACAAGCTTAACAACGCAAGAAATCACACACAGATCACAGTCTGGAATCATCCAAAATAAAAAGCACAAGGAAAAACAAATATTTTGGCACTCAAGTATCGCCTAGCAGAGACTTTAAGTTTGCATGCAAAAGGCAAAGGCAAGTAGCATGATACAGTGAAAGTAATATGTTCAAATATCTGGTTTTGCCCATTATTTGATATTGTTACAAACTTAACTTTTCATGGTTACTTTATGCTCTTGGAGCAGACCACTACATATATTCTCACTGCAGATGTGGAGTAGTTAAGATTTCTTGCCTCCTTTCCTACTGCCTCCCCTTTGGCTAAGCTGGTGCTGCTCTTGGTGTGACTGACTAAGGAGGCAGGAACGCAGTGCAGAGATGGAACCTGGAGTGGAAGGAGAACAAAGAGCTGGAAATGTCTGAAACTGGCATCCTATGAGACAAAAACATACTGTGGAGTGCCACATACTAATCTTACTCCTGTCTTACCTGAAACACAACCATACACACAAACACAGTGTCTGGAAGGTGAGTTCTGCCTTCTAGGATTCTTTTCCGAATCTCACCTGGCAACAACAGTAAATATGAAACTCTATCCTGAATTTTTCTGTTTCCTGTAACAACTCTGCAGCAGCATTCAGGTCAGAACGAAATGCAAGTGCTAGAAATTGCTCCAAATCTGAGCTAATTTACACAGAAAACTTCCCAAGCCAAATGTTATTCTAGCTCCTGAACAGGGCATTGAATTGTGAAGTTGTGTGAACACACAAAGAAAGCATGACATCACCCAAACGGTTGTATTTGTTCAAATCTCTTTAAGGGAACATTTGTGGTTTTTTCAATAGTAAGGGTGCTGTGCATCTCAGGAGGGACAGAAGCTATTTTCTCAGGAACCATCAACCAAGGTTCATTTATACTCTTTGGGAATGCCCTTTCAGTTCCTGATGGCAGTTATGTGCCAAAGGGGCCTAGCAAGCCTTTTTGGAGACTGTCACTAGTGATCAAGGAACTTTGCATTATTTCCTTTCCCTGAAACTGCTAAATCATCCCTGCCAGCTCCTGGAGCTTATAAAATAATTCTGGGTCACAAATCAGTTTCCATTCCATTGAACGAAATTATATCCAGGAATGGTCATATACTGTGCCTGTGCTTTCTGGAGAAAAGTTTTATGAGAGGGAGATACCATTCTATTCTTTCCATTTTCCAGAGCATTCTGTTCACTTGCATCTCTCTAACATTCCCAGCCAAAGAACCCTTGGTTGAAGTTTAAAGAAACAAGGGTTGTTGTCTACCTGAATGGCTCTTTCATAGGACTCAGGGGAACATGGGGAGGGAAAAATTTGGTTTCATTCCACCAGTCTGCCAATTCAGAGAACTCAAATTAATATTAACAACCTTCCTGCCCTTTCTTGAACGCCCACAATAAGGAAGAGGACATAAGGATTGAGGGTGAACAGAGAAAATAGTGACTTGGAAAGAAACAGGGCAATATCTAGGATAACTTATATTCCTTTAAAAAAACCCAAACAAACAAGCTGCTGTATGCTGCTCAATTTTAGCAATAAGTTTAACTGCGGAGGCTGATATCTCTGCATCACACATCTAAGTGCTACAAGAAGCAATTATGAAGAGCCAGGAAAGTGCTTCCAAATATAATAATAGTTTATTAAAGTCCATCTGGTGGTAAGACACTAAGAGGGAGTGTCAGCATGAGCCTAGAGAAAGTGATTAAAACATAAACAGGATGTGATGGAGGAGGCAAATAATCTGAAAGAATTTTATTTTTGCAGAGTTTCGTTAGATGGCTTTTCTGTTACAGCAGCAATGTTTTGCTTGCTGCCAGCTGCTGCATCCCACTCCAACTCAAACACACCCTGGTATTTAACTGTAAGGCTTGTTATGCTTGTAATGCTTCATTAGTATTTATTAACTGATCAAGATGATGGGGCACAAATTAGAAATCTAAGGTTTCATGATGATCATACTGAGGACAGGAGGCCACTTACACCTGGCAGGGTGGGTTATCTTCCCACAGTATGTGATGCATGCATGGATGTACTGCCCTGTCGATCCTCTTCCCTGCTTTCCTTATAGGCTGAGGAAACATCCACCAAGTCTTCTTGAAGAAGCCCTAAAGACCCAAGCACACCTGCAATAACACCCAACTTGTTCAGATTCTCAAACAAGGTAACACAGCCCAGAAACTGCTACCTGGGTAAGCCATGCCACAGCTGCCCATTGGAGACAAAGGGGAATCTTCACTTTTTCACACAAGCAGCCTTCAGAAATTCACATTAGCATTCATGACCACCAGGGGTTTTTGCATATTTTCTTTTCCAAGGTCTGCACAAATCGCATGTCTTTTCCCTCTAGCCTTGACCAACCAATTTGTAGCACCATTAAAATAATAATCTTCATCACACACGCTTACATGCCCAGAACTGTATTTTTGTGCCTTAAACTCTTTATTAGACTGTTATTTAGCTATCGGCCATCATCTGCATGGAAAAAATGTTTAGTTTTCCTGTCCTCTCCTTCCACAGGTGTTACTATTCTGAAAGTTTTCAGAAGAATGTCAGCTATCTTCAGTTAGATGTGGCCACATCTTGTCATTGAAGGAGGTGTGCTTGTTGCTTAAGGCAGAGGGATGATCTCATCTCTTTCCTTCTTCTGTGTTTTGCTGTTTTACAGTTTGTCAAAATCCAGGTCTCTTCTGTCTTAGTGGTGTCCCAGTGATGCTACTTCAGCAGGTTGATGATCCTGTCTGGGATCTACACCTGCAACCTTTCTATTTTTAGAGAGACATGTGTTAGGAAAATGGTTTTCAAAAGGCAGTGCTACATCTGGTTCTAAATTACTTACAACATCAGCAGCAAACATCTATCACAAGCACTTTAAAGTGAGTATGCTGCCTCAGATGAAATGTTGTAAGACTGTCTAGAACTCAATATACCTGCTACATTAAGAGTAACATATTCTAGTAATTAAAAGCATTTCCAGAGATGAAAGATTGTAGAAAATATCTTCTACTGAGTTAATTTTCACTCTTTTCCACATTAATTCAGCTTAGTGTAGCCAAAACAAAGATGTACAATTTGGATTAAAAGGGAAATATGAGAAGTCAAGAAAGAAGTGACCAGTAATGGACCAATTCTGCATTGACCACTGATAAGTGATCAGTATTTATTACTCATTTTTCAGAAATGATCTTCCAGCTTCAGTTCCAAAGTTATAAATAGGATTTTCACTTTAAAGTTTGCTGGAAAACACAGCAAAAAGTTTATCTGTAAAAGTTTATCCGCACCATGAAAAATTTTAATTAACACAGCTATCCTGAGAAAGAAATGCAATGAAGTTGAAGCAATTCTAGTTTTATCATGAGGCAAAATTGCCAAGGTAGTCCTTGGGCAGGAGCAGTGAACTGATCTTGTTTTGATAAATGTCTTCACTGTGCCTTTATACCACAGTAACCCACACATGCTAGTTTTCATATTGACAAAAAAAAAATCACCAAAAAACCACAAAAATAAACAGAAAACTAAGGGGAGTAGTGGCGAGAGAAAGAATCATTATAGTAAAAGTGACATATATAGTAGAATCATTTATAGTAGAAATGACACACCATCCCAAATGGATTCTCACTTAACTTGCTGGTACTTTTCCACTGCTCCTTGCCTCTCTTATTTTTTTTCCTATCCATAGGCTATCAGAGTGTATCCAGGGAGTGGCCTGTGCCTAGCTCTACCCCAGCAGCCCAGCAGCAATAAAACAGTTAATAGTGTGTTGGTTTTTCTCCATGTTTCTGAGTGAGTGACCTACGATGTCTGATAACTCTGTGTTCCTGATTCACAGAAACATAACTGTCCAAGGAAAAGCTATTCCCCTTCCTATTGCTTCATAGCCCACACTGGGCTTTCTTTCATCATGAATCTGTTCCAAACAGTTTTCTGTGGGGGTGAGGAGGGTGGGAAACTCTGTCTGAATGCCATATGTTCACTGAGAGGTCATTACAATATGCCAAAATTTTACAGGCATGAAAATATCCCAGGAAGTCGTTATTTATCAATTCCCAAGAAATTTAGCTTGCAGAATACAAAAATTAGCCTTAAGTAAATGAAAGTAAATAAAGTAATACATGCCAAAGGCAGGTCATTTTACTTTTACTTTCTATTTCTGCTACTTCAAGACAAAAAACATCACCAGTTCCTGCTCTCTGTCCCATATGAACCCAGAACTGTACAGGTTGCTCTGAAAAACCTCAAATCTGATCTGTAAATATCAAGCCTAAGAGCTCCCACATCTGTTTCTTAAACAGTTGGAAGTCATTACTGCTATTCAACCTAATGTTATTGCAATTCCACATGAACTTGATGTTTCCTCCTTTTTTTTTAAAATATAATTTAAGGCTACACTCGCATTTTCGCTGTGATATGGAAGCAGAGAGTTTCTTATGGTTCTTTAACTCAAAACTCATTTAAGGACTATTTTGGATTCATGAAGAAGGTGTTTCTTTATCTTTAGGATCTGACTCAAGTTCAAGGAGCAAACAGTTGATGCACTTAAAATGTCTGATATTTCACACTTCTTGTCATTGTTTATTGAGTAGAGGCAACACCTTTACAAAAGAGTCAGCAGTACTGGACACCTACCCTGGATGCTTGTGCAGCTCAGATGCTCCACTCGTGGCTCAGTCTGCTTTCATCACCAGTTTAAAATAATCCACATGGATGTGAACTGATGTACCTGCTGGTGATCCCCACTGGCTCTGCAGGTATGTGCTGGGAAAATCTCCCTTTTTACACTGTGAGAATTTCTACACCCTGGGAAAAGCTGCTGGAAATCATTCTTTATGTGAATCCTTCAGCTGGAAGACACAGAGCAGAGGGTTAGGAGTGTTTCACCTTGTCCCGCAATATACACTGTCACAGACATCTTTTCATGAAAATCTTTTCCTTAAGATTTTTTCCTCCTGAGAAGCTGAGAGGCCTCAGGAGCAAAATGTAAACAATGGTTATCTGCTGCTGTGGAATGCAACAGGTGGATCTGTGATTGGCTCATCATGGATGTTTGCAATTAATGGCCAATCACAGCCCAGCTGGCTCGGCTCTCTGTCTGAGCCGCAAACCTTTGTTATTCTTTCTTTTCTATGCTTAGCTTAGCTAGCCTTCTGAGATGAAACTTTTTCTTCTATTCTTTTAGTATAGTTTTAATGTAATATATATAATAGAATAATAAATCAAGCCTTCTGAAATATAGAGTTAACATAAATCAAGCCTTCTGAAATATAGAGTCAACATTCTCATCCCTTCCCTAATTCGAAAACCCCTGTGAACAATGTCACAATACACCAACCTGGCCGTCCTAATATCATGGTCTTACTGCCTCCCTGCCTGACACTGTATGTATTTAATAGACTCTCTTGCCATGGTCTTTGTTAATTTATGGCAAAAACCCAGTGTAGTTAACTTTCAAGAAAGTAAATACAGGAAGGTCCTAGAAACTCTGGGGGTGTTTTTACCATGTTTGCATGGCAATGCTCACATGGGAATTCAGCTAGCTAGAGGTGTCCTCAGAGCCTCCTGCCAAGCTGCAGGCTGTGGGATGAGTGGGCTGTCTCCAGGCAGTCGTTTGCAGAGAGCCCCAGCAGGCACAGCAGCTGTGGTGCAGGGGATCAGCTCACCTCTTCCTGCAGGGAAGAACCCTCTAGGATGCTGCTGCCCTTGGCCAGAGACACACATCCAAACCAAGGTGCAGCAGGAGGCAGGACTGGCACCAGCTCCTGAAGTGTGGCTGGATTAGAGGCTGAAATGTGATTCTGCAGCAGAGAAAACTGCTGCAGAAAAAAAACAAACACTTTCCTCATTTTCTCAAGAAATTCCCACTTTCCTCATTTTCTCAAGAGATTAAAAAATCATCTAATGCCTGTTCCCTGTGATTCAGTTGTTGAAATGTCTTTGTGAATTCTCAGGAGGAAGAAATAAGATCACGAGATCAAGGATCGCTCAATGGAAAAAAAAATTTCACCCAGGGAAAATGGAGCTGGAAGAAAGGGTGAAATCCTGTCATTCCTCTATCCTTCCTGCAGAGCTTTGTCCTGTCAAATTTTGAAGACTATGAAAGAACAATGCCTGCTGTGGCAATACAGATGTAAGACAGTTACACTTCTCCATCTTGGTTGCCTACCACACAAGGGTGCACAGATGCTTCAAAACAATAGTGATGATGTCTTGTTAATAAGACATTATTAACAAGAATGTGAATATGTCCTGAATATGTCTGAAGTGGGTATTTTGTGATGCCATAGAAAAAGGGAGATGCAGATCTTTCTGTTTGCTGTGCTATAATGAACTGTCTGGGCTATGTGCACACCTGTATGATAGCAGCACCATCCAACAGGCAGTTTTAAGGCATTCAATGGCTTAGCAGAGCAACAGTAGCCATAGGTTGCCAGAAGACAGGCAGATCTAAACAACAACAGAAATTAAACCATTTTAGGAGGAAAATACAGATGCAGTAACACAAAGCAACGTTGTGACTACATTTTCAAAGAGCATTGACGGATATCAAACTCTCTCCAAATCACACCAGGGCCTTTTGTTCCAGACTTGTCTTGCTCAGACTGATGTTTTCCACAATTTGTCCTAAAGATGTTCTCAGAAGTTATTTCCGTTCCTCCAGAAGTTTCTTAGTTATTTTTTAGGCAATGTCTATAAACCAGAAGAAATAATTTCTTGCACAGTTTGAGCCATAAGCACCCTGTGAAACACCAAATTATAGCTATGTGTATTCAGCATCTCACACTACAAAGCCCTGACAGTGTCATGGTTTTGAGTGGTTCCTCTTGGAAATTTGAGTTTCTCCCTGTGGTCACTGCTGGGAACATGATAAAAAGCAAATTAATGTCTGTGAATAAAAAATTACTAAATCAGCATGAGTTCTTTCTAGCCTTTGGGTTGGCACAGCTGTAGAGTTGAGTTGGAAGAGTTGCACAGAGGTTTGCCAGAAGTGAGAGACAGGGAGGGGCCCGTGAGCTATGTGCAAAAGCTCTGGAGAAAAGAGAGATGTCTCAGAAGGAGAAAAAAATAATATCCCTGAGAGGAACTAAAGCACTAGGGGTTTGTCATTAAATGCAGAACAAGATTTTTATCCCAAATGAGTCTTGTGAGCGATGCATTTGTTTCGTTTTGTTTTTAATTCTTCTCGCCTGTCATGGAGACGAGTCATGGTGTTGGCACAGTGACAGTGTACCTGAGGATGCAACCTTACCAGTTAGTGAGGAGGTGGTTTCTCTTTCTGTGTAAGCACACAAAATTTCCAATTATGTCCATGTCCTGTGTTAACTAACTTGGGCATTAACTTTGGTAAAATTCTGGCATGGATGTCACTAAAGACAGTTGTTCTCCCACACCATGAAATGCACTGCAGTTACCTACAGGTCAGTAGTGTCCTCCTTGAGGGCATATTCTGTACCATAATCACCTCTTGCTGCCTCTAACCAGTTTAGACTAGAAAATGCATTACTCTACAGAGCATGAAACTACAAGCATTGCTCCACCATTGCAGCAGCGTTGCTCAGCACAGGGACACTGCACTGCTGGGCAAAGTCAGCAGTGCTGGGTACCCCAGGGCAGCCAGGCAGCAGCAGTCTGGGTGGTTCCACCTCTGAGAGGAGCCTTGGGCAGTGGGAATCTAGTCTTGGGTCAGCACTGTCTAGTAAGGGGGAAGGAGAAAATATTTTAAATCAGCCACCAAAATGAAGGCATTGTAGAGCTGGGAAGAGATTTGCACCCTGCGCTCTTTAAATTCCTTTCCTGTTACATCTTCCTGAAAGCCAAAGCAGATTTTTTTTTTTCTGTGTTCAGCAGATGCAGCTGAGGATTCATAGGGCTGTGTGGGCTCTGTGCTTTCATGAGTATATGCACATATGAACACACTTTTTACGTTCTACATCAATAATGTAAAAACTCAGGGTGCCGGGCACTGCTCATAAGCCACCATGTATTCTCTAGCTCACACAGCATATTCAGCCATCTTCAAACACTTCTACTCCTGTTACCTTAGTAACAGTCCTAGGGAATCCCTAAGTAATTAATCAAGCTGCTTAGCTCTTTGAGGTTTCTTACGAGGGATGCTGTTGTCAGGCTTCTTTCTCATTGCTGGTAAAAAAAAAAAAATTAGATCTGTATTTAGAAAAGAAATGGCACGTGGGCTGTGTCTGTCATATGGAGGAGGTAAACAAGTGCCCATGTGCACCTTGTTAAGCATTTCTTTGGCATGTGGGTACTTACTAAGTAACTGGCACCACAAGTAACAGCTGAAGCATGAACCTCAAAGAATTTAGAGGTGCAGCTGCCAGGCTGGATTTCTTCAAATATTTCAATGTCCATTCTAGGACACCATCCTGGTTTCTCCTTCCGGCGCCACATTCAGAAGTCACTTTCAGGGTCATTAATGCAAAACAGAGAGTGGCAGCAAGAAACAGCTATTATCATTTAGTCTGAGATCCCATAAAACTCATTCTATAGACATTCACTATTTTATTTTAGTATGGTTTTTTTTCTCAGCAGAAGGCAGTGTTCTTCTTTTGTACTCAGCATAGCTGAGTATGCTAGGTTATGGAGACCATAAAGCCTGCCTTACAGAAAGACAAACCTGTTGATCCTTTCCTCTAAAGGGGAGCAATTGAAACTCTATGGGTATGGACTGTTATTTCTCATTTTAGCATAGCAGCTAACATAAACCCTTGTCAACCCTTTATCATGGTGTGGATCCCTGAGGATTTTCCATTGGAGTTGCGGTTCTTTGCAAACCAATTCTCTTTCCTGAGTTATCCCCCAGGATCCCTCAGAAGAGCGTGGCACTCCACAGAAATGACAACAAAAGCATGACTAGGTCAGGTCACTGAATTTTCAGTACAGCTCTCTTCTTTCAATAGATATAGATACAGAAACAGAAACAACAAACACTCCCAAATATTCATATAAGGTTACAATTTGGATCAGTTTTCTCTGGAAAATCTTTACAGACTTGACTGGGCAAGCCATAGATCCCACCTGGGGAGACTCAGCAACAGTACTGACCAGGGAAGAGGACAATGGTGAATCTAGCCCTTGCTCATCCTGAGTCAGCTGGTGATTTTCACCACCCAGTACCCTCTCTCAGTACTCTTAACACGGTGGTACCAGCTCTAAGGGTCTCTCCTACATGTTGTGACAGCTTCTGAAAGACTTGCACTGTCTTTGTATGGGATGGGAAAATTTTTGAAGTCACAAAAGTGGTCAGAGGAGGAGATAAGGGCAGCAGATGCCTTTCTGTGGTCTGTGCTGTGCCAGAAGGATGCTGTTTAACCTCATTTTTCTCACTTTGCATGTGAGTCTTGACAGTACTAACCCCCACGATGACCTGCATGCTCTGCTCTTTAAGTCTGAGGGATTTGCATCTGTTCCACCAGAAGACACCATTTTATTTTTAGATTAGTAAATCCTGGAGTAGTAAAGCACTGTATGACTATTAGAGATAATTTCTATCATCAATAAAACTTAAGACATTTATTCTAATAAAGCAAGAAACATCTGAAAAGTGAGAGGCAAAAGCTACAAAGCAGGAAAAATATATACCAGTAAAATGGAGTAACTAATTATGCTTAAACATCGTAATAGATTTCTCCAAAGTGCTTTGGGTCTCAGCTGACCTAGTAGATGGACCAGCTGCCCTGGTTTCCCCCTCTGTGTTGCATTTTGAGCTTATCACCTCAGAAAGTTCTGTCATGGCTCTTCTCTAAAAAAAAAACCAGCTCCTTGTACTAAATACAGATGTGATGACTCTCAGTTTTCTTTTCCTGTTTTCTCAGACATTCAGCTCTGAAATACAAATGGTGAAAGCAAAGATGGTTTATTTTCACCTACCCTAGGACTTTCTCTGCCTTTACACTGCTATACTGTGCCTGAATTAACACATTTCTTCTACTCTTCTACTGTTCATAGAAGAAACAAGTTCTTCTAGCCAGAACTCGCTGGTTATGATTTTTGCAGCAAGACTTTACCTGTTTCTTTTCTGACTAGAGAGAAGACCTTAGCAACTTGGTAGGTCTTAGGACACCTATACTTCAGTTCCTTCAGGTTAGGTGAGATGAACCTCCCCAGTGAACCCCAGGGTCTTTAGGAACTCTTCCCAAGACCACACATTGCACCAGACATGACTGTCAATTATTCCACACCTACCCTGAAGTCCACTCTGTTCCACACCAATGAAATGGGTGTTACAGTAGCCTAGAAATACACAACTAGAATTAAAATTATGACAGTAGGTTTGATGTTTATGTTTCATGGTCCAGCCTAAGGACAGTTTTCTGACTGTAGGAGTCATTCTTTGAGTGTTCCTCATGACCTCCTGGACAAAGATCAAACACCTATGAGTTTTCACAAGACCTACAGTCATTTAGTTGTCATCTGAAACTGGAGAAATACCTATTTTTAATTGTATTCCCACTCATCTTTCATATATACTGTGTATATACACACATATATAATGTGTGTTCACAGGGATTTATACACATGTTCACGGGACTGTTGGCAAGGCAATGCAGAAAACTATCTATGATTAACACTGCTGCTGTTGTCTGCTAAAGGCAGTTCATCTATGCTCAGATGGAGCTCAAGTTGTCTTGAAAATGAGTGTCCTTTGCTGTTTCCTTTCCCTCTTCTTTGGATCTATATCTCAGAGAAAGTGCTTGCTTTTGCACTCTGCAAATGAGTATTAATGAGGTCATTAAACTTTGATAACCATCCATTTACATGACACACTTTGGACAGAGCTGTATCTCGGTCTTGGGGGAGGGCAGTTTTTCAGCTCTGAACTACAAACAGATTGAAGTCTGGCAATGCATTGCTGGGCAGAAGAATTGCTCAGTGAGGCTGATTAGGAATTCACCTGACAGGAGATAAGAAGGGAAATTCAGCGTTTTGGAATGAAAGAGGGAAAAGAAGAAATTGAAAAAGAAAAAATGGCCAGCAGCAAGGGAAGGAGAAGCAGCGCATGGCACAGGGCTTTACTGTCAACATGAGAAAAGCCCTGGCCCACTGAGGAAAGGGACACAAGGAAATCTGCAGTGATTTGGTCAAGATATTTACATCTCCTGTGTTTGCTACACAGAGAATGATCAAAAATTTTGGACATTTTTCAGAGTTGGTGTGTCTATCTGTTTAGGCTAGTAACTGTCAGAGAGGGGTGGCTTGTGCACCAGCACATCAGAAATCCCAAGCTCTTGCAAGAGACACCAGGGTGTAAGCAGGCAGTAGACAGGTGCATTCTATGTCCTATTTTGAGAGGGTCACTGGCAGACAGACAGACAGACAGTGTTCAGCAGTCAGCAGGACAAGAAACAAAGCTGTAAAGGCTGCAGCATTAGGGAGCTGAGTTACCTAATTAGGTGCTGTGGATTTCCATTTAAAGCTCATTGGAAACAAAGGAGCTTTGTTCTTTTTCCTGTAGGGAGCAGAGGATTAGTTTCCATACATAAACTGTGCCTTTGACAGATGAAAGAAAAATCAATACCTAACACAACAGGTGCCTCACCAGCAGAACACGAGCGCACAGTGTGCCCAAGCAGCGCTGCTCTCACAGAAATCATCAATCTTTGCCATCACACTCTCACAACTGCAAGGTAGCCTGTGAGGCTTGCAGCAGAGGGTCACTAAACCTCTTGATTAAAATAAGAATGTTTATTTTTCTCAAGACTGAGTTCAGTGGAAAAGAGACTCCGAGTGTCTCAAAATGGCTGCAGCTTTCCTCCAGCCTCCCGCTCACAGACCTCACTCGTGTGCAGCTCACCCTGCAGTCATTCTGCTCCTAATCAATTCTCCTTTTCTCTTCTGAGTGTAAATCAATATGTCTGCAACTGGAGGTAACATCACAGCATTTCTAATGTGGAATGTGGGACAGGCTGAGTTCCTAAATCCTAATTCAGAGAATCCATTGAAAACAGCCTTCATTTTAAGTGTACACTAAAATATGTTGCCATCAGTGATCTCAGTGGACTGTGCATCCTGATGGAAACTGAAGGATTCGGGGAAACAGACATAGAAGGGACTTCCTGGGAAAGGGTGAGCATGGCCAGTGTGAGATTCCACACAGGTATCACAGCTGTACAGCAGTGATTCACTAGGACAGTCTCTGGGCCAAAAGGTTTCCCCTGAACTAAGGACAAACATCCAAATGAGACTCTTGGACAGCTCAGACTTTTTGCTGCCTCTTGTAAATCACATGCAGGAGCTTGGGAAGACTCTGAAAAGTGTATGTGAGAGAGAAACAATTGGTATGTCCTCTCTGTTAAAGCTTTTCCCCCACTGATAGCTGAGTGGAGTTCAAACTGATCTAAGTGGTGCAAAAGAGGCATATTATCCCAGCACCAAAGAGCTGCTGTCTGGTTCATTAGTCTAATCACAATCAGTAATTTGTTGTAGCAAAACAACAGACAGTCAAATAACATCCATCCCTACATCTCCATTCAACACACACAGCTAAATAACACTCCAATCTGCTTGTTAATCTTTCAGCATCCTCACCTACAGGCTTGGAAACCAGTTTGGCTGGAGTTCCTGGTGCATCTCAATCAGTACACTGACCTGAAACATTTTCCCACTAGTGCAATGCATTCACACTCATATTTTGCTATGTGTGCACTGGGACATTATGGAAGTAACTTGTGGCAGGAGGTGCTGCAATAAGGAATATTAAGTGAGAAAACTATTTCTATTCCAGATCACCTCATGAAAAATATTCAGAGAAACACAGATGTCTGATTTGCAGACAGCCAAGTGTGAAGTGTTCAGAATTCATTTCAGGAGCCTTAGAGAATGACGTAGCAGAGCCAGGCAGTGGTCACTGCACAAAATTGCATTTGGGAAATTGTGTGTGTCTGTGTGTGTGTCTGTGTGTGTGTGTCTGTGTGTGACCCCACAGTGATGAAGAACCACTACAGAGCAAGGAAAAAAGGCTGCTCCAGAGGAATAGAGGCCACTCCAGAACAAGAGGAGAACTGTTATTGTGAGATGCAAAACTTTTATCAAAGGGCACATCCAGACGGGCCTTAACAGTAGTTGAAGAAAATAGAAGTGAGCAAAAGAAAAAGGAATGTAAAGAATCTTTAATGTGAGGGTATAGATGATGCAACAGGTTGCCCAGAGAAGTTGTGAATGCCCCATCCCTGGAAGTGCTCAAGGCCAGGTTAGATGGGGCTTTGAATAATCTGGTCTAGTGGAAGGTATCCCTATCCATGGCAGAAGGATTGGAATTAGATGATCTTTAAGGCCACTTCCAACCCAAACCTTTCAATGAGCCTATGATAAGAAGAAAAATATCTGTATGAGACCTAAAACTAAAAATCAGTCACCACTTTTGTATTTTATGTTTTCTATATTCTTTAGAGAAACTGCCACATTTGACTAGAACGCTCATCAAATCTGCAACCACATCTACATTTGCTTACTTGCAAATTCATTTTTTATGATTCCAGATGTTTGCATCTCCCAGAGCCATACTTGGGGATCACCAGTGAAGCTTCTGGTATGGATTTCCAGCCACCTGTGACTGCAGCATATAACATCTAACTATAACCTGAGTCTTCCCAGCCACCTCCTACACAGGGAGCAATTCAGGTGCTTTAACATCAGTAGCTAATGATACTGTAATGTTATTTTTGGTCTGAGACTTTCAAATGGCAATTACAACAAGGAATCTACAGAAGGCCTGGACTCTTGTCAAGCCAGAGAAGTTAGATTATAGCACCTAAACCACATTAGGCCCTTTCTTACTATCAAGAAAATTAATTTCCCCTCTCAGGAGGAATGAGTTTGTTGCTAATTCATCTGACAGGATTTTGTCTATCTTTGCAGCAAAAGCCTAAATTTAGACAAACAGAGACAGTTGACATGGAATTTCTGTACTCTAGTCACCTAAAATGCTGATTAAAATAAAAGCAGAGAAATGGGAGAAAACCCCCTAAAGGAAACCAGAGTTTTTCAGCAGTCTGTCTATGTTGCTTTTTCTGATATTAACTGTGATGTCTTTAATACTGCCTACATGCTAAGTTTGCCGAGTGACACTGATTTTCTCCTTGATAAGATACACTTACATCTAAATTGTCTGGTGGAAAGTTGTGACTTTGTGCAGCTCTGCTTGAGACCATACGCAGACATGAGAGGCAGCTCAATACCATGGGATGAGATGGATGCATCTTCTAAGTGAACAAAAGTGAAATAGCTCATCATGATTCTACTTAATCTGCTATCTCTGAACTCAGGAGGCAATAATCCCATTGAGATGCATGTGATTGTTCACTTACCCAGGCTGTGGCTTCATGCCTCCTGCAACTTCATTAAGGCATTGCTATATTTGGTTTTGTTCAATTCCCAGATAATCCACAGGGAGAGAGCTGGAGCATAGGTCCACAGAAAGGGAGAACCTCCAGAAGCTCCTCCATGTGAAACAAGATCCTAATAGAGATTTCCTGTGGTCTATCCTGACGGTCACAAGCTGTACCATGCCATGCCTGTCCCCAGCCCAAGGAGGCCCTGGAGTCAATCCCCACCTGCACAGGTAAAACCTGCCCGGAGCTGCAGCAAGAGCAGACTTGCACAGAGTGGCATCAGGGCACAGCCAGGGCTTCCCCAGGGGCAGGGCTGCCAGTTCCACCACACTGGTGGGTTGAGGATCTAGGAAAAGCTTTCTGAATTTTCTGAAAATGGAAGACTTTTCCCAACAGCCAGATTTCCTGACTCTGAGCATTCACAGGGCTTTTCCTGGGTCCACGTAGGCAGATGAGGGAGGAAATCTCATCAAATAGCAACAACATGGATTTTAACTCCATCATGAATTCTTGAAGGGAACTGCTGAATGCAGATGCTGTGATAGTCCTACTGCATCACTTCACCAACACTCTCTACCAGTTGAAAATACAGCCACAGCTAAGTCCAAGGTCACTGCTGTGGTCTTCTGAATGGATTTGTTATGACTCTGTTGTTGCTCCTGCTGTTGGCAATTGATTTTTCCTGAAAGGTGACTGCAAGACATAAATTTACTGTACCATTAATTCACTGACACTAGAAGGGTAAACATCCTTCTTCCTCCTTCATGCCCACATGCTCCATCTATGGTCCCTCTTTGTGACTGGTCCTTTTCTGTCACAGCCCCAGTATCTGTTCTTCCCACTACAGCATTTCTTATGTTTTTCTACCAAAAAATAGTGTCTTCATTACATGTTCAGGAAGATAACTTCTCGTGTCTGCCACCTACCCAGCTTTTGCTCTCCCCACAAAGTAAATATGCCTCACACTCCCCCAGAAGGGCACAATAGCTGTGAAGAAACAAACACTTTCTGCTGAGAGTTGGCAGTCAGATACTAGAAGTTTTCATGTCTGCTTTTCCACCCCAGTCAAAAAACAACTACAAAGTGGCTAAAGCTGGGTCCAGCTCATGGTTTGCCTGCATCTCCAGTTCTAATTAGACAGGTTTGTCTCAGTGAGGTTACTCTGTGCCTGGTGACCTGTTTCTGGTGACAGGCTGGGGCTGTGGACAGGCACAGTGATGGAGAAGGCAGCACATGGCATCACCACTGTGCTTCTGGTTTGTAAGCAGCAGCAGTGGCTGGGCAGGGTGCAGGAGCTACAGCTGCATTCTCTGACACCTTGCAAGTGGGATTGCAGGCCTACAACATGACAAGGATTAAGCTGCTGTCCCAGATATGGAAAATGCAGGCTCTTGCCAGGGTGTCTGGGAACACACAGGTGTTGAAAGATCCAATCCTCCTTTCCTTTCTGAAAGGTCATGACTGATGGAATTAACTTTTATGACAGACAATTGCATCTAATACAAGAAAGAGGGAATGGTAGGGTTGTTTTCCCTCACTACATCGTTGATCTTGTCCTAACGCTTTGACAGCCTGGTTCATCAGCTATGCCTCCACTGTGAGTGAGGGAGCCATGCCTCCCTGTGCCCACAGGACTGGGACATGGAAAACCACCTTTATGGACCACCTGATATTGCCTCTTAAAAAGGGAACACACAGGACGGCTGTATGACTTTTAATTAACTTTTTGTGCTCAGAAATTCTCAGCTGACTTTGAAGGAAATAGGGCCAGTTTGCACAAGTGGTGAATTTGGCCCAAAGAAAATAAACAGCTACCTCAAAAAAGTTGGTCATCAGTAATTTCTCTGGACATGCCCTCATAGTGAACCAGACAACACCAGAAATGATCTTAGATTTTTGAATGTCAGTGTGGGCGATGAATCCATTTTCAAGAATTGTACAAGCTTTTGTTATGCATAAAAGATTATTTACAGCAAGCTATTTTAAGTTTGAGCTGTAATGGGAACAGACTGACTCACGTGCACTGCCTGTTATAAAATCAATCCAAGTATCTAAGATGGTCATCACCTCTGAAGATGTTTTATGTGGAGGAGGAATATGTTTAAAACTTGGCAACAGAAGTTATTAGCTGTTAATATGATCCTTTCAGGAGTGTTTGTGTATGGAATTTATTAAGTTTCTTTTAAACTTTTAAACACAGCATCCTCCTCTGTGTGTTATGGCAGTGTTTATCCAGGAATGGAGCTGGACTTCTCATCCTGGTCTTCCAGCTATGGTAGCTCTGTATGATCAAATCAATAAAGGTAAGTGGAGCTACAATAAAGCAGTATTCACATGATGATTCACAGTTTAGAGTATCAGCTCATTTACTTTGACAATGCCACTTTCAAAGGCCTTAGCCAAATGAAAGCCATGCCTTCTGAAGAATGAGAGATGATTTTACAACACCGTTTGATGGTTTTGAGGTTCATATTTCAGGAATTTCAAGATTCATTTCAGTTCAGGAAAACAACAGAGGATATTTGGTCAGGGTGCAGCTTTGGCCAGTCCCAGCATCCTGCAGATGCTGTGCCCTGCAGATGCTGGGCACTGAACCCAGCCTGTTGCAGCCACAGGCCAGGCAATGACAGGCAGCAAAGCTCAGCTCGTCTGAATTTCCTGCTCTCAGTGTGCTCAGCTGTACACGTCTGCTCTGTCCTGCAAGTGAATCCATATGAGTCATCACAGCACTGAGCCTCATGAAAAAGAGATCTGCCTTTATTGTAGATGGCATTTCTACTGGCTTAGAGCAGAGAGAGATAAAAGAGCCCTTCAGGGTCACATATTTCAAAGGGAATCTCTAAATGGGAGAAGAAGGAATTTTGCAGACAAACAAAGCCAATTTTGCTAAATTGCCTAGAAGCATAAATATTGGCAGCCAAAAATATATTTAACCCCTTCATATTTTCCCCCAGTCCTTTCTGTTATTAATCCCATACTTATGCTTTAAGTTTTAGCTTTCATATTATCGAGATACTGTCCTGCATGAGTACATAACTCTGAACTTCATATAAAGTGTTAGCAAGTTCTCTGCACAGTTTAGTTAGACAAAACAATCCTTTTTCCAGCCTGAGAACCAAGAACACCATTGCAGCTTCAGGCCCAAAAAGTATCAACAGCAGCGAATTGAGGAGAACAATCATAAAAGTGTGAAAACTCATGACCCCTCATCCATCTTGGGTGGACCCTCAGCCAGGCTCTTGTTTTGCCCAAGGTGTATCCTTTGAAGGCCTTTTTAATAAATACCTTCTTTCTTCCTTTAACTCTGTCTAGCCTCTGTTCTAGGTAGCCTCTCAAGGCATCACTATAATGAAACACTTGTATATAATCCTGCAAACATCTCAAATAATTCAAAACAGTATCTGTTTCTATTTAAGGCAAAGTGAAATCTGTGCCACAGATGCAGGAGTAATTTCTTCTGTTGGGAAATGTCCTTTTCTCCAGGCATGCAAATATTTTAGCTTTTTTTTTCCTGGTCCAGTACAGCATGCTTGCTCAAACCTAGGTACCCCTCTCTGTGTAAAGAGCATCATAACACTGGAAATAGATGACAATTCTGGCTCACAACTGGTTTTCCTGTCAATGTTTTAAAAACAAGGCTTCCTTTAGTGACTCAGTCACCCAGCAGCACAGTTTATCAGAACAGTACTAGGTAATTGTTTAGTGAGAGTCATTTCTGTCTGTATGAGCATGCTCAAAATCAGTCTGACATGCACTAGAAAAGCCAAGGCACATGATTTTTTATTATTATCGTGTCAGTCTAAATGGCACTGCAAGAAAGATGCTGGGCATCAGGAGTATTGCAGTCATGAGAAAGGATGACATTCCCAGTCCTAAGAGCAAATCAGCTGCAGGGCCTCTGCATTACAGAAAAGGGAAATGCAGCCACAGCAGTGTTTCTCATTAAAGCCATGGCCCTAAGAATAGCTATTTACCATAATTTATTTTGGAGAGGAAATAGATCAATAACTCAGAAACTTCTATTTGCTGTCTTTCATGTCTCCCATTCAGTTTGTAAAAGTACTTATTAACCTAAAGCTTTTCAACCGTAAAAAAATCAAAAAACCAAAACCAATCAGACAACCAAAGAAAAGAAAAAAACAAATAAGGAAACAAAGCACGCACAATTTTACACAACTTTATTTTCAGCAATCCAGAGGGGGGAATCTGTCAAGGGAAACATCTGGTTTGAGCTCAGGAAAGGCATGTACTAAGCATGAGTGGAGCTTTTCAGTGTCATGTGACTGAAATGCTCTGGTTCAGTTATGTGACATTTAACAGTCCTTGAACACAACACAACACTCCTGTTGGTGCATACAAACACAGAGATGGCAATTGGGGTGCTCATAATGGGGAAGAGAATATATAAATTTTATTTTCTTGCATATCACAAACAACTCAGTGGAAAAGAAAAAGGACTTGAAAAGAGAAAAGAAAGCAGAGTTACATAGAAAGAAATTGCCAATGGAGCTGAGATAAAAATACAAGTTGTTCTTTCTCCTCTGGCATCTCCTTCTTCCATTATTAAGGGACAGGAATCAGAGCAGGCATAAAACATTGTCACATAAGATCACTGCATCTACACCTCATGGTCCAAATTGCCCCTAAACCTGGGCACTGGCTCAGCTTTCTCAGTACAATCCAAACCTTTTCTCTTCCTGTTTTAACGACATCACTGGACTGTTTACAAAAGCATGAGTCCTGCATGTTCTCAGCTGCTACAGTCTCTCTTCTGTTATATATAATAAAATTTATATACCCAGGCCATCTGCTATTTTAGCAAGTAAAATTTTTAGGAAGAAACATAGCAAAAAGGTGCTTGAGAGAGAAATTTCACATCATGTGCAGGTGTGCAATTTCTTCTTTGAATGCTGGAAACTGCACACAGGGAGTTACTACTAGAAGAGTCACAGGCATGAAAGCAAGAGAACAGGAAGAGTAGAGGTAAAGCTGATTCCTTGTTGCTTTGCAATGACAAAAAGAAATCAAAGCAGATACCATGAGAAACTGGAGCTACCTTGAAGACAAGGTAGATTCCTCATAGGTACTGTACCTGGGATGAACAGCACCTCTTGCTCCTCGACCTTCTGGTGCCTCACCACCCTTTACCCATCTGGCTGTCCCCTGGCAGGGCTGGCAGAGGTGCACACACACCAGTGCCTCAGGCAAAGCCTGGTATTACACTGCAGGAGCTTCATCAGGGATTTGAACTCAGACCCAGGATCCTGTGGGAGGAGACTTCCTTTCACTGATTCCAGAACAGTGATGATCTCTGAAAAAGAGGCAGAGCAGGCATCTGGCAGGGACTCTTTCCTAAACAGGCACTGCAAGATCTCCTACAAATGAGAGGCCCAAAAATACTTTTTCTAGTTCAGGCCCTGGTCTACCTGCCTCTGTTTGAAGGGAAGGGCTTCTTACCTTCAGCATCCAAAGGTCCCATGCCATTCCCAAACAAAACCAAAATATTTGTTGCTCCAGTACAAATGTATCCTGAAAAGCCGAACTGCAGATTTATCATGTTAAGTTGAGGTCTCTAAAACACCGGGTCCAGTCCAAAACCTGTGAAGTAATAATAAAGATATCCTTAAAGGCTTTCACTTGGTCTAGAATGAATTACATGTTGTTATATACAGTAAAATGCTATTGAAAAAACAAAGGATTACTGCCCTGCAAGAACACTTTTGTTCTAGTAACTTGATTTCCTGGACCTTCTCAACCAGTTCAGATCCACCAGCTGGCAAAAGATGTGAGACAAAGACTTTCTTTGCACAGCTCTTACTGTCCTGTGCCCACAGACAAACCCTGCCAGGGCTCCCAGGCACATCACACAGATTCCCAGTTCTCTCAGGTGTCTGGCTGACACTGAATTTGTGGCTGTGCAGCCTTCTCAGAGCCTCTGCATTTGAGAAAAAAATTATTTTGAATTGCTCAGTTGCTAAAATAAACACTTCCTCTCACCTCCTCAATATTCACTAAGATGGAAATTGGACCAAAGCCTGGTATTATGTATGATGTACAAAAAGGAAAGCAGATTTCTGAAATCATTACACATCCTCATTTTGAAGTGGTATGCTTTATTTCACACCACAATCAAAAGTATTCTCCTGCTTCAATTTTCAAGAGTAGGTTGGACAATTTAGATACAATTGCAGTCTATATTAAGTAGGGAAAAAAAGGAGAGGAGAATTTATACTTATTTATTCTTTTGCTTTTAGCTTATTGCTGGTTCAGTGTGACTGAATTCTAATATGTGAACTTATGAAATAGACATTTTATTTCAGCGGCTCCATATTTGGGCTACATTTTTTATGTATTTGATGGAAAAAATTTATAAGAACACATGTGTGTTCACATTTGCATACATGCATGTTTGTATGCATCCTGTTCCCCACCTATTATTCTTCTAAACTTATGGAGAGGAAGAACAAATATTTGGATTTTTCTGTGAGTCAATAGTAATGTCAAAGTTTAGCCCCAGCCATCAGCCAACATTCAGGCAGCTGCTTGCTTATGGCCCCAGCGGGGAGATCCAGGGGAGAATCAGAAGGGTAAAAGGTAGGAGACTTGTGGGTTAAGATAAATACAGTTTAACAGGAAAAGACACACCCACAAATAAAATAAAACAAGGGATTAATTCACTGCTTCCCATGGGCAGGCAGATGTTCAGCAATCTCCAGGAGAGGAGGGCCCCATCACACAATGGTTACTTGGGAAGACAAACACCGTCACTCCAAACATTTCCCCTTTTGTCCTTCGTCTTCCCACTTTATATCCTGAGCATGATATCAGATGGTCTGGAATATTCCTTTGGTCAGTTGGGGTCACTTGTTCCAGCTGTTTCGCCTCCCAATCTCCCATGCATCACCAAGGTCCTCACCAGCATGGCAGCAGGAAAAGCAGAAAAGGCCTTGGCAGTGTGTAAGCCCAGCTCAGAGCTTAATAACAAAAACCCCTCTGTGTTATCAAGCTTGTGTTCAGCACATATCCAAAACATTACCCCATACCAGCCACTGCGAAGGAAATTACCCCAGCTGAAACCAGCACAAGTAGAGCTACTGCAATTGCAAATAAAATAGAGGATGCAGTCCTTCCATGCATCAGATATATCTCTGACTCTTGTATGAGCGCAAAAATAGCAGCCACTGAAAAACAATTGCCTTTTCAGCTACGTAAAGGCTATTTTATGTCTAGCCAGGGCTCAGCACTCCTCTCTGCACAACAGGCAACAGTTTCTTCTTCCTACAGGTTTGATCTTTGTCAGCACAGGCCTCCTGCAAGACTAACACTGCTAGGGATATTTTTAAAGTTTGGGAGGAGAGGTTCAATTACACAGTGGCTCATCCCTCTCTGCTCTACTGCTCACTTCTCTGCCCTGCCCACTTCCCTCCTACCAGCCTGAACTTCAATAGGACTTCTTCATCAGCTCAAGATTTTGTCCCACACTCCGATTGCTAATTAAAAAAAAAAAAAGGCAGATCCACAAAATGCAATGGACCTGCTCCAGTTTCTAGTAGAACAAAGCAGACTGCTATCGGAGCTGTTCCTTGGGCTACACACACAAAGGGGCAGAAACACACCTGGTTTTACAAGTAGGTTATAAAAATCCATCTGGGGAGGGGAAGCTGTGGGAGCTGTGTGTGCAGGTGGGTTTGTCAGGGCAGGGAAGTCCCACAGGGATGTTTGCCATGACTCCTCACAGAGCTGCTGCAGGACTGACTGCCAAGCAGCACAGATTGGTCCATGTTCCTGCTGACAGGCCAGAGCCACCAGCTCTGCAGTCCCACCTCACCTTGGCAGAGGAGCTAAAGGAAGCTAAGGGAGAAAGAACACCACACATCAATGTCTGGCTGATAAGAAAGCAACCAGATTGCTTTTTTCCAGTACCAGATTTGTTTAGGTAGCTCTTATTCCTCACTGTGAAGTGTAGGCAGACAGAGGTGAACAAAGCAGTGTGAAATATGCCTGGGAGGAAAGACTTTGCACTCACTCTCTCTGCTGGCATCAGCACAGACATGTGAGCAGCACAGAGGTGACCATCAGGGACATCACTCTCCAGTGTCTGTGAGGAGGTACCACACATGTCAGCTACAGGGACAGGGTTACACCCGTCCCAGGGTGTAACTCTCCCAGTGGCTGATTCATGTGAGGTGGCTTGGTTTCTGTTTCTGAAAGCCAAGCTCTGGAAGTATATAATGTAGATTAGCTTCTGGTTTCAGTTCTTTTACATACAGGTCCTGTTTTGTTTGGAAGGTAGCTCTATCCACAGTGTGAATGATGGGGAGGGGGAAAAGGCAGCCAGGTACTGTTAGTGTAGGACACAACTGGGAACAGGATCTCCCTGGTGGGTGATGCTTCTGGAGGACACTGATGACCAGTCTGCCCCTTTTCCCCCCAGCTGCTCCTTTCCACCATAAGTAAATCCCCACTTTTTCAGGAACAAGTCTGAGGAGTATATTTTTTTCCAGCTCCCAGAAGGAGGACATTATATGCAGAATCTATTCAGACCTAAAGGATGAACAGAGTGGATGTGCAGGTGATGTGACTGAGAGAATCTGCCTGCAAGTGAAAGACTGGGATGGCTTTTTTTGGGAAGGACAAGGTCTAACAAAAAGGCTGGGGAAGCTAGACCCACAGAAATCACAACATCATGCAGAGTTCTACATACACACACATGCAAAAATACACACACTCCATTCCATTCCATTCCATTCCATTCCATTCCATTCCATTCCATTCCATTCTTCCACTCCATTTTTTTGTTTTAGGGAGAAGGGAAGCAAAAGCTAAGAAAGCTTGGAGGCCTGGAACTATTGTAATAATAATCTGTAATAGAGAGTGCTGCTATTGTCCACATCTGATTGCCCACTAGTACCATTCAGTAAAGAGATATGTTTATAGTATTTATAATATTTAAAAGGAACAACTGTTATTTGATTGTATTGGAGGGAAAGTTCATTATGTGTTTAAATGCTTACCTTAGTTACATGTTTTGGTGTGTGAGGCAATATGTCTGAATCCTTGAGAAATAGGCAGAGAGTAAGGACTTGTCCACTCTAAAACAAGTCCTCAGTTTTAGATAACAAGAGAAGTCAAAAAACCCAACAAAAGCATTGAAAATTAAATAGCAAAGCTGAGCCTAAATTAGCTTAATTTGAATGTGATTTTCTACCTTTCTTTTTACAAAAAAACCCCAGTTTTCAAATTACAAATAAACAGTGTATATCCTTATCCAGTACCTGGACTTTAAAAAGGCTGTTGGCAAATTAAAAATATTTCAGGAAAGACCGACAAAAATGATTCCTGAAACTGTGCCAGATACATTAAGTTAAGCTCACTCTATTTACTTTAGACTTTGTAGATGGATGATTTGAGCAGGTGCACACTTACGGGGAATGGGAGAGGACTCAGAGGGATGAAGCCCACTTTCCCAAGCCCTGACTGCTTCACGGGAGCTCATGCATGCCCAGAAAGACACTGGGCCATTCCACACACCTGAACATGGGAACCAGGAAAGAAGCTCTTGGACAGAGGAGCAGCAGAGACTGTGGACCCAGGCTCCATGGTAGCAAAAGCCAGCAGATAGTCTGAAGACAGAAAATTTCAGACCAGAAAGTTTTCCAACACAAGTGGCAACATGCTACTGGGGCAGCATACTTACAATCATACTGGATTTTCTATCCTTTTATAATCATAAATCAGGCTCAGGTTTCTTTCATTAAAGGCACAATCAGACAAAAAGTGCTTAAATGAAAATCGTTGGTCTCTGTGATGCAGAAAGTCAGCACAGAGGGTTGTTCTGATCTGTACATCCTGTGAGTCTAAAACATTCCTTCATAACAGCCCAGGCAGGCACAGCCAGGACAACATGCAGCATATGACCAGAAAGAAATAATTTATTCTCTGTGATGCAGGATGAATAGATTTTCACACCATTCAGATCCATTTTTTTTAACCATCCACCATATGCCGGGAGCTGGAGCGCAGTGTGCAGAGCAAGCCTGCATCTGCTTCCTCCTTCATGCTGTGTGTGCTTTTTATAACAGTCCTTCCCCGGAAAGCAGCAGAAGGCATCACCAGAAGCACTTCCCAGGGTCTGGGTGAACCCTCTGCAGGGGAGGGACAGTGGTGGGAGCCTTCCAGCTCAACCGTGACAGGGAAAGCTGACAAAGATGAACATCTTTAAAAATGAGAAGAAAATGTTCATCTTGATAATTCTCTTGTGTGGGAATAATTAAGTGTGAGGCTTCACTGTGAGTTGGTTCTGTGTCCACCAGATCCTTCTCTCACTGCTTGGAAGCATATTTTAAGAAGAGGAGATCCTGCAAGTTGTGCAAAGGTCAGCTTTTATTACAGGACTATTTACCGTGAAGACTATATTAAATTGTAGTCTCATAAACAACACATACAATGCTCACTTTTTTCTTGGCTGGAGTATTTATCCAACTTTATCCAGGTCTCTGCTCAGGGTCAACTGGAAGACATCAGAGCATCAGACTGCTTTGTTTATTCAGCTTTTAAATTTCTTTAGCTTTTATCTCATGTCATTGGGCCTTATTGTCCAACAATTTTCACAGGGTGCTTGCAGTCAAAATTGACACACTTGTACATGTCAGAGTTGTTTTGAATAATGATGGCATAATTACTGTGCTTATAAACATTAGCTTGCTTGTAAAAGTACTTCAAATTTTACTAAGAACCTGCCACCTCACTAGTGTTTTTTATAAAGTGATGATGGTAATACTAAAGCATCAGTAAAAGAAGTGACACATCATCCATAGCATTCACATTTAGTTCAGGTGACTAATTCTAAACTATAAATACTTCAAGATCAATTCATCACAGACTTCCAAGCACCTTGTCTCTGATGCTACAGCCTATTTCCCCTGGCACTTCCATAGCATCAGTGAATGGGAAACTCATCACCCAGTAAACTCAGTAATTATTCTTCTACTTACTTCTTAAGTGCATTAGTATTGCCACACAATAGATAGGATTAGGTCATCAAGTTTGCTTTCTGTGTCTGGCGTTGCATGTATGACAGGGTTTCTTTTCCAAACAAAAGGCTGTTTGTCAGTGTTACTTTTGCTCTAGCGCATGTAAAGCCAACTGGATAAATAGAGCGGTATTTCTGTAACCACCTCACTGCTCTGTGCTGCTCTGAAGCTCAGAGGAGATGGCCCTCTCTCAGCTCCTAGGCTGCATCTAGTGAGACAGCAATTCAAGCTGCAAAGAACAGCCTGGCTTGTCACTTGTCATCCAGAAAGTATTTGAGGAGAGTATATCGTATTATTGTGTCGTCATTTGTTCAGCTAAGTTTCTGAGCACCAAGACAGCCAGATGGTTAATTCCACTACTTTGTGGGGGTTTTTTTTAAGGAGAAGCAGAGGGGAGGGAAGTCCCCTGGCACTGGGTTCTGGCACAGCAGGCTGAGCCCCAGCACAGCAGTTGGGACTGTTGACCCAGTGAATGTGCCCAAAGATCCTTTTCAGCCACACAAAACAGTTCAGTTTTGCCATTAGCATATCAGAGGTGGAGCAGTGGTGGGAAATGGCACAGGCAACAAAGCTGGGAGCTCGGAGTCTTTGTCTGGCTGCAGCTTAGGGAGGCAGGAAAAAAAATTATAATTGGCCATTGGCCGTGCAGTGACAGACAGATGTTGACATTTTTCTCCCTTGGCTGATCAAACCCCACCCTCATCCCAAGGTCTGGAGGAATGCTGTTGGCTGCCTCATTCAGGCAGGCAGCTTTCTGCCCCCTCTGCAGAGTGACAGGGCCAGAATAAGCATGGTGTAACCTGCATAGAGAAAATTGAGAGGGTGAGAGAAATTGCCTCTGATTTTTTTTTTTGTCACATTGTAAATCAGATCTAAAATAAGGTTTTAATTCCAATTCAAAAGACAGGCCATGTACATCAGTTAAATGCTGCATCCTAGATCACTTTTTAACCTGTGCAATATCTATGGGAAGAGATCAACCTGCCTTAGACAGCCTTCCTTTGCTTCCTTGCCAGAAAGAGATATTTTAGGGCCCAAAAACTGCACAAGAGTTCCCACTCCCATACACTGTAAAAATCCCAGAGGAAGAGGTTCATGAGCTGTATCAGGCTGGTGTCTGTGAACGTGCCCTGCTGCTTTCAGCTCCACTCATCTTCCCTCCTCCTGGCAGCAGCCACGAGAGCAGCACTGGTTCTGCTTCCTCCTGACCTGACCACACACAGCTCTGGGACAGGAAGGAGGCCAGATCTGAAAAAGGTGACATTTCTTTTGACTCAGCAATAAAGTCAGCCTGCATGCTCAAAGGGCAACTTTTCCACTTGCTGACCAAATCACAGACTGATCCCTGGAGGCAGAGCATCTGCCAGTTCATTGCACATCAGACTTTCCCTAGAGCCAAGCAATATTTTTTTTCTGACATTGAGCTTAGTTGCACTGAATATCTCATCTATCACTTTTTGAATATCAAATCTATCACTTTTCTGTACAAAGAGAGTCTGCCCACCTCCATGGCTGTTATTCTGAAAATGTTTCTCTACACAACGGCCCTTGCTTCGGTTGGGGCAACACATGAGGACAGAATGTAGTCATGAGCACTGCCTAGGAAACCTCTGTGCATGCCTGGCAGTGTTGTGAGGACAAGCCCAGCTGGTCAGAGCTAAGACCAATACTTGCCCAGCTCCAAATCACTCACAGTGTCCCAATGGCCCCAGCAGGGAGGAGTGAAGTGCAGATGCCAGTGTCCATGGCAAAGGGTGGCTGGACTTTGTGTACTGCTGAAATGGAGCAATTTCCTCTGCAGTCATCACCCTTTTACTCTCCTTCATCAAATGAGCTTCCCACAGGCTTGGCCTTCACCCAGCTTTGGCTTTTTCCAGTGACAAATCATGATTTCATAAGGTTTTGTTTCTGCTTTGAAAGGCCATCATGAAGCTTGTACCTAAAGCATCTGTTTAGAAAATGCAAATGAGAGCAATGAGTCTATTAAATGCTGTCTAGATGCAGACTGGAGCAGAGACTGTCAAGTCTGCATTTCAAATCGACAGCTGAGATTGGATTTAGAGTTTAATGCTGTCATATTTGGCTCCTTATAAGATCAAAGACCCTCAGCTAGTCCAATGAGGAGGATGCTCATGCTGGGTATGTTTCCTTAGGAGTGTAAAAAACCTGGGCCTGCAGAAAGGGCCCTTTACACCATTCTGTACTTCAAAGCCAATTGACTCACCCAGCCTGGACAAAGGAACCACAGAGAGTGGTTGCTAACTCAAAGCTCTGCTAACTCTTGCCTCAGGCCAGGTTGAGCTTCAGAGGCTTAGAGAAGGCTTAAGTGGCCCCAAACACCCAGGGGTAGGGGGATCAGACCTGTCAGCACACAGTTCAGCTCCTAGCTCAGCAGCTACTGGCCTCTTGGGAGGGTTCTGAGATTCAGGGTTGGGGTCCAAACCTACATACAGCTTCAAAGACATGTGCACAGTTGTTAAGTCCTTCATTTGTTTACAGATATAATGCACTAAGTGAATATAAAACTAGATTTCAATATGTTGGATAAATTATTTATGGCAAATCCATTGAAAATTCATGTAGTTCCTAGTAATTAGCCTAGCAAACCAAAGTGCAATGGATATGAAGAGTCATCATTCTTATGCCATCTCCCAAAGGAAACACAAAAGCATAGAGCATAGATCTTAAATGCACATCTCTTTACCTCTACAGTCACAGCTTGGAAATGAGTTTTTATTTGCTTCAGATGTACAGGCTTCTCAGAGCAGATTATTCTGTTTTATGCTTGGTTCTCGCCCTTTTATTAGGGCTTTGCAATGTGAATATTTCTCCAAGGACACTTTACTGTGTGGTAATTGTTCAGCTCTTTCTACATCAGAATACAAGCTCTGTGGCCAAAAGGCCCTTTCTCAGCCCGTACAAACCCTGGGCTGGATCAGACTTAATGCTTCTTATCTCATTATAATGGCTAAAATATGTCTTACTCTACCCTATAGCCATGAGGGTTATTAGATCCTCAGCCCAAGTCACTCATTACAGGAGCCTCATAGCTGTTACGTGTGTGCCAATTTGGGCTTGCAGGATTTTGGCTGTGGAGAAAAGGGATAGGAAGGAAAGAGCAGTTTGATTCAAACACCACACAGTAATATGTAGACTCAGAAAGGAGTGGGAAGCTTGAAAGTTAACCTGATTTTCAATGGTTATGGCATCTAAATCAGAACTACATTTCAACTGTGATGTAGCCTATTATAATGAGGAAGACAATCCCCTTTACCACTGCTGAACCAGTAGGGATATTTGAAGACAACACACCATTTCCCATTTAAACTCATAGAGTTCAGTCTAGGTTATATTCTGTGTTGGGATGGGAATATTTGTATTTACACAGTTTATAAATTAAGTTATTGCGCTTAGAAAAGTAATGTAAACAAGCTTTAAAATTTTCAACAAGTAACCTTTAGGATACAACAATTTTAAAGTGAATCATACAATTCAAATCAGCAATTATGGTGGTGTGACACCTAAATGTAAGTTTTGCTGGAGATTTACAGATGCCTTCTGTTCACATTACTTAACTAAATTTACAGTCAAGCAATCCAAATTCCCCTATACAGACTCAGATACTGCAGCATCTACTTGGTTTTTTTTCTCACAACAAGTCTGAGAACTGGACAAAAAGATGGCAAGAAAAACTTTAAAATTATCTTGTCACTGCTGAAATTAACGCACCTTCATTTTACACCTATAGCCATGCAGGGAAAGAATATCTTACTAATTAATTACTATTTACTAATTAAAAATGCTGTGCTCTTCACATTTTAGTGTCAAGATTGTGTTATGACCCTATATTCTTTGCATTGGTCGCCTTGCTGAAAAATAATAAAAAATAATATTTTCTAGTGAGGATAACAGAAACGTTAATAGCTGACTTGATTTGAATTCACTTTAAGGAAGGACATGGCTGATTTTTAAAGAAGGTGCTAAATAAACCCTTAGATCAGATCCTGTGCTTGTAGGTAATTTCTTAATACTTGCTAAGAGGGAGCCTTGAGGATCATTTGAAATATGGCTGGTTTTCCAGGGCTCACCTCAGTCATGAAGGGCTCCCTGCTGCTGCTGTGTCACACCCAGACCTGACCTCCTGTGGTCTCTCTCTCCTCACCACTGATATTACAGAATCTCCTGCTTATGGGGAAGGGCCTGGGGGGAGGGTGTCTCTGTGGAACTCTTCATAGGGCTGGTCTTGGCAAGCCATCCAGCAAATGCCCAATTTTGACAGGGATCTGGCTTGACTGTCCATCCATCCATTGTCTCCCTCTCTGCCTCCCAGAAGATAATTTAGGATTTCAAGCACAGCCATCCACAATCAGGATGAAAAATGTACAGAGCTGCTCCTTTTTTAAAATGACCACCTCAATATGCTTTTTGACAGCACAAAAGTTTATTTTCAGCACAGGATATGATCTATTGCTTAAAAAGCCTTGCTTGATCTACCCCCCTCATTTTCCTTGTTCATGGACATGCAGCACAGGGAGTTGAAATACTCTAACAAACAGCGCTGCAGGGTAGAAAGGCAATGAGTACATTAGCATGGGAGAGAACACTTGCTATACTTGATATTCAGTGCCCAAAGGCTGGTGGAAGACAGCTAAATTATCACACATGAAATTCCCATCTCCCTGGAGATGAGTTTTTCTGCTGAGGGGGTAGGAATGGAACAGTCACATCACACTTTGAAGCATTTCTGGTACATACATGGATGAGACCCAAACCTGCACAGGGAGGACTCCTGCAGCAGAAGGATGAGGCCTTCACAGAATACTCTAAGTTGGAAGAAGCCCACAAGGATCATCAAGTCCAACTCTCAAGTGAGAGGCCTGTATGGGGATCAAACCCACAATGTTGGTGTTATTAGCACCATGCTATAACCAACTGAGCTAAATATTTCCACTGCCAGGAACAAGAAAGATATGATGGCTTAAGAGGAGAGACCCAAACAGCTCTTCTCAGCCCCATACTCCTATGATCCTCAGCAAAAAGGTCTCCAGAACTGAGCTGCTGAAATGGTGGGAGGAGAGAGGTCTTGGTTTGCATCCAATCCACTGGTCAGCCTTTCTCTGAGTGGTTCCTGCTTTACAGACATCAGCCCTGATCCGAACCACACTGGTAACCAGTGATGGTGACCAGTTTTCTTATCATGTCTGAGCAGCATTTTTCCCTTCTCACTTTCCATCATCTTTACATACATCTGTGATAGAGATTTTCGAGACCATAATGTTGAACTGCAAAAACCACAGTCTGCTGGAAAGAGAAATTCCTGCCAGCATAACTGTGTTATCCCCTTTTGGCCAAATGGTTGAGGAAGTGAGACCTTGCTCTCATTTTGATGACAGACATTCTGCAGATGCCTTGATGAGGACAGGATGACACATAAACCTTGCTCTAGCTCCATTCTGAGATCCCAGGCAAGAAGAAAGCTGCCTCATCTGATTGGTGAAGCAAAGAGCACATCCAGATTCACTTGTCTTCATGGCAGCATCTGCTAGGAAATACATGCAGAGCTGAACCTCAGACATGAAAAAATATTTTTTAAAGTTTGTGGACAAATGCCATACGTTCCTTAATGGCATTTGTCTGTTAGTAACTCCTGGAATAAAAAATGTTTTCATTCTCAGTTTCAGCATTTTCTTCCTCCCTTTTGAGTCAACAGGAACTGAACCTATAAGTCAAAATAGCTTTCTGTCTCCAAACAGACTGAGTCAGTACCACAGTTTAAAGAGATAGGGGAATGCTAGTGACTGTTTTGAGGCAAGAGAATTTCTGACAAAAATGGGTTGAAGAGTCACAAAACAAAACTTCAAAGCTCATCTTCACTTAAAGAAAATGTTACTGCTCTTTGAATCAACTGGGCTGCTTCCACAGCCAACACTGCTATGACAACCTTTGTCTTTAAAGATGCAAAATGCTTTATCACTTCACAAGCTCTTGCACATCACTACTGCAGGAGTAAAATTAATGTGCCTTGGTGGTTTCTAATATTAGCTCCCCCTTCATTAAAAGATGGCTGTTTTCCAGCAAACCTGCCTCCTGCCACATGTGTATCTACATTTGAATCTGCTGTGGATGTGGGAAATGCATTTACACACATTACATTGCAGTGTCATCTGTGTCTGTGCACAGCAGTGCTTGTGACTTGTTACAGAAGGGACTTTGCCGACACCCAAAGCACGGCTGCTCACGGGTCTACACAGCTCTGCAGAGAGAGGTTAATTTTGAAACAGATCCAAAAGACCGTGGAGTCAGTTGGTGTCTTGCTCATTCCAGTGTGCAAAATGGCCCAGAGGAGCTGTGCCAGAGGCAGCAGCCCATGCTGGGACAGTGCTGATGGGATTGTGTCAGCAGCTCTTGGCAGCCAGCACTGCCGTGCCTGGGGCTGGCCTCACAGAAGTGACATTTCCATGGCCTCTGCTCACTGCAGAAAATAAGTTAGTTAGGTCAACCTTAAAAATGAGGTGGAACTTAGTGGTGAAAGCTGTATCTATTGCACAATGAGAATATTCAAAGAAGCAGTTTGGAAGTTGGGCTAAAATTATTTATTTTTCTCCACTTTACATATTTTCTTTTATTTATCCACTGACAAACCTCTCTGGAAAGCCAGTCACTCCTAAATAATTAAATATTGAAAAAACATCAGAGATCAGCTTCATTTGGAGTCAAAAGAAATAAGGGCAAAAATGCTACACTGAGTCAACTTGGGGCAGTCAACAACAACTAAGATTACTTTGATTCTTACTCCTTGTGCCTTATTCTGCTTACTGAGCAAACCAGAAAAACGTCATCAGTCCACCCCAAAAACCCCAGCTGATCTCAGAGATCAAGAGTGAAAAAGCAGCCAGAAGATTGAGCCCTCTGACCCCTGCCTGGGCAGCAGTGTGGCAGCAGTCCTGGACCCCTGAGTGAAGAGGCTTTTAGAGCAGATCTAAAAAGATCCTTTTTTGGCCAGGTGGGAAAGATTCCAGAAGAGCTCCCCATTGCCTTCTGTTCATGACCATACTCCAGAACTGTATTCTCCTTTCCCCAGAAGCACAGCCCTCTTCTGATCAATCCAATTTTATCAGTACTGAAAGAATTCACAGCTGGTTTAGATCTAAGGACCTCATGATGTGTTTGGAAGTCAGACAACATACTCAGAAAAAAAAAAGAAAAAAAACAAACCAACAGTGGTGAGAAGAGGCATCCAGACGTCCAGAAGCAGCAGAAATGTTTAGGATGCCTTTTTGATGAACAGACTGCAGCCTGGCAAGGCTTCAAAGAACTGCCCAAGGGCTGTGGCAATCCCACTGTCTGCATAAATAATGTCACCTTACACTGTAAAAAGAAACCTCAACCATTTCATTATTCAAAAAAAGGTCCACATATCGCTTTAAAAAGAAATTTCCAGGATGGAAACGTTTTTGGAGCTCCATGTTGATTACCAAATTGCACTTTGGGTGATGGAATATATTAGAAATTTAAAATTTTACATGTTTTCATTATTTATTGTATCTACTTTTCTTGGGTGCCATGAGGTTAGGCAATTAAACAAAATAGTTTATCACGGGATTTCAATCAGTTTTCCTCTCAGGTTCTCATGCATTATTTTGAAGTGCTTAGCTTATAAACACTGCAGGGTAATATTTATTTGTTTAAAAGTACTTTCATAAAACCCTGGAATGCTTTGTTAACCTTAGATCATTTATGAACAAACAACCATCCTCAGACTATGTCATCTTCCATATATATTATGGTTTAATCCTGTACTTAAAAGTGATTTTATAGAAAGTCATGTGATCCTTCAAATGCTTCCACTATTTTTTTTTCTTGCTAACCAACACAGAGAGGTCACTTCTCTTCCTTTGCAGTCACTTTTTCATAGAATCCACTTCCCTCTTCCCATTTATTTTTAATACTAGTGGTTTCATCCACAGGAATATATTTGTTATAGAAACAAACCTCTCCACTATTGGTAACCAGAAATGGCTCTGAAAGACAGTTGTGGCGGAAGAGTTTCCTGTCAGAAAATAGGCAACCACTACTGCACACTGGCTTTGATGTGTTTCAGTTTTGTTTGCTTATTTTATCTTTTCTTCATCTTTATTTATTCCATCAGAGTGCTCAGCTGTTGGAAAGAGCAGCAGGGTTATGTCCATGAGGGCTGCCACCATTACTGGGCTTTTATCTGTAGGTGCTTTTATCTTGCTCTATGGTCAGTCCTTTGTGAGTTTGTCAGCTTGTGGGTAGATATCTTCTGGGCAGATCCTTTATGTCCTAACATATCCTTGTCCGCTGCTGCTGGCTTCCCTAATGCCAAAAGGTTTTGGGAGCAAAATTTTGAAGGGATTTGGCAGGTAAAAATGGTCCAGTGAAGGTGCTGCTGCTGCTGCTGCTGTGCAAGGACCGAGGCCAAAGGCTGCAGCAGTGTTAGCGCGTGGGTGTTTGGATGTTGCTGCTGATGTTCTGGAGAAGCAGACACAGCTCTCTGCCTTTCTGTTCTATTGGAAAGATGATTGATTTTCTCCTGAAACTGCTCTAATGCAAAGTGGTGCTTACCTGAGAAAGCCTCATTCATAAACTGTGGGTGGGTAACTGAGGATGAGAGGAAAACCTGGGTTTTGCCCCGTGGAGAGAAGGCTCTTACAGTCTGGCTTTGTTCTGCACTGAGCAGAGGAGCAGAGCACATGTGGCCTTCATTAGTGACGCTCCTTTGAAATGCCTCCAAGTCCTTGGGTTGTAACTTTAGCACACAAAGGGGTGGGGGAGTGAGGAAGGGAGAAGGGAATGAGGGAAGAATGAGACTGCTGGAGTTATCCCTCTGAAATCCACACTTGGACACACTTTCTGTTTTTTCCTTCCCCCCTCGTTTCTTTCTTGTTCTTTCCTCTTTCTCCTCCCACAGACACAGGATTTTTCTTAACCTTCTGAACTGGGAAAATGCATTAATTTTTTTTTTTAATCCACTGCTTTTCTGTCAAAGCAAAACCAAGATGAATAATCTCTTCTAAATTATAAGCACTAAATGACAGAGTGAAACAGTTATCATTTCATTGCTCTTTATGCATACGTGCCTGTGTATAGGCTTCTGTGGTCACATGAAGCCTGTGAGTCTCCAGCAGGCTGGAGTTTAAAAAATGCTTTTGAAGGAGTGGTTAGAGAGCATGCAGGAGAGTGGGGACTGATCTGGGAAGCTGAAGTGTTGATCTCTGCTCACAAGGCACCATGTCACAGAGCTGCAGCCTGATCAACTGCCCGCCCTCCAACTGCATAGTGCTTCCTCATGCTTTAAAACTGTACACCTCTAGTCCTTCCCAGGAGCTAATGAAGAAGGAAGTAGTTTAGAAACAGCCATACTAATTCTATTTATGTTAATTTTCCATGATTTTGCCCATCTATTAATTGCATTTGAATTTCAGCCCTCTTAAATTCACAGCTACACACACATGGCTTTCCATATCAGAAATCAGTTAGAAACTGATGAAAATCAAAGAATATTAATAGAAAAATAACCAACATCAAATACAAAGTGTCTCTATTAAACTCAGGGCAATTGAGATTCCACCCTGCGGCCTGAGGGAAATGGGAATATTTCACAGCACTGAAAAAATGACATCCACATTTCTAGTACTGACAGGCTGCCTAAGTATCCCTTTAACTCCTGAGTGAGTTTGGGAACATCAGTGTCTTCAACTGGCCAGAGGTAAGGCATGAAACTCTCTCTCACACTCATCCACCCACTTTTCCATTTGTGCTCCCTCCCCAGGGAGTCTGAATTTCCCAGGTAATGGACATTCATGTGAGAAGTACAGCAGCTCTATCAAACAGGCTGAAATAAAAAGGTGCTGACATGGGAAAGGCTCAATTGCCTAAGTGCAGGAAGGCAACAGCCCAGGCCTGCATCAGAAACAGCTGCACCTTCATGGCAGGGCCAGAGGAGACCATCAGATCAGTCTGTAGGAAAAGCTTCTCTCTGAGAAGCAGAGAAACAGATATTTGTGCCCAACTGCAAACACAGTTGATGCTCACAGGACTGTGTGCTCAGAGCTGGGGGCAACAGCTGTAAGAAAAAGGGTTGGTGCCAGGGCTTCTCCACACACTCAGCCCCAGAAGGTATTTTGCCTTTTCATCTTTTTCCTTTCCACTGCTGCTGTAGCACCCAGTGATATACCAAGGGTCTTGTAGTAGCTCTGGTACCAAAAGCACAGTCCAAACACTGTTTAATAAATGAGGCTTGTACAGCAGAATGAGTGCTATACATAGCTATGAGCAACTATACTTAACTGGAAAATGCTTCTCTCCTTGCCTACATAAGGATTTGCCATTCAGCATCCACATGAGGCTGTATCATTCAGAGATATCATTCAGCTTAGCATACAGAAATGTTGGGGCCTTCAGCTAAATTGTGCTGCGTCAAAGGGGATTTTTGGCAATGCTGCCTTGGTCCAGCTCTATTTGCCCAGGACTGTGTACAGACCTGGCCTGTCCTCTGCTCTCTGTTGGGCACAGGGCAGAGGGGCTCCACCGTTAAGACAGAACTGAGCAAGAGCTTCATCATCCTCCACAGGGCATCTTGCTGACTGCAAAACAATCTTGGGGAATGTCAGAAAGTGCCAGTGGGGTGCAGGAGTGAATGGTACAGGCTATTTCATTTCCTACAATACATTAATCCAGAAAAAAAGAATAGTTTGTTTGTCTTCATTAAGTGTAAGCACTCCCAGGCTAGGCATTAGGATGTGGGAGTTGCCTCCTCTTATTCCTCTTTCTGTATATGGTAATAAAATGCAGGAAGGTATTACTGTCCCTGCGACCCTGTGAATGTTTTCTACAGATTGAAATACTGAAAACCCTGTAACATTCAGGTGGGCAGATAAGTTCCAAAAAAAAGCCCCACACAAAATAAGAATGGGTGTGGTGTTTTGAAGCATGATTATGACGAATTACATATTTTAGGAAAACAGCCTCAGTCTAATCTCCCAGCAAGTTCACAGCCAGGCAGTAGGCAGCTCTCCCTGTTCATAACCAGGGAGATCAGGATCAAGCTCAAGACAGTAATTTCTATAACACTTGGTGTTCTAGTAATGACTACAAAAAGGGAACTTAACTCTTTTTTCTCTATATGTGTACAGATATATTTTCTGTGTTACTATTGCACTCCATTCATAGCTCTTTCTAAAAGCTTGGGCTCACTCTTGCTCCTGTACCTCTTTAAATACTCATTTGTGTCAGAAAAACAGCTCTGAACAGTACAGGGCTCTATTGTTTGTTTCTTATCTCACCTTCCCCAGTCTAATCCTGTTAGAATACTATTGGCTTCAATATTCACAGCCTTGATTAATGACACTGTAAATAAGTTAAAATCAGATATAGCCCATGTTGTTCTATGAGAAGACATACAAAATAGTTGAGGACAACCAATTAAAATCTTACATTCAAGTACAGAACTAGAATTTTCTTTAGTCTAAGTGGTCAAAAGGTTGGCTTAGGTAAATGCTTATTACCAAATTGATAAAATGGATTAGTGTCGATACACACATGAAAGTCAGCAAACAGATTAATACATACTCAACAAGTATGATGCTATTTCATTTCTGACCAGGTCACAAATGGCCACAGATACAATTCCGTGTTCATTTTGGAGAAGTCTCCAGAGACCATACAGGCATTCCTTGCTCCTTAGTGGCAGGTAAAATGTGCACATGAAACAGTGCTGCACTCCCACTGCACAGTGAGAGCTTCTGCTGTCCAAGTGACCCACTTCCTGATGCACACGTGCTCCTGTAAAAACCCTGTGTGTTTTCCAAGAGCCTCCTGATGCAAAGACAATCAGCTTTGGTGAGCAAGAGCTTAAAATGTTTAAAATTCAGAGGTTATAAAGTAGTTCAGCATTTCAGTCTCTCCTTGGGAGTAAAGCTGCAAACCATTCTTTTGATTCCTGTTCATTCCTGTTGTATGCAAAATAAACCAATCAAAATGAAAAATGTATATTAAAAAAGGCTATAACAGCAAGACCTTAAAAGCTAAATAATATATATTTGTTACAAAGGTTCACAAAGTACATCTGCCAGTGTTGCGTACCACACAGCTTTTTTTCCCCTTCTGCTTTGGATTTTATATGTAATGTGCAGAGGAACACTTTAGATTTGCATGGAATGAGTGATGAATCACATTATATTTCAGAAGAGCACATATTTTTTGAGCTATGTCCATGTTCTGTTTATATCAGAATATTGATGTAATATTGGTGTAATTTCTTCCCTGTGTTATTTTGAATATTTCTGTTGTGCATGGAGATTAGAAATTGCAGATGCAGGCAAAGATTTTTTTCCCCTAAGTTAAATAAACATTTTCCATCAGTTCAACATTTGGTTTCAGGTTTCAAGTTCAAACTTGTTCTTATGTTATCCATATGTTTGCCCACTCTTCACAATAGAGACTTTCTATAAACAATATAAATTTCTTTCATAAATGCTCTGATTTAAATTTTTGTAATATGATCAGTGTTTCCACATGTCAAATGGAACGTACATTATTTTCAGAAAGTAAAGGCTTAGCATATTTTAAAACTTCAGCAACTGATCACGTCTCAAGTGGGAAATTGGAATATTGTTAAGTGCTTTACAAAAATTTCTTCTCTCTATAATGGGGCTGTTCATAGTTAACACAGAAAAGTATTCCTTTCTTCAGGCATTTCAGAGTCACTGATTTTTACTACACAGTTCATGATATGCCTAACATATGTCCAGTGTTTATTAACCTGGAAAAATTACCTTTTTTCTTAAGCATTTTGAGACCTACTTATAGAAAGACTGCTATAAAAGAGCCTGGAATTAATAACAATAAGCCACAAGTACTGAATAATCATTCAGATCTTACCATCCTAGCCATGAACATAGGAATAGCATATCTAATTCATTCATTGTTTTTTGTATTTCCATTGTATTACCCATGCTGACTTTTCCTCTGTGATAAAACAATCTCAGTCTTTCCAGTGTCTCTTCATTTGGACTGTAAATGTTCTTCTGTCCTGCCTCTGTACTTTTCCTCCTTTTCCTTTTCTGCAGAGTCCTTTCTTCTCCAGGATCAATCCAGGTGTCACAACTGTAGCCACTGCTAAGTCCAAGCCCCACAATATCGTCCCATCATGATTTCAGCTCCCCAAAATAGCTGTACTGAATTTATACAGCTTTAAAGGCCTAGCTTTTTAACATGCCACACTGCATGGCAAACTGGAGCAAGCCTCTAGAGAAGGAAATGTCAATGTGCAAAGATGTGGTTGAAGGTGTGGAAGCACTGGGCACATGAAGGCACCTTTCCTCCTCCTCTCTGCCTCTCTGAGGGAGATGCCAGATGAACACACTACAGCAAAGCCCCTGTAGCTGCTCCCATAGCTGCTTCCCAGGAAAACCATCAAATGTACAGAATGATGGACTGGGGGAGCTGATGCTGAAGGTGAGAAGTTTTGCTAGGGTCTTGGGCATGGCTCTAACTGGCATTTAAAGAGACCTTTCACACCCCAAGTCTGAGCCTTGGAGAGGGTCAGCAGAATGCCAAGGTTTTGCATGCATGGCAGAGCTGAAAGGGAATACAGATATTGTGAGAGGGAGCAAACATGAATGTGATGAGGCACTGCACTGTTTGCCTTTACAATGGACTGTCAACAGTGAGCATTCATACACAGACACTAACAGGCTGTTTTCTAATACTGCTCAGAAATCACCCCTCAGTTTTCCTGCTTCAAATTTTCTTTAAATGTGGGAAAGAATAGCTGTCTCCTGGCTGTAAGTTTGTTAACCCTAACATTGCTTACCTCTAGCTCTCCAAGAGCAGTTAAAAATACAAGCCCTGTAGCATGAGACTGGAGTGTGAGAATTTAAGGACCCCATATCTATGATAAAAATCTACTTCTTTACAAGACGCTTATAGTGCTTGATTTGATTATTGAAGACAGCAGGAGTAAAAGAGCACAAGACCTTCTCTCTCCTTGCTGTACCAAGGGTCTTTCATAGTCAGTGCTCTGTCCAAAAGCTCCCTGCATCTTCCCAGCTCCTTGGCATGGTCCAGGCAATAGTGCCAGGCCATGTTTTCTATGCTCAGTGGTGCTGCCTTCTCTTTCTAGCACTAGCCTTCGCTTTCTACTCTGCTGCTTCATCTTCTTTCATTCTTTCCCACTTATTCATGAATCACCATTAATCAACAGCATATGCTGTAGAGGTGTCATTGCTTTGGATTGTGCTCTGGTGCTGGGGCAGAGAGCACACTGGTTTCTACTGCCTTGTTCCACAATGACTTTATAAACTTTCCTTTGCACCACCCTAAAAGACAAGGGCTGCACCTGTGTACTTGCACTTTTCCCTGAGGTTCAGTGTAAATCAGCAACACCTTCCTGGGTTTTGACATCCCTGGATAAGCAAATGGAATGTCAGGCTGCTTTCCTATGCTACCTCTACTGCAAACAGTGTATATTCTGATAACAAGCTGCAAAGTGCAAGACTAGGTTGTCATAATTGGAACCTCAAAAAGTAGAGGAACTCTGGCATTTTGGCCTTTTCAAGACGCTGCTCACACCCATAGGCTGATTCATCTGGACTACTTTTTGCCTCTCTTCTAATTAGTCTTCTGTGCTGTGCTGCAAAGCAACAAATGAGACATTGCTTCATTGCTGGTCACATTTTACTTGACTGGGTATTGACATTTGGCATCATAAAAAAAGAAATACAAAAAAACTAGAATCTACATTAGATATGTTCATTATATTTAATGATAAATTTTACTTTGTATGTTCTAGAAACTTCAGTTTTGTAACAACAATTGCACATAAAGATCCTTCCCCTACATAAGCAACAGTAATTTTTATTTACAGAGTGTACCTTGGAGGAAAATATTTCCTTCTTTTCAATTTCTCTCTCTCTTTCATTAAAGACCACTGAAGAAAAAAAGGCTAAAATGTTGGAAAGGGACCTGTGGCAGTCTCCTTTTAATGAACAGTGCAGGATCCTTTGTGGTAAGATAATTTCAATTATGCAGTAATTATGCAAGCTTCAGTAAATTCTCAGCTTTCCTAAGTGAGGTAATGGTGCAACTTTACAGGCAGTGATTTTCTGATCCCTGAGAGTTGTATTTGGATAAATAACTCAAAATAAAAGGTCTCACAAGTGTAGATGGCTGGTTCTGCAGCAGTATGTTCAGAATCCACATATATATCTTTCCCTGAAAATCTATCAAACATCATGGCAGAAATGCTTATGTGAGTACCAAACTGCAAAAAAAATGCTCTTAATATTGGCAGAACACAGATTCTACATTTGGAATTGATAGCATGCACAGAAGAAACATGATTCCAGTTAAGTCTTTGCAGTGAGAGGAAGAGAAGTGTAGCATGAATGCCCACACCAAGTCAAATCAGTCCAAACTGGACTGCATGGTGGCAACAGAGTACTTGAAATTTTTGGACTAAAGATGAAGAAATTGCGGGGGAGGGAAGAAAAAATATGCAATCATGAATAAAGAGATTTAATATAAATAAAAGTTAATTTGGTGATGTGAAAGTTTTAAGAGCAGCTGAATAAAAACCATGATTCTAAAATGCTCTCCTTCACATTTTAACTAGATAAGGTTTAATACCAAACAGAAATGAAAGACAATGATTCACTATAACTTACAGGGAGGTAATGTAGACTATGTTCAGATTTAGCCCAAAGTACAGACTATGTATCTTGCCAAAGGCTCAGTGTTTGGGCTAAAGATGCTTCAGAGCAAGAGGCTCAGCACAAATTTGTAAATGCTGAAAACTTCCAAGCATTTTCAATGTGATTCTGAGCCCTGCCAGCCCAAGTCTGTGACAATCAGCAGCTGTGGCTATTTTGTGAGTGCTTTTATGACAACACCTTGCCATTCATAGGAGGACAGAAATTGAAACTTTCTGTTTTAAAGGCCCTTTCAACCTGAGTGATAAAATCCCATAAGAAAAAAATAAGCTGGTACAGAAAATCTGAGTTCTTAAGACTTGTAGGGTGTTTCAGGATTCTGGGATGTTTTCACAATGAAGTATCAGTTGTCCTGATGCAATGCATAAAAGATAGAAAGTAGCCAAGACTGCAGCCAAGAAATTTACAACTCCAAAACACACCCTGGCTATATTTCATCCATTCTTGCACCCTACAGTTAGAGGCAACAGTGATCCTGCATACAGAACAGCCAAAAAATTGGCAGCAATAGCTGGAACATGTAAGAGGAGGGGCTGCCAGAGTCATCCATGGTGCCAGCAACCTCACAGAAAATGTGCCTGTGCCAGAGACATCCTGTGGGGCTACACCTGTTGCACCAGTACAGCAAAACTCTGTTCCCAGAGCTGCCAGAGCCCAACTACCTGTAGCCAGTGAATGGAAGAAGATAGAGCAAATTGCAGACAAACCAAAACAAGTGGGAAAGAGCTGAAATGTGTCTTGTGTGCCATCATAACCAATAACGAACGAATGGACAGCACAGACCTCACGTCTGTAAGAGACTAAGGTCCTTACAGACCCTGAGAGTAAAGCATAATATGCAACCTCATAAAAGGTTGTATATAATGTGGCAAAAGTCAAAACCAGTAGCCATGTTGGTCCCCATATTTGGAAGCAGATCACAAGAAGTAAATGCAGCAAGTCTGTTCAGGCAAGGAACAGTCCTCTCCCCTTGTTTTCCACTTGCAGGGAAACCTGTGGTGATCTGGTACACACAGAGCATCCTAATCCTTCTCTGCAAAACCAGTACATTATCTTAGCGGCGCAGTGTATCTAATCACTCTGAGACAGCAAATGTACCCTCCCTCCAAATTACATCTCTTCTTGCTCTTCCTCTCCCACACTTGCAGCTACATGGTCCCACCATGTCTTCATACCAGCTTTGGGGCTCACTGGACCTTCCATAACCCAGTCCAATTAATTTGCACAGTAAAAACTTGCTCAGACAGGTTATGTTGGAAGGAAAGTGGGAACTGATGAGCTAACTCCAATCACAGGGAATTGGGCTAGATTCAAGTCAGGGGAAGTGACAGAATCATTAGGATGAGAGCCAAATTTGCCATTTTTGACAGTGGAAGTTAAAGTTCAGTTCACTCTCTCTCCTGAAAGCATCAGATAACCTACATAAAGTAATTGAGTAACACTCAACTCTAAAACTCAACCACTGCCTCTACTTTGAGCCAAGGAGCTGATTTACCTTGGGTTTCTACTCCATATCAAAAGCATTCAACTCTGAAGCTAAACTGGAATTAACCTGACTGCAAGACCAGCTTTCAGCAGCAAGTGGCCTCCTCACAAGGTTACAAAAACAGGCTTACATTTTCTTATGTAGTCTTTTTTTCTTGATTACACAGTGGCCAATACACTTCCTCTTGCCCAGGTGGCTTTAAGTCTCAGCTGGAAACCTCAGAGTCAATTGTCTTTTAAGCGGAAGACAGTGACCTAGACAGTAAGGTCTCTTAATTCCCATGGAGTTCCATGGTATTCCCATACCACCCCTTGAGTGTTTGGAGTTACCTGGTGTGCAGCTTGGAGGCAGCCATCCATCCAAGGCCTTCAGGTGTCCCTATGCTTGCCTTTAGCCAAAGCTGGCACTGCATTGATTCACTCCATCAGATCCCAGCCCCAATGTTTCTGCACAGAGGTGCCCTGCAAGATGCCTGTTACATTTTAATTACTCAGCATTTTTACAAAGAATTCACAAGGTTTTGAGCCTTGAGAAAAAAATGACTACTTTTTAACAGATAGGTAAAACCCTGTCTTTGTGTTTAGCTGGAATGTCCCTCCTTGTTGAAACAACACCCACTACAGATAAGCTGAAGAGATCTGCTGTTAACAGAGACCTTTCTGTTCATCAGCACAGGCTAGAGGGGCTGCTTTTGACATCACTTCCCACGGACAATCTATGCAACTGCAAAACCTTCAAGGCCCTTTGTGGCTCAGGTTGAGTAAATCCAAAAACCCAGCTCAAATTCTCTGGTGAGAACTGCAGCTAACATCAGGGCTTAAGCAGAAAGGAATTCTGTAGCAGAGGGTAACTCTGCAGGGGAGAGCTCTCCTGGAGATAACGCACAAACCATGGAATGAACTTCCTCGGGAGCTTAACAACTGACCACAGCAAACCACACTTTTTTTCTTTTTTTTTTTTTTTTTGACCTTGTTCTCGCTAAGGTAAACATGTGTCACCATTGAAAACAGGAAAAGAAAAACCACTGTAAAAGCCTAACTACCTTATTAAGGCAAATCACCATACTGAAACATAACACCTCCCCTGATGGAGAATGGCCCCCACGACCGATTTCCATCACCAAACGCCCAAGTGCAAATACTCTGATATTACAGAGATGAAGGAGAAACAAGAAAAAGCTTCATGCAATATCTCTGCATTGCAATATACCTGCAGTGCCAGATGTGAATCTCCATACATGTGAGATTCTCACACACCGTATATGGAAGTTTTAAGAAATCACACAGTGATCACAAGCCAGGCTAATAGCACTTTGCCTTAAAAAGAGGTGCTTTGAAATGGTCATTTTCTGTGCACAAGCGGAATGACCATTGCTCTTCCCTAGTGCACTCTGGAGTATAAACCCTTTCTCAGGATTTCCAGTACTGACAGTGCAGAATTCCTAAGAGGAAAAACCTTATGCTTTACCAAGTTCTACTTAATACACTAAAATAAAACTAGTCTGCTTTGTTTGCTCATGAATGATGAGACAATCTCTCCTTTGAAAAAAAAAAAGGGGGGGGTTTTGTTTGAAAACAATAAATTGCCATATTAATAGATAAATGATGTAGTGAGAAGACTGGGAATTACCATGTGAACTCCTCCTCCTTGGGAAGGTTTGTGTTAGATTGGAAAAAAGCAAGTATAAAAGAAATGCCCCTCTTATTTTGTTTGAAAATTAGGAGTTTCTACCTTTTAGGTTTTCCTTTTCTTGTCATTTTGGGATTTTGGTTTTTTTATCTGCTGGTACACACAGAGCAGCTACATACAAGAGTTTCTTGCTTTCTTTTGACAGCCGCTGACTTTTGCTAATGGATTTGTATTGCCATACTCTGTCAACACATCAGTATTACTCAGTGTTTAAAGAAATGGACTGGGACTTGGAGCCACATTTAGGGACATTTTAATTCAAACCTCCAACTGCTTTTAAGAAACCATATCTAAATGCTCCCTTCCAAGACATTGGAATGTGAAGTATGTGGGAAATGTTATCTTATTGGCCTCATGTCTGCCAGTGATTGTGAAACAGCTTCACTATTCTGGGAAAAAACAACCATGATTCTAGGCAGAAAGATTCATGTAAGCCTGCTAAAAGCTTTAGGAAATACAAATAAATAAAACAGAATCTGGAGAAAATCTATAATGCTCCATCATGTGAAGGAAGGATTGGTGTGAAAAGATTGCCATTTTTAATCACTTCACATAAAAACATGTAGAAATTGAAAAAAAAATCCCTTAGATCTAGCACAGTTTGTTGAACCTAATTCACCTTTAGTTCATCTGTTCTCAATATGGTCTGTATTCCCTGGAGATAACAGACCATTTCCATTGTAGTGTGTCACACAGCCAGGTGCAAGAGAAGAATCAGCTGCTGAGCCCTGGTGGCCAGATTTGTCCTGCACTGCAGCCCCTGGAGGCAAAGCAGGGTGGTGTCTGCCCAGTGGGAGGTGTGTGCAGCCTTGACTCTGGATGCTCAGCACACATGGAAGCTCTCATCCAGCCTGTGGGCCTTCCCAAGGAAATGAGTGAAGTCTTGCACACACCTAAAACTAGAAATTAAATTCTGTCTACTCGTCAGCTCTGTATTTCAGTCACTTCTAGGTAGTCCCAGAGAAGGGCATAGCAGGTACATCCACCTCATCATGCAGTGCTTGTGTAGAGACACTAGGCGCAGAGTGAGGGTTGAGGACTACCGTGCTTCTCTCTGGGAACTCACAGCATCTTTCATCAAAGAAGAGGTAGATTTCCCTGGCAGATACTCAAGCAAATACTTTTGTACAAGTATTTCCTTTTCAGACCTGGTGTAAAGGAAGAAACAGTGCATTTTTTTCTCAGGGAGATAACATAGTTCTTAAATGAAACGAGCTTGTCTCTGGCATAATTTTAAGGTTCTCTTAATATTTACACAACCAAGTAAAAATGATGTTATGCCGTGGAGTTATTTCCATTTCGGTAGCCTGATCTTTCCATGGTGTTAGGACATTGTTTGGGAAGTTTCCAAAGTTTGCCTTGACAATCGTGTTAAGCTCCCCATCAGCTACACAGTGTCAATACACAATGCATTGCATACATGCTGGCTGCTGGCCAGCTGACATTTTAAATGAGTAGTTCAGGGAAAAGCAATTTTTGGTGAGGGCTGACCACAGCTGGCTTGACATTAGACTAAATTTTCAGGACCTAACGTTGCCAAGTCTCCGGAGACTTAAAGACTCACTTAACATTATTTTGAACTTTGACTGACTCAACAGCTTCAGTAAACAAAGAGGGTGTAAGGGATCCTAGCACATCAAATCCCTGCATATGTAACTCTGTGTATTTCATTTGCTTATTGAATGCATATATTTTACACTATATCTGTCTTTTACACAATTATTTGAGTGTCATTCTTGTTAAGTGTGGTAGTTCAACTGCTTCCTTGAACATATGTGGCTACCACATAATGTAAATATTACCAAATGTTGCCTCTTGGCCTTTGGAAGACCATAAGGAATATAAATCTGCAGGGAATAATGCAGTCATACAATGTAACTAAGCTTGTAGTACACTGAAAATATTCTGAAGTTGTCAGAGAGTAGTAATTGAGAAATCAGAAGGTAGGCTGTTCTAATCAGTTTTTTTGCACATGAATATTTCACTCCCAAATACACCAAAGCATATACCAGTAAAATTTTCAGTAATTTACAACATGTCCCTGCACAAAATAGTAATTAAATACAGTTATAGATCACTGTTTTCTGGTAAGCATTCTGGAAATAATTCGAGCTTCATCTTAATTTCATGTATTTTTTTTTTTTATGAAAAAGTGCTATTTAAAACTATTTGACTGGAATATATCAAACAAAGTAAAGTGTTGATAAAGACATAACATTGTTATAACTTTAAAATAGTATTCCTTCATTATACAAAACCTTCTGTAAGTCATAAAATACTGGAAGAAAATCAGAACTCTATATCTTATAGAAATAAACTGTTCATAAACAGTTCAGTACAGCTCTGGGTGCATCATGTTCTAATTGCTTCTGGTGAGCAATAATATTTAAAAGACTTTTAAATAAAAAGACTTTATTCTCCCACACAGTTTATATCTTCAAATGTTAACTGATCCTTTTAAACTGTTAAAAGGTGATTTTTGAGAAATTGTTGTCCTTATCTACAGACTGAGAAACAGGCTTATCTTCCAGTTAATCAACAACCAAGCTGTGACAGAACTCCCAAATTCTAAGCTCAGAACTTGGCAGATGCCTTCTGTCCAAAAGGACAGGACAGAAAACAAATCTGAAGAACATATCTGAAAATATATTTCAAATAGGTTGAGCAAAAGATAAACATGACTAAGAAAGCAATTACAACTAAAGCATGTCAATAGTTTATCCTTATAATTAATCAAATTCTTATGATTTGCTTTCCCAAGACTGCATCCTAAGAACTCACAAAAACCAGTATATTGTCATTTAGCTAAGGATGCAGAGAGCCGTAATTATGACTTTTCCTACCTTTGAAGCTCACCACCTGAGATTTTGATATTCCTATTCCAAAATCTTCTTGTATAAAATGAATGAAGAAGTAAAATGGATTGATTCAGCAAGTTACTGGTGCAAAGGAACTGTCAAGATTTAAAAAATATGCAGTAATTTGCATTCATTAGAATAGCCATGAAACTTTCACAGAAGAATAAAATTTGAATTAATTCTCACATGTGTGGCCAGACATGTCAGCAGCAGCTAGGTGAAGAAGAGTTCCTTCAGCCCATTCTTCCTCCAGTAGGATAGCTCACTCCAGGAGGAAGCTGGCTGATCATTGATGAAGATCCTGCTTCCTCTCAAAGACACCCTGGCAGTGCAGTCTCAGGTATGGTAATAGAGTAGCTAGAATAATTGAAATTTTAGAACCTCTCTTACAGTAGGTCATGTCCTTGTGCAGAGCTGGTATGGTGCCCGCTGTAATTCCTCAGTGCAAAAGTTTTTCTGACTTTTCCAGTACCTTCCTTGAGAAAGCAATATTAGGAACACTACAAACAGGTTTTTCAGTTCTTGCAAGCTTGGTTTAGCAGGGAAAAATAAGGAGGAGAACCAAGACACAGTGTCAAAGTACAATGTTCTCTGCTCAGTCTATTTTTAAAATTAGGCACAGAGAGGGTTTAATGTTTAATAGTACTTTTAATATCTGAAGATTTTGATGTTAGGATTTTGATTTAGCAGAGGGATACAACAATGTGCTGAATCAGAATACAGTAATTGCAACACACAACTGGATCACAATACACATATTATTACCATTTCCAGTCTCCCTGTGGACTCTTTCATCATGTTTGGCATCCTCAGTCACAGGGAAGGAATGCACAGGTTGAAGCCAGTTCAAGCATGTTGCTCTCTTTGAAGTTCATTTTATTGATCATTCAGTTTTCCTTCTCTGTGCTGAGCCATGTGTACCCTTTCCCCACGCTGATCTTGCAAACTCAAGAAAGCATTCACACTTTTTTGATTAACTCAGGGAAAACTCAGTGAATCAGCTGATCCACTCAACTGATCCAGGAAGTTATCAAAACAAAAGCTGTTTTGTTTGTGTTGGGATGAGCTCACTGAGGTGCAATAGCTGTGGTCACTCCTTGCATTCTTCCCTGATCTTCGTGAGCCCATCACTTGCCTTCTGAGCCCCCTGCCATTTGTCCATCACTCCCAAGCATATGATGCCAAAGAGCTCATCAGAGATTATCAGCAATTGCTCCACAGACTACAGCTAACAAACCCTTGAAAACAGCAGAATTGCTCTAATGCCATAAAGCCAATTCCAAAAAAAAGGGTCAGGGCTTCACTTAAAAAGTGAGTTTGTATGTTATGCTGGGGGATGGGGAGCAGAGAGAGAAATGTAAAAAGCAAGCACCCTTCTCCCCTGTCAAGAGAATAGCATTTTTTTTCTAAAATAGGGTTAGAAAAATAATTGCATGGAATACTTCTCATTTTTTCCCCTAATTTTTTCTCACTGCATTGGTTTTGGAGGGCCAAAAGGGAGCACCTGGGCCCACTCTGCTGCTCACCCAACTTTCAGAAAACATGATTCATGCATCATACAGTCTCCTTATAAATCACACAAAGAGTAGAACCTTACTTTGGTGGGTCTTATACAGCAGCGTGACCAGAGGAAACCGTTTAGAAAGAGGGTGGTACTAAACCCATGGCCTCACATTTGCTAAGGTCGGGACTGACAAAATATTTGGGTTTTATAGATCTAGAGCCAGAAGAAAACATGCAAGTAAAGCATTTTGATTTGGACCAAAATGTTTCTTTTTTTCTTGCCAAAAAAAAGCAAGAAACAGAAAGTGGATTTGAAGGTTTTCCATGCAATCTAAAATAAAATCCCCTTATTGCTTTTGAAAAGAATTTGAAAAAAGAAAATACAAAGGAAGGTTTAAGTGCAGAAAGCTGTTGGACAATAGCTGTAACCTTGTTCAGTATCTTGTTCATACTCTCTGCCCAGGATTAAGAGATCCGGGTGCATTTTATTCTCTGCCTGTGGCAGTTTGGACTCACATCCCCTACCTCTGAGAAAAAAGATTTCAGCCACCAAACCATAGGATAGATGTTAGATTGCTCCCCTTCCACTGCAATCTTTTCAGCTTTGCTCATGCTCAGCCTTTTCAGCCAGAAGCAGGTGAGGATAGCACCTCAGGCTGGCTGGCAGGAGCCTTAAGGTGATGTGGCCTGGGTGCTGTGAGGAAACCCCAGCCCCAGGCTGCATCCCTCTGTCCCCAGCTCTGCTCCAGCTGAAGGACTGAGCAAGGTGTGAGGCACCAGGATTCAAGTTCCTGGCCAGCTGCACCTCTAATCAAGTGCACAAAGCAGATCTATAACCACAGGAAAGTAAGTCTGAACCACACATATTTACACAACTGAATTGTCCAGAGGTGTGGTTTTAAACGTATAAAAAGGCTTTTAATCCAGCTCTCCCAGATAAAGAATGACTTGGTCCAAAGGGACATTCAGCCATTTTGTTGTTTTAGATCCATTTTTAATAACAAAAAGTAATGATCCTCTTCATTTTCAATTCATAACTTTTTTTCACAAAACCATGTTTTTTCAGAAAATCCTTGGAAAAGACAGTAATTTCCTCCAGCTCTATGCCTGGCATTGTGCTGATATGCAAAATCACATTACACAATGCAATAGAGCAGAATATCTGATGGAGGGAAGAACCATAATGACAGCTGCTTTATAAGCTTCTCCTGATAAATATGAATGGTTAATACAAGACTGTATATATATGTATATCCTGGTTAGTAATTTGCATGTCCTAGCTATCTGTCTTCTATCTGGGGGAATATTGACCTGGTGGTCTTCCACAAAACCTGAATAATTGCTATTCTCCTGCATTGTTATCAAGTTAATTAGGGAATAGAGCAATTCTCCCACTGCAATTCTTCCATCTGTTTCTGCCCTTACCAGTTTCACATATTATGAAAATACGCCAGACAGCAGCTCCATCCAATATGTTTTCATGTTCACAGTAGATGTATGAAAGATGGTTTAGTATCAGCAATTAAAGCAATTTACTGGCCTTCATTTGAGCTCAATATTTCTTCTGTGGAGGGGAAAAGCTCCAGCTCCTGAACCAATTTGTCACAGTGGACTCTGCAGCATGCATACAGCATAAGGAAAAATTGCATTCCAGCCCCACACTGGGGCATGTCAGTAAATAGCTAAATGATAAAATCCTCATGCCTATAAAACAGCATTATTTACATGATTATGTTCCTGGAGGTTCCAAAAAAATCTCTAGATTACATTATGCTGTATCTTGTCCAAATATTTAGTCAAAAAGCAGCCCCTACCTCAAAGAACTTACACCCCAACATAGACAAAAGATGGAGTAGAGGAGGCTGAAGCATGCAGGGCAGGGAGAGGCCAGGCAGCAGAATTTTCCCCCAGTAAGCAGGAGCTCTGGCACTGCCTCAATCCCAAGGCATTGCTCTAGTGACAGAAATACACAGCTGCCTCCAGGGCTAACAACATTTCCAACTATCCAGTTTTGTACGCCCAGTAATAGTTTTATGTTTGAAAGAAAAAAAAGGGAGAAAAACCACAAATTAGAAACATGGTCAATTGCTACATGAAAACATATAAAGGAATACGCTCTCTTTCATAGGGCTGGAATGAAGTAGCAACCCAAATCATTGCAGACAGAAGACACCTAAGCAAAAATAGTAATCCATGGATTTTTGGAGTTATTGATCCCCAGAGTCAAGAGCTGTCCCAGTCTTACTGGTAGTTTCCTGTCATGAGTATAAATATGTATCAGAATGAGGCAAAATAGTCCACAAGATGCAGCACGTTCATAGGGTTGTGTGGGGGAAGCAGACAAAATGCCTTCATATAACAATGAAGGCTACACTGAAGAAATCAGGTGAAAAAACGGAGACTTGGTTAGGAAGCACACTCCTCTTAAACTCCTTTAAGTCTCAATACTTACCAGCTTTGTAATTTCTGTGATCTCAAGGCACTCACTATAATATTTTTCCAATGTTTTCTGGCTCATGCAGAATATTAAAATTCCCAGAATTTGATGGCAAAGTGTATGTTATCATCAGCTGATAAACCACACAATCTAGTCTAAATCATCTGATGTTGAATTTCTGAGGTTTTTAAAGTCAAATTGAGACATTAAAGAATCCTCTGCTTCTTCTTTACCAACTTGGAATTACAGTGAATACCTTAAAAGTTTTATAGACAACCCTGTGGGTCTGAAAACTCATACTCAGTGCAACTGGTATTTGTCAGAGTACTGCAGTTATTAAAAGTATACGTTCCCTGTGTCTTATCCATATAAGGAACATTTTTTATCAGACAGTGGCACACTAATAAATATTAGGATTATGCAGCTCTCTAAATTTCAAGAGATCACCTGAATACCTATATTTACCAGAAGCTCACTCTGCAAGAAAATAACATTCATTGATATGAATGCCAGGGCTGCTTCATTATGCAAGAGCCTGATGCTGCAAAAAATAATTGAAATGCATGTATTTAATAAAATATATTCAGAAAATGTAGTCTTCATCTGCAGACTGATTTGAATTCAAAATGTTCTGGTTTGAGGAGTGGAGTTTTTCACCTTTGTGTGTGAGACCCCGTTCAGAAGATTTAGTCTAAGACACCCGAAAGTTTTTTGTCTTAACTCTACATTTGTCAACTACATTCAGCAACATATTAAAAAAATAAGCCAAAAACACACAAAAAAAAATCAAACAAAGATACAAAGACCACCAACCCCCCAGAAAACCCCTACAAAATGCCTACAGAAGAGTACCATGTCTTTTTTGCAAATATATATTTTATTCAAGCAGTCCTATTTTACCTAGTGGTAACATAAGATAGAAAAGCAGAACTTTTTAAAACTGTGTAAGGTGTGTGAGCACAAACACACCTTACACTTCAGTGAAATGTGATTTGCTCCCAGCTGCCCCTGTGCCAGTGGAAGAAGTTCCAAACACTGCCCTTAACTGCTCACCACTGCCTCTCCATGCAATCCATCAGCCAATGATCCATCAGCCATCCCAATTGCCAGTCCCACTACCATCTAAGATTTTCTCACCTGCCTTCACTTAAAATCACTCAAGTTAAATATATTTAAATACATTTTCCTACAAAGGAATTAGAGTAATATAGCCAGGCATCCTTCCACTATGACAGGCAGCAGCCTCCAGCTGAAGAGCAGCAAAAAAGGACCACCAAAGGCCATACAGGGAGAGGCAGGAACAGTGGAGGATGTTTTGCCCAGAGCTGAAGTCCCCACTCCTGCATTTAAAAACATTTAATTAATTTTCCTGTCAGAAATCCTGGACAGAAGTAATGGCTGTAAATCTCTTCTGTTGTCTGACTTTTTTGTATTGGATGCTTCGTAACGAGGTTTTTGATGCAGAACTATTTTTTTCTTAGGTTCCATAAAAATCAGAGTGTAGTATTTTATTTTTGAGTGGTTGGATAAAATCAGAATGTATATGCAGTCTGAATCCTCCAAAGGTTTGTCTGAGTTTGGGTGTTTTTTTTCAGCTGGCATGAAGAAGCACATGCATAGTCACTTTTTCCTAAAGAGTTAGGACTTCAGGACTTCCGTGGTCTACAGCTGTGGTCTTCCTTTCTCTTGTGCTTTTGCTGAAGTTGGCTTGCCTTTTTTTTTTTTTCCTTTTGTAACACGCATGACGCCCTTCTGAACAAAACTGTAGGATTTATCTTGGAAGCCCTGGGATTCAGAAGGCATTACAGAAGATGGACTCAAGCCAAGGACCCTGGCTCACAATGTGGGAATGAATGAGATTTGGTACTACAGCTCCCTCAAGACGATACACAGTCATGATCTGCAGTTCAGTGTTGAAATGAATAAACACAAACCATTGTCATGCTTTGAATAGCAAAAGAAAACATTTCAATGAACTCCTGTTTTTTTAAATAATATTTTTTTCCTAAGAATTTTATAATTTCCATTCCTAGGAAGGTTTGGAAATATTTGTCCTGTTGTGAAATGAAAGTATTGAGTATTCTATGGCAGCTCTAAAAGTAACATGTACAGCATTTTTTTGTACTATACTGGAACAGCCTCCTTGGCATAATTGCAGATATGCAAGGAGCCTTACAAGACTAAACCCCCAGCTTTGCCAGTAAGCCACATGATGACTATGTATGCATAAAGCAAGTCCTATGGGGGATATTTTATTCAATATCATCAGAAAGAGGTTTTCTCATTTTCTATTTCTGGATCTTGAGTCCCATGTAGTGTAATCCCAATTGTAAATACAATCCACCTAGTTATAACAAAACGTCTTTGTAGAGCACACACAGCTTTTGTTTCAGGGCCTAACGTTAGAGGAGTATAAAGGCTACATTCAAGGCACTCCAATGTGCAGCTGGAAAAATGGCTGGAAAATTACTTCCTGGCCACAGCCAGCACTAAATTTGCTCAGGACATAACACAATACAGGACGTGCAAGGCTCTGATCATATCTGGTGTTAACCTGAAATGGGGGGAATCCACTACTTCTGTACCTGCAAATTTGCTGACAGTCGTACGCTGACAGCACAGCATAAGATGCCCACATGGCAGGGTCAGGATGCTGGGAGCAGCACCGTGCCCATCCCAGGGCAGTGTCTCCCCTCACTGCCATCACCAGGCCTGGTCCTGATGATCCATCCATGGAGTAACAATCCATCCCAGCCTTGGCCCATCCTTTCCCCAGGAGGGGCCCAGTGTCTGGGGCTGGAGCTGTCCCAGTTTCTCCCAGCATCCCAGCTCCTGGCTGGGGGTCAGCTGGGCCCTGGCTGCCAGATCCTGCCCTGACATGGGCCTTTTGTGAGGCTTCTCAAAATTTAAAAAGGTAACTGGTAAAATATGCCATTTTCACCTGTTTCTCAGAGTACCATGAAATCACTACTGAGAATTTAACCCATTTTCAACTCATTGTATCCTGAAGAAATGGGAAAAAGATCAGTTCCAAAGCAAAACATATTGGCTGCTTGGTTATATTTCCAAAGATAAATAAGCAAAACAGAACAAGAGAGAGGTCTCATCCTAATGTATCCTCAGGGTTAGAAGCATCACCTCTTTTGTGGGAGCTTATGTTTAAATCAGATAGTGAAGATTACTATAACCCCTCTACAAACAGCTAAAACAGCCTAAACAGTGGGCTGTGGGATACATGAAGGGATATTTCTTGATGGCCTTCCTAGTTCTCCTTACTTATTCACTGAAGCAGTGATCAGTGGCCAGCTGGTCTGTTGGCTCTTGTTTCCTTTCCTCTGTTCACATTCCGAGGTTAACCTTTGGGCAAGAGGGTGGATGAGGTCAGTATCTCTCCAGCTTTGGGGAATCCATATATGATTTTATTAAGCCCTCTCCTGGGCCCAGCAGGTTTTCATGTATCCAGAATGAAACTTATGCTGAAAAAAAGGGATCAGTATATACCAGGGATGTACACCATTGGCTGGCCAAGCACAGCCTCCTTCAGCAAAGGGAGGCAAGGTGGTCTGGAGAAAATATACAGTGATTGTACATGATAGGGAAATTCTGCAGAGCAGAAAAGGCCACCTCCTACCTCCTGACAGCCCTCCAGCAGAAGGACTGGTCTACTCTCCATCCTCTTTGTCAAGTGTGGCATCAGCAGCTGGGGCACCAGCACAAAGGAGCTGATGGCCCCAGAGAGGGCAATGGTTTGTGTCTAACCTTGGATGGGACTGTGAGGAAAGTCAGTGACTTCTGAGGCTCTCCCTGCAGGCACTGAGCTGGAGACACACAGTCATATCCCAAGCTCACCCCCAGCATAATCATGGGAAGGATGTTTCCACTTCCTGCACCACACTCTCCCCTGCCTTCACACTGGACCCAAGGCTGCAGGTTCCCAACACCACGAAAGATTTCACCCTGACAATAAGTGTTAGAAAGATGGAAAGATCACAGAATAAATGCCATAAATAAATCAAAACCCTTTACAAAGTATGAGATATAATTGGAAATAGATATCAATGGCAGGTCAAAGGACAGGAAAGAGAAAGCCTCTTCTCTTCTGTACTGAGTGAAATCACATGAGAGAAAATTACCACCTAAAATAATTTATATAATTGAGTGAAAATCAGAACTATTGAATATCCATAGCACTAAGGAAAATAATTGCTTTAGAATAATATAAAATTTAATTGCATTCATGACAGCAGTGACAAGATTTCCAAGGCGATGTTGTAGCACCTACATTTACACAAGCACAGAAAATATCTGAAGATGTTACCTGTGTGTTGTGTGCGTGTGAGAAGAGGGAATGACACAGTGGAAAGTTGTGTACTGATGGTGATCAGGCACAGCGTTGCCAGGGAGGGGACTGTCCCACTCAGCTCTGCACTGGTACAGCCTCACCTTGCGTCCTGTCTACCGTTTTCAGCACTACAATAAGAAAAACCAAATTAAGCTATTAGAGAGTGGCCAAAGGAGGGTCACAAGGATGGTGAAGTGTCTGGAGGGGAAGCCATATGAAGAAAGGCTGAGGTCACTTGGTCTGTTTAGCCTGGACAAGACTGAGGGGAGACCTCATAGTGGTCTTTGACATCCTCATGAGGGGAAGAGGAGGGGCAGGCACTGATTTCTTCTCTGTGTTGACCCATGACTCAAGTAAACAGCACGAAGTTGTGTCAGGGGAGGTTTAGGGGAGAGATCAGGAAAAGGTTCTTCACCCAGAGGGTGACTGGGCACTGGAACAGGTTTTCAGAGAAGAGATCACAGCATCAAACCTGAAAGAGTTCAAGAAGCATTTGGACAATGCTCTCAGACACGTGGTATGATTTTTGGAGTGTTCTGCGCAGTGCCAGGAGTTGGACTTGATGATCTTGATGGATGCTCTCCAGCTCAGCATATTCTGTGGCTCTTTGCTTCTATGATGTGGAGCATATGAACTGTAATTTAATTTAGTAGCTTCTCTGTGAGATTTCAAGCTCAAGTGTGACTGCAGTGCTAAATGCCTTCATTACTGTCTTTCTACTGCCACACTTAGCTGAAATTCAATGGCATGCTGACACATTATCCCGAGAAACCCTCATTAAAATGAAACAAGGTGGGGAAATGTAAAAAATAAAGTCAGCTGGGGGTAAGTTTTGTCCATCTTGTTTTCAGGGAGCTGAAGCTCAGAGCACTGGAATTTCTTCCCAAGGCAAAACAAAGGAATTAGATGTCATATTGTAACCCTTTAACTAAAAGTTATTTTAAACCTAAGGATTACTTTTTTTTTGGAAGAGAAGGTATTGCTTCTTTCAAAGTAGAATTAGCCAAGGAAAAAGAAAAATGGCTGTGTAAAGAGGAGTGATTCAAGAATATTTGGAAGAGTATCCAAAGAACAGCTACTACCCCAAATCACAGACAGTTCAGAGAGTAAAGACAAAAAGATTCTGAAATTAAAAAAAAAAAATTGGGGGAAGTAAGCAGAGGCATGTGTGTTTATTATTTTGTCTAGTTCTGTATCCTTCCTGCACTAACTGAACTGGAGGATAATTGTATTTAGAAACCCATATACATCTTAGGCATCTGTTAACTTTCATCTGTCCTGCATTACTGAAGAGTAACATATATATCCAGGATGCTGTGGGCTAGATTTAAGGAATTCAGTGTGTTTAAATCACTGTGGTGTCTGGAAGCTTAGGACAGCCTAGGGGCCATTGAGCCCCATTTCTGTGAAGAGATAACAGATATCCCTATGTTATCTAAGAAGTGTCTCAGAGGTGCCAAGGCTGGGACAAAGACCAGTGGACCAAGAAAGATGTTTCTCACATGTCTGTCGTCTGTCCTTGAGGTCCCAGGACAGCAACCTGGTTAGTGTCCAGCTAGAGTTAGCCGCACTGAAACAATAAGAATAATAGGATATATATATATTATATATATAGTCGTAGTAGTAACTGGGCTTGGAAATTGCATTCATCTTAAGCTCTTGATCTCAAAGCAGAACTTTTTTCATTTAAATTTTGTATTGAAATACCACTGCCCTGCCCCTCTCCCCTCCCCCAACCACCACCACAACCACTACCCCTGTTAATTAATAAAAGCCTCATACTGAAGTGCAAAGAGTAAAGACTTGAAAGAGCAGATTTATTTTGAGGGCTTTTTCCCCAGTTACCTCCTTTCTGCTTCATCAGAAGCAGAATTCATCAGAATTAGCTCTGGTTTTGGAAAATTTTATGCAAAAGTCCCTCTGAGCTTTCTTGTTTCTGCTTCCTACAAAGTGTTTTCCTGCTGGTTTGTGATACCCATCAATTACCCTTCTCAGTGATCTAAACTGCTTTAAAATCTTGTCATATGGGTATTGATTCCAAGGAGGATTCATCCATAGAAGAAGGGATGTGGAGATTGCTCTGGGTGCCACTCAAAACATTAGGTGTTTTTTGGTTTTTGGTTTTGGATGTTTGGGTTTCCTTTGGTTTTCGCTTTCTTAAGTAGAAACTCCTAATATTCGTCTTAGCCTCTGGGCAGTAAAAGAATAAAGAGGAGGATTGGAGGGGACAATGCTTATCTGAGGTGTTCATGAACTGGAGCACAGGATCATCAGTTGATCACCACTGTGCCACTCGTGTTAGAGCTGGCAGTGTTTGCATTACATTGCAGTGTCCAGCATTCCCTGACCATCTCTAGCTGTGAGAGAATGGCACACTGCCATTTTAGAGGTGTGAAACCACAAGCTGGAAGTATTTCAAGGAGGAGGCACTTTTTACCCATCCATCACCAACGCATCTCCTCTAGATTTTCAGTTCCTCTTCATTTACTTAGCACTTTCAAAAAGCCCACTCTTTACCGCAGCGGCAAAATAGCAAGGCCATCACCACACCTATCTATTAATAAACTCAAACTTGGTTATAAAGAGGTATTGCAGTCTAATTAAAGCTGTGGGTGCCCCACTCCAGCAGCGATCAGGGCACATGCTGAGCTCAGGAGCCCAGGACATGAGTGCATGACTCAGCCTAGGCCAAACAGTTAGCTAATGGTTACTGCAGTTTGCATTTGTTTGATCTTTGATAAAGTGTTTCAGATAATTTTTCAATCACACAATGACAAGGCCATTCGAAGCAAAATCAAGTACTTTTTGTAATATGAGGCAGTGCAAATCTTGAAAGTAGATTAATTACTTTTGCTTTAGGAGGAGGAGAATATAACTACAGTAAAACTAGTTATGGCTGGAAGGGAGAGGTCAAAGGAATGAAAAAGATAAAGCACTCTCCTTTAATTATATTTTCCTGCAAGGTCAATGGTGCATTTTTATATCACTGTTCTAATATAACAGCAAGGATGGGGCATAATCCAGAGTACCAGTGACTTTAAAAGAATGTGACACCATTAAATGAATTACCGTTTTAGTCATGATGATATTTATTATTTTGGATTTCTAAAGTGACGAAACATACTCCCGTTTTTAATATGATTGTACAGTTTTGTGCACAAACCATCATGTGAAATATTGCAAGAACCTCATTCCAGAAGGGCTAAATCTGCCTTCAACAGACAAGCAGCTGGGACAGTTTTCAAAGAGCAGTATTGATAGTCTTGTAAAAAATTGTGGGACATAATCGTGGATATTTGTCATTTTACCTGTTGCAAATTATCTAACTGCAGCTCCTTGAGACCACAGTTCAGGTCACAGCACTGAGCTGAATTTAGAGTAAAAAACAACTGTCACACCAAAAACATGCAGTTCAAATAGCAAATAGCCTCGAAGGAGAAAGGGCACCATTCACTAATGTGTGGTAATGAATTCCAACTGTACTTCTCTCATGACAAGCTATATTCCCTCATTTCTGCTAAGCTGAAAAAAAAATCTCTATCATGTGATGTTTCTTCTATCAAATGCTCTTACAAGTTTGTTTTTACAATTCTTGCTTATTTGTAGCTTTTCAGTAATAATAAAAATATTATTATTTTTGGAATGCTCATATTTATCTTCTCTTTTTCATACTATTAAAAAACCCCAGTAGAACAAAAGCAAGGGAAATTCTTTGGGGGTGAGATGAAGAAGGGAACTGCTTTGAAAATGACAAATATTTTAAATATTACAATTTAAAAATAAGACAGAAAAAGCACTTTAAAATATTACTATTACATAGGAGCCATGTAAAATAGATACCTAGAGCAGAATAGTCCATATTTTAGAGCTTTGTCAATAACAACATAAAAGAAAACTACAATTACATTAATTTGTAAGTAATAAATTACTAAAACCAGTCTTTTTTTACACTCTATACTATTTTAATTTGGGATTAGCTTTGAAACACATAAAAAGGCAGAACCAGAAAGGCAATTCTACCATCTCCTCTCTGTAGTGTGAAAGCCTTACTTCAGGGCTATAATAGAATAACCCATTTTTTATGGAAAAAATTGATCTACTTTTGGTAAAATAGATCTTCTTTTTAGTAGTAACCAAACCTAACACTTACATGTCTCTGTGTATGTGTGTGTGTGTGTGGAGGGAATATTTCATATCCTATATATTACATCAGTTAAAACTGTTAAATCAATGAAAAAATAAAGCATTTTTCTACTTTTTTTTTTTAATTGCAGCATATAAAGTGTTAAGTGCATACTGGAAGCACATCTTGTTTGCCTGTTTGCTTCAGCAGATGTGGTGGAGATAAGGAAAAGTGTGCAGAAGGATTAGAGACATCTACGCCACCTCCCAAGGCCTTTTCTCCTGCTCTCATTAACTGCTCTGCTAAACTGGCTAAAAATGCTTTAGGAGCTTAATAGAAATGGCTTTTCATAATTATTCTTCTTCTCTAAACTTCCTCTTAGTTGAAGTCGAAATAATTTGGAGTGAGAGGAGATCAGAGGCAAGTCATAGGTTAGGGATTATGGGATTACCAGGGCATCCGCAGGAGGGTATAATCCTCAGCAGCACCCAGCAGGGGAGATTTCTCTGTTGCTGCTCTGTGTGACCACACTGAAGCCCTTTGGGGTCTCTCTCCTGACTGAGCTCAGACATATCTGCAGATCTTATGAGACAACTGATTTTTGTTGTAGTGCTCCAGCACGATGTGTCCACCTGACTAAAGAAAACAATGACTGCAATAAACAAACTACATGGGAAACAGGACACAAAAGCAGGAAGTTCTGGTTTGTGTGTGTGTGTGTGTGTGCAATGACTGTGCCTCTAATGTCAGATGAATTTACGTGCTTTTGGACATGACAAAGTCTCCTTAGGTTATCTATTCCTATTCTATGCAGAAATTAGATGCTATTGGTTTAGCTTTACTTTGCATATAGTTCCCAGACTGATTAGACTCATAAAATTTACCAACCACAGACCATCAGCAGTAAAACAGATTTGGTGAGTCGTAGCTAAAAATACCATGGTTTCAAACTCAGATACAGGATACAACAGCCAGATGATGTGTAAAGAATGCTCTTGTATGACAGGCTCTGTCCATTGCCTCTGCACTAGCTGGTGTTTCTGCAGCTCAGCAATACAAATTTTCCCTACACAGGCCTGAAAATACCCCTTCCTTACAAAGGAAGATTACCATGTAGGACAATGTACAGGACTGGAACATAACCAGGGTGGCTGAGATGAAACTGGTGATTCAGGAAGAAAGAGCTGCTCACCTGACCTTCAGCCCATGGTATATTTAGTACAAAAGTCCCTAAATTTGTTTTAAGAAAGCTTGCTTGGGTGCAGGATCAGCCCTAACATGGAAATATAGTTCCCTGGCATGCTTAACACTCTAAAACTTAAATAAGATATTATTTGGAATTCTGAAGGGGAAGGTTAAGGCCTTTGGCACACACACTGGTAACAAGCTTTGATGGGGCCCATCTTGATGTCTAACGACACTAAGTATTATCTTGGAACATGCAACACAGCAGAACCAGATGGGATGTGTCACTGAAAGCACATAGCAAAAAGCAAACAAAAAGGCTTGGAAAAGAGGAGAAAATATGCAGGATATGACCAGCATCCATAGTTCTGCTTTCTTGCATAACCATCAGATGCTGAAATATAAAACAGAAAAGAAAAAAGGAAAAATACAGTTATATGTTTACTGTAGAAAGTGTAAGACATCAGGCAACCCACAACTGCATTGATGCATCAAAACTATCCAGGTTTCAGAACATATATCCCTTTCACCAATGGACCATGTCTGGAGAGGGACATTACCCGAGGTTCCTGCCTAATCATCATCAACACCTCTTTACTTCTCATGCATGAGAAATTAAAACTTTTTACTCATGTTGCAATTTTATTTCCCCAAGGCCATGCTGTGCAGATTGCACTGCAATCCCCCTCAAGCACTGACAAACTTGCAAGAGGCCAAATCCTCCAGAATTTATTGGGGATACAAAACACTTTGCCTTCTGCTGTTCTCTTTGCTTTCAGTCACATACTGCTTTTTCTGTCCCCTATTTTTCCTTCCCGTTTTTGACCCATGCTTGTACTTTGCTTTCATAAAGCTGTTACTTTCTCATGTCCATGACTCCTAATATTCTTCATCAGCAACAAGTAGAATTTTGCAAGACCTGTTCAAACTGTGACAAAATATTAGTATTCACACAGGAGTTAAGAGAATTTTCTGCATCAGATCCAAGCTTCATTGGAAAAAAAGAGAGAATGGTTTAGATTTTTTGTCATAAATAATTGAATGCTTTTATTCCATTTTCTCTGAATTGCTACATGGTATTTAGCCTTGTTGTTCAGATTAACCATCTAAAAATAAAACAATTCTCAGCAGATTAATGAAATCAACACATTAAATGAAATGTACAGACCAAGGTATGTGTTATTTTGGGTTTTTTTTAAGATGGTAGAATACTTTACAATGTCTTCTGCTGGTTCCCATTCCATGCAGCACCAGCAATTAACATGCAGGTGGACTGTAAACCCTTCAAGACCAAGATGTCCTGTTTCTATGTGGCTACAAACCTGACCACAATCCTCACTCTTCATTTGGCTCCTGCTCCAAACCAGACCATGAGTCTGGAGACAGACTGAACAGTTCAGGTTCCTGCATGGTTTAATTTATCAGAGAGCATTTACTTTGGGAGATGAGACCCTCACTCTTTGCATTTGGAAATTATTCTCGATTTTGATACAGAGCCATCTGTTTCCATATAACATCATCCACTTTATGGGATCAAACAAATCTCTGTTTAACTTCCATAGATTGGCTCTGAATTTACACATGTGATGAGAAAGGCTGGGCCATTATGTATAAATATCAACATGTACAAGTCTTACAGAGAAGACAGAGCTTCTTACATTACAGAGAAGAAACCAGCTGAAAGGTGATACTGTTCCAGTTTGAAAAAAATTCTAATGATTATTCAAAGGAAGTGGAATGATTTCTGTGGAAGTGATCATCTGACTATATTCAAGAAAGCATCTCTGAAGAGTATCTCTGTCTGTTTTGAATCATATTTTAGAACTAAATAATGAGACTGTAGTGAGAGTAGTGTAGACAGAGACAACTGATCTTAACCAAGACACCTTACTGTAACATAAGGAAGCAGAATCATCAGACATCTTTTACAAAATATGTAAAAATGTTTGCATTGAAATTATAAAAATGGATTCATCTTACTGAATATATACTTCAAAGTTTAACTCTCGTTGAAGCCATACTAAATTTGTTGTCCTTGATTAAAAACATTTGTATAGTCTAATTTTAAAAGCTTTTAAGTTTTCACCTTTCATGGGGAACCTCTCCTTCAGCCATACTCACACCCACTTGCTTCAGCCACGTTGGAGCAAGGCAAAGATGAGACAGCCCTCATATGACCTGTGAAGGACATGGGTCTCCTCTCCATGGGCCCTTCCAAGCCAGTGCGAGATCCTGCCACTCAACCTATTGTTTCTTCTCTTATAAGGGTTCTTTGGAAACCACTCTGTAAAGTAGCTTTTTTTAAAGTCTGGCCTTCAAAACAAAAACAAAGTGAAAAGGATTGCTGAAAAGTTAATGTAAGCCATATTTCCATAGTTGTGCTGAGACCAGCCATTTCCTCAGACGTAAAGTTCTGCAATTTCCTCTATCTTCAATCTCCCTTTCTCTGGAGTAACAGTTTGCCCTGTGGAAAAATGAGTTATTGGGCTGAATTTTACCATCAGGTGAAATTTTAAAAATTTGAATCTCCAAATCCAACCCCTAAGGAAATAATTTACAAGTTACTTAAAAAGTACAGATAAAGATGAGCCCAAATTGCTGAAATGGTCACTTCATCCTACACATGCAATTCTCTTTTCTTTGTGTCTCAGTTTGTATGGATTTATGTTCTGATGACCTTGCAGATCCAAGGTCCTACACAACTCATTAGCAGTCCTGCAAGATTCACCCTTAACACAACCATTTCCAGGGAAGTGGCAGGACAAAGGTCTGGGAGAAGATTACATTTTAATTTGTTCTCCACAACATTCTGTGGCTGATCCTTCCCTGCAACCCACTCCCCTTTCTTTTTCTCGTCTGCTGATCTGACAATTCCTGAATATTAGTCTAAAGCTAAATGATCAGTGTAGTCTGAGAGGGGAAAAAATGAGCTTGTCTGTATCAAATGGAAGGAAAAAAATATAAATTGAATCCTATCAGGCATACCCCCCCCCCCAAAAAAAACCAAACCCACAGAAATTAGGGATAGTCAGCCCCTACCCCCTGCAAACGAACAGCTGAGTGAGCTTCAAGCTGACCCAGTCAGATTCCTCATTTTATCAATAAATTGCATTATCTCTGCCTTCATTATTTCCACTACAGAGGGCATCTGCAAGGTTATCAAGACCCAAGTGACTTAATAAGATCACATAGAGATACAGCTGATAATTGTTTTCTGACAGGTTTATGTCCACAGCTGATGCGTCTTTAAGGAGTTTGATTTTTTGCAGACAAGTCTAAGCAGAAGCATATGCAGTGCCTTCCCACGATGGAGTCTGGGGTGGGGGAGAGGCAGAGAGGGAGGTGGCACTGATCTGAAGGAAGGAAGCCCCTTCTTGTCACTCAGCCTTGAGAACTTCTTAGTTCCTTGTTAAATACACTGATAAATGCATTTCTCAGTGAAACTCCAAGAGGACAACTGCCTGTTAGGAGATTTTACTTTACAGATTGCCCGATAGACAAGAGAAATTTGATTTCTGGACCTACACAAAAGGCTTGCTGTGCTCTGTGTATTGATCTGGCAGCACTGCAGCAGCTGTGAGCTCAAATGTCTGCGCTGCCAGCATAATCAGAAACATGCTACATGCAGGATGCAGCAAGCTTCAAGAGCTTAACAAGCCAGAGAGGGGACCTGTCAATTCCTTTCATGGTTAACAGCAGGGTAAAGGAGCAGTGTATATGGGGAAACATCAAAGCTATTGCAAAAAAGAGATGAGGGAATGACAAAAGAAAATTAAAAAGCACTGGAAGATACAAAAGTACCTGATTATTCACCTACCGTACAGATATGTTAGCTTTACAGTACTTAAACAAATCCAATATGCAGCCCAATTACATACAGTCAGAAACACAAAATCCCTGTTTCAAAATGTCTGGGTGATATCATTGTTCTGTGTTTAACTTTCTCATATTTTCCAGCAGTCCTGAAGCCCTCCTGTGCTGAGCAAAGCTTTTTATGGTAGGAAAGAATCTGCTTTGTTATTCTTAATGTTTTCCAAGCATCTTTCATCATAATAGAACATCATATTTTTGGCTCGTGGATATATTTATACATTATTTTTATCTTGATTTCGGTACATACACGTTTTCTCCTAATGGCTTTCTGGTAAATGTATGAGCTGACTTTCCACAGCTTGCATCTTGATATAATAGTTTCACCTGACATTTTCTGAAATTATGGGTTTTGTACAGGCAAGAGCACAGTGCACAAAAGAAAGGTAATAGCTGTGGTTTATAGCATGTGGATTTGGCTTTGAGGTTAGTGAGTAAGTCATTAACATATGGTCTGTTCTTGCAAACGCTCACACAGAGAGCGCCTTCAGGGTGCGAGGGAGCACAATGAACCGGGAGCACTTCCTCCGCATGACTTTGCAGAATGCCTCTCAGCTTTCATTTTCCGGAGATCCACCGTGGAGGTAGAAGCTGAAAACCTGTCTGTTCTGGTCAGGGTGAACTCTGCTGGAACGATGAAGTGTGGGGTATTTTTGCTCTTTATGCTTGTTACTTGTGAATCATGTTAAAAATACAGCAATCTCAGTTCTGCTTTCTCCTCTAGCATGTGAGTTTCCACTGAGAAGGCTTTGTTAGGTGACTGCCCTCACTACACTGTCATAGTGCTTAGAATCGAACAGGCTTTTAAAATAGGTTTTGTTTGTCTTTCTTGGTGCAGTTAAATGTAGAAACTGCTTTCATAATTTTTAATTAATGAAAAGGAAGGTTCAGAGGAGGATTAAATTTAAACAGTAAGTGGCCCTGACCGCAGTGGTAACATCTGGAAACCAGCAATTATCTTTCTTGGTCTCTGTGCAATTACAGAATGTACCTACAAGTGAAAATCCTCAGTAGTGCATTACTCTTCTCCGATGGCTATGCTAGGGAAAGCATCCATTAACAGGAAGACTGGATCTTATTCATCCATCAAGATGAATCAGACCTAACTGTACTAAAAACATATCATTCCAGTATCTTTGCTTTGGTAATCAAGAATTTAGAAAGGTGGATGCATTGAGCATTTAATAGAGATAAGTACATTCTCCACACAGCTAAATATACCATTCACATTCTCATAGATTAGCCTGTATTTGTGGTGTTTGAGAGGGTCCCCAGGACAATGTGAGAGATGAGAATCTGACTCCAAGTTGTCAAAAGGCTGATTTATTATTATACTATATTATATTATATACTAAAACTATACTAAAGAAAGAGAAAGGATACATCAGAAAGCTTAACAAGAATGATAAAGAAAAACCGGTGACTCCTCAGAGCCTTGACACAGCTGGACCATGATTGGTTATTAAATTAAAACAATTCACACACTGGGTAAACAATCTCCAAAACACATTCCAAAGCAACAAAACAGGGAGAAGCTGAAGCTTCCCAGCTTCCCAGGAGAAGAAATCCTGGTGAGGGGATTTTTCAGAAAATATCATGGTGACATGTATTCACTCTGAAAGAGAGGTATGACTAATTTTAAAAAGTATTTTCAAGAGTTAAGTGTCAAAATTGTAGCTGTCAGCCACAGCCTCTTTTGAGCTAATAGAAATTTCTCCCATAAGTTGCAGAGTGCACAAACCCAAGTCACCAAACCTTTCTGTTCTTTAGTACTCAGCTAGAGAACATGACCTATATTAAAGACTCATTCTTTAAAGGGTAAGGGATGGGTAAGGAACGGAGAGGGCTCCTGAGTTCTGGGGGTCCTTGCTCAGGAAACACCACATTTAGAAGTAATTTGGACATCTCTGAACATACCACGTGTGCCTTCATTTTAATTCTTTTTCACCTCAGAAGTTAGCTATAACAATATCACAGAATCACAGAATCACAGAATAATGAGGTTGGAAGAGACCTCTAAGATCATCGAGTCCAACCTATGCCCTAATATCAGTTTTTCCAATCAAGAGCTAGAGAAGGGTGGCAAAGCCATGGGATTTCTTCATTCGTTTGTAACAAAGAACTCACAATCTACAGCAGGCTGGGTTCAGTGTGGAAGTCAGACCCTTGCTTCAGGGGGACTTCTAAATGAGACAATAAAATACAGATAACCTCATTCTCATTCCTAGTTCTCCTTTACTTCCACTAACGGAAAAGTAGCATTAGCTACAGAAAAATCCTTTCTTGCTCTACATGGTCTCACTCATGTCCATGCTAATCTAGACTTTGGTCAGAAACAATGGATGCAATATTTCTTATTGCAAAATCTGTGAAGCGCTGGTTCAGAGTCAGGCATGGTTGAGCTCCTGACAGGCAGGAAAACGATGCTGCAGTGTCTCCTCTCTCATGGGACTGGCTTACAAGTAGCTCTAGGCAGAGTTAATGGGGGGACTGTGCCAGTCCTCTTCACTTCTTCTTCCCTCTGATAAACCTGAACCATGCAGTTGCAGTAGCTACCTACTCAACACACTGTTTCATCTGTCTCTTCTCCTTTTCTGTGCCTCACTGCCTTTCATCTCTCACCACAAGTTGAGATCACTAGGTCATTGAGAGAAGGATTGATATTTATTTTGTGTTCATAACATCTATTTTGTGAAGTGTTAAATGGCATCTGTAGGCACTTTCAAAAAACAAGCAAGCAATATAATGCCTTATGAGCAATCACCGTGGCAGTGTTAAGATGTATTTGCCCAATCAAACAAAATTATGCTTACAGAGCAAATGAAATTCCCTCTGCAATGTGAGGGGTGGTAAGAGGAGATAAATATTTCTACTTAGCTAATCTTACTGACTCAAAAATATTTAAGTCTGCTCAGTTCATAGTACAATTGCTGGAAATTATTCATGTTGCTTTCTATCTCTTCTCTATTTTCTTTTTATTACTGAAATGGATTTAAAGCAGCCCTGAGAAGAAGGACATGGGGTTATCAGTTGAAGGAAAAGCTCATCAGGTAGCAATGTGTGGTTGCAACCCAAGAAGCCAAAAATACCCTGAGCTGCATCAAAAGCAAGGTGGCCAGCAGGTCGGGGGAGGTGGTTCTGCACATCTACTCTGCTCTTGATTACATTTATGACGATGGCTGCAAATATGTAAAGAGAATAAAAAACATTGATGAGCAAACCTCTATTTTTCTATGACTTTTCAAAAATGCATAAATGTGGAGACAGTGAAAAGGATGTATCATCAGTATTTTAGCTGATATCTTTAGCATATATGTTCAATAAAGTGACTGTCCACTCAGTGAACCTGCTTTAAATCTTGTACTGCAGTGATCTACACAAACATACTCTAAAACCACAGTCTGTAGTCATCACCTTTTTAAATGACAGGCATTCAGAGAGGGAGAGAGAGGGCATTCATTCTCTAGTCAAGAAAAGCACTTCAAAAAGGTAAAAATATTTATTTGATTCACTAGGATTTAAATGTTTTTCCAGGAGAACAGTTTCCAATTACTACTCTCAATTTGCAGAAATGGGACTGTCATTCAGGGTTTGCCTGTGATTTTGATTGTATCTGCAACAGTGATCAGGAAGTAAAAGACTTCTAGTGAAAACACAGATATCCTTGGCTAGCCAGCTGCCCTACAGACCTTGTGATAGTTTTATATCTGGTTGTTGCTATCCAGACCATTTTCTGTTCAGATGTCAGCCTCTCTTATGTCCCCACACAAGCACACATTAAACCTCTCTTCCTACAATATTTAAATAAATTTTTTTGCCTTTCAGAGCTTTCTCACTGTTGGAGCTCAGATACACACAAAATATCAGGTGAAGCTGAAGACTGTGCTCTGAAGTCTTTGACAGTATTTGTCAAGGTCTTCCAGGTCAGCAGAATTCAGAGCTTCTTTTTCTTTGCCAAATTAAGGATCTGGTCACAATGGTTCATAACCAATTACCACTCATCAGTTAAGTAATACCTTTTAGGTAATAGCAGTTGATATGAATGGATTTAATCTAAGTTCTGCCCCTTGGGTGTTATCCCTGAAGACTCCAGTAAGAACTTGACAGACCTATTAGTTAACAGTGCACTCATGGTTTCTTAATATAATTTTGGGTTATTAATTAATGAACCGTGTAAATCACAGGCAGTACAGTGATGAGGTGGCCTCAAATCAAATAAGTATGAAGGTCAAGGAAAGAAGGTGAATAAACTCCAGGGTTTTGTAGGCTTTGGTTGTATATGTTTTCTCTTATCCTTTGACACACCTATTTCATGCAGCCAACACTGGCAGGGATGTCTCTATCAGCATGGAAAAAGCTAGGAATCAGCTAGGAATCTTCCCTAGCTCAGAGAACAACTAAAAATGAGTCCTGGAGCAACCTGCAGAAATGTCATTATATGAAACCACCTTTTTCTTTTTTTCCAGATTGCAAAGGATTCATTGTGTATGTGACCACTTGGGCTTGAAGGAGATCCAAAAGCTCTCTCCTTGTTATTTACTCAGCCTGGGGCTGACAGCCTAAGAAAAAACATGGAGTTGGAGACATTGTACTCTTCAGTCATACAAAACAAAAAACAAAGTCCATAAACATCTGTTTCAAAAGGGAATAGCATCTTCATGTATTGCAGGGGACTCAAAGCTAACAGATCTACCCAGGCATGTCACTAGTGAGCAACAGGCTGAAAGATGGAAACTGAAAAATAAAGCCATAGGAGGAAAAAAAGAAAGGAAAGAAAAAAAAAATCAAAGAAATTAAGTAGAGATTGTGGATTATCAGACAAATTACAACAAAGGCTCCTAGGATTATCACAAGTGCAGCAGAAGTAACAGCTGGATCTCTGAAGAGGTCTCCTGGTGGAGGATAGCTCTGAGAAGGATCTGTCCCCTTCCCACAAGAGGAAGGCAGCAGCACTGCAAGAGGGGCTGCTGGCTCCCAAAAGGCCCCCTGCCCAAGAGGCTGCCTGCACCCTGGTGCTCCTTTGCACTGAAAGATTTCTTGTGGTGGGAACAGGTTGTGAAACCAAAAAGGTAATGTTACAGGAGTGTGCAAAATGGGAGTACCTGCACCAGTCCCAGGTAAGCCATAGCAGGTAGAAGCAGGAATGTAGGCTGCTCTTGTGCCAACATTTGTTTTCCCTGAATGCATCATCTAACAAATATTTTCCTGGAGTCTGTCTGTTACTCTGTTCTGTTTGGGCACCTTCAGAGCACCCAAGTGCAGCTGCTGAGTGTGACTCACAGGTGCCAACAAGATCCAAGTCAGCACCAAGAAACATCAGCAGAGGCCATGGGAGGGAGGGCCATCCCATGAGAGTGATGTCCCCAGCAAGGCCATAAACCCCAGGGAGCTCAAGGCATTCCTGAGATATCACTAGCTAGGACAAGCCCATATGTATTGAAAGAGTCTCTCTTTAGCCTCAAACCATTCATAGGGTTATTTCATCAGGATAAAATATCTCAGCTTTTCCTCCCTTTTTCTGGGGTTTTGGTTTGTGAAGGGTTTGTAGTTTTTTTTTTTTGGAGAGCAGTGATGAATAACAGGACTGGTAGCAAAAGCACTGAGTTCCTATACTGTCTTTAGCTTGCTTATTCCTCTGTATTTCCAAAGTGATCAACAAAGTGATCACAAAAGACACACCATTATTCATCCACAAAATAATTGCTTAGCAGAGTTGTGCATGAGGCTTCAGGGTCCCCAGAAGTTGCAGAGCATGGAAAGAGAGAAAGAGAGAAAGATAAGGTTGCAGGGGAACTCTAACCCAATAACCCAGACATTTTGGGTTGTTCTTAAGTATCACCATAGTAATTGACATCACAAATGCTCCAAACTGAATATATTGATTGTCAAGGTCAGCATTTTAGGCAGCAACAGCAGACATCCTCATCCATTAGCCCTGAAATATTGATTTCAATCAGGAAAATAGAAACCAGAAAAAGAAAAATACTCAAGCAATAAAATGATCTTTCTCTATCTTTGTCTCCCAGACATGGGAACAGACATTCTATTCAGAGTATATCAGTGTTTATAGGACTGCTGAAGATCCATATGGATTTCCTGTTCCTCAGCCTATTAAACATGCGTTTGTATTCAAAATGGCTAAAAAAATCACTTCAAATATGAAACCAGATAACAGACAAGAGCATAGCTTTGGCTTTACCTTGTTTGATAGAGCAGGATGGATCTCAAAACTGCAAGTTTTCTTCTTAAAATATTTAGAGAAGGTACAAAGTGTTTTTCAAATGAAACCTGGCATGTCCCAACTGCTTAATTATATAGCAAACACTAACCACTAAGAAAGTCTCCTAAGGCTAGAAACTCCCATCAAAATTACTTTCTCAATGATTATTGCTTCATTTTTTGAGTGGTATTACATTAAATGAAAAACAGTGCAGTTAAACACAAATAACTAGATTTTATAAAACTGGACAGAAGAAAAAAAAAAATCCCAAACACTTAAACAATTCACAGTATGTATTTTTTTAAGACAAAAATAACAGTCAATGCCTTTCTTGCTAAATGTGTAACCAAATGTTATTCAATGCTGTGTCGTACAACTGGGTGAAACCATGTTGTAGAAAGAAGTTTTATGAAGATGGCTTTAATTATTTTCCAAATCCATACGTAGCAGGGAAAAGCAAACAAAATTCTCAGAATAACTGGCTTCCATGAGCATGTTGGGTTTTGCTTTTTTTTTAATGTTTCCTTGTTCCCTGCTAGAAATACTTAATTTTTGCTTCTTTTTTATCACATGACCAATTTTCAGTAGGAATGTAGTGAGGCTAGAATGAAGCTGAGAAAACTGACTGCTAGATGCATATGGGTTCATTGGCCAAAGGCAGGTGGACAAAGTACAGCATGTGTGCTTAAGAACCTGGCACCTGCATGGAGAGCCATGCAGCAAGAGCTGCAGCCCTCATTGCTACAGCAAGCACTGCACAACAGAAAAGTGATGGTTTTACCCCAGGAAACTTGAAACACATAACAAAATACAGCACAGCTGGAAGCAAAATTGCTGCCTTTCAGTGCAAGGGCATAGTAAAAGAAAAGATAGCACAGTTGGTAGCTAAATAAAGTAACACTTCGATTGACTCGACTATTTTTGGTCCCAGCATTTATGTCTGTGAACTATCTGCTGGAACCAGAACAATATACACACGGCATGTTTTCTTTTTACTCTGTTCCAGCCACAAAATTAGTCCTGCTTCAACATGCTGGTCTACTGTTGCATTACATCTTGGAAACTTTAGTTCTAGTAAGTCTTAAATCTACGTTGTCTCTCTCTTCCTGTAAGTTTCCACTGTGTCTTAGGAGACTACACATACACAATGCAGATATAGCTCTTTCCTAGAGAAGAACACAACTACTCAGTATGATCACAACTTGGACAGCAGCAGAGGGAGGAAATTTCTGCCAAGAACACCAGGAAAAAGCACCATGGGAACCATTAGGCTTACGCAGAGGAAAAACACATCGTTAATGCGACTGACCAGTGCAATAAAACACTGAAACATATTCCTTTATCAGTTTGTTCCCTTGGGAAAGTGAAGGAATGAAGTCATTCACTTAGACTTACATAAGCTGTTCTAAGGCTGCCAGTCTATCTGAATCTGTTTTAAGAAATTACTTGTTTGGAAAAAGGGAGGGAGGAAAAGGGAAGAAGAGGGGAAAGTAGAGGAGGCAACTAAGTCCTGGGGTTTTTTCAGAGGATATCAAACTTCAACATAATGGTGTAAATAGAATAAATTGCAAAAGTTGAGTATGAGGATAGGCACAAACATCTCTGTCTGCTCTACCTGTGCTCCAAAGGAGCCAGGTGCAAGGCAGGTGTGGTCTGCATATTCCCAATGCCCACACATGCATGCAGCTGAGAGCAGGGGTTGAAGAACCACACCCATTCATGTGCCAAGGCCCAGTGGCAGCTGGCAGCAAGCTGCAGTACCTGGCACAGACATGGAGAGAGCAGGGAAGCTTTAGCCTGGGCCATGAACATAATCTATTCCATCCTTACTGAGCGCCGGGCTCACCTACTGGAGACCAGTGCTCACATTATCAGAACAGGATCTAAAGGGGTGGGAATTACTGAAACCTTTAATTTCAACAGTCTTTAGGACAGACTGTTCCATAGAAAAGTGTTTTTTTCTAGTCTTTAGCATTCACAGCCTATCCACCGGCTCTCAGCAGTGAGGCAACTACCTACCATTCTGGTTAAATTGACCATGGAATAGTGGTAATTTTTCAAAAGAGATTTTTAAGAAATAAATCAAAAATGAAGAGTGATGGATCAGTAATTAAAGCAGGATGGCTACCTTACAACATTCATCCCTAATGTGAGCAAACTGAAAGGAGCAATAGAACACTGGCTAACCACTATAGCTGGCCTATATATGTTAAATTCAAAAGAGAAGCCCCTCAATATGCAAAACTACAAGTGTCTGTATTATTATGTAATTTCTGTTATGCGTTGATTTCCAGTGCAACTGGCAGGACTCAGTACAAAGAAATCAGGCCTGCTTCTTGCACATTGGGTCAGCAGTTTCTGTCTTCCCTTCTCTCCAATTCTCCTAAATTAGACAAAGCTATCCAAAGTTATTTTGTTTCCAATTTTATCCTGCCTGTCATGGGCCAAGTACTCCTGTGAAAATCATCCATTCTGCTCTCACTCCATTTTTACAGGAGACATTTAGGTGATTTTAGTTATACTTCTCAAATGTATGTCTTCATAAAGGAGAGCAAAATTTCATCCACTGTATAGAATTTCCAGTTAACAACAGACAGAACCCAGCTGCCCTCTTTTATTAAAATATCTGCAAAGCATCAAGTTTAGCAGTTCAGCATGGGTGGAAAAAATCTTACAAGGCAATTTAGGAGTTTTTCTTTGTCTTCAGAAAAAAATTTAAGAGATTTTAGCCACTTCTTATTTCTCAGAGAGTCAGTTTAGATAAATATAGCCACCAGCAGTATTTGCAAGTGAGACAAGTAACCAATTATTAAACAGTCAATGCCTTTAAATTTAAGGACTTTTCTTCAAGACAAGAGAACATTCACTTCTCTGGAGAAATTGGCTTAAACAGAAAGCTCAACCTTATCAATATTGTTAATTTTTTCTACCTCTGACTGCAAGGTATCTAGAATTAGTGGAGCCCATTGTCTAATTTCATTGGGTGCATATTACCTAAATTTTCAACGACAGACATATAAAACTTGATTATTTTTGTGAACATCCCAGAAATATTGTAGAGAAAATAGAGAAATATTGTCTCTACTCCCCACTACATTCCTGGCTGGTTAAAGGCCAGGGCTGATTGAAGAGGGCTCTTTTGCCCTCTTACAACCTGCTCTAAATCAAAAGTTATCCAACAACGTAAAACCCTTTTGTACGTAAAAAATAGGGAAAAAATTAATTGAAGTAGAGTGACTGACAAATATTGGAACTGAATGAAATCAAAATCTAACACTCAATTTATGTAGCTGCAGGTTGATCTGCTCCTGGGGTAGACTTGGAAGAACAAACAGCCTTTGAGAAAGACTCCTGTGGAGATTCAAGGACACTTGAGGAATATACAAGTACTGGAGGAAAGAGCTGAGCAGAAAGAACTCCCAGTAACCACAGATTTAGCTCTTCAGATGTACAAATAAGAACAAAACATTCTAGGCTGGGCTCCTGCCTGCTAAGAGACAGGTTTTTCTGTCATGTTTTGCACAGAGCAAGATTTTTATGTCAACAGTCATGTAAAATGCACATCCTCTATAGATATTAAGAAATGTCTATCCTTTTGACAGTCATTATTAACACTGGCTTTTTTGCTTTTAGTTTAGGAAAATACTAAGCATATATTGAAAAAAAATAACTTGGGAAACAAAATATTTTTTCAGACATACAACAACAAACAAACCATGACTCAAATCCAAACACATTTACACCAGTTACAACACATATAGATCTAGATATTGATTCTTAAACTCTTATTCCCTAGACCAGACTGTTGAGACTAAAGAGACTACATGGGGAATGTTTAAGTGAAATCCTTTAAAGGACCAGCTCAGGCTGTGGCAGCACCTAAGCAAAAATGTAATCATAACCATGCTGTTATTCATGGAAAACAGAGAGCCCTGTCCTGCCATTAAACATGGAAAACCACTGTAGATGCAGAATCAGCAATTCTCTTCCCTTGTGCAAATGTGTAATTTGTCAGCCAAATCCAGGAGCGGCTTAGTATTGTGATCTAGTACCACTTTCACAGCTAAAACAGAACAGGAATTGAAAAAGACCCCAAACAAATAGAAAAGGTATTTGAAGTATTGGACAACAATTCATGTCTAGCTGTGGGATTTCTCTGCTGAGCCCCTCAGACCAACATAAATAATTTATTTCCACAAGTATAATGTCACTGCACATCAAATATACACTATAGCTGCAGGAACCAGGCCAATTCTTTCCACATTGCCCTTTTGCTTCAATCCCATTAACTCCCCAGCACATCAGGTCTCTAGTGCAGGAGATGAGTATTTGTTCATTACCATGAGCCTTTGTCCACCCTCCCTGACAGACTGGGATTTCATCATCTCTGGGAATATTTCTGTTTGCTAATCCATTTTGGATTGCCTCTCTTTTGTTTTACATCTAAATATGATACTCCCATGGAAACTGGATTAGTAGGAAAATACCTTTTTATAAAGGAATTAAATAATTCTAGTCTTTATTGCTTAGAAAATGAGAAAACTACAGAAACAAAGACATTGGCTATGTACTATTAAAGGTTTTATGGTGCAATAATAATCTATAAATGAATGTTTTATTGTGTCAAATTTTAAAAAGGTGGCAATTAAAATTTTAACAAGTGCTGCACTATAGATTGTTGAACAGAAACAGCACAAAATTGTGCTCTGTCCCCACATAAAATTGTGACAGTTCATGTGACACACTAGGAATATATTTCAATATCAACAATATAAGCTATAGTACCTCACCCAGAATCTAAGTGGAATGACTCTTTCTGAGTTATTTGGCTCTTGGGTAAGACTTCAACCCAACTGATTAGCTGTCAAATAACTACACTGCTATTTTTGATGACTGTACTATCTCAAATTGATATTGAAAAAAAATGCAAACAAAACAAATCAACATCCCAAAAGAGCTAGCAGTCAACAAGTGTGTTAATCTCATACTAGCAAAATAAATCACCTCCAATGTAAGCAGGTGAGTTTGAAATATCTTTGTATGAGAGGTTGGTAGCATTTTATCCATTAAATATAAATACAGATACACATCTGGCCACAATATTTTATGTAGTATTTGCAGTAGCACTAAAATTGAGTACTGGCCATTCTGCTATTCTTCAAAATAAATTCCTCTCCTTTTTATTTCCAATTTCCTTCTTCAGGCAAACATAGGCTTCCTCTGATCTGAAGAGCACTGCTGGCAAACTCTGTTCTTTCCCCAGCTTTGCTTCTAAACACCTGCAATTGAAGTTATGACAAACTGCACCTACAAATTCTCCACAATCTCCACAGTTCCAAGAATCTCATCAGCAAGAAGACAGAGAATATATTTTAGGAAACTGGAGGGAAAAAAAAGCAAAGTGTTCTGCAGGGAAATCAAGGCTCAGAGCCTGATGTGAAAAGGGTCTCAGCAGTTGTGATAATGAACAGCACAACACCCAGCACTCAGGTGCCTGGCCCCGGGAGCAGCAGCTTCTGTACTGAGTCAGATATTTATTGTTTGACACAACAGGACAAGCATGAGGAATGTGATTCAGCTGTGAAGACTGTGTTAACAGTTTTTAATTAGATTTTCTTTTTCAAAACAATTTCTTTGCATGCTGGTGCAAGGAAAAGATAAAGCTGTCTTTCCGGTTTTTTTTTCCTATAAGATTGAAAGCATCTCTCCTGGAAAGGCATGGAATTCAATATTTCTGATCATCACAAGAGCTATACTTCTACACTAATTAAATGCAAGATTATAACGCCAGCCTTGTTCTTTTTCTCTGGTATCACCCACTCAGTTGCAGGGTTAGAAGAGGAGCTCACAAACCCAGGTCACTCACAGTGTGTCTGCTGGCACCAGATCCACCTGCTACTCGAGGTGCGAGCCGTCACTGTGCTTGTGGCACCTCACTGCCTGTCAGAAGTCAGTAACTAACATCTGAAAGCCAGTGAATAAAGATTTCCAGGGCTCTTTATTTCTGTGCTGAATGAGATGGCTGGCACAGCCCTGCACCACGTGACAAAATGAAAGAAAATATCATTGTCAGATATCATTGTGGAGATTTGAAGATCATACCATGCATGAAGTTATGAAAGATGTGTCGGCTATCTCCAAATCTGATGCATTCTGAATTGCTTTAAGAGCTGCTTAAATAAATACTAATATCAGCAAATTATTTTTAATTTAAGTTTCTTTGCGAGGAAAAAAAATGTATTTGCAAGCAGATGGTAATGAACTTCATTTTAAGCAACAGCTTAATTCAGTGCTTCAGATTTTGACCTCCTAACTCACATGGGCTGTCACTCCACAGCACAAAGGCTGAGCCCTCAAGGCTCTCGTGGTGCAGAGCAGTAAGGTGATTCCAAGCAAATCCCCTCCCTGACCCAACTTACCATGCATCAGTCCAATCTGCAGAATGTCCCTGATACATGTAAAGCAGATTCCTTTGGGAGGAAACATAACCTGAACTTCCACTCCAGATCTCTTTGTATGTAGGTTCCTGCAGCCCCTGATAGGGACTCTGAGGTCTGGACAAGGAAGTAAGGCACTTCAACACTTGATCTTGTAGCATTTATCACATGTGCACAGATCTAAGAAAGGTCTCAAACCATGAGAACCCTCCTGCAGTGATTCCTATTCTGCATAAAGTAGAAGTACTGCATGTGTTATCTATTTGCTGATGACTGACAGTCCTCACATCACCTCTACTGCTCCTTCCCTCCCCAAGAATTAAAGTGGATGGCAGTCTTTATCTAATGCAGAGCTCTCACCCCTTTGCTGAACCCCTTTGTTTCTCCTACTGGTCTTTTTGTTTCTCTGCTTTCTATTTCTTCCTTCTATAATGGCAAGTTTCAGCATCCCTGAAAATGCAAGCACAGCCTAACTCCAAGATTCATTGTAAATCTGCACTCCAAGTGCACTGAAAGTTTCTTGAGCAGCTGCACAGAGCTGTGCCAGACCCAGAAGGCTGTTAAGCTGCAAGAGGATTGGCAATCCATGCCACAATAAATTAGGTAATAAAGCAGTTCTCCTAAACCTCTGTTATACCACCTCTCCTTTACCCCCTGCAGCAGGCAGGGCCATTTCATTCCTAATTTTGGCATAGAGATCCAAGCACCCCTGACTCACTCCTAAGGCACCACAACCCTTATTAGCACAGAGTTTGCTGCTCCTTGGCTGCAGTCTGCTCTTATTATTGAGAGCAGCTCAGAAAATTAGAAATAAGGGGTTCTGAGACATTGCTTCTTCAAATCTCTCTTAAAGAGGCAGCAGATTTTTGTAGAAAAAGCAGTACACATTCTGAAACCATTTGGATCAACATCAGATTAGGAATATGTTGGCAGCACAGATAAAAAGATAATTAGGTCTCCCAGAGAGCAGATTTAAAAAAGTAATTAATTTTTCTCAGGGTAGTCAAGAAAATTCACAAGAATTTCTCCTTATGGCACTGGAGGTAAAAAAAGACATCTGCCTTATGAAATTTTAATCTCCACCACAGTTTGCAAAATTATATATTATACAAATACATTAATCAGGAGAGTTCTGTGTATTCTTTGACTTCTTGACCATTCTTATGTGCCAAAAATGTAATTTTTCAAAAATATAGAAGTGTCAGCAGGATTCATAAGGTGCTCCTAATGAGATAACAAGAGCTCAAAAGTGAAGAAAAGATGGAGAATTGAAATGAAATAGCCAAGAGTGTTCATGTGAGTCATGCAGGCTCTCATATACATCTCCCCATGCCTTTGGCAACACATTTAAAAATTGAAACTTGAAGGCATCTAGCAACTCATCTAAACTAAACAACAAGAGCAGAGAATATGATCTCTCCTCCTCTTTTCTCAGATTAATCTGATTTACTGCATCCTGTTACAGATAAACAACAGCTAAGGTGCAGATAATTGTTCCTAATAAACCTGGGCTTTTTCTTATGGTTTTGGCTAGGAAAACACGTTAAGCCAGACTTGAGATTTGTTTTATTTCCCATGAGAGCAAGTGAGGACAAGGAGCTGTTCTCAGATTTTGTGGGAACAGCAAGGTTGAGATTTGCAGATGGTGCCATGTTCCCTCTTCAGCCCCCCAGCACTAACCCCTCTTGCCAGCGCCCTGTCCCCTCCTGCAGGCTGGGCTGGATATCCTGAATGCTGCCACCCCATCCCCTCCTGAGGCTGGGCACATACTGCAGAGTTGCTCATGCCCACAGGCTGTTCCTACTCAGCCATTGCAGCCTAATGGGGAGGCAATGAAAGCCCTCACTGACTCCTTCTGCAGGATGCTACTGGTGAGGGGAAGGAGGTTAAGGATCTGCCCTGGGAGGGCATGCAGAGTGCCCAGCCCTTGAAGGTGTTCTGTTAGATTGCTGTTTGTTTGTTTGTTTGTTAAGTATCAAACTAAAGGGAATAATTAAACAAAAAATAACAATAATAGTGGAGAAAGAATAACAATCCAGTACATGCCCTGACATCATGGGCTAATGTGAAGAACCGTTCTTGAAAATGCTGCTGCTTTCACCCTGATCTCTGTAGCTGCCCCTTTTCCCACTAGATCTCCCCCCAGGTGCCCTGTGCTGTGGCACCAGGTCTCCTTTCAGCTGGGCTGAGCCCAGGCTGCTGCAGCAGCCCTGCCTGGCCCTTTGCCTCTCCGTGGGGCACAGGGCGGCTCCCAGCACACCTGCAGCTTCCCTGTGTGATGCTCTGGTTTGCCCCATAAGACACAGACAATTTAATCGTTTCCACAAGAATTTTTGTTCCATTTCCATGATTTCCTCCACTTGATGGAAGACAGGGATGATTGCTGCTAATGTTAACATGTCACTGGGGCCTGATGTTACAAATCCTTCCTTACACATAATGCTACGCTTCAGCAGCAGTCCTTAGATGAATAATGAATATTTAACCAAGTAAAGGAATTACAAGATCAGGCCCATAGTGAGATTTATAAACACAGTAAATGCCTTAGATTTTCTACACTGAGCCTCCTGGGGTTTTTTTTTGGGGTTTTTTGGGTTTTTTTTTTTTTTGTTGTTTTTTTTTTTTGCCATGGAAATATTGAGATCACATGAGCCAGGGCAAATGCAGGTCACAAAGATTAATATACAGATTTATCATGGCTACAGTACACAACTGTACATGCTGTATCATCCAAAAAATAGTGAAACCTAAGATGAAAGTACACACAATAAGGGAATTTTGATAGTTTAAACAGCTCTGCTTTGTTTTATAATGTTCCGTTACCCCACAAATAACGTGGCTGTCATAACAAACAGTAACAGTGATAGATACTGAGGAAAGCTGGATGGTGTGCAAGACTGTGGACACAGCTCCAATGTACAGATCTGAATTTACTCTAAACTTAATATTTCTTGGATTGCTCAGCCCTGGCAAGGGCTGCTACAGTATTTCTCAATTTACAAACCTAACGTGTATCAAATAACATATAGTAAAATGTAACATTGCCTTGACCTGAGCTCAGTTGCTTAAGGCCATATATGGCTTTTACAGATGAACTTTGGTAGTTAAGTTTCTATCTGGAAGACTTGCACAGACCTCAAGAGTTTCTCAAATACCTTTAAAAAGCAAAAAGGGAAGAATAACATGACCTGCCATTCGCTAGTTGGATGCTGTCCATCACATCTGCAATGAGTGATCTCAGGCTCAGTGCAGCTGCTGTCAGCTTGGCAGCCCTGCCACTTGTTCAGTGTGTTTAGAGCAGTGGTACCCCATTTTCAGTTGGTTAAGTTCAGAGGATGATAGGTTAAATGATGCTGGGAAAGACCCAGTTCACCTTTCTGCCCAAAGGGGCAGTGCTGGAATCAGACCAGGCTGCTCAGGGCTTGCCCAGAAAGGCCTAGAAACCCTCCAGGGATGGAGGCAGCACAGCCCCTCAGGGTGACCTCAGTGGGCTCCTCATGGGGAAAGTTTCTCCCTACACTCATCCTGAACCTCTCTCATTCCAACTTGGGGCCATTGCTTCTTGCCCTCCCATCCTATAGCATTGTGAGAAGTCCCACTCCATCTCTTCCATCTCTTCACCACCCTTTGATGGTGCTGGGGACTGTTAAGTACCCCAAAGACATTTCTTTTCCCAGCTGACCCAGACCAGCTTCCCCAGTCTCTCCTCATGGAGCAAGTGCTCCAGCCCTACCACCCTGGGAGCCCTTCCCTGAGCTCCCTCCAGATTGTCCATGTCTTTCCTATGCCAGGTCCCAAAACTGGACTCAGTATGTGGATGTGGTGGGAGGAGCGCCACACAGAGGGGTTCAATCCCTTCTCTTTGAGCCATACCCCTGGTCACAGAGTTCAGAAGCTGCTGGCTGCCTTTGCTGTCAGAGCACACCTCAGTGGTGTTCAGCTGGTTGCCCACTGTGACCTCAGGGCTGCACTGCAGAGCTGCTCCCCAGCCCCACCCTCTGACAGTGGATCATCATTTCCAGCTGCCAAGAAAGTATGTGCAGCAAGGAAAAATACTTCAGAACCTTTTGGGTATATAATTTTAACTACTTCCATGAACAAAGAATGAAGATGTTTTTGCTGAGTTTAAAAACATCCAGCAACATTTTCTTCAAGCAACAGTAATTCTCCAGTCTCTGGGATTCAGGGAATGCATTTTGCCATCTTCTGGAGGAGAAAAAAAAAAAGCCTTAATTGTAACAAAGCTGTCTGTGAAGAATTGCAGGCTGCAGAAGGTTGAAGGGTGACATGATTGAAATGCCAGAATGCTTTTGGCAGAACAAGCTGTATCATGAAACAAAAATGTTTCATTGGAACTTGAGCTCCTGCACAGCTCTGCAGAAAAGCCTCACTGGTCTGTACCACTGTAGCAAGGCAATTCCTCCTCATCATTCTCACCATAGTGTTGCAAAATGCTGCAACCTGGGCAAAACCTAATCCAACCCACCCCTTTAAGAAATATGGATCTGAAACTTGGGTTTGGAAGGGTATGGTTCAGGTTTCCTCATTTTCACACAGACTAGATTTGTCTTGAGTAGAAACTATCCGTTCCTTCTGGTTTCTATCATTTCATATAACTGAGGGCTCCTGATTCCCTGCAGCAGTCACTTCAATGGTAATTCAGCCGCAAGACACCATATTTTATTTATTCTTGAACATAATCACAGGTTTGCTTGCAGAGATTTGAGTGTGATTGGAGAGAGGAAAACATCAAAATCTGAGAGGAAATTGGCTGGGAATTGGCCAAAGCTGGTCCAGCCAGCTGGAACTGAGGGACATCTGCCCAATATCAGCAGAAATAGTGCAGATCACAGAAATTAGACCTCTGGTGTCAGGAGCTCACACGTGCTTCAGGGATTGCAGTGAACAGCTCTACTCAAGAGGGACAGATGCATCTGGCTGAGGCTGTTGGCTTTGCTCAGGGGAACAGAACATTACACTGTGTATTTAGACTCTGTGAACATTCATTTACAATGCTGGGAAACATGCACAGATTATCCTAGGGGTCTCCTTCTAGTATTACTTCGTGACTTCCGCTGCGTGTATACCCTGCTTACATTGAAATGTTTGAGTGGCCAATCCAAGCTCTCAAAAGTTAGGAAATGCCAAAATTCATGCAGCTCTTATTCACCTCTCTCATACTTGGGGTCATGTTGTTTTACTGCCTACACATCAACCAAAGCAGTAATTAGTTCAAGCTATGCAAATTGTTTTAAAAAGCTAAAAAGCCTAGTTTGCAATTTAAAATGGGATCCAGATGCCCTCATCACTTCAAGGGAGGAAAAAAAGGCATTAAGTGGTAACTGGATTTTTGTGTTACATGGCACGCATCCAGGCTGAACTTGCACATAAAAATAAACCTCATGAGTTCATTGTTCTGAACTTACAGCCAAATGTCCTGTTTGTCTTCTGTTGATTTTAAATGTTTTGTGACTAAGTTGTATAAAACATACTTTTCAAAAAAACCCAGTAACAGTAACTAGCGATATCTAAATAATACAGTTATTTGTTTCTTTGCATGCTTCTAGACATTGCATAACCTCTGGATGATCTGATATAATTAATATGAAAATAGCCTAAATATTCACTTATTTCTCTGTTCCCATAGAAACTCTGACAGCAATGATTCATACCTAAGAATTAAGTCCCTGACCATGCAATTTGTACTGTTCTTCTCCACAAGGCTCCAATAGCTCACACATTGTACTGCAGAGAAACTCACCTAAAGGACAGATCATCTATTTTTGTTTGTCAGCTTCACTTTCTTGGAAATGCACAGCCTTGTTTTTTCACCATGGGTGATTTGCAAAAAAAAACCTAAGCAGGAAAAAATCCTAATCACAACTAGTGTGTTCTGCCATGGAGAGGAGAAGAAAGAACTGGATTTCCTGTGCCAAACTGAAGCATGTGGGCTGAATGTAACCCTGCTGTAAATGCAGAGGGACCCTGCAGCCTAGCACAGCAACCATCTCATGCACCACGAGAAGGGAGAACACCCCAGCTGGGGCAGACTGAGGGGGTAGGGCCCTGACAGCCTCTCTCCTGACTCAGGCTGGTCCTTGCCTGGCTTTTTGTACTCTGCACAGCAAGAGTGTCTTCCCCAGAACAGCTGGGAAAATGAAAACAGCAACTGACAGAAAAGTGTCAAGTAAAAAAATGGGCCCCTCAGTGCCAGTCTGGACACACGCCCTGTCTGTGTAATTAACCCTTCATAGTCAATATTTTCCTAGAATTTAGACTTTCAGACCTTTTCAGTCCTTAGTCTTTGTGCCAAGACCACCAACTGAGGTGGCAGAGACACTGATTTTGATACTACTTTGGTATTAAAGCACTTGCTTGGAGAAGCTACCTAAGAAAACTTGCTCTGTCCCATGGCACAATAGCTGAGGGACATCACTTACCTCCTCAGCAGCACAGTGCTTGCTGAAAGAAACACAGTGAATGGCTTCTCTGGCAAGAAGAAGTGAGGTGGGTGCAGCTCATGAGGGTTTTTCACCCTCAGAATTACAATGCAGGAGCAGAAAAAGATACATCAGCTAAGCTTTTCCAGTCATGTCCCCCCATAAGGATATGGTAGCACAGCTGGATCAGTAGTGCACAACACACAGTTGAACTGAACAACTATTTTTGCTCTCAATGTTTATAAAGTATATGCAAAAAACACCCCACAGCTGCTACCTGCCAAGTGATTATCAATCTGTTGTGCAGGGCTGAAGATCAGCTCTGCCACTGACAATCATAAGGAAATACCCAGAAGGTTACAATGGTTCCTAGGCTGCATGGACGAGTCAAGAATCATAAAAACAGTTACACTTGAGAGTAATCTGGAAATTGGGTTGTGGAAAGGAAAGTCACATGGGATAAAGTAATTATTTTTCAGGACAGAAAATAAATACTGTCCTTCCATCATAGAGCAATGGAGAAGTCCTGCTGCAACCCCATCAAATAAAATGACTGTAACCACAGAAACTTCAAAAGTTCAATTGTTAAATGAATGCAAAATAAAATTCAATCATATAAAAGAGAAAAAACAAAAAAAACCCAAACCTTTAAATTTGGTAATGATGCTCATTTAAGTAATGCTACATTAAGCATTTTTTATCAACATGAAAATATATTTTTGGCTAGAGAGTTGTGGGTAACAAAGGATTAGTAAAACATATTTCCATTTATAGAGGCATAAGAAAGTTAATCTATTTTATAATAGAAAATAATATTATCTATATGCAGGGACTTCTCCCACTTCAATATCTGTAAATGCAGTTTGGTTGGCAGCTCCCAGTTAACACAGTGGCCCACAAGTTCTGGTGGGATTGTGCCATGAGTAACCACCAGCAGGGCAAGGGATGGAGGGCAAGAGACAAGGAGCACTACAGGAGTTCATTAATGACCATGAGATTCAGTGTACACCAAGCACAGTGAGCTTCTAACAAGCACATGAGCCGTGCTCATTTGGTCAGACCAGTAAAAAACACCAGGTAAGAAGTATCCTCAAGATCAAGAGCAGAACTGGAGTATCCTCAAGTATCCTCAAGATCAAGAGCAGGAGTCAGTGAGCTCCATTAAGCTTACAAATGATATACAGAACTGGTTTGGAGTAGATTTTGCTCTTGCTATTATTAGCCCTTACTTATGTACCATTTGGGTGTACAAGATAATTTACAATGGGCAGAATTTTTCAAACACATCATCCCCACCACACAGTGCAGAGAGCCCAGGAGAGGTGGCAGTTTCAGTGCAGCAAAAATAACTCAAGAAGGCACCACATGGGCTCTGTGATACACAATCAGACTGTGCTGCTCATGGCAACAGATTGCATGGGTCAGGCAGAAGGAAAGTGTTTTCACTCAATGACCAATTGCAGAAAGGGAAGGTCCCTTGGATGTGAGCCTGATGAATAAGTAAAGATAATGTCCGAGTTGGAACTGTAATATAAAGCATTAACACTGTAATTTCAGTATCAAGAGTATAATTTAAACTCCTTGTGGATTGTAAGCACTTTTGGAAACCAAGACTAAGTGGAGGGTCAGTTACCAGCAAGGAATACCCAACACAGATCAAACACCTGCTTAATTACGCAGTGTGTTGACGTGGCAGCTTCTAGTGTGCCTCAGAAATCCAAAGTGAGGGTGTTTGAGACACAAGATAACAGCTACTGTAGGCTGAAAATACAGAGCTTTTTGTCTGGATTTTAGGCTGTTTGGCTAGATCTACTGGAGTATATCTATTACACTGCCAAGGTATGTTCCTAGTGCTCGAAACTTAATCAGGTGTATTGTTAATTTATTAGAACGGTTACTGGCAAGCCTTCAGAACACCCTACTATCACAATCTACAGGTGTGGTTTGGGACTTAGCAGAGCCTTGAGAGCATTCCCAGGTGCTGGCTCCCTGTAGCCACTCTGTGCTGGTGGGAGAGAGAAGGTGATACTGTGGGTGGAGGTGGCTAATCCCTGCCAGCTGCTAAAAGCAGCCCTGGCTGTGTTCAGGATGTTCAGGCCACCACTGGGGATGTAGCCCTTGCATCTTTTGAAAGAGGAGTCAGCTGGGAAGAACTGGAGTCAGATCAAGTTTCATTTCAGGGTTTATTTTGCCACAACTGACTTTTCAGGGAGCCAAATCTCTAAGGAAGAAGACGTTCCATCTCTTCAGTTTGGACTGATGCATCTACCACTGGCAGTCAATACATTGATCATTTGCAGTTTAATTAAGTTAAGATGGTTGGACTTAATGATGCCACAGAAATGGTTAGGACTTAGCGACTGTTAGTCAGACACAGGGAAGTACACAGAATATGGTGTGGCCACATCTTTTTGCATCCAGCCTAGATGTGCCTAATACAGGACAAAATACAACACATTAAAACAAACACTGAGAGAAGTCCATCAAGAAACTGCTCACAGGATGCCCATCTCTTGTAGGAATAACACTTGGTATGGCCAGTCACCATGTTCAGCATGTCTCATGGGGTGGGCACATGGTGTCCCTTCATTTGTTTCTAGTTCCTGTGACTCAGCAGGATTTGATTTTGAGAGCCTGAGAAATTCCAAGTTCAGCCCACCTCAACACAGAGGTGCTGCTGACAGGCTTGGGAAAGAGCTCGGAGCTGTCAGGGTTTGCACTGACCATCCAATCAAGATTGTGCATCTGCTCTCTGTTCATGGTTTACAGACTTTTATTGCTTTTTATAGCAACACATGCTTTTAGCGTCGCTTTTAGTCACACCAGTGCTTTCTCACCTCTGCTTGGTCAAAAACCTCACGGCTTTCTTTTAAGGAGTGGAACTTGCTAATGGTGCCCGGGCTGTAGCCATCTCAAAGGAAGGTCACTGCAGTACTTTTGGCAGAGGAGGAAATGCACATTGTGTTAAAACTATCTGAAGATGGAAACTTACAACTGGTTGATGATAGATGTCTTATTAGAAGCATGAAACCAGTGATCTGCAAGAGAGACCAATTACCTTTTCATATAAATTATTATCTCTCTCCATCCATGCTGCAGAAAGCTGAGCTATAGATCTCAGACTGCAGGAAGTAAGGGAGACTGACTGGCAGGCTAGGATGATGGAATTCAACCTGGTGCTTTATGCAAAATCAGCTACTTCAGTACATACAAGTCTTCAAAACATATGATTTTAAAAATTTGGAGAGAGGTCAGGAAAAAAAAAAAAAGGAAAGTATCTAAGGAGGATAAGTTGTTCTACCTGATTATCACTAGGGCTTTTTAGGGTTCATCTTTCTAAGCTGTTGTCTACTGTTTTAGGGCCAAGAACAAGTCTTTAAGGGATGAGAGGAAACTTTAAATGATAGCAGAGATTTCCAAACAGGTTTGGTTTTTGGGGGGTTGTTTGTTTTTTTTTTTTTTAATTTTGTTTAAATACAGTGGACAACAGTAAGAACAGCTGGGGCTATACTAGAGGCCATACCAGACTGAAATCAGGCAAGGCTAGCAGTTTCTCAGTGTTTCCTTCATTTTTGTTAAGAAACCTTGTCAAATCTCCTTGAAGGAAAGACATCAGTGACTTCAGAGCACCAGATGGTTTGAGCTAGATAGACAGATGACAGAATCACAGACTATGCTGAGTTGGAAGGGAATCACAAGGTTGATCAAGTCCAGCTCCTGACCCTGCACAGGACCATCCCCAAGAGTCACAATGTGTGCCCAAAAGTACACACACACGCAAATGGCAAAGCTAAACTACACTCATAGTGTCTCACTCTCCATCAAACCAACCCTCAAGCAAGAGGCTCTAAGGTTGCTGAAAGCTGTCAGGATCACCTGACCCCCACTTCAGTGGCTGGGCATCCCTCAGATGCAAGGGCTCAGCTCTTAGCTTGGTGTATGAAGGGTGGAAGGGGACAATCCAAACAAATATCTGGGCATGGGAACTAGGCACAGCTTTAGGACAAGCCACAAAATAAAGAAGAAAAAGCTATTTTAAAAGTTAAGTTTGCATTGTCTCATTTTAATTTGTCCATCTTATTCTTTCCTTCATCTTTTCTGATCAGTAGTGATTAGATACATAACGTTTTTTGGGCTAGAGCTGCTAACCAGCTTGCCAAACAGATTTGGATGAAGGCTTTTCAGGCACATTGTAAATATAGAATTACTAATAATAAGCCACAGAAGTTAATTTTAGGATCACTTTCCTCTTGCCATCCCTTTCCCTTCACACAACAAGACACGCCATGCTTGCTGTCCTCGTAGCCAGCAGCTGCAAGCAGCAGGGGCCTTCCCATGGAAGTTCCCTGTACAAGGCACACAGGACATTTCTGTGGTGGGGTGAGGAGTTACAAGCAGCTCCCTGGGGCAGCCACAGGGGTTATTGGATTTTCCAGAGCATGGCAGAGGAGCATTACCACAACTGGGTCACTGTGCCACTGGTGACCACAAGAAGTAAAATATGGCAATTTAGTAAATTATCTGTAAGCCAGGATAAACAAAAACACATTTTCACTTAGCATATTCCCTGAAGTCTCTAATTGCTCCTTTCCAACTTTTTACTAGAATAAACACTTTTGTTATTAATGTAAAGGAAGCAATCTGTCTTTGAGTGTGATTTTTTGTTTTCTTTCAAAGGCTGTCCACAGGGAGGAATTAGCATGATCCTGAGCTAAATGGTGCCTTCATCTGCAACAGTGCAGCCCCACTAATTTCAGAAGCCTTCAATTTCCCCGCCTCCCCCATGTGGGGAGGCTGGAATAAATTATTAAAAGTGCCATCCCTCCTCTTTCCTTTCCACTGGTGTGGGAGAAATGGTCTTGAAGTAAACAGACCACGTGGGCTCTTCTGGAATTGTAATATTGTAAAAAGAAGGGAAGGAAAAGGTTGGAAACACATTCATGCATGGGGGGAATGTGATTTGGAATCTGGGAATCAGGAAGCATTCACTGGATGTCACAAACTTTGTCTTCAATGGGGTTTTTTCCCCTCCAATGCGCAGAGACAGTTACAATGGTCAGTAATTCAATTAAGGTGTTGCAGATCACTGAGAGCAGGAGTCTTTGACCAAAAAAAGCAAAGCAGGACAGCATTGCTATATATCCTTTTAGGTGATCAGTGGAGCAGTTCACGCAGCCCAGATTGCCTATGGATGGGGCAGGATCAGAGGCTCAGGACCAAAGGCAGCCACCTTAAGGTCACTATGCTAATTAAAACATTAAGATATCTTGTGTCCTTCACGTAATAGTTCCTAATGTACCCCTATTACTGCACAGTCTGTTGAATTCTATGTGAAACATTTTACAGCCAGTTTCTGATTATTTACTAATATATTGTAATAAAAATTTTAAAAATGCTAATATGCTTACATTGGGCTTTAGATCATTAACGATTAACCAGGAATGATTCTTTCTCATCCCGTTGGAAATGAGGGCCAAATTCAACTTCAGAAATTCACATTTGCATTTTTGTTTGCTCCTAGCTTTACTAAAATAATTTTCTTAGGTGAGTGCTACTGAAAATTCTTTTATAGGTTTTGCTAAGGACTCATCATCATCCATCCAAACTACCCATCTGCACCTCTACTGGGATCACAAAAGAACTCTAAGGCAACTGAAAAGCAAAAGCAATACTGTGAGAATAATGAAGTTCTGATCATTTGCAGTCTGCTTCGATTTTCCTTTTGTTTGCATTTGTCAGAAGACTGGGATATGCCCCTGCCGAAGGGGAGATGTGCTGTGGGTGGAACAAATGTGAGCAGGCAGGGATTGGATGAGGTACACACAGCATCTGCTCTCAACGTGAAGCCAGCCTCCCGGCCCCTTAGCAAGAGACTGCTTTCTTAGTCCATGCTCATCATGGTGGTACCTGCAGCCTCTCTGAGGACAGGCCACTGGGATGGCTTCCTCCATCCAATCCTAGGTGAACACAGTTCCATGTAAGGAGGTTAAAAATGCAACACAGTCTATAACAAGTTTCTTCCCAAGGTTAACTAATTGAGGTTTGTATTTTCACTACATGATGCCTCTGTAAACTGGCATGTTGTGAACCAGCCTAAGCAAGAGAAGAAAGAGATGGAGAAAGTTTGGGAAATGAGAGTTTTGGAAAGGAATGGAGATGCAGAGAGAGAAAATCAAGCAGAAAAACTGTCTCTCTGAGAGATGGATGCTGCTCAGCGACAGCAGTGATCCTCATGCAAGCAGCTACTGCTTGCTGAAGGAATCTGTAATTAATCAGGCAAATATGTAAAAAATCACAAAACTTTGTACCTTTTTTTTATGTACGGTTTTTGGGATGTTTTTAAACAACCGTGTCAAGGCCCTTGTCTGCAGGCTATTGTTGACCACAGTGACTCTCCATCTGTCTCAGATGCACACAGGGAAAAACCACATTCATCATTATTGATTACTTTAGGTCTTGAAGGCCTTTGTAATGGAAAGGCCGATGTCAGTGGAAGACAATAGATATAGTGAGACCTTTCCCAGGCTTCTTTGTTTAGGCTCAGCGGGTGCCTCAGGCACTTTGTGTATATGTCTGAGCCAAACATCAGTCAGAAACCTGTCATGTCCACGGGATACAAAAAGCTGGTATCTCAGTCTTCAAAGAAAACTTGATCCTGGCTATGAAATTCTCTCACGCACTGTGTCATGAGGGGAGAAACGTTTTGGATTTTTAATAGGACAAAAGTCAGGGTTGTTCATTTCCAGGGTCTCAGATTGTCTTAAAACTAGATATAGGATCCAGAGTTGTGGCACAGCTGGGACTTTTACATCATGAACACTCACAAACACTGGAAATCACCCATACTCACTGCTCCACTGTAAATCTTGCCCATGAAATCAGCGGGCAAAACTACTTCTGTTGAGAAAACCCCCAGTACTTCAGCCTATAGGAACAAACTGGGATACAAAGAGATGATATGCAAACTGAACTGCAGTAGCAGTACCAGTTTCTGTTGACATCTTTGTGTCATCTACTATAAGAACCCAGAAAACAGCTGTGGTCAGATACCCTGCACTGTAAACTGATGCAGAATAAAGGTTAAAAGGCTGCTTTAACCTTTATTCTGCATCTTGTTTTGCCATCTTGTTTCCATATAAACGGTCATTCCATGTTGGAAAGGCAAAGGGAGTGGAAAAACAGGAATAAATATTTAGAAACATCCAAAGAGATTCAGCAAAGAAATTCTTTGCATAAATTTTTTTCTTTCCTTTTTTCTCTCACATTGTTATTTATACAAATAAACACGGCATATGTATTCTATCTAACTTCACTATCAGAGAAAGTTTTTAACCATTTCTTTCTTTCTGTATCTGATTTTATCTAAAAATTTGCTCTATTGAAATTTCAGCTTGAGCTACTCATACTGAAACAGGGAAAAATGTAGATAAAAGGACAAAGCTGAAGATGGTAACCTAAGGACATCCCTTAAGTCCACCTGTAGGACAGTCAACTAAAAACTGTCTGTGGAATACAACAGGCTCTTAGTCACGAGGAAACAGCTGAAGAAACTCCAAGATTTTATCAGTTCACTGAAAAAGTCACGTTTCTGAAGCCTGCACCACCACCCCAGCTGAATACTAGAAAAAATGTAAGTAAACAGTGTTTCACTAACAGCAGCTCCATGATTCAGAATTTCTCCAGCTAGGTTCATCAGATGTTACAAAGACCTATCTCACAGACTGACCAGGAAAATTCCCATATTAGAATGCCTTGTTATATCATGGCTGGCTCACAGACATGTACTGGCCTCCCATTTAGATGAGGGATGCAGCCTCCTCTCAGAATGTACGAGGAGAGCTCTACAAAAATGGAAAAGCTTTGGAGTAGTTTAGCGTTCAACAGTGTTCACACAGGGTGTTCTCCTCTGAAACACCATCTATGCTGCATTTGGCTGAGTGCTCCTGCTGACACAAACCCCACAGCAGTGCCTAGAGCCAGTATTAGCAATGCGCCATGGTCCTGTCTTTAAGCTTAGTCATTCCTCTTCAGGTATTCTGAAGCGCTTTGCAATCCTGTCACTGTGAAACTTTCTTGGAAGAGCAGTGAAGCCAAGGACTGCCAGGGTTGCATTTAGGTACTTGCATCCAAGAAAGAAATTTGTACTAAAAAATCTCCTAAAGACCATTTTTATATAGAGGTGGCTAATGGCGGAGTTTTTGTAACCATTCCGGCCCAAAAGCCATCTTGCCACTGCAGGGCACCTCAGCACCTTGGGGCTTGCTCACTTTCACCCTCATTTTCAGGGTTTTCATTGGCAAATGAAACAGTGCATGGGAACATTTCTGGTCAGTGGGATAGCTTTGTCTGAACTCATGAACTCTGAGGATGGCCCACAGAACTAGATATGTCCACATCAACCAACTTTGTCTCAAGCAATTGCTGAGCACAGTTTGGGAGCTGGGGGTTATAGGGACCTTTCCCCTTAGGCACCATGCATGCAATCCCCCAGCTGTGAGGTGAAAAAAATTCCTGCCATAGATGTGGGCTATTCTGTGAGCCAGTTGACTTCAGCATCTGAGAAGATCTTCATCCATTTAATGCAGTAATGCAGATCTAGCTGGAAACAGCAAAATCCAGTCTGTTCTGGGGTTTACCTGACTCTCACTGGTGCTGGTGTCAGTGCACTGGAGCCAGATCAGCGTGCAGGAAGGAGTGGAAGATAATAGTCACAGAGAGTAAGTAAGAAAGTATCTGCACTCAGCCTGTCCCCCAGAGTGCTCCATGCCTTGGGGAGTGGGTTCTTACTCCCACTGAGGAGTTGATTGCGAGCTTTTAATGACTCTTTAATGGATATACATTCCCGAGGAGCTGGAACAGGAAAACCACTGCAATTGTGCCACAACAGAACAAGGTCTATGGAGCTCTATTTCCATTTAAAGAGAGGATTTTTAATGATTTTTATGAAGGGAAAACCTCATGCATGCCATTAATTGCTCTAATCAATGACTAAAGAAAGTAGGACATAATTCAAACATACATTTGAAAAAAATATGGGTGAATCAGTACTAAATTAATTTTTAATAATGGCAAACTTCCAGGACTAATTAACTGCCTAGGCTGATATACTTGATAACAAATACTGGTATATACATGATAACAAAGACTGGTATATCCAAACTAGAGATGGATAAAATTAAAAAAAATAATTAGAAAAATAAATCCCCCAAATACTTATTCAAATCAACTGAAGTCAGTACAAAAGTAATGCTGATTCTGGAAATATTTAATCTCTTTAATAAGGGGATTTTTTGGTTTTTTTGGTTACAAATTAACTCAATGTTTAAAATAAATGGTAAATAAAGATGCATAATCCCAAGAGAAAAAAATTAGGTCCTACTTATCTGCTAATTAATTATTCAAGCTTATTTAAGTTTTAATTTTGGAATTCAAGCAAATGCTAGAATTGTAAAAAAATAATATGTCACATCATTTTTTCAAACATGCTAATGTATTTTAATGTGACTTTTCAAACATGTTCAAAGCTACGTTTAGAAGACATGGGAAGACTAAAACAGGGGTCATGTTATATTCCACTTCAACATACTCAGAAGTTTGTATTTGCACTAACTATTATTTTTAATAACTTATATTTTCCCATATTTTTAAAATGTTCTATTCTTAATGTTTTTCTGGTATTATTTTTCTAGGCTGTTGATCAAACTAAATTGTGCACTCAAAACTCCACATTTAATTCCTACAAAAAATCATGTCTGTGTTCATGGCATCTGCTACTGTAAGATCAGACACAAATAAATATGATATCCTCATTCTTAAAAGGCTGAGACTTTAAGTGGTAGACCTGTGAGAAAACGATTGAGCCTCGGAGTGGAGCTATCTGCAGAGTAAGGCAGCAGTCAGGGTTAAAGGAGGGCAGAATCAAACAGGTGAAACATCTCTGAGGACAACTACAGAAGAAACATGAGGGACCACAAGGGACCAAATCCAAAACTGCAGCTGCAGCTGTAAGATAATCTTTCAGTCAACAATACATTTTTTTACCCTTCCTTTTTTAAGCACAGACTTGAAATTCCTACCTTTGTCAAGAATTCAGGTTTGAACATGTTCACCTCAAAATTATGACAGCATTTATATGACAAGATGCTGCTTGGTAGAAACAAAGAATGAAAAAAAACCTCTTCTAACAGAGTGTCTGTGATTTTAGCTCCCACTGAGTACAAAAATAAATGAAATAATTTAGTTTTCACATTTGTTACCTAGATGAATGCCAATAAGCATTAATACTAATTTCTGTGAGCTATTCCAGCATAAAACCAGAAGGAAGCTCTAGGTGTACTCACAGATGAATCAGTAACTGTCAATGAGGACAGAATCAATTTTTTCTGAGTTTGCCTCATGGCAAAATTGAAGTACTTTGTCTTTACTGATTTTTTTTCCAAAACTACAGAAAAGCATGTTATCTACCCTGGAGTAAAATTACATCTCTCTTGGTAAAAAACATCCCACATGGATTTTACAGTGAGTTCTCAAAATTATATATCCCTTCTCATGCTTTCCCAGCCATTATATTGATTGCTACGTAAAATTACTGAGTTATTTCAGCTGTCGCTGTCTTTTGAAGGTTATGCAACTTAAAATAGTTAAACTAACCTTTAGTTTGACCTTTGTAAGCCATCAAAATATTATTGGAAGCAGCTCTGTTTAACCATTGATGATTTTTAGGTACATTTGAAGTAACATGTAAAAACTGAAGGCCAGTGTTCCTTTTGGGAAGATTAAAGTCCACTTCCCACACAGTATTTTCTAACATTTTAAACTTACTTTACTGAAAGTAAATCAGGCATTCAATGAAAAACATTTTCTACTACTCATGAAATGAACAAACAAGCAAGCAAAAACCTTTAGATTGCCACAAACTTCCTCATCCACTTGACCCCCACAATGACAGATTTTTTTCTAAGGAATTTAGATACTATATGGCCTCAGAAGCAGCCCGGTGAAACAGTTGTGAGACTGAATGTAGATAAAAAGCATGAGGTAACAAATCACACTGTGGTGAGGATAAACTGGCTGTCAAAATGCAAACCCTCATAGTTTTAAAAAGCTCTGAAGAAAACAAGCAAAATTGAAGTGAGTACCACTTCACTTGTGGTACCACTTCACTTGAGAAGGGCAAGAAGAAGAGAATCCATCTGAGAGGCTGAATATTTTGTTCATATAAACAAGTTCACTGCATATTAGATGTCTGGTAGTCATAATACATTCTTGCAAAATGGAAAAAACCCAGCCAACCACTTTTAGATTTGGTCCTTTGTGCAGCGATTAACGGGAAGGGAGTGGTGACCCTTTGCAGAGCAGTGATCTGGAGCTGTGGACCCGACCGAGGGAGGCTGGCAAGGGCTGTGGGCTGAAGTCATTGCTGCCTGACAACACATTCCTGGCTTGCCTTGGGATTTCTTGCTGGACTGACTATGTTCCATTTGTCAGAATTCCTTGACTTGTGCAGCAACAAACATATGTACAGTTAATTTTCTTATATTATATACTTAACCTTACAGTGTCCTAGTTTGCCTTATTCTAGTGCTATTGCTGGTAAAATGCATATCTTCCACTTCCTATCCATAAGAGTGAATGTAATGATTTTTAAAGAATACCATTAAACATTTTAAGCCTTGATATACACACATTTTCAGAGAAGAGGCTAATCATGAGTATTTTTCCATTTTCTCCAGTCAAAAGCTCTCATGTCTCTTACAGAAAATATCTCAAGGTTGAACCCTACCTGCACTGAACAGGAGCAAATGTCTTAATGAGATAGATATTATAAGGGGAGGAGAAACATTTTTTGTCTTTGTTTTCATATTGAAATACTTAGTTAAAAAATAGAGTTATGAAATTACTTTAAACTGTCTGTACTAAACTGTCAGTCCTCACTGAGGAGTGTTTATAATCACTCCTCGGTGATTATAAACATAGGACAGTCTCCTTGCTCTCAGATATGTCCCACAAAGTCATCTATAGCTTCCAGCAAACGGTAACCAAAGCCTAAACAATGACTTTGATTACTCTTCAATATGAGTGCATTTGGTCATTTTAAAGGACACGTCCCTTTCGTTTATTACCAACAAAGAAGATGTAAAGGAGTAAGAAGATAACATTTGATCCAGTAAGGTATAATTTCCATTTGTTCTTTGCTCTGTGCAGGTGAGGAGAATTATGTGCATCAGAACTTGCCAGTTCAATTATGTTGCAAGGAGTAAGATTGCTTTTCCATGCTGTTCCCTTGCATACATTAAGCTTTCCTGCCAAGAATTGTATAACTGTGGATTTGCTATCACGATAGCTCTGGTGGACAAATAGAGCTGCATGTGCAAAGCAGCCATGTGTACAAAGAAGCACATTTTTTTGGCTTTTTGAACCCTGTCCTCCAGTTCAAACATGGAAACATATCTAAGAAGATCCTACTTCTTTGCTACCCAGTATCTGTTCTTCACTGATTAAAGTCAGTGTTTTAACTTGGACTCAAATTTCTACAGAATGCTCTTCACATAAAACTGTCCACATCAATGAGGCAGTTTTCTACTTGGTGGAAGATAAGGAGACTGAGACCCAATATGCACCCACAGCATATAACAGACTTTGTTCCCTTTATTTCACAGAGGAGTTTAAACTTTTTTTAAAGGACAGACACACCCTTTGGCATTTAATACCTAGATGCCAATGACAACAAATATCTAATTCAAAACTCAGAGGCATTGTATTTGAAAATGTTGGCCTAGTGGCTTGACATGTGTACTTGAGTACCTAGCTATGGTCAATAGGGAAGTTCTGGAGACAGGGAAGCATTTTACTTGGTAAAATAATTTAGTTTATACAGAGATAGAGCAAAAAAATGTACTGTGACAGAGGGAAGTTAATTCAGCTTTGGGTGGGAGTAATTGAGTTTAGCAGGAATTTTATTAGTGATGAGGAAGGGGAATCAAAACACTGTGTGAATTATCTCAGGTTGTAGTCCTGCACCTCAGCTGCTCCATTCTCCATTCTCTGCCTCCAGTGCTGCAGTATTAACACTAAAAAAACCAAATACAAAACAGTGAATTTTTCACAGATTTGTCTGCAACCACTTACTGTGGTAGCCAAGTAATAACTGCAGTAGCTCAAATGCATTTCTCTTTCTGCGGAACAGCTTCTGACATACAGAAGCCTTAGTGCTCAGGCCTCTGCTAGGAAGGTGGGATTCATTCTTTGTACATCAAAGGCAGAGTTTCAACAAGATGGATAGAGCTGAAATATTTAAAATGAGGTAAATCTGAAGAACAAACAGGTTGAGTTTGGCTTCTTATTTTCATTGTCTTTTAAAAAACAAGAGGAGCGCCCTTTAGTCTACAGAGGTTCTTCAGCCACGGGCAGAAAAAGTGGTGCTGTAAATCAGCTGTCTGTCCAGCGAGCCACTGCAGAGCCACGGCCATCACCCCGGCACAGGGCGTGCTGGCTGACTCAGTCCAGTGGAGCAAGGAGGGCCAGCCTCTGCCAACATCACCAAGCTGTTCTGCACCCATCTGCCACCCCAGCATGGTCCCATCCTTCACAGAGTCAGGGGATCCAGGGGGAACCATTGGCAGCGGATCACTGTTGGAGCAGCCCACAGGATGCACCAAGCCAACCGAGAAGGAATTTTGCTTCGTGGCCATACCATAAGAGCAGGGCAAAGGGAAGACAGGTCTGAGCCTCCTATGTACAGTCATCCTCCTCGCCAGAAAAGCAGAGCTCTGAAGTCACAGCAGTGATCAACATGCTATGACTGAGCAATCTAAATATGTGTCTATTCCAGAAGACTGAACTTGAAAATGTTTCTTCTGACCTTTCTCAAATGCTGTTCTTTATCATTGCCAAGTAGAATTCCAAGCAGTTTAATCAGAGAAAGATTTGGAGTGGTGATGGATGTGTTTGGGTGTTATGAATGTTTTCCAGTTTGGTAGATGTTTTAAGCATAAGCTGAGCAAAGTTTTTTAAGGCTCCTAGACCTCTGACCAACTCTGAAAGTTGTTTCCCCGCACCATGCCATCCTCATCATGTCATGGAAGTTACAAGAGGCTTTCTCTTTTATTCCAGGCCAGCAGCACACATTTCATCTTGTCACGCAAAGGAGAGCAAGCAAGGCAGAGGAGGAGGAGTGTGAATTTCCTCTGCTTGTCTAAGCTCACAGGTAGGTCACGAATGTCGTGATCACTGGAACATGACCTGACATGGGACGGGAGTGAAGCAATTTAGCAGGTGGTGGGACTGTGGTGATGTGAAGCAAACACTGTATCAGTGTTTTCAATTTGTGTTTGCGTGCACAGGTGTCGTGGTTAAGCCCTTCCATTTCAGGAGGCACTTCTGATCCTAAGCACTCTTCATTTATCAAAGCTAATGAGTAGAAAATGTGAAATGCAAGTTAGAAGCTAATTGCTGTAACAGCCCTTCTTATAGACAAATTGCCAATGACATAATCTGTCTTCATCAGGGCAACAGAACAGACGCAGTTGCAGACACAAATTGTTTTTCCTGCCAAAGAGCCATGAGACACATATTTCACCCCACAAAACTGAGAGAGAATAGCTGTTTATGCTGTTTACAAATGAAGTGTACATCTTCTCCCCATAACTAACTGGGTACACAATCACAAAGGTGCCTTTGCTATCCTGGGCTCCAGAACTGACCTCTGGATGTCAGTCAGCAAATTCCTGTGCTCTCCCATCCAGGAGCCCATTGATATTCTCAAATAAGCAGCTCATGACACAGCCCTTCTAGCTCATGTCTGCATGCCTGTGTTGGGAAAATCTTTTTTATGGAAGATGTGGGTGCCCCTCTCTACACCACAACTATTTTACTGAAGCCCCTATAGATTTTTACAGCAAAACCTCTCTTTTTTGTCTCTGTACTCACGAAGGCTGAGGCAAGACACTTCAATTGCAGGCAGGTATCTCACTATTCAAAATCACTTCAAAGGTATCTTCTTCCTTTGACTTAAATCTGAATCCCAGACTCGTTAGGCACTTAACAACCTAGGAGACAATTACAAGCTTCCCAGCTATCTGTCTGCTATCAAAGGCAGACAGAAGGACAACCACTCTTACTCTAGAGCACTGGGAGCAGCATTATTATTTACAGACAGTGTTAAGAGCAGTCTGCCTTGTGAATTCTGTTCTGATCGCGTTGATCAGTCGTTATACTAGCAGAGAAATTGTGCATGTGCCATCTCTTTCAGGCAGACTACTCTTCTACAGTATGTTGTCCTCCTGTTGTGCTACTGTAATAGAAGGTATATTAAGTTGAAAAAATCTAGGAAAAAAATGTTTACTTTATCTCTCTTGTTCCCTCTTGGAGACCAGGGGGAAAGCCATGACAGTTATAAAAAATGTATTGTGATTATGAGAGCCTTCGTAGATCCTTATTTAGGAAAATGAGTGTGATTCAATACCATGGTGTACAATGTGCTTCCCACGTAAAAGTCTCATTGGGAGCCACTGGCTCCACATGAACAGCAGCAATTCTGCTGACTCAGAGAGGAAGAAAAAGACTAGAGGATAATGCTAAGTAACTACTTCTAAAGGAACTTGTATTTCTTAAGAAAAAGGAACTAAAGTTGTAAATTAACTGCATAACAAATTGTAGGCATTTTACTGCTACTAGTTTCATGGCTTATGGCTCTGTTGTCTGTATAAATTACAAAAGAGTGGAAACATACATATTTATATATAATAATAATATATATCTATCTTTCTTTTAATATATATATCTAACTACAAAGAAACAACTAATAAGTGAGCAATATATGAAGTTCTCTTAGTAGAAATGGCCCTTCCAGAGAAATGGAGTGAAATCAAGCTTCCTCTATTTGAGACTGACAGTTAAAAGAAGGGTTTTAATCACAGTGCTTTCTTGTGTAGGTTTCCTTGTATTTACACACACAACAAGTCTTGAAGAACTCACTTTTAAGTGTACAAAATGAAATCTTCATCTTGCATCAAGTTCTTTATGACTGGGCACCCTCCAAAACCATGTAGCTACCTCCCAGCATCTTGATTTTTTTATTGTACCTAGCCCATAGTGTGGAGCCAGAGCAAGGAAACTGCAAGCCAGAGGAAGTATTACATGGGGAAGTTCTCCACCTGGGCCTTTTTCTTCTGTCTTCTCAACAACTGACCAACAAGCATTTCAGAAGAACTTGGAAAAATGGAAAGGTTTTTTTTTCTCCTGTGAATTAACAAAAAAAGACATTAATTTTCTTAAACACCGCACAGCTATCACTCAAACTTCTACAGAGGGATAATAATGTATGTGATATTTTAGGAGCCAGTGATCCTGGCTCCTAAAAAACCTCCCACCTTTTTTTTAATAGCTTTTTGAAGTGAAAATTGTGTTTTGCCAAACCCACACTCTTGTCTGCAAAGTTCCTGATTTTATTGGTGTTCTCCATATCAAGTCTAAAAATACCCATTTGTTTTATTCACACCCTCCACTTTTTTCTTTCATTCGCCAGAATGAATTTGCATTTGCACCAGAACAACTGATATCTAAGTTTTCCCTTTTCCAATCTAATTCGGGGGCCAAAATAAAAAGTAAAGAAAAAAAAATTAGTCTTTATTGATCAATGACTCATGATAGAAAGTTTTGTGTGCACTCTCAGAATAAATTCATGAGCCACAGGAAAATCAGGATTAAACTAAACTATTGGAATTAAACTAATCAATGGAATGCCCAGCTGTGCTGTGCAATGGTTAACAGACCAAGAGCAGCCATAATTTAAAGGAAATTTACCAAGTGGAATCAATCAAGTTTTGTTTTCAGAAGCTTCAAGTTTCAATCAAAAAAGCAAGTATGAAGGTTTTATACTCTTAGGTAACTGCCCAGCGTGTGATTTCATATTCAACTTGTGCCATTCTATATTAACTGTAGAAAAAATGTGATCTTCTAGCAGTCACTGGAGGATATGTTAGGTTAAACAAGGACTGGTTTATTCACAGACCTTTAAAAAACAGTGGGGAAAGTGCAGAATCATAATTTTCATTAATCATCTAAAAATACATCCAGAATTGCTGAGAAAATGTATAGGTATCACAAAGTTTAGGAGAGCAGTCAGAGCAATTTGTCTCGCCTGTACACCATACCCAGTCAAGCAAAATGTGTTTTCAAAACAGAAGTTGGGCAACTGGGAAGAAAGAACTGAGATCAACTCTCCACAATGGAGAACTGCCTTGGGGCTTTACAAGACAGCTAATTGAGCAGAACACCTCATATTTAAAAGCTTAAAAGATTTTTGGGTGAAGAAATAGGGAAATAATACTGAATGGCAAAGGGATGGCACTTTCTCTTCATACGGCATCCATAAGCTCACTGCTAGAACACAGTGTCCTTTGAGGAGATCCAGCTTCAAAACAGGAGGCTGAAAATCTGCAAAGAGCTTAGGAATGGATGGCTAGAGCAGGAAAATACAGCTGTTTGCTGGAGACTGAAAAATCTTATCTATTTATGTTCATTCAAGTGGTTAAGAAATTACTTGATTACAGCCTACATACATTTACAATGAGGAAGGGCTTGAACAAAAATAATGCCTCATGAGAAGTACTTGGATGATGAAATGCAACAAATTCAGGCCTTGGATTCGAAAGTTCAGTGACAATAACAAACCAGTAGTTAATAGATGTGTACCAGCTTTAGCATCTGTTAAAGTTTTGAGGACAAAAGTGAATGGGGATCCAGGTTTCCTTGCCTACCCCCCTTCGGAGCATGGCATTGCAGAAACTCAAGAGAATGAGCCCAGAAAAGGGTTCCTGCTTGTCCACACCAGCAAACCCTTTACTCACTTCCTGGCCCTCCTTTAGGCTACTGCAAGCAGCTCTCCCTGAAATAGTTACACATGTATTGTGGCCACTTCAGACACACTGCAACATCCTCAGGAGATGGAATGATGCATATTTCCCACAGCTGAGGAACTACTAAAAAGAGCAAATAAATCCATCAATTTGAGCCTAGTTTCCCTTATCTCTGCTCATAATAACATCTCCCCACTATTTTATAATACTGTACCTTTCACAGCTTTAGCTTACAGCACATAGTATGTCAATTCTGGCTACCTCCTTGCAACCATTCTGTGAGCCATTCAGACACAACAAATCCAGAATTATCAAAAATGCTAAATGAAAATGCCACTGTAGTAAGGAACCCAATGCTATAATATACACATATATAGTACAAAAAGTATATAGTAATATATTATAATGGTATTATATGTTCTAATTTTATTTTATATATTTCTATTTTTATTTGTATGATGGTATATATATAAAATATACATCTGTAATATTATGTGTTAGACAAAACCTGCCCAAACCCCTTTTTCTGTTGCAGGAAACATAGCTCATCTTTTCACACAATATCAAGTGTGCATTTCCTTTCATGACTACAAAATTTATTAATGAGCTTTTAATCAGCCAAAGCTTCTGTACGTAAAAATATAGCTTCATATCATCCCAATGCTGGTAAAAGAACTTTTCTTTGAAAAATGCAAACACAAAGGAAATATGTCTAGATACCTGTAAACTGCCAAAAATAACAAGCAAGCAATTTTTGCATTCTTACTTTCTAGTCCATTCCCAGGTGCACAATAGTCATCCCATGAGCTCCCTGAATGCTGATCACCAGCCACCTGCCCTGACCTCTACACACTGCACTGTATCATCATTAACATTTATATGCAAATCATCTTGACCTCAGGTGGCAATTCATCCCAAAATCACCGATGTGACAGAGTGTGAGAATTGAAACTCACCTCTTTCAAGGAGCACAGAGCACTTCATCTTCCAGCTGACACACATTGACCAGTAACTGCTTCCTCCAAGAGATGACAGGCTATCTCCTGAGTCCATACATTTACAGATGGAGTTGGTGGATTGTCACTTTGATGGGGCAGGGGGTATCAGAATTTGTTATTAATTGCTTAAGGTAACAGGCAGGACAATAACTCATAACATGACAGGGATAGTAAAAGTCACCACAAAATACATTAGTTACCAGAGGTGGCTGACTGTTAAAGCTGGTTGGAGTATCTTATTCTGTTGTTACGGCAGATGCATAGCATGACAGAGAAAGGTCTTGAAAGTCTTACCCTGAGTGGCTTCTATCCAAAGCACTGTAGAGTGTTGTATGATGCAGAATTCCTGGCCAAATAATCATAACATGTTTGCTAGTATCAACAAAGCCCAAATTCATAGGCATAGAGATGTAAAAAATCCCAAAAGAGAAAATATAATCCCAACATGAAAATAATGATTGACACAGCTGGCATCTTTAAATTTGTAACAATTACATATGCTTTACAGGAAGGTCTCTTCTGAGTGGGGAACACTGCATCCAGCAGCGATGCCTGAGGTTCAGGACTAGTTCTGTAGCTCATGAAACAATTTAGGAAAGTTGGTTTCCTATGAAATTGCGTTTTCCATTTCTTTCTTTCTCTTCTACTTATGCAATAGGAATTTCTGCCCCTAATGTGTTTGCTGCTGTCTTCTCACTATGGCCCTGCTTAGGCAGTGTTGGCTCAGCAGCCCATGGGCACAGGCTGGGCAGCTGGCTGAGCTCTGGCTGCTTCTCCTTTCCCAGTAGCACAGATGTGTATCACCTCCTCACAGTGCAACTATTTTCATACAACTCTAAATGCACAGACTGGAATGACTCTGAGACTGTCACCCCTCTGACAGTTTGGACTTAAAGCAGCCAAGGATTCAGTAAGGTATGAGGAAAAGAGTGGGAAGGTGTTAGACAGACACTGTGATGATGTAAGTTGAATTTCCTTCAGAAACCATTTAGTAATTTCATGAGAGTGCTTTAAAAGGCACAGAAATTATTTCTCAGCCTCACTAAGACACCTACAGAACTCATTCTGCTCAAGGCACCAAAATGGAGACTAAGAGGTAACATGGTTATAGGTGAATAAATGCTCTCCCAAGAAGATTTTTTTTTAATGTAGTAGAATGAACTGTAAAGACAATTAACCATTTCAATGTATAAAGACAGATAAATCTGAAAAAAAACCAAGTAGTTTAGCAATGAACTGAATAATTTCTGGCATGCAGTGGACAAGTTTTGGGTTCAGCATGCTCAGTATGCTCAGATGAGGGAGAGTGACTTTAACATAGGACACAACTTGGTCAGAGACACAACACCAGGCTCAATGTAAAGACTGTCTAAGTAATAAATGAGTGTCCAAATAACTGAAAATGCCCTTTTGGATGATCTTATGGACATTTTTTTACTTTAAAAGTCATTGAGTAAAAAATTAAATGCCAAGTTAAAGTTGTCTGAAATCAAGATATATAATGAAAGTGACAATATGCACTTAGGAGTACAAGGATTAGTTGTACACTACATTACTGAATTACAACAGCATGCCTTCCTCCCTTCCTTCTTGCTGAAGTATTACTTACAAGGGTTCATAAAGTGACTAATGTATTAAAAGCTTAAAGTTTTGGCCACATTAGTCATAGAAAGGTTAGAGTGAACATTGCAACAATGGCCATATTAGAACATAACTTCTCTATTTTAACAAATCATGATACTGCAGCTCACAACAGCAATAAAACTGCAGTGCTTATAAATCACTCCATAAAAGAGAGTGATTTTTTTTTTCATGATAGCAAGGCTAGGAATATTTCAGTCCCAAATGACTAAAACAATTCTTTGTTTAAATAGGAAGGAAGCTTGGGGAAAAAAAATGAAGGAAAGCTGGATATGCTGTGCTTAGAGGGAGAGCCTTATAAGTCACTAATGACAATGTATTATTTTGAATGAGGAGAGGAAAGGGAAAACAGTGACATAGCAAAGAGATGTTTTAACAATAACACTTTGGAAGTCTCATGAATAGACTCCTGACCTTTACTGCAAAACACTGAGGCACAAGGCTCCTACAGAGGTCTGCATTCATTTCACAAAAATAAATAGTATGAAGGCATTGTTTTAACCAGTCAGAGCAAACAGACATATGAGGATTTGTGCTTTAGTGTTGTACTTCGGGCAAACATGAACCAACCAAAGAATAGAAAGAAGTGAAGCACAATGGAGGAAGTTTCATTCAGACCCCCTGATTCTTTTTACTTTAATTAACAGGTTTTCCAAGTTTTTTGAGCAGTGATGGAAAGAGTTTTAGTTAATACTGTTTCCTGAATGTGGCTTGTGTGCTGTAGATTTCTCACAATAAGTCTATCCTACTTTGACATAGCACACGATGTCTGTCTAGTGTGTGCTACACTAGATAAGGTGGGGAGCTGCATAACAGCAGAGCTGAATGGCACTTGCAGAAATAATGAGCTACATTTCCATATGCATGTGAAGACCGCAGTCATCAGTGCACTATGGCCATTGACTTGTTTGACAAGTGTCAGTTAGATAGACAAGCTTCCCCTGCTGCTTTCTAGATGCAGGCAGTATTAAACTGTGCAGCCTCAGGGACACTACAAGATGCAAACCTTACAGGCCAGACCAACACGCTACAAAGAGTAGCTGTTCTCCTGGTATGAAGTAGCTTCCTTGGCTGAGGTCCTACCAGCTTCCAGGAACTACAGGGACACACTGCTGTAAGAATGGGACAAAATGTGAAACAGGAATAATTTGCACTGAACTCACAGCTTGTATTGTCACATCTGGTAGCCCACAACACACACTCTGCTATGAGTTGAACCATCTCCAGCCTCTAGCAAAGATCTCACTTTTCAAGGTGAGAGAAGACAAAGCAAAAGGTGATATTTTTAATTAGCAATACAGTCACAGTTGACATTCTTTGCCCTTTAAAATAAATAAGGGGCCATAGGGGAAGAGTTTGTGGAAAGCAGTGCATTTGTTTTAACCACAGCTGAGAGGCAGAGCTGGCAAGCAGCAAAGCAAGAGCACCCCTGCACAGGGCACAGAAAGCTCATTGTAATGACAGCACGAGTGACTCAGGGCACTGGAATGGGATACTTCACCTCCAGGTCACTGGTTTGCATCCATTTGCAGCTAGCTGGGACTAGAAGTTATTACCATCAGAGGGGATCCAGTGAAATGAGTCAGTTGTCTCCATGCAGCCTGGCAGGGCCAGCTGCCCAGACCCCACACACCAGCCCCAGTTATTACCCTGCAATAACACATACTGTTCTCCCAGGCTCCAGCCATGGCCATCCAATAATCACCCAAATGGCCTGAAGCTCTGAGGGCCACCAGGAATACACTGCTGCCTTCTGTTTCACACAATAACAGGCATGCTCACCCCACTGAGAAAAAGACAAAGACCTTCTCATGTCCTCTTTGTTCCTCACTTCTCTTTCCTTAGCAAGATCTGCAAGAAATGTTGTCTACACTTCTCTGTAGTTTTTCTGATTTCGCCAAGTCTGAGCATTGAAAAGTGATTGGCCATGCCACAAAAATCATAAGCATTAAAAAGCATATTTCATTTTCTATTGTTCAGTTCTCTTTCAATTTTTACATTTGGTTCATATTTTCAATTTATCTTTCCTTCTTTCTTTTTCTTTTTTCTTTTCTTTCTTTCTTTCTTTCTTTCTTTCTTTTTCTTTCTTTCTTCCTTCCTTCCTTCCTTCCTTCCTTCCTTCCTTCCTTCCTTCCTTCCTTCCTTCCTTCCTTCCTTCCTTCCTTCCTTCCTTCCTTCCTTCCTTCCTTCCTTCCTTCCTTCCTTCCTTCCTTCCTTCCTTCCTTCCTTCCTTCCTTCCTTCCTCCCTCCTTCCTTCCCTTTTTCTTTCTCTTTCTCTCTTTCTCTCTCTCTTTCTCTCTTTCTTTTTCTTTCCTTCTCTAAGGAATTTTGAGATACTCATACAGACCTAGAAGCACAGACTTCAAGAAAAATTGTGATTATTTCTTTATAAAAAGCAGGAGCTGACAATACTGCAATACTGCATGCTAGTGCTGATTTAACACACTAATACTACATTCCATGCAGTGCAAATGTCAGTAACTGGCTTCCAGTGGAGCTCAGAGGAGGTTAGTAAGATGGAGAATCAAGTATAGCATGCTTGGTTTGGGGCCAAAGAGACAAATATTGGGTCTTTGTCTACTGCAAGTCTTAAAAAAAGCCTGTAAAGAAATTAAGATTCTCTGGTACAAACTCAACACAGCTGTGGTCCCAGTTGCTTCTCATCTCTCCCTGCAGAGGCAGTTGGAGGCTAAGTCTTTGCATTCTCTTAAAAAGCACAAAAGCCTCTTGGTCATGTCATGAAAAATATTTCACAGGTTTTGTTTCTAACTCTGAAAGTTAATTTCCCTCTTTGCACCATTATCCATTCTACCAGAGGATTCATATACAAGATCATGGTAAACAGCACTTCTTTAGAATCACTGTCTTCACTTTCTTGCATTTTCACATATCCCGTTAAATTTATTTGCCCATTACCTGTTTGCTCCATATCCCTGTGCTTCCTGTACTTCCAGACTGCCCACTGCAGCTTCCCAGGGCTGCTGGCCATGGGCCAGGACCACAGCAAGTGACTACATCAATCACTTCAGCACTTTAATCACAACCTCCCTCTAGTTTCCCCTTATATCAAGGAAATGGCCTGCAAATCTCACAGATGACACATTCAGGAATGAAAACCTAATCACTGCTCAGCCAAGCTGTGACAGGGCAGTGCTGAACCTTTCAGTGCTGAACCTTTTCTCCTACTCAGCATTGCAGGGCACTGCTCTGCAGAAATGCACCAGGGCAGCAAACCCACTCCTGCTAGTCTGGTCATGCAAGGTCCCATCTCAGATGTCCTTTGAATCCAAGCCCTGAAAGTTGTTCACTGAAAGCTTTGTCTGGTATCAGAGGAAGCAAAACATTTTACCTTCCTTTTGACTCCAGAGACACATACCAGGCAGGAACTATAAAAAGCTTTAGACATTGGATGCTAGGAATGCATGCCACAGTCTAAAATCCCTACACAGTGTCAAGCACTTAGATATTTAGTTTCATAATATGCAACACTTGTCAGTGAAAAACAGAGTGGAAAGAGGGATGTAATTTCTTCTTTTCTTTCTGTAAGAGATGCCAGTGCAGAAGAAAGATTCTTCACAAAAAGATCTACAGATGTGCTCAGATATCTGTTATCCCTCTACCTATGCATATTTTTACATTTTAAAACATGGCTCAAGGAGGAACAACTGCCATTCACATTTAAGCTCCCTCCACCACCAAGGTAAATGGTATCCAGAAGACTATCTAGTACCTTAGATGACATACCTTAGCCACCTCCTTCAGCACTCTTTTGGGTAAAGCAGAAGGAGAAAGACAGCATTCAATCCTTTTGAAACTGGGCAGGAATGCAAGATTCAAAGTATCATAAAGAGAGGATAACATCAGCAAACCTGTAGCCACAACCAGCAAAGAACTGGTGGGTTTTATGGGCTTTAGTCCAGGACTCCAAGGACTCTGGGTGGGTTTGCTGGTACTGATTTGAGGTGATAATGGGAAAAAATATCTAAGGTATTATATGGATTTTCTTAAATAAATCTCACTCACAGAGGTGTCTACAACGAAATTTAAATCTTGTGTGTCTGAGCCTCAATCAGTAGTAGGCCTTGTATTTATCACCATATTACACATAAATTGTGCATTAATGGACGTTTCTGTGCTCTCTTGAGGCTTGAACAAGCACTTGAACCAAAATTGCTAGGATTTTGCAGTCCAGTATCCTGCTTGAATTAATTATTTCAGGGTGACCAAACCTGAATACTTTTTTCCTGACTTCCCAATAAATGGAAATAACTAGATTTCCAGCTGACTTAGATAAAGCTCAAAAACTTAAGGTGTTGTTAATGACATTCTTCTGGGCTGTAGGACATTTCAATTCAACTGTTTCTGCACCCTGACTGATTAATTGGGGAAATCAAATCTCTCTCATTTGAACAAAACAAGCAAACAAAAAGAACAAGCTAAAATATAACCCTACTTTTGGACTTACATTCTCCTACTTAAACAGAACTGCTGTGCCTTTTGAGATCTACTTATTGCTAATATTAATATTGAGGGGTTTTTTGTTATTGTACCACAACGGCTTGAAGCTAAATTATTGTTTCTAATAAAACAAAGCTTTAAATATAGCAGGTTATTTTCTCTACCCTGTCTGACATGAACTATAATCCGGGGGTTTTTTCTCCCTTTCATGGGCACCATCTGTTTGTAACCATTAAAATCCATTTTCCATGCTGAAGGGATGGGAATTCAGAGGGATGTGTTCAGCCACTGTCCAAACAGTACTGTCATTCCTAAGGGATCCATTACAGTCTGACACACCCAAGTATTTATGAGCTATAAACTGCCGGCCTAAAGTGGCGATTAATCACCCTGTGCATGGGAGACACAGACAGTGACAGAGCATCTTGTAGCTGAAGGGAGAGGGGCTGGAAAGGGTTTAGGATTTTTTTTTTTTTTTTGAATGAGCAGTGTTATATGGCATCAGGTTTTTTCCCCTACAGCACCTCCTCGTTTCCAAGCCATTTGCTCCGACAGTTCTCACAGCCAATGTTAAATTAGCAGATGTCTTGGAACTGGACACTGAATGAGACAGCTACAAGGCCACCACTTCTCTGCAGCATTGTGTCTCTGGAGTCACCACCCACTCGGTGTCAAAGCAGAGCATCCAGCTGCTCTTCTTGGTGCAATGCTCTTTTCAGGGCTGTTTGAGGGACGGGGTGTAGCTCTGAACCCGGCTTGACTGAGCACTTTCATCACATCCAGGCACAATCAGAGCAAAACAGTCATGTGAATGAGAATTGCTCCAGACTTTGTTTCCTGTTATCTCTGAGGAAAATTGTAACCTCCCATTACAAAACTGATGTTGTTATAAAACTGATTAGAAGCAACACTGTCTCTGAAGAAGTCAGAAAACACAGCAAATGGTGTTTTTCAGCTGAGATTTAATACAGAAGACAGATCATTTCAAAACTTTTGCTCCATATGGCAGGGGAACACATCACATAGTTCTCACACCCACATGAGAAACTGCATAAGGGAACAAAGAAAAGGAAATACAAAAGCTGGTAAAAAAATATAAGTGCAAAGACAGTTAGAAAATTAGCTCTGAACACTTCTGAGGCTTTGTGAACTCAACAGACTACTGTAAAATTTAGATTGGATTTATATCAAAATCCAAAAAAATCACAACCACTGTAGAAGCCATCTTATTTTTATACTTGCCAGCCTAATATTGTAGTTCTGTGCATGCCCAGAAACTGTCTTGTCTAAGCTGTGCTTCTCAGTGCCCACCACCCTTTGGAGATTTACAAACGGGGCTCCTGCTGCTTACCTGCCCAGGGGACCCAAGCTCACAGGCATGCTCAGTGAACACCAACACACATCCACAGCACTTTCTTAAGCAAGGCACCACAGGCACAATTCTGTCTCATGAAATACAAAATAAAATTATATGAAAACCATGGACAAGCTGGAGTAGTAGATCTTAATTCTGATAGATTCAATAACCATTGTGCATTCAGTGAGGCATCAAATGACAGATGTGCACAGATCTAGGACTGAAACTGCACTCCCCATTCCTTGCTAAGTGTTCTCACCAGTGGATTGCAGGGCCTGAACTATTAAGTCTGTTCCCATGCATTCCTCATCTCCAAATCTTCAGCTGCTTTTTTTTCACAGTAGGACAGCCTCAGCAGCGTCCAAATGGAAGCCTGGGCATTCCTCACCAGCCCCAGCTCTCCCACTTTCCAGGTAAGTTCTCTCAGGCAAGCAGAGAAATGTTACATAAAAACACTATTACCAGGGACTACTTGGGAAATAAATGCATGCTTTTATCACCTGCATCCAGTGGGATGACTTTAAGTCTCTTTTGAGTCCTGTTTAGTCTGAGCATCCCACAGGATGTGAGCTGGCAAAAGGCTTCATAGTTTCTACCAGCTAAAATTCAGGTTCCTTCCCACTTACTGTGCAGTTCTGATTACCATCCCAAACCACCTCCCTGTTACCTATACTTGCAATTTAGGTATCCAATCCATACTGAAAAATCTCAGGCCCAAAAACAGTGATCGAAGAGGTCACCTTCTTTAGTCCTATACCAGATGTGTGGCCTTAGAAACTTAAGGCTATACACCTTGAACACAAATAATACCATTATCTTTATAAGACCACAAGATGCCATTGAAATGGAAGTATCCTAAATGCCAAGAAAAAGGAGTCAAAAAAGCACACAATGCTCCTTCAGCAAACTACAGGAAAAATGTTTGCTGGCCTGCTGCAGCCAATTTATATCTCTCAGAATCATTCAGCCACACTGAAAAGAAACATGCTTCAGAATGCAGCTTACACATTTTCCTCAAATTCTAGTACATAGAATTGTTGAAATTTTTTTAGCTATTTTCTGCCTATTCTTGGGTTAATACCTCATGGACAAATAACTGCAGATCCATACAGCATCTGTATTATGGGAATCAAAAATCTGTATGCTAGTGACCCTTAGTAAAGAGAGGCAGTGCATTCCCTGGTTCCTCCCAAATGCTGTGAGCACTCTGCTTTTTTCTGCTGCATCAAGCAAACGAAGACCAAGTTAAACAGTTCACATCTATCTCTAAAATTTCTCCACTTCAGGTATTCAGAGGTTTGGGGGATTAAGCCAGCTACTACTAATGAGACTGTTCATCTTAGGTAATCGGAAAAATACTAGTATACGGAAAATAGGGAAGCGCTTGGTAATCACAACAAACGCTGTTCAAGGGCAGAGTGTAAATATATCGATAAAAGAGTCGGAAGTTAAAAAAAAACCTACTCTGCCACCTTGTAAAACACGCAAACGATTTGCTTTCAGAAGCTCTGGCCAAAGATGTAAACAAGACCCTGAAGGAATTCGCATTAAAAATTGTTCCTCTTCTCGCCATGCTTAGCACCGTGACACGATGGAAATCTCGCACTCGGCTTGCGAAGCTTGCGGCTGGCGGGATGCTGGCAGGCTGACAATGGCCACGCCGTAGGACGGCAGGCAGCGATGGCCGCCGAGCGCTGCTCCGGAGCCGCTCCAGAGCGGGGGGGAAGCGCTGGATGCGGCCGCTGGAGGGAAGAGCTGCCCGAGAGGGCACAGCCCACCCCAGCGACAAGAGCCGGGGCTCTTCGAGGGTGTCTGCTGGATTCTCTGTGCTACTGACACATAAAAGGGAGGCCATTCACTGCTCGAAGGGCTTTTTATTGCGTGGTTGTGATTTCCCCTGAGCGCAGGCTCTGCCTCCCGCCCGGCACGGGCGCGTCCTGCAGTGCGCGGGCACAGCCGCCCCCGCACGGCCCCGCCGCTCACGGGGCTCGGGCGCTGCCGGAGCCGGGAGCTCCTCCCAAAATGTCCCCGGACGTGCCACAGCTGCTGCTACGGGACGAGCCGCTGAGGCGGTCGGTCCCTTTACCCCGAAAGCATCAGCTCCCCTTCCTCCCTCCCTCCCTCCAAGTCCATGCCGCCGGAGCCGCGGAGCAGGTCGCATCCCTGCTCCTACAGACGGCGCCTGCCCGCAGCCGAGCCCCCACACCGCCTCCGCCATGCGCAGGGGCGGTTCCCTTTGTCCCCGGCTCCGGAGGGGCCCGCCCGCCTCAGCGCCCGCTCGGAGCGGGGGGGCCGCGGGCTCGCACCCACCCCGGGCGGGCGGGGCGGGACCCCCGGCAGCGCCGCGTCCTCGCGCGCCACCTGCTGGCGGCCGGCGGCGCTGCAGCGCTGCTCCCGGCAGGCAGGGCGGGACCGCCGCCCCCGGCCCAGCCCCCTCGGCCCAGCCCTCGGCCCAGCCCCCTCGGCCCAGCCCTCGGCCCAGCCCCCCCGGCCCAGCCCTCGGCCCAGTCCCCGGCCTAGTCCCCAGCCCGGCCCGCCCGACCGAGCCCCCTGCCCAGTCCCCTGCCCGGCCCCTCGGCCCAGCCCCTCGGCCCTGCCCCGGCCCCGCCCCCGGCCCAGCCCCCTGCCCGACCCCTTGGCCCTGCCCCTGCCCAGCCCCCTGCCCAGCCTCTCGGCCCCTCGGCCCTACCCCTGCCCGGCCCCCGGCCCTCCCCTCGGCCCAGCCCCCGGCCCAGCCCCCATTCTCTGTCGAGGAAAAGTCGCTTCCCGAGGAATTTGCGAGCTGTGATTTGAGCTCCCCCCGCCCCCGTTTCCTGTTATCTCAGCCGGGCTCTGCAGCCCCGTGCGCAGGGCGGGGCGCGGCGGCTCCCGTTGCCCGTGCCCGTGATCCCGAGTTTCTGCAGCACGGGCTGCTGCTGCTGGAAAGTGCCTCTAAGGGATGGCTTTTCTTAGAGGAATACAATAGGCTTTTCTTAAAGGAAGGCAATATGTCTCCTGCCGGTTTTTGTGTAACCCATGATGTGTGCATCCCACTGGGGAAGGAGGACATCAGGTAAGGACAACAGGCTGCCTCTGTCGCCTGTACACACTCCGTGGAATCAGCAATGCTGAATTTTATCCAGAAGATTAGTGTAGCTTTAAGTGAAGGCAAGCTGCGCCATCCAGGAGGATGCAGAAACAACAGGGAATCCAGCCTGAACTTCACATCCCGAGCCATCTGCAAAGCTGATTTTCTTTCCCAGACGTTTCCTCTGGAGTCACAGAGAAGCCCTGAACAATGAGCACCAAGATGCTGGGAAGCACCCCTGTTCTTTGCAAATAAAGATGTATCTCAAAAAGAGTCTGAGCTTAGATTCTCTCCTCAGAATATTCAGTTCTTGCTCTGCTACTTACAAAACATCCTCTCTGCCTGAAAGCAGGAGCTGCATAGCCTTCCCACTGGGAAGAGCCCTTGGGCTGCCACTTCAGCAGGAGACCTAGGAAGCCTGCAGCAGCTCTCCCCAGCTGAGCAAACACAGGAACCTCTTGATATGGGAAATGAAAAAAGCAGAAGGACAGCTTTTCCCATGCCCCTCCCTGGCTTTATGCCTAGGCATGATGAAGATAAATTACACATGCACATGCAGCTGTGAGCAGGAGCAGGGAAGAAATTTTCTGTGCACCAATGCATGACAAGGTCACAAATGAAACATTCCTTTAGATTACACAGACAACATTGCTCAGCTGTGCAGTGCTGTGGATTCACCAAAACAATCTAGCTGTCTCTGTTTAAGCAGTACCCCCCTCTACTTCATCCCAGTCCAACTCCCACTTACATAAAGAACAGCAACACCCTAGAGCTATTTACTCAAGTGTTCTCGGAGAGGAGGTGATTATTATTGCTGGTGGCTCTCAGAAGAAATGTATGTGAGATAAGATCTAAGGAGAGAATGAAAATGAACAATGGCCATTTGGAAACAGGCTGTTCTCTGAGGGCGATATTTTCAAGTGTTGACTTGTGGGGGTCAACGAGAAGCTGAGTGGGAAGAAGGTGGATACAAATAAAATACACACAATGAGAGGCTTGACTGAAGTTGAAAAGTTTATGGGCTTTCTCATAAAATTTCCACTGCTCCTTTGTTACAGGCCACATTGGAAAGATCATATGAACAGCTTATCATGAAACAGTTCATGTCACTGTTTTCTCATCCTGATAGAAAGCAGAAGAATCCATGCTTACTTTAAGCAGTTTTGAACCCAAAGGTGGAGGGAAGTTTTAAAAGTAACATCTTTGATGAGAATGAAAGAAAAAACATCATTGCAGAGTGGCATTACAAATGCAGAAAGCAACATTTGAAATATTTACAATTCATGGCTGTTAAACCAGGCATTTGCTGTGGATTCTTCATTTTCCCATTTTCCTTTTTGTGCTAATCTCATCTGCATGGCTAGGGCCCACAGGGTGCCTCACACACCGGGGGTGACACATTGCATCCCCATCCTCCTGTGTTCCTCGAAGGCTCAGCTCTGAAGGAGAGATCGCTGCCTGCTGCCAGGACAGCAATGAAGGGCACGCCTGCACAGATGGGCTCCAGCCTCAGCCAGGACATGCACAGATGAGGGGCAGCCAGAAACTATTTCTTAAACCCCATCTCAGCTGTGATTTGCCTTTCAAGCCACAGGCAGGTAGCTAACTCCCCTCTGAGCCCTAGGATCTCTGGGAGAGCCCCAAAAGCAAGTAAAGAGATGTCATGGGCCTTGGGGGTTTGCATAAGGCTGCAGGTGGGGATTTAATGTTCATATAACCTTTAGCAGACTTCAACACTGTAGAAGGACCTCTCCAAAAACCTTTGAATAAATTGAACAGTGAATTCACAGAGCAAGATATTTGTGTTTCATTACTGGGTCTGCTGTATTGCTGTGTCTGACATATTTCAGCCTCTGAGCTTCAGTTTTCCCCAGAAAACTGCAGAACAATATTTCTGTTCATCCTTTTTTTGCATATGGCATTTTCTTAATGCAGTTTTCAAAAATCAAAGCTGTGGTCAGAATTCCTAGTATGGCAGTGTTCTTTTTTGTTAAGTACCTGATGTGACACCTAGTGCACATTTTGGCTAGGTTGACACCCATTTTCTTGTCTTTTGTGGTGGAATATCAGTTTGATCCAAGTGAAGCTTCAGGATATGATTGATCTAAATGTTTGTTTTTATAGAGCATGTGCACTACTGCAATATCCAGATGTTATGGGCAGTAATTAGGAATTAATTTGAACAAGCTATAGTAGAGTTTATTAAAGAAATTATTGAAGTGGTTTGTAATTAAAGTAATACACTAATACAAATTGAAAAGATACTTTTGAATTTATTTTAAAGAAACAAGTAATGGCAAACACCAAAATAATCAGCTTTGTTAGATCATCTTGGTTGTACTAAAACAGTGATTAAAACCCAACTGTGTTCTTTATATCACTAATGGGAATCTTCAAATTAATCAGATAGGGGTTTTTTTGCCTGTTTTGCAATGCAAACCACATAGTCAGATTCTTGAAAACTGAAACTTGATTCTCTCTTTCAGTGGCAAAGATGGATGAAATAAAGACAGATAGGTTTTCTTGAACTGAAAAGTTTATTGAACACCGAACAGTTCAGTAGAGACACACTCATATTTCCTGGCTGAGAGGTAGAAGCAATCAAAATATGTAATAAGCCAGGCACTGTTGTTTAGTGAAGCTTCTGTTGCTTTGAGTAGGTTCTGTATGATACTGTTAGGCTATTTATGTGTGAAAATTACATACCCTGAGCCACTGCTTAAAGACATACCATATTTCCAAAACTCTGGTTTAAACATAAGCAAAAGAAAGGAAGTAGACAGGGATCGTTGGAATTTATCTGCATTTTGGGGGGATTTTTGAACCTTAGTTTTGTGACCAAGAGTATGGACATGCTCAGGTCCAATCTGTTTATGAGCAGCTTCATCCAGGATATCATCATAGCCAGGGAGGCAGATAGGAGGAGACTGCCAGTGAAGAAACAGTCAAGCCTGTTCTTTTCTTTCATTTAGAAGTGTTAGCACATCTTAAGACAGCAGACAATGTCTGTGCAGCACACTGCAAATGGACACAAATTGCCTCTTCTGAAGGGATTTCTTCTTCCAGAGAAGCATACATGGAAAGAAGGGGTCAGTAGGAGCTCAGCTGGGCTCTCCATGCCAATGGCTGTTGTATGACTGCAGCATCTTATGTCAAGGACCATGGTAATGACCACAGTAATGACCTCATTTGTTTGTTTGATAGAAGAAAACCTTTTTGTATTGAATTAGATGTCTAATTCACTGGGGCATGTTTAATGTGATGGAATTTGCCCCCAGTTGCAGCATCTGGAAGTTAACATTACAGAATGAGTGAGACTTAGAGGTGCCTGGATGTCTCTGCTGCCAGTGAGAGCACTGTGGGCAGCGTGGCTGGTGCTGGCTGGTGCTCGGCTGGGAGCTAAGTCTCCAGGCATCCATTCAGGTGCTTGTAAACAATATATTCTTCTTGCTCCTCTAATGATGGATGATTTCTTTTTCATTCTGCTAGAATAAGGTATTATTGACCAACATCATCTTGTAAATGTTCCTGCCCATTGCAGGGGCGTTAGACTGGATGGCCTTTAAAGGTCCCTCAGAACCCAAACTATTCTGCAATTCTAGGATTTACCTTCTTGCACCACCTCCAGATTTGCCGGCATTGCAAAACCTTTATTAGAACTGCTGTAACTTGCAATACATTAGTAGTGTGCAACTCAATTTTCTTCTCTTTAGGATAGAGTGTGGACTGGAAGCCAAGGAGTGAGTAAAAGTACATTTCAAAACAAATAAATCCATAAATGTAAGTCAAGACAATTAATGCTAAGGCATAATCAATCCTATCTGCCCAGTGAATAAACTCACTAAGCAGCTAACAGAGAAGAAACTGGAATTCCTTTATGCATACAAGAAGAAATCTATTGCATAGAGGTTATGGAGATTTTCTCCCTTTGGGTTTGTGAAGGAAATAGCCTCACAACTAAAGATTTTCAATTTTATTTACATATTTATATTCTAATCTTATATGAGGCAGTTACCCTAGGAAAGTAACCCAAGTGATAAATCTGGGCAGAGAAACCTTAACCTACACCTCAGTTTTCTTACCTAGAAATCGTAGTGTTTACTGCATGTGTTTACTGGATGATAGCAACCATTTGCCCTTGCTTGGGCCAGTCCACTCTTATCCCTGAATTTTAATAACTAGGCTTCCAGTGGGGCAGGATTTTTGCTAAGATAGAAGATCTTGTCCTTATATTTGTTTTCCATATAGATACTCTCTTTTCTTGGGTGTTTCTTTTTAAGATGGCTTCAGATTTCAATCACTACAATATGTAAGGGTCTCAGATTAATTTTTTTTTTGTTTGTTTCTATATGAAATGGGAAAGACTTTGCTGTTTGGTTTTGTTTGTTTGTTTTGTTTTCAAATCCCAGTTGCATGGGGAGAGACCAGAAGAGCAGAGATTTTACACAAAAATCTCAAACACAGTGAGGTGCCCAACTCCTACATGGAAGAAATTCCTCTGTGTGTTGGAGGGTCTGGGCATGATATTGTTGGAATCACACAGAAAGCACGTGGCTGACTGGGGAATCTGGACAGTGAATTGGCCTCCTGTGTCTCCAGCGAAAACAGGCTTGGTGTGCATGCACTGAACAGCCCTCCAGCAGCAAGAGGTGAAGATAAGTGACCAAAGGGGTTTGGAGAGGGTGCTACATCTCAGCCTAGGGCCTTTATGAGTCCAACCTGATCCTCTCTTTCAGCATGGCAGTACCTTATGGCATGAATTATTAGATTGTACTGAGAGGAGGCACTTCATTGGTAGAAATTAAAATCCAAAATAGAACAGCATTTTCAGGATTTGTGAGGTATAGAGAAAGGAAAGTGTGTTCATACCAAACTTTTTAAAATACAAATATATTGATGTCATTACTCCCTGTTTCTGACTCAGCGCCCACAGTGTATGTGTATGAAGTGATGAATCTGATTGCACTTACTGAAAGAATTTTTTAATCTTCACTTTAAGCATAAGAGCACATCTGCTACAGTCTTTACACATCTTGCTTTTCCTTTTAACCCACAAAACATTCCCTTTAAAGACTACAGTATAAGAATTTTTTTTAAATAGGACATACTTTTGGGCATTTTAATGGAACAAAATCTTTGCTAAAAATCTGCTGTAAAGCTGGTCATGTTTTATTTAGCAAAATAGACACAGAATTGAGTATCCATTTTTGGGTTTTTTTTTTTTTTTTGCTTTGTAGCACAAATAACTCAAAATTTAATTTTTTGAGCATTAGTGTGACAAGGGGGCAAAAATGCACCATCAGTCAACTCCTACCCATAGAAAACCTACAAAGAGGTTTATTTAAAAAGCAAACACCTTGCACTTTCAGAGGCAAAGCCTGAATGAACAATTGCAGTCTCAAAAATGCCTTAAACAGAAGGGTTTTGCATTCCTTAGGACCACTAAAAAAGTGAATTCTAAAAAAAAAAAGTTCATGCATTGAGACCATTCTGCTACTAGGTGCCCAAGACACAATCAGGACTGTTACCTCTAGGTCACCAGCCTACACTGACATTCATCCTGGTTAGACAGTGTGCCATGCACTTAATAAAGGTCTTCTTTCATCCCCTGCAATCTTGTGTTAACTGTCACTTCTCCAGAGCTTTGCAAAGTGTGAATCCAAGCATGCAAACTCCCAAGGATACAACAGGAACAAAATCTGGCACCACGTTAAGGTCAGGCCTGGAGTTCCCTGTCCTACTGCTGGGGACACCAGTCACAGTAAAAGGGATTTCACTTGAGGGACAGGAGACACCAAGATTTACATATATTCCAGTACTATCTAGTACTAAAACACAGTAAAAGCCTTTGGAAATGAGGTATATAGGGGTCTTTTCTCCACCAGCTGAATTTGTGCTGAGGTCAACAGCTCAAAATTAAGTCTATAGTGGAAAGAGGAATAGAAGCCCTTGCCTGCTGTGCCTTACTGATATATGACTGCATTTATTCTGTCCCCACACATGAACACCCCACATCTGCCCACTCTTACCCACACTGTCTGGGAAAAAGTAGTTGTGCCACTTGTGCTAGTTCATTTTGGTATAGCTTGGTATCAAATATATTTAGGATGGTAACAATACCCTAATACACTTCTCTATTACCTTACCCCAAATCCTCAGATGAGGATTCATTTATTCTCTGCTTGGACATGTTTACTCAACAAGTAGCAATGATTCTGCACTGCCAGACATCCATGACATTTGTGACACTTTAATGGCAACTGTAATTTCCTTTCATGCAAACTAAGAATTCTGGCAGCACAGCTCAGGAAGAGGGATCATCTTTTCTGAAAAAGGAACTGCCTTAGGAAGAAAATCCCCATTCTGTGATTATATTTGAGATTATTTCTCTCAACAAGAAATTCTCAAAGTTTTCAATTAAATAAAATTAAGCCAATCAATGATAAATTTTGGGATAGACACAAGCTTTGTGCTTGTGGCATACAGCAAGGATATAAGAAGTCAGTGATTAGTCCTGAAAAAGGGACTTTGGATGCTGTCTTTCCTCCCTTCCTCCAAAAGTCTTTGCAGCCCTGTATTTAAATCCTTCACATACAATACAGGAGAGTCATGTTCAACTCTTTGCTCAATGTATATTTAACTTCATTAAACATAAAAAGCTCCAGCAAGGGCAGTAAAGGAAATCTGGGACACTAATCCTTAACCTTTGTCATTCCCCACTTCTCCTCCCTCCCCCTCCCCCCCAGATGACCCCAAGTTTTTGTGGTCAGAGTAACTTCTAATGCCCTTTGCAAACAGTGTCACAGCAAGTGTTGGGTGTGGAACTCACACCAAGCAAATGTGCTCTCCACCATCTCATGTGGCTGTAAGAGACTTGCTCCTACCTGCATATTCCAGCATGGAACAAAGAAACTCTTCCTGACTAAACTGGCCAAAAATATTGATATGTTCCCAGGAAACCCTTCTTTTGAGATATGAACCACTTTTAATTTTCATAAGAGAAGTCCTGGGTCAGTTCTAACCACCACATCTTTGCACACTTGGTGTTACACATAGTACATCTAAAGGGAACCCATCTTATCAAGAAGTCAAGGTTTCTGACTTTTTGGGTGTTTTTTTCTATTCCCACTGTAATTTTCTCCTTATCCCAGATGGGGCCAGCTTCTCAATTCTCCCACCATCCAGGAGAAGAGCTTAGCTCCTGAGACACTAACACCCTTCAGCTTTTCACTATTGCCCCTGCAGGTGCAGCAGATACTCTGCTGTCACTGGTACAATGACATAAGCTTGCCTGCATCCTGCATGGTGTTCGTTCAGCAGATGTCAAAGGGGTTCAAGACCCAACATGAGAAGCAGGGACTGTGAGGAGGGAACTTCCAGGTTTTTTATAAAAGCTTTGTTCACCCTGTCTTCTTGACTTGGCACTCTATAGAAGACTCCTACCCCTCCCGATCCCATAAACTGATCCCATAAACATCTTCTCCATACCAACGCTCCACTCAGCTGAGCTGTCTTGCTGTGCAGCACAACCCACCAGAGCACTGGAGTCTCAGGGGATACCCCACAGCATCCTGGCAGCAGCACTGACTGAAGAAGCAGCTTTGGGGCAGTGTGGCTGCTGGGCAAATGGTTCACTGCCCAAAGGGTTTTCTTAGAGGCCTGCTGCTTCTTAGCTCTGACCCAGAGATGGTGACTGGCTTGACACAGCCATGCAGAGAGGTGACACTTTTATGCTTCCCTCTACTTACAGAGCAGAAATCAACTGCTCTTAGTGGCTTTTTAGGCAAGCAGCTCCTACAGCAGTTCAACAAATGGGAGATGTTCTCATGGAGAGCAGACTAAATTTGCTCATTCTGTAGCTAGTGAAAATGTAACTTTTCTCAGTTGCTTTCAGGTTGTGAAGTAGCTTTTTAAAAGAGCATCTTAATCCACTGTTTGGCATTGCAAGTTTCACACATGGACCATCTGCCTCTTGTTTACCCTCTTCTCTCTGGTCCTTCTCTTTCATTCTCACCTCATATTAAATTTCTGGCTGAAGATATGCTGAACAGTTGGTCTGAACAGCAGAGCCACCTGACATCTGTTTTCAGAAAACAAAGCTAATCAATTGACAACTCAAGGACCAGACCTTTTGGGCTTTTTACGTACACTTCTGAGCAGCTACTGACAGCAATGTTGCCAAAAAAAATGGAAGAATGCTTTATAAGAGTAATGTCTCATTAATCTGAGGAAACTCTTCATGACCCTATACTAAGCCCTCTTGAGCATTATAGCTGTTATATTTTTACCAGTATTAAGGACTATGTACAAGTCCTTCCTTCTTCATATCCTATAGAAAATAGCACTCTGCATCACCCATTGGAAATAAAGTTAATTTTATACTGTAGATGATATTGTATCTGTAATCCCAGTGTGCACACAAATGCATATCAACAGCTTTCTGGTCTCTCTCAAAGCAGGTACAAAAGCATACATATATGCTATAGGAAAAGAGGCCTTGGGAAAGTATTTGCTCACAGTAGCTTTAGAGCACATCCAAAATTTCTATATAATATAAGGAAAAATATTCAGAATTTCCTAATGAGACATAGAATACATGGGAGAATAGGAGACTAGAACTTAAATTTAGTCCTAGGTCTGACTGCTCTGACAAATAATTGCCTGCCTGCACAGCAGGTACCTCAACTACAAAGCTTGCAAAACACTTGGCAAGACTCTTGAGGATTGAGTTACTTGGTAAGGCTCAAAGCCAGCATGAATGCCATGGCTAGAGCTGGAGTTACCTTCCTTTACTACATTAAATATGTATTGCCACCTACTGGCTACATCGCTATGTTAATATAACAAACAGGTGATTTCAAGGGTAGTACAAAATGAGCCATCTGTGTTCCCTCCTTATGAAAATTACAGACACTAAGAGTAGAATAATTAAAAGTTTGTTTCCATCTTTTTTAGTGAGGAAAATATACTTGATAGTTTTTTCACCTTTTACAAAGTATATAAATAAAAACAGTTTTATACATTTAGAGGTTCCATCATGTGGCCATATTTGGCTATGCTAGAAGATATAGTGTGACTGTTAATAAATGTAATTAGTGTCCTGGTCTGCCTGTACCTGCCTCTTTTCTTAGACAAACAATATGTCTCAAGGAAGAAAATATCTTTTTAGTCTACTTGACTAAGCAGAAGAGCTGGTTGGGTGTAGGTACTAGAAATATAATCAGATTTAAGCAAGGCTGTGTTCACAGTCTAGCTGAAGAATGGTCATGCATCAACAAATCTACTGTATAATTTCTGCTGTTAGCAATCAGTGAATTAAACTGCACTAAAAGATAATTATCCTAATCTATGAAGCAGCAAAGCAGACTGGCACCATATTCTGGAGAAAAAATTATAAGAGCACAGTCAATCTGTAAAATAATATAGTACTGCAATAGTGCTTTTTTTCCAAGAAAATCCAAACAAGATCTAATTCAGGGATTTTGGTAAATGGTAAAGACGAGTTGCATTTGATTCTGGTCCAACATGAGCTTTGCCAATAAAAACCCAAGAATTGCCCAGGACGAAGAAAATCACCTTCATTTACATTGGCTCTAAATTATTCTGCCACCTTCCTCCAGCTGATTGATGCTGTATCATATAAATGTTATTCTACCAATTGAGCCAGTAAAGGGTTTTTTCAAAGCTTTGATGCAAGTTACATCACTTTTAAAAATGTTCAAATGTGTTTGCCTAAATTTATATTGAAATGGGTCAGAGAGTGCTCACTGAACCTGCACCAATTGAATGGATAAAGGCAGTAACCTTTGGCTGTTACTGGAGGAAAATAGTTGCAGAAAGGAATTTTTTAGTTAAGTGTAACCAGAATCACAAGAGGATGTTTTTCACACTTCCTAAATTATAGCCTATTACATAGTGTTGTAAAGTAATTTTACCATTTAGCTTAGTCTGCAGTAAACTGAAATATCTCTACTCAAAGATGAGATTTTCTAAAGAGGAGTTTCAGATGTAGTAATTTAGATGTATTGACTTTATATATTCAGCTGATTTCCTTACATTTATAGATTGTTCCTGTGCAGACCACCCCTCCTAAATTTCACATATGTCTAAGTCTTCAGATTTCATTAGTGTCAAGCAGAATGCAGTAAAGGAAAATTACATATTCAGCAGAAATCTGTATTAGATAACTACATAAATGCTCTCTTAAAAAGCTGGCAGCAGCAGTAACCATTTGTAGTGGGACACATACCAACAAGCAGCCTCAAACAAACAGCTACTTGACTTTCATAAACAGAAAACTGCTCAGTCCTTTCCTCCAATTGTTGGGATTTACTTTGAGGATTTCTATTGAAAACAGAAACTGTATTCTCAGGTTAAGAGTGCTCTGAAGCTATTCTTCAGAAAACACTTGGAGAATGAGCAGTTGATATAAACTTATCTTAGAAAGCATCTGTAAAAACATCTGTGAAGGATAAGCTATCATGGGTCCCTAAACAATATTAGGTATTAGACCATCTCCTCTGAGAAGCTACAGTGTGCTGAAGCACTGTGCAAGCACAGAATTACTGCAGCCTCATGGTTTGCCTCTTTACCAAGTACCAGTAGGGCTCTGGAAAGACACCAGGGTTAGATTAGATATTGGAAAAAAATTCTTTACTCTGCAGGTGATGAGGCACTGGGACAGGTTACTCAGAGAAGCTGTGGATGCTCCATCCTTGGGAGTTTTCTAGGCTAGGCTGGATGGTGTCCTGAGCAAAGTGGAGTGTTCCTGAGCATGTAAGGGGGGTTGGAAGGAGAGGTTCTTTAAGGTCTCTTCCAACCCAAACCATTCTATGATCCTGTGATGGCTCTGCTGCAGCACTTAACTTGACAAGCAGCAGCATCCAAAATACTTCTTTCAGGATGACAAAATATCTATAATTTTTTACCCTTGGAGTCTATAATACAAGTTCCTTTTAATCTCTCTATGCTGTACTTCTGTTTTAATCCTTTCCCTATGCTCTCTCACCCTTTCCACAGCTGGCAAAGTTACCCGTTGTAGGCAACTAAATGTGCAAATTTTTGGCAGCTGGGAAGTTTAACACAGCACACAGCATGGCAAAAGAGGATATTTAAAAAATGGTGAGGACAAAGTCCTACCTTTTGTTTCAGTAAAAACACCCTTCAAAGAGAGACAGTGAGGGGCACAGCTGTGTGCTGGAATTCCCGTGAAAACTAACCCGTGAGCAGCCATGGGATGGCGATCTCGGTTCACACAATCACAGCTTGAACACCAGAATGCTCAAAAACTTGCACAAAATAAGTACATCCAGCCACTTCCTCTTCATCCAAACCTGTGGCAAGCAGTGCTGCTAAGACCTACAGGCTGAGAAGTCTGATGTTTATCCACCATGCAACAAGGAGGATTTTTCAGAAATATTTTATTAGAGACTTCAGAAGTATTCAAAAAGAATTTAATAAACTGAAATAGTTTAAGGTACATCCAGTGGCATAATGAATAATGGCACTTATAAAACCCAGTGATCAATTTTATATTCAGATTTCTGTACTATTTAAATTCAAATTTGTACATTTTTTTATATTTTAGGGGTTTTTTTGTTGTTGTTGTGTTTTTTTTTTTTTTTCCTCAGGCATCAGATTAAAGTCAGGGTAGCCACTGTAGAACAGACACAGTCATAGCTATTTTATCAGGGAGAGAAACCAAGTTGTATTCGAAATGACAGTAAAATAAAAGAAGAGAATTTTTTAAAAAGTCAAAATCTTGTCAGACAACCATGGTGATAACCTTGTAGTCCCTGAATCTGATTTGGATGAGTTTAATAAAGTGGGGGCTGAATTTTCTTCAGGCCTGTCACAATCTGAGATCTCTGTGCATAAGCAGGAGGTCAGGCAAATATGAATAACATCAGCAAAACCACACACAAAAAAAAAAAAAAATAAAACCCACACAATGCACCTTAAAAATATTTCAAGTTGCGGCTCTGTGTTCTGAAACCATACTAAGTTTTTAAAGTGTTTTCCAGCATCAGACCCATTTGAATTCAAATTCCCTTTGTGAAAGACATCAGAACAAGAAATGACAACCTACAATTGTGTGGGGACAGGCCAGCTCTCATTAACTGAGTATAGCATTACAGTGTATTACACAAACTTCCAACTGATAGCTCAAGCATAAAAGCCCAAAGAACAGCCAAAGGGGTCTCTCTGAGAGCTGTTGGGCACTGGTTGTTGCTGGTGCTGTATTTGGATTTTTAAAGGACCTGCACCTTTGAGAAATGTTCCCACAATGTGTATGCAGCTAATTCCACCAGTGGACTGGTTTTTACCTGTAGCATACTACAGTATGAGATCATGTTGAAAACAGCAGAAAAGCTGAATTTCCTAGTCTTGACCTGGGTGTTTAATTTTTGTTAAGCTCACAAATTCTTAGAGAAGTATTATTTTTTGTGTTATCCACACAGAAAAGATAAAATACACATAAAGAAGTGTGTGGATTTACAGCCTGTTATCCACTGGAGTCTTGGAGCAGCCCTCTGTATGTTCTAAGGTAAGGTGCTTCATACAATGCTCTGTAGGTGTTCAAGCAGAGAAAAGCATAAGATGTCTAGACAGTTATTAAGTTCACAGCTTCATTTACTGTGCACTGACTTCTCTAGGCAGACAAGCTTGGCTTGAGCGAGAGCAGGAGAAGAGAGTGTCTAATGGACAAGTTACCAAGGAACAGGAAAGTAATGAAAGTAGCAAGAGAAAGTTGCAACTAAGTTGCAGGGGGGTAGTGTTCATTCTGTTGCCTTCTTTTTCATGTGGCAAGCGGCTGGCTGCTGCTCGGACTTTCAGACTTCAGTGCCATAAACAAATGCAAGAAGATTCCTGATCTAATTCTTTGAAGCTGTCTGAAATGCAACTGATCCCTAACAAGCAAGTCAAAGGCTTCTCCCTTACCAGGGAACTGGAAAGCAATGGTAAGGGGCAAAAGAGAAAGTTACAACTAATGCAAGACAGAGAAAGTTGCTCTGGCTCTCAGCACTAAGCAGCATTGGCACCAGGCACAGAAATGCACACGTTGTTATGTCCTATGGCATCTCCTTCCTCATTTCCCCTTTGGGGAAAGGGGAATAGCTCTGGAAATATTCAGAAAGGTTCAATACCGCTTAGGCAAGGTAAATTATGGCAGGGCCTTTCAACGTGTGGTCTGTGAAATCAGGAAATATCTCTGCAAACATATCTGAGAAGAGTGAACTTGATGTTAGGAGGCTGCAGTTTATCCTCAGGTCTGAACTTCCACTGGGCGAGCTGGTGACAGTCTGCAAAGCAGCATCCATGGCTGGGGAGAGGTGCTTACAGGGCACCTGGACACTCCAGCAGCTGTGAAATACCATCAATAGGGCCTGCATGAATATGGTCAGCAGGGAAAAGCAGCTCTGTGTTTGCTGTGTGGGGTCAAGAACACCGACAGCAGCTGGTGCTTTTCTTATCTCATGTCCTTAACTTGCTCTCAGCTTACATCTGCCCCTTGCAGCTTCCTCTGCCTGTACAGTTGCACCATTGCAATAAAAATGGTACAGTTTTAAAACTGCTGACTGCAATCTATGCAGGATCCCTCTGACCAGGCAGTTCTGTGTCAATGGATGAATGGACTCAGCACACATGCAGACTTCAAAAAAAGCTTCAAAAGGTTTCTGGGTAAGGGAAAAAAAGCAAACTAGGAAAACCTGAATATATGATACTTCTATTCATACAACAATTTCCATTTGCCGTATCAGATTATGTTGCACCTGGATGTTTGATGTTGTCAAGGATGATTTAAATTAGAGTACATCTTATCTGTTAACACAAACCCTCACATTCCCTCAGACTTTTCAGTGCAAAGATCATATCTTTGACTTTCATGAAGTGCCTGGAGAAGAGTCCTAAAAAGCAATGAAAAATGTATTATCTCTGGAAAAAGTGATGTGATGTACTAAGTGAAATAACATTGAATATATAAGGGAAAATTCTCTATATTTGAGGACAGGACAATAAAAGCAAATAAAAACAGGATCGTTCCATTTCCCCCATGATTTACTGAAGCTGTATTTCATCTAGGCTAATGCTGTGTTCAAATCATAGGCAAAAATTTTTAGTGTCAGAAAGTGAAACTGCAATTTTTAGACATTAGATTAAAAAACTGATACTGTAGAAAAAACAGATACTGCAGATTAATCTAGATGAATGTTTTTGCTTGCCATAAATAAATTCTCTGCTTTAATGATTCTAATTATTAAAAACTCTGCTTTAGTGTGCTTAAGTCATGTTGCCTGTGGAGACTAGGAGAAAAATCACACTTAATATTAATTACTCTTTACAATTGTCATGTTTCGGAGCTCTGAAAGCTTAATCCTCACATTAGAAAACCTAGTCTACCCCAAAATTCTCATTCCTGAGGCCAAAAACCAGAAATAATACAAGATCTCATAGAACATGATATTAACATTAGCATATTTAAAATGTAAAAACTTTATCAGATGACCATAGTAGAAGACATCAAAAGCAGAGCAGAACAAGCTGTGTGGAGTACTAATTGAACAAACACTGGAAGCAGTTGTGACTTGTAGAAAATCCCTAACAGCTGCTTTAGAACAGGTTAATCACACTGCTAGTCCAGATCCCATTCCCACTGTATCCCCATGCTGTTATTTTGCAGTATTTAAAACAAGAAATTCTCAGCAGCCCCTTCAGAACCTGCAGTGCTGGACCTTCACAAGGAAACACAGGAATGTTGATGGTGCTTCTCAAAGAAAGAATTCCACCACAAGAGTCCCAGACTCCTCTTGACACTCAAAAATGCTACTGACATCCCAAAAGGCAGCTTCTTACACAAACAAGGGAAAGACAGGCATGAAGTAGGATAGTAGTATATCAGGAGGAAGGAATGGTTCTTGGTTTTTCATTCTTAATAGGAAACTTAATTGTATAAATCTGTTATGCAATTCATCAAAAATTGGATAGTAGAATATTACATTATAAGCTAAGTATATTTTCCTTAAGAAAATATTTTCATTAAGAATATGGCCACAATATCATATTCCAAAAGGTATTCAGGTAGTCTGCAGGATGAAAGCACATCTAGTGAGAGGAGTCTGTTTTGCTACCCTAGTAATGAACTAAAAATGTCTCATGGGTACTTGAACAGACTCATACAACTTTTGGTGAAATCGGGAGCAGAAAGGAAACAGAGACCACCCAACCACTCCTGGAAACTTCCTCATTTTCCTTTGATCTTTCCTCATCTTCATTTGGTCTTTTTTCTTTTTTAATTTGAGTGAAATTTGCATCTTTAGGAGGTCATGGAAAGAACATGAAAGCATCAAGTATCCTGACGGCCCTCCCTAATCAGGGACTCTGTCTGGTGGCCACCTCAAAGATGAGGGCTTAGGATGGCAGCTTCACATGAGAGGTCATCATGCACTCACATGATAGCCCCAAAATCTTCTCTAAAGCTGAATTCTTCTCTTCGCACAAATCTGGAAGGAGTGCAGCACTCGGCTTGCCTTGTAAAAATTGAGGATGAACTCAAGAGGATTTAGGATTTACCACCCATGATTCTTGGTAAGTTTTCTTGAGGCATTCATGAATTCTAGAATCTCAAGCAATAGTAGCCTTCTAGCCAGGACTATAATTATCTGGGAGAAATATCAAAGGTGTTTTTCACTTCCTACAGTTACCTTCCAAGCAAATGACTGCTTCCACTAAAAGCCTGTAGTAACACAAGCTGAGCCCTGCTCAGCCCTTCCATGAAGGGATTGAAACTTACGCAGGGAAGAGGCAAAGGGCAAATCGTGTGTGCTGCTCCTGCCTCTGAGCAGGAATCCTGGGGGGCACAGGCTGACCACAGGACCCCTGGCAGGGGGAATGTGGTGGGTTCAGGATGGGGGAAGAAAACTGAGTTTCTCACAAAACTGTCTGCTGTTAGCAAAAGGAAAACAGGGAAGAGCAGGCAATGAGGAAGATCAGACGCAGGGGACAGATCCGGTGTCAGGCACTCAGAGCATCACCGTTTACATGGAGACAGTGGGGATGCTGCCGGGGAGCTCGTACAGTAGGATGTGCACAGAGTGTGGGTATGCACAGAGTGAGGGTGTGCACAGAGTGAGGGTGTGCACAGAGTGAGGGTGTGCACACAATGAAGGTGTGCACAGAGTGTGGGTATGCACAGAGTGAGGGTGTGCACAGAGTGAGGGTGTGCACACAGTGAAGGTGTGCACAGAGTAAAGGTGTGCACACAATGAAGGTGTGCACAGAGTGAGGGTGTGCACAGAGTGAAGAATTGCACAGAGTGAAGGTGTGCACAGAGTGAAGGTGTGCACACAATGAAGGTGTGCACAGAGTGAGGGTGTGCACAGAGTGAAGGTGTGAACAGAGTGAGGGTGTGCACAGAGTGAGGGTGTGCAGAGTAAAGGTGTGCACACAATGAAGGTGTGCACAGAGTGAGGGTGTGCACAGAGCGAAGGTGTGCACAGACTGAGGGTGTGCACACAGTGAAGGTGTGCACAGAGTGAAGGTGTGCACACAGTGAAAGTGTGCACAGAGTGAAGAATTGCGCAGAGTGAAGGTGTGCACAGAGTGAGGGTGTGCACAGAGTGAGGGTGTGCACACAGTGAAGGTGTGCACAGAGTGAAGAATTGCACAGAGTAAAGATTTGCACAGAGCAGGCTCTTAGCAAGCCAAGAAGTGTGAATGCATTTTGCTTTATGTCAGCACGAAGGGAGGGCTGTAGCTGAGCTTGTGTTGCCATGGAAGCACAGAAAAAAACAGAACTAAGCAGCTCTCCTATGAGATTGGCTGTTCTTTATTTGAGGTGCTGGCCAGCAGACTCTGCTCTGTTGCACTCACACAGCAGTGCAGCTGCTAGCACTGCATTTCAGGAATACTCAGAACTCCATAAGGACCTCCTGGGTCCTTCTCAGTCCAGTTTACACTACTCATAAGTGTGGGAGATGTTATGGTTTTGGATCTTATTATTTAACTAACATCTGGAAATTAATTTATTGACTTACTGTGCCTATTTAAAGCAATTGTGGCAATTGAATGCACTTTGAGAACTCTTGAGAGTTCTCACTTTTGAAAAGCCATATACAAAGCTCCTCACTGGAAGAATGTCACATTTTGGCAGAGTTATCAATTGGTTCGTGGCTTCGTTTCATCATAGAAAATGGGGCCAGAGACCTTAGATACAAAGGAAGTTTTTTAATAGCTAAGCAAAATGAAAGCTGGGAATTGCTTCAACCCACTAGTGTGAGGACTGTATTTTTTTTACAGTGCAATCAAACATAGCAAGTTCTATGCTTCTATTCCTTGCTATGTTTTCTTTAGTCACTGTATTTTCAGTTACTTCAAGGCCTATTAGTTTATTTTCCTCTCAGATTAATTTGTTTCACCTCTATGCCTTGCTTAGTTAGATACAGGTTATTTTTAAATGTCACTTTTGGGGACTCCAAATCTTTGTATTGCTGTGGATGAACCCATTTAAAGATGGACAAACAAACCACTACCACTAGATGAATCCTCTAAACACATTTCCACTTGTGCTATTTCTTTCATGTTCATACATATCTATGGCCCATTACTGCTCCTAACAAGGGAAATGCATCCACTACCACACCAAAAGGGTACAAAATGCGTATCTGTAGATTATTACTTTCTTTTCTTATATAAAAAAGGAAGTTACTGGAGTAACTGATATAATGGGGTTACCTGTATATTCCTTTATTCATCATTCTAATATGCATGATAAATAACTGCAGCTATCATGAGGTGTGTATCTGATTGACAAATAGCCATTGTTGAATGCAATAACACACACATTTCCTAGATAAGACAGAGCTAGAGATAAACATTTTACATTTGAGTGCAGAGTGACCAGAATGAAGAGACTAAACAGCCCAGCTTCATTAACTTGCCTTTCATAGACCTTTTAAATAATTATACTTTTGTCAGTATCAATTTTCAGCAAATCACCATTTTATTTAAACTGAAAGGAGCTGTACAAATAAAAGAAAGAAAAATGACTTTTCTGAAAGCTGAATTGCTCATCCTTGCAGATGACAACAAGTGCTAACACTCAGGAGCTTCTTCTTTCCTTCCCATTCTTTTTGATTCTTGCACAATTTTTCCTCTTAAAATCGCCTCTGACATAAGCTTAACTCACTGTAATAGTTGTGGTTTATGCTTTGACAAAATGCAAGATTAAGATAAATAAGTTTTTTAGATCTTATTTTCTAATTTCCAGATTACTGGTCTTAAGATAAATTCTGAAGAAGTCTGTGAAGAGCAACCAAAAATTAAGAAAAAGGTAAACTAAACAAGCAATAGAATAAGAGCAGTCTTTCACATAGCACTAACACAAATGGATACAGCAGAAATTAAACTGACATAAAATAAGAGGTTTTTTTCAGGACCCTAAGGGAATCTAATTAATTTATTTCTAAAAATGGGATAGAAGCATCATACCGATTTTACTGACAGACATTTGGCCAGAAATCAAGAGCTTCAAAAGACATTAATGGGCAAAAAGGTAACATCTGACAATATTGCAGACAGGTTCACATAAACTTTGGGCTCCTTAATTTAAGGATTCCTGAGGACGTACTGAGAGCAGACAAATTATGGCCTGCAAAAAGGAATCTGAAATAAGTCCCAAAGATTAATCATACCAAAAATAGATTAACAGCAATTTCCTTTCCAGGTAGTAAGAGCTACCAGCAGTCTGAAAAATGAGCAATAAGGCTCAGAAAATAGGTTGCAGGCTTTGCTCTGACCTGCTGTGCTGCTGTAGGATCCAAGCCATCAGCATATCAGCATTGCATGTAGGTACATGAAATCATTACTGCATAGAGGCACAGAGACTCCTCATTTCCATTTATTACTTGTTCTGCCAAGGTCATGAAAAAGTACCTGATGAATGCGCAGTATTCCAGATGATGTTACAACTGACAGAGCAGGCCACATGCAAGCCTTCATTTATTATTGCTAACAGACTGATGCTCTTTTCTTTTCTCAATTTGGGTTGCTGTTGATTTCTAAGATATTCTATTTTTGATTAGCAGTGTTGCCAGTGCTGTCTCCTACAGAAGAAAATGCTCCATCGTCTTCAGGAATTTACCATAGGTAAGCCAGAAAACTTGAACCATGCTCTTTCTTTTTCCCACAAAAATATATCAGAAGGGGAGACAGTTGTTAATGGAACAATATGCAGTTCTCCTGAGACAAAAAGCTCTCTAAAGGAATGATATTTATAAATAAAATCTACTGTACTATGCTAATTAGATCTGGTAAAGTACAGACCCTTTCCAAACATATATTTATATTCTCTAAGGAGAGTAGGTTTGGGGATCGAAATTCCAAACCCAAGATATTTCAGAGCTATGATGGAGATACTGTGGGTTTCAGCAATATTCTACAAAGAAGCATGGAACAAGGACCACTGAATATTTCAGGTTTCAACAGATATAACTCTAGTTTTAACATATATAATTTCTAAATAGTCCTGTTGTTTCAACTACAGATAGCTGCTACGATACCAGCTCTCTCTGTTCAAAATTTTTAGAGCAATCAAATACAGAAATTATGTAAAAGAAGATCCCTTGAGACCTACAAAGTCACCATGACTGCAAAGCAAATTCAGAATGATAATCAAGGAGAGAAAATGCAAATCACCATTGTAGGTGTCAGAACATTTCAGTAGTTGTTATCTCTACATATTGGTGTAATAATTCTAAGAGAAGAATAGTAAAGAACACCCTCAGGTAAAGTCACTGTGAATGTAGTTTCTGTTTCAGAAAAATGAGATTTAAAATTACAAATAAGTATCACACTGTCTTCTTTAAAGGATGAAGAAAAAGGGATAAATACCCAATGACTCTTACTTCTTCTATTCCACAGCATTGCTTCTAGGCCAAGATGGTATGCAAGATAATTGCAAGGAAACTGGCTGACTATTCAGAAAAAATAAATCCTCTAACATCATCTGAGTGTTATGAATGTGTAATTCCTCTCTGTCTGATTCTTCAGCACACCTACAGCATTTTTGGCAGACTCTGGAACTACAGACCAGCTGAGGAAACAGCCTTGAGCAGTGCCAATTGTAACATTTTTTTAAATTGTGAAAAACTTTTAAATATTATCTAGGTCTAGTACCGACTGAAGCCATACAAATCCACTGCATGAATTCCTTCTCTTTCTCACCCTGTACACAGGACACAGGTTCCCAGTGACATATCCAGAGTCACTGCACGTCTTTCAGCAGAGTAAGAACCAAAGGCAACTTCTTCTCAACTTCCTTAAACAATGGCCAGTTCTTTTTTAGCAAGGCAACAAAACTGCAGTTTCAAAAGCACTTAGCCTTGAGCATCCCTGGACACTCTGCTCTGCACCTGGAGCTGGAAGGTATTTGCTGTTCCAAAATGCATTCTTTCCAGGCTTTAAATTTCAAGATGATGTGAACAGTGATAAAAGATAAGAATGCATCTGTAACTGACAACTACTAACCTTACACCTGCAAGAGATACATGAACATACATACACGAACACAGAATTGAAATATATGCCATATATTCCCACATGTGAAATATTTCCCAGTCCATTCTCACCCCTCTCCAGGATCCAGACATGGCTAGGCAATAGTATAAAGGAAAGATGAGATATTCACTATTTGCTGTGGGGAAATTAAATTACATTATATTTTTCTAGCTAAACTATCAATGATCTTTCTAGTTACATGCACAATTCCAGGACCATTTTTAGATTTAGCTTGTCCACTGTATGACAGGAATTCTTCTCTGGATTCCAGTGATAATGATGTAGCATCTCATGGGATTATTGGTATCCTTGCCTCTGAGCATGGCTCTGAATGAGCAGACTGCCAAGGTATCTGGCAAGAATAACTAAGCAGGAGATGGTTTGAGTGCCACAGAGGTCACTATTTGGAAATTCCTAAATTGCCACGTGTTTCTTCCAGTCCCATGACCTGTGATCTGCTTTCTGCAGTGCTGAAAGCCAAAGAGGAGCAGTGTGGAGGTGGCTGGGAAAAGACATTCGCTGGAGAAGACATTCACATTCTTCATTTGTGCAGTTCTACACGCAGAGCATGCACAGCAAAGCTACAGCTTCATTATAAACTTGAATCAAAATCAACAAAATTTACAAAGGAGTCATTCCTCTGGCTTTAAGGATCTTTGTGTTAGGAACAATCCTTTAAAAAGTATAAAATTAATCTTTCCAGATCTGATGACAGTCAGCTGGTCTAATAAACAAGAAACTCAAAGTATTCAGTTTTATGTGTTTGCACAGTATTCAGTCCCCATCTTGATGGGGACCACCATAATAAGAAATATTCTAATAAAGTCTCACTCAGCCCAGTTTTTTCACAATACGTCTGTTTCTTGCAGTTACACAGTAAGAGGACACATGTTGTAAAGTGCAGTTATCTCCAACAGTTTATCAGGTGCCTACAGCTGTAAAAGAGAAAAGCTGTTTGGTTTTATCGGGTCATTTGAGTGATGTCTCTGAAATCAGACTGCTGCACTCAGACTGGAAACAGGCACCAAAATGCATCACTCTTGATAATACCCATACACACACTAGTTCAGCAAGCTAGTGGGAAAGGCAAATGGGAAAGGGAAGGGTGAAAGCATTTAACTTCAGAAGAGATGTGCAGATGTTTACACATATTTCACATCAGTGAGGAAGCCTCAAAGCTAAGACTTATTTTTCAGACCACTAATTCTAAAATACTACTAGTTGTTTTATAAGCTGGACAGAAATATTTTATCAACATTTTCTTTGCTAAAAATGCTAAGCTGGATCAAAGACCCACCTCAGAGATTGATATGGTTCACAAATGAAGCACTCTCCCAAATTCAGTAAGGGAAACATATTCTCCATGCTCTACAGTCACTTTTTATGATTATAGCCAGACTATTTTTTCTACACTGCAGATCATCATATTTTCTTTGTTAAAAATGCTCAGCAGTACTGGGATCTTCTCAAAGCATTTGATATGAACTGTAATAAAATGTTTCTTTAGATGTAATTCTGCACACTCAGTAAAAGTCTGTCTTTTAAGTGTTGTAGTTTGAACTATTTTTCTCTGGTAAACTCAGCTGACAATTTCCTACTGCCCAAGCTGTTTTCAGGAAAGAATAACTAGTCAAGAAAAAGTATTCAGTGTCAGGTAGATAGAATATACATGTACAAATGTTGCTGCCATGCAACTGTGTAAAAGTATTTTCAAATAATTTCAAAAGTTTTGGTTTCCCAAGCTCAGGAAAACTCAAGGTTTGTTGATTGTTTCAAGCACCATTTCCTGACAATACTCATTTCAAATGTCCTTTCTTTTCTTTATCTTGCTCCTAGACTAAATGCTTTTTGCACAGTCTTTTGGGCTTTTTGTGCTCCTTCTTTTAATTTTTTGATTTTCCTGCTCCCCTTTCACAAGCTTTTACTTGCAAGTTAACCTGGACTCACGCACTGACCATTGGTGTGTTATATACTCATGTCTGTGTTTGCTCTTGAGAATCATATTTTTTTCAGATATTTTACAAATTTTCCCTGCATTTACATTAAGAGATGGGATATGTTCACCTCCAGTCTTTAACAAAATATTACTGCTGAAATAATGAGCTGGAGGCATAAAATTGCAGGTCATCCCGAGGTTCTGGGTTCTTCTTGGTTCCTAAAAATTCTATTTGTTCTTAAATTTCATGATAATTTGCCTGTTGAACAGCTAGCAGTAAAGAATAATTGGCTCTGTACAGATAGGAGGGCTTCTTATCTGGAAAACACCTCACAAATATCCTCAGATATTATGTTGCATGATCATATATTCTTGCTCATAAAGTTACAGTGTCAAAGTACCTTTCAGCAGCATATAAATTACATGTGAAGGCTTTGGTAGAAATATTAGCACTCCTTAGCTAATAGGAGCTATTAGCCACTTCAGTGGGAAGTGAGGAAATGTTAAAACCGAGACTTGTTCTTGCAGCCACCAAAGAGCATTGCACTGGCAAGACAATAATTTCTCTAGTTATGTTACCACATAACACTACAGTTCAAATAACTGGGTTCACACTTCCACAGCCCAGCTCAGATCCAGCAGTTCCCTCTGAGTTTTCCATCACCATGTCCTTTCACTGCAAAGGCTGCTGCACCTATTTGGTGGTTCCCTAATCAATGTTCAAGCAGATTTATCTCATGTACGTCCCTCTATCCTAAGGTATCTCCTTGGGTCCACAACAGTGTGAAAAAATGGCCTCCACAGCAGTTCATGTGTGTGACATCAAAACTAAATTAAATATCAGGTACATGAAAAATATAGAATTTTTGCATATTTTACTATAATCAAATCAAAACACACTGACACTTTACATATGACTGAAAATAGTGACACTAATAAAGACATTTCTTTCAGCAAAATAAAAAAATACCACTTCTGACATGGTCACTAAGGACTATCTTGAGTATAGTCACTTCATTTGCCACTTGTTTTAAGTTTACATAAGTTAAAAGCTGTATTTTGAGCTACTGAAAATCCTAAATCCTAAATAACTATCACAAATTAGGTGAAAGTGTCTGGTGCCTGGAAAACTGCTGTTCTTTGGGGAGACAGAGGTTCTTCATCAGTACAAGTTTGTTGTGTTTTACCAGTTAAGGTGTATTTGGAAATATGTTAGAAGCTTGCTTTCTTCTGTGGATTTTGGACAAAAATTGTCCAAAGGGCCAGATGAGAGTACTTCATTTGATCTGGATTATTGATCAAAGGAAGTAGTGATGATTTTATTCTACCAGAAAGTTGGAAGTAACTGGTGTGTGTAAGGAGGTGCTTTGAACATTTTCTGTAGAGCAGTGAAGGAGAGCGGCAGCTGAGAGTCATCTGCCCAAGCTGGGGTGTCTGATAGCCTGTGCATGAGGAAGTCATCCTTCCTTCACTTTCCAGCAAGGACCTAGTCACCCTCAGAGAGCCACATGTCCCAGCCTGACACTGGTCAGATAGAGTCAGATAAGGTAAATCTCACTTTTCCCAGCAATTATATGTTTCCATATAGCTGCATAACAACCAAACCACCACCCATCATGCAGAAGTAGGGGCTTATTTAACAGAACATGTGTGGGAGCTCAATTACTAATGCCAGATAATTATCTGAGTGATTATCTGATCATTCAGCTCTTACCTCAGTCAGCAATTTCCAAATACTTGGGAAATAAGTGCTCAGAAGGCCCCTTTCAGAAGGCTCCTTCTTGCTGCAGTACAAGCAAAATCAAAGTTCTTCAGAGTGTACATCTCTCCTTTCAGCCTTTATTGTGCAGTGGATTTATGCAGGGATTTCCCTCAGCTGTGCCATTGCTGACTGAATAACCTTGTCTTTAAGTGCATTACTGGAGTGCTTGACTCCAATAATTAAGCAATAACTAATTTGCTTAATTTAACCTCAAAGCCAACATTATGTAACTGAAAAACTCAATATGTGTTCTTAATTTGCATTTCAACAGAAGAAAATAATTCCTATACTGCTCTGGGGTTTTACATAAGTGGAACTTTTCAACAAGAGAATTTCAACAGGCTTTTATCACCAAAACCAAGGGTAGGACCTACATTGCCCATGGTGACTAATCAGCTTCAGCACTCTTTCCTTGGCAGTAGGTTATTTTATAATACCTCACAGGCTTATTACACTTACAATCAATTACCTTTTCTCTTTACCCACAGTACTAAGGTTCAAGACACATTCTGACAAAGTATTGTAGGATTTGAGATCAAGAAAGTGCTTCAATGCTGCAAATAGTCACTTCTACTTATCGTAAAGAAAAGGCTTGATGAATTTAGAGCTATGATTGTATCAGAGGGCACCCTGTAGCAATCACCTTGACTGTGGTTCATTTCAGCTTCTTTTTTAGCCACAGCTAAATGCTGTTAGTCAGCAGAAATCTAACAGAGTCAAACCCACAACCCAAAGCATGTGGAGCCACCACCTGATAAAACCAAGTGTCAGGTAGCAACTTTCGCTCCCCTCTTCTCAGAAAAACTTCTACATATTAAAGAATGGTCTCCTCATAAAATGGCTTTGCAATGTACATGTTCTTGTACAATGTTGTACAACCTGCCTACAAGTTCTTTCAACCAGGGTAGCTGTTGTGCATGATATATCTAAACCCAATGTTTTTAAGGAAGGCAGAATGGTCTGTTAGGCTCCTTTTAACAGCCTTTTGACTAGGCAAGTCTCACTAATGGTTCTGGGATACCAAAACAAGGCCTGGAAATACATGGAGGACAAATATTCAGGAACATATTCAGGAACCTGCAAGAGCTAAAAGAAATACAGTTTTATGTTTCAGAATAATGCAGCAGAATCTAACCACTATAGAGATGAAAAAGCAATAGAAACAGAAAAGACAAAGAAGTGTCTCAAATCCCTTTTTACTAAGTTGGAGAACAGATGACTTCACAGATGAGAAAAAGAGTGAGAAGCATTTTTTGGTTTGTTTTTTTCCAAGAAGTGTAGTCTCACAGCAGACACAGTATAGTTTATGTTTCTGTCTCAGGAGGTTGGCCATACAGCCAGGTCTGAAAAACCGTGCTGTAAGGCCAAGTTTCTCCCTGAGAAGCACATACTTAATTCCCATTGAGAAGACAAGCCATAATATATCCCAGAGTAGAATCTGATCCTTTTCTGTTCTCTGGTTTCCTGGTTGCTATTAATGGGTGGACTACAACCAGAACACCATTTACTACTTGTCAAAGTTCCCTACTTACATGCCAAACTTATGTGGAATTAATACATTTCAATGATAATACTTCATTTCTCTTTAAATGTTTGCTACAAATTAAATTCCTAATTTGGTGAAACAAGTGCACAAAAGATACAAATACACAGACATCCTTAACAAACATCATAACACAATATCTCAAGAAATGAGCATTGCCTAAAAGCTTTAATGTATTCGAACTGGTTTCCATTAATTTTTATATCCCCAGCTCAGTAATGCTATGAACACACTCCTTCCTGTTCTGGTGCTTGAGAGAGGGTAAATGCTACCTTGAGACCTGTATTTTACTGCAGAGACACAGAAACAGAGACATTTGTGATATGAAACATGTGCTCAAGTGCTCAGAATTACCATGGAACACAGTTATCCATGGCTGAGGGGAGCAGTGTCCTCCTCTGCTGCAATCACAAAGCCCATTCAGAGCTCTGGCAGTGACAGGCTGAGCGTGGCCCAAGAGAGCAGGGAGAAGCCACAGCCATATATCCAGTTTTATGCATTTCACTGCACACGGTTTCACATCTGATGTGGCATCCTCCTCAGAAAGCTCAGTGTGTGCAAAGCAATTCTGTCTACAGCTAATGGGGCTTGGGTCAGGTGCAGCCTGAATGTGTCACTGAGCTGGTCACACACAGGCACTGTGGCCAAATATCCAAATATCCACCATCCAGCCTAGCAGAGCACAGGACACTGGGTCCTGGCTTAGTTCATCACCTGCAGGACATTCCCCCTGTGCTCTGGACACACAGTCCCCATGTATCCTGAAGGAAAAGTAGTAAGGGTATGTGTTTGCTTTTATTGGGAAACAAGAAGACTGAGAGCCCTGTAGGCTTTAGAACAATCATACTCAAACACATCATTTTATTGGCACTTCTTTAAAAGCAAAATACATCTACTCTGCTGTCATTGTTCAGAAAGGAAAATTAATCTAAAACTCTGTTACAATCTCAGTTTTTGACACTTTTGGCATGATTCACCATTTGCTAACTATAGTATTTCCTTACTATAAAAATAATTTAGATGCTAAGAATTGTAATCTAAAAAAGACAGGTTGATTCCAATTTTAAAAAAGCAGAGATAACTTTTTTTTGCCACCACGAGAGGAATAAAATCAGTGTGTACAGAATTTAGACATAACGGAACAGCATTTTAGCAACCACACCATTATCTACTCTTAGACCAAAGTATGGACTTTTGTAACCACATAACATTGGTGATTCTCTAATGTAGTGTATCTTCCACCATATAAGAAACAAATGCTACAACCAGGTTCTAAACACACAAAATTTCAAAGTTTCAGTCCAAGAGCTTAAGAAAAATGGTGTACCTCCTTTTGCTAGACCAGATATGGGTCTGAACATCCCTTTGTTGTGAACTCAGACCAGATTCAATGTCCATTTTCATAAGCTGCCAGGTCACAATTTCAAATTTTGATTTCTGTTTATAATATGATAGCATAAGCTCAGTTCTGCTGTGGAAGACAATTCCAATATGAAGAAAAAGTTATTTTTAAGATCGGTTATTTACAGTTATTTACAAATCTGGAAGCTAGCCTGTTGAGCTGTAAAATCTTTTTCCACCCTTTGTTTCCTTTTCCAGCCCTTCAGGTCTTTCAAGAAATAATCCACTCAAAGATAAGCAGTAATGTAGGAGCACATTTACAAACACATTTTCAAAATGTGGAGCATATAGTCAACATACATAATCCAAATCTAATAGAAAGATTATCTCAATTTGACAATTGTAATGTTATCACTTTGATGTTATAAAAAGCCTCCAAGCTTACAATGGCAACATTTACTATACAAACTCATTTTGCAAGGAATAGCTTTGTAGTTGTAATAATCCTCTTGACAGATTTAATGGTAAATTTCAAAGCTGAAGAAATAACACTGTTTATTCCTTTTACTGTTCATTTGAACAAAAGATTTTAAAAGAAAAAAAAAAGTATTTAGATTAGTATCTCTCAATTTCAAGAGTATTTTATTACAGCTGGCACCTTCAGGAAAATTCTAAATATGTATTTTTGAGAATGATGCAGAAGAAATCAGATTATAATAATAATTCCCCCTTTAGCAATAAAGGAAAAATGTTTTTCCACCTTTTCTCAGTCTCTGTTACATCTAAGCTACCCACTAGTGCCTCTCCAAAATGAAATTAGTAACAAAGTTGTATCAATTTAAAGTCTATAAACCAACAAAATGAAGCTATATTGACAGAAATACATGCGCATCCACCTTTTTGCTCACTAAGGGGGCCATGGGGAAAAAAAAAAGCAGATAGAAAAATGAATAAATAAATACATTTAAAAGTGTAGTCATGGTTAATTAAGACTTTCTACTTTTCTATACCATGAGATTTTTTTTGTCCAATTTTGGTACTATGGATGCAAATAAAGTGTAAAAGTACACAGTTTTCGTTATGCTTCTGGCGGTCTTCTTTTCATCATTTACTAATGGAGCAGAGGGAGTCCCATTTCAGAATAAACAAAACAAAACTTTTCAAACAAAACTTTCCCTCTCAGACTTGACTCTCTGTATCAATACCTCACAGGAAAAAAGCATTCAAGATTCTCGTAAAACAACAGTGCAATCGAGCAGCTCTGAGGTGAAAAATGAGCAGATGGAGATGGAAAGTGCTCAATCCAAAGCTGCAAACAGAAAAATGCACATCAAATTACAGTCCAAAAGTTCTCCAAAAGTTACAAACCTCCTATAAGCCTGAAGAGGTTCTGGTCAGGATTTGGGGCATTCTTAATTCCTACAGCATGAATGCAAGCAGGGTGAAAGGAGAACATGACTTGCCTCCAGTGTTTACCTAATTTAGTGAACTAAAGCCCAGTTCCAAAATCCTGCCACCTTTTGGATTTCTGTATCCTTTAAGAAGAGCATTCCACTGACAAAATTTGGACAGGAAAAATTTTTGCTAGGTTTGACCACCTTGGATTTTTTGTGGTCTAGAATGAACCGTAACATGACATGGCATATCAAATGCAAGCTCATTTGTGTTTATGTGCATTGAGTTATCTCTTTACATCCATATATGTAAAAATATATGTAGAGAAATGGCTGGAGTGCATGGAGGCTTGTCTTGGAACAGGTGACAGGAGAGCAGGGAGATACCACACTGAAGCAAGCTGATTGCCTCCTGTGAAAAGGCAAGTGACCTTGGTGGCTGGTGAAAGCACAGACTGTGCCACAACCCCCTGATCAACAAACCAGTGGCCAGCAAGGCAGGTAGGAGGTTGCACAGAGAGGTGTGTCAAAGAGTTGTAATGAGTAGTGCACAATCCCACTGGCAGGCAGTAACCAGTGGCATCCCTCCCATCTATCAGTCAATCAATCAATCAATCAATTAATCTATCCTATTAATAGAAACACACAACTTATATCCAAGGTCTGAGAAAGGATAGCATGAGAAGAGGTAGGTTTCTTCCAGAATAAAATTTGGGGATTATTATTAGTACTAGTAATAAAAATTTTCTCTGAAGGTATGCAAAAGAGATATTCAGTTGTTCCCTAGGTTCCCATTTTAATTTTCCCTCTTTCTCTGAAACAAATCTACTGTAATTGAAAGGAATCATTTATGATTTACACATCTTATCAGCAAGGTGTTGTGGGAGGACAGATTAGTGAATTTTATTGCTGTGTTTCTTATGAAAGAATGAGACAAGAGAAATAATAACCCAGAGTTTTCACAGAAATGGAGAAGGAGATAATCTTCAGGGTGACCTATCTGGGGATTCTGAAACACATCGTAGAGGAGAGCACCCTTCTGAGCTGTGGAGTGCCAGACACAATGCAATTTCTTTATTAAAGTTATTTACATGCATTGGGATTTATGCCAGTTTTATTTAAGGCATTTACGCCTCACTGTTCTATGTGCTGTGCCATCTTTTGAGGGAAATAAATTAAAAAATATAAACAAATGTTTTATTGTCCAGAGGAGAATTTTCCCAAGTTACCAAAACTTATTTCCACTTCTTCTCAAGTCACTACTAACAAAGCCACTGTCCCAGCAGGAAAAGAATGCAAGTTTTTCAAAATTATACCAAAAAATCACCAAGTTAAGTTATGTTAAATCAGAGAAGGTAGAGAAAAAAACTTTAACAGTAAGACATACAATGCAAGGCAATTTCTTCATCTTTCAGCAAGGAATGTAATTTAACTGTGTGATGCAGAGAGACTGTTGGGTGTCATCATGACTGTAAATGCCGAGTTAAGTTGCCTACTGAAGGCAATGGATCACTTCTTGTTTATCTTTGATATGTCTGTGACCACAACCTGTAAGTCAAAATCAGTACCTTTTCTGGAAGCAATTAGAAGGTAGTACAGACTGTATCTGCTGGTTTGTGCTGCCATCCCAACCCTGAGTATCTAAACACCATGATCAGGCAGTAGCAACCCAAGAGGGGAATCCAGCCTCTACATAAACTGTGCATCATCATTCCCAAATTGTGGGTGTTTTTGTCATCAATTACTTCATCTTGGCACTTTGGTGCTGCCACCTTTTCACAGAATCACACAGAATTTCTAGGATGGAAGTGACCTTTAAGATCATCGAGTCCAACCCATGTTCCGACACCTCAACTAGATCATGGCACCAAATGCCATGTCCAGTCTTTTTTTAAACACATCGAGGGATGGTGACTCCACCACCTCCCTGGGTAGATGATTCCAGTATTTGACCACTCTTTCTGTGAAAAACTTCCTCCTTAATTCTAGCCTGTATCTCCCTTGTTAGAAGAGATAAGGAGAATTTCATATTCTCAGTCCCTGCAGAAATCCTTCTCAGCCAGAAGTACAGGTAAATTTAATCCTCAAAGGGAAAGTAACAAAAATGAAAATATGTGAGAAAAGGTGAAAAATTATTTCTTCTGATGAGACATTTCTCCAGTAAATTAGTTGTTCAAAAAATCCATCATAACATTCCTGTATGGACCTGAGTTACGAAATCCATGCTCAGCCACTTGGTTTCTGTCACAGACCAGGGCTTAAAGGCTGAAGTTTCTGAGGAATGCCCCAACACACAGGAACTGACCTACTCACTTCTAAATCAAGAGCTCCATTCTAGGCAAATAAAGCACATGGAGTTATGAAAGAGAAAAAAGAATGCATTGTGTGCATGACAAAAGAGCACAGATTTTGCTGAGAGATGTCTGGGATTTCTCTACTGTGTATTTCCTGCAATTTTCCTCACATGGGGCTGTTTTATCAATTAGCAGCACATGTGTGAAATAACGATTCAATTAAATGGAGAGAACCAGCACAATTATGCTCATTAAAACACAGAAAGATACTGGCATTTATTCAGTACTATGATCTGCCTCCAGAAAGCAATGAACACTCTGTGACACAAAGCTGTGCAATTGTTTTTAATGTGGAGATTTTCTCCATAGACCACTATTGTTCAAGGCAGGAGATGTAACTTTGCTCTCTTTAACAGATTGCTGCGGAGAGACAGGGCACTGCCCATTGGTTTCCACTTCCAAGAGATGCAAACAAAAGTTGCCTCTCTGTACATTATTAACTGCTCAGACTTATACCAGAAACAGCATTATTTTCAAGAACAGGAAAGTACACATGCTACATAAAGGTCAATGAGAAAGACAGCCCTCTTTAAACACTGAAACAAAATGTTTTTAGCACTCTAAAGCTCTTACTTGTTCCTTCCTTTTTCTCAGCAAGATGCACTGGGCAGTCAGAATTTCTGGGTCACAACTCATCTTTCTACTTTTAATCCTCCTTTTCACAGCATTCTGCAGCTTGCATAGCCCACAGTGTCTACACAGCTTCCACTGTCACCAGGGCTCAGCATTACCCCACTGATGCACTGGACGCCTCCCATAGGCCAGACTCTCTTTTTTAACAAACTGCATGTTATGTGACTTATATCTAAGCTTAATAAACATGTATCTTTTACTGTGATGGTATTGGAAAGGGAAAACAGCTTTCTGACAGACTCAGAATTATAAAGAAGGATTCATTAGCTACAAGTGCAATTTCAAACCATGGCATATCAATTTCTGCTATTTCTAATGTGAGGACAATTAATTTTTTTCATTGTGCTGATTGAAATTAATGATAAAGATATTCAAATCCAAATTATTGAGCAAGGTAGATGATTGATTCAACTTTCTGGAAAGGAGCAGTTCACCTGTTTCATCTCATATCAGAACATTTCTGCCAAGATATGATTAATGGACAAAGAACTCCTACTTTTGGGATTTTTTTTCCCAGAAAATGGTGATTATTTAACTCAGGTAGTGGTTAAGGTACAGAAATGTTGGGAACCACAGTCATAAAGGACAGACTTACTTGGAAATGTATAAATATACTTCAGATTTACCCTTCACATACTCACAGAACCATAGTGCGAAAGCAGAATTGATACTGTAAGAAGTACAGTGGAAGCTGAAGACTAAATAAACTTTTCCAGTCCTCGGTTTCATTTTGAAAGCTTCTGGAACTCATGCACTGCTTTTGCAACAACTTCTCACCATCTGCCTGCAGGAGGTGGCATTTAGAAAACACTTGTTACAATGAGACTGGCCCTACACTACACATGCCCACGTGGATCTAAAATGTTTGTAGGCATCTGTTTGCTAAGGAATATCCCAGTGTCCAGTCTCTCATGGTGGTCACTTACACTGCACAAACACAACCACAGAGCAGTGACAAAGAGTCTGTAATTCTACCCAGCCCAAACTGGACTTTTGTTTAGCAAGGCAGGATTAGCCATCACTCATTCTGATAAAACATCTGAAGTTACTACACGTGGTCAGAATGATGATGCACAAAACACATGGTGCCCAGTAAAAGGTCCCCAAGACAATGGTTGCAATTGCTGGTGTGGGTCTGGTTTTGTTACCAGCACTGTGGAACTCTGCAGATTACATCATGCAGATGGTTTCTACACCTGGCATCCATTCAACCTGCACATATACTTATCCACCTCCACCTGTATGCTTAGCCAAACCAGGAATGGGAAAAAAAATAAAAAAGACAGGCAGCATATAAATCCATCTGCACTGAATACAGAAAGTTAACATTAAATGCTGTGCCATGGAGAAGTACTTTAGATTTCCAAATGGAAACACTCCCATTTAGAGAAGGAGGGAATTCAGTCCACAGTTGAAAGAGGAAAACTGAACACTCTTACATGTTCAAGCACAGCAGATACCAGCAGGATATATTTCCAAACAAAACCAGCAGGTATACAGCTGTCTACTCAATCCTACCATCAATACAGCTGTCTACTCAATCCTACCATCAATCAGTGTTGTCCTGCACTGTTATCCTACAATATCTATTTTCTTTAAATCTGTGTTGTGGGGTCCTTGCTTCCTCCAACACAATGGCATCAAGATCCCAGAGTTTATTGACAGGTGATATAAATGAAGATACATAGGAAATACCTACTCAGTGGAAAAAATAATTTTCTTTTTCCAGAATAAGAATTCTGACATAGTCCAGTGATAAACATGTAAAAAAAGCCCATATACTCCAGGGATAATTATTTCATTATTTTTCTCTTCAAAAGAAAGATAATCCTCAAGCTGAAGAGTAAAAGCTTTCTTAGTTTTGGCATTATGACACATAGCCTGGCAGTATTTTAATGGGACACAGACATGGCCTCTCCTTAATGAATTTTATGCAACTATACATAGGAGAAGGTGTGTGATTGTGGTACATTCTGCTTTCCTATAGGCTTTAGAGTTATGCATCTTGCAGAGTTGCGTTGTTTGTCAAATTATGTTCTTATAATGAACCACACTCAACTCTTGTTTTTTCTAGAAATGGGGAAAGCACCAGTTATTCCCACTGCCTAAGTCCTGCACAGCTGTAATTCCAGGGTTTTCCTAAAACTGTAACCAGGATGGAAAGGCTTGTAAAGGCTTGTAACCAAGGTTTTGAGGTTGCTAAGAATTAATTATGAATGCAAATGCGTGTGAGAAAAAGAGCACTAGAAGAAAACAGCAGAACAAGGGTTAAAAAAATCATGTAAAGAACAAGGCAGTTCCCAGTCAATCACACTGAGGAATGTGTCACCCCAGACAACACACATTGTGATAAGAACTCAGCAGAAATTACTCATTAATGAAAGACATTTTGAGAACATAGAAATGGATGGCAACAAGGCTGCAGAACATCATACACACCATCCCCTCCTCTTATCACAACAGGAGAATAAACACTACTCTTAAAGGGACATGAAATATTTCTTTAAAAAGTAATTAATCACTGCCAGCCCCAATGAAGGACCCCAGAGCTGTGACAAGGACTCAGTAGTTTCTCTGGTCCTTTGCATCCCACACCGTGTCAGACCACTCAGGCACACTTGGTGCTTGTGGTAAGTGGAAATGAGATTGAGTGTGAGTAAAATTAACTTACTCAGAGCTTTTGCAAGCAACTTTCACCTTTCTTTTCCTTTTAGACCTGATCTGTTTTGCTATATCGCTTACCAATAAATTTCTCTGTATAACTTCTATACTAACACCATACAGCCACATCCATAAGGATGACCTGTCTTATGAGGCCTTAATAGAGTTCAAAAGACTTTCAACCAGATAATTAAATCATCTAGAAATTAATATTCATTAGTATGATGTTATTAACTTCTTTTTCCATTCAAGATTTTTTTCTTATAACACATATTCCACATTTCTTGGGCAACAGGAAAAGTAGAGCTTTTCCATCCTCCTGAACTCAGCCCACAGGTAACTGCAGATGAAATGAATGAACACCAAGCAGGCTGAAACACTGATTGCTTTTGAGCTTACATTATCTGTCTGGACTAGATGAGAACCATGCTGTGCATTCATGGGAACAAACTGTTTGTTAGGGGTGTCAACAAGGAGGTTCTGAAATATTTTATATGTTTTGAAACAACAGCTATTATTTTAAGAGCAGTCATTTTCCAGCAGTTACTGTGGTAAGCACACCACCCCATGTGATGGAAGACTGAAGAGTGTAAGAATGGGATATTTCAGAGGTCAGGCTTCCAGGCAAGAAACTGAGCATCATGACAGAGCTGCCAAAAGCCTTCTGGAGAGTTTATGGCAAGAATATAACAAAGCTCTTCAAGAAAAAAACTGGGAGGTCTTCTTTCTCTGAATGTTGCCATGCAAAAGTTAAACATGGAAACTTCCTAATGAGCACTGTTATTGTTTTCTGCTTGACACAGAGGATAACAGAAAGCAGATGTGGGAAGGGAAGGGAAGGGAAGGGAAGGGAAGGGAAGGGAAGGGAAGGGAAGGGAAGGGAAGGGAAGGGAAGGGAAGGGAAGGGAAGGGAAGGGAAGGGAAGGGAAGGGAAGGGAAGGGAAGGGAAGGGAAGGGAAGGGAAGGGAAGGGAAGGGAAGGGAAGGGAAGGGAAGGGAAGGGAAGGGAAGGGAAGGGAAGGGAAGGGAAGGGAAGGGAAGGGAAGGGAAGGGAAGGGAAGGGAAGGGAAGGGAAGGGAAAGGAAGGGAAAGGAAAGGAAGGGAAAGGAAAGGAAAGGAAAGGAAAGGAAAGGAAAGGAAAGGAAAGGAAAGGAAAGGAAAGGAAAGGAAAGGAAAGGAAAGGAAAGGAAAGGAAAGGGCAGTTGGACAAAAACACTATGGCTTCAGAGTACTGATTTATTTACAATATGTACACAGCTGGGAAGGGGGAAGAAAAGCAGCCAAATTATTTTCCAGGAGGGACTTAAGGCATACACTTAACTTTACACTGCATATTAGCAGCAGATAGATGTTAAACAGATGTTTATTTTTAAAAATATCTGTAATAATACATTTCCACATATAAACTTAGAAAATATATGGTCACATGCAAAATTTAAAGGAGAGGAATGCATGTTGAAGGAAAAGGTTCCAAGACAGAGTGGTTGAAACCAAAGAGATAGATGTCTAATCAGAAAGGCAAATCACTGAATCATAGAATGGTTTGGGTTGGAAAGGACCTTAAAGATCCTCTAGTTCAAACCCCTCTGCCTTAGGCAGGAACACTTCCCACTAGACCAGGTTGCTCAGAGCTCCATCCAACCTGGCCTTGAACAGTTCCAGGAATGGGGCGTCCATAACCTCTCTGGGCAACCTTTCCCAGTGCCTCACCACCCTCACAGCAAAGGGTGCTGTGCTCCTAATAGCCAAGTTAAATCTCACCTCTCCCAGTTTTCACCAGTTCCCCCCTGTCCTTTCATTATCTGTCCATGCAGAGCATCAGTCTCCCTCTTTTTTTAGGATCCCCCTTTGAGTATTGGAAAACCCCAATGAGGTTCATTGGGAGCCTCCTCTCAAACACAGAAATGGGATTTAAGTGCCACCTGGAAGACAGAGAGACATGGAACAAAAGTGCTGGGTGAAAAGACGCCTGCATCACCCAAGGAAAGTAACAGTGCTCAGCTCCAAAAGCCTGCAAAGATTTCCAGCCCTTGAAACAAGACAGCAGATCAGTTTCAAGAGGACAGTTCTGATTATGCAAAAAACCCAGCTCAAAAATCTACCTGGATCTCAGCCTGGGACCAAAACCAATGCTAACAGTTGTAAAGACACCAACACAAAAAAATGAAATGTATGCACTTGTAAATATGAAACTGTATACACCAAATATTTATGTGAACAGTCAATACTGAAAAATAAACTAAGTTTTATAAAATATTGCATATTTTGTAATTTTTTCATTTGACTTAATTCTACATTACTTCTATTTTTTTGTCAGATCTTCTCTGGATTCTCTTAAGATTTGTATAAGGGAAAGAGTATTCATAACTTCTATGAGACAAAGAGGTAAAGGACACTGACCAAATGAATTCAGGGAAGTTGATGAAATTCAGACAGTTCAGCTGAAGAGTAATACTTCAGCTGAAGTATGATACTGAACTGTCATTTGACATTTCAGTATCATACTTGACTGAACTCCAGACTCCTCAATGATTCCTGTATGGCTGCTAGGTAGTGGAAAGAGCAGATGATCACTACAATAAAAGCCATATCTAGATTATTTTGGCCAACAAGAGAAGCAACCAAATAACAAAATAATTTCTCCTACGGTAAAAGGCACTGTTTTGTGACAAAAATGAAAACAGACTAAAATGTTCATCTAGAGGATAACTAGATGTGAAAAACACTTTCAACACATGTATGAGGCAAGGTGGTTCTTTTAGCAGAGCAGAGATAGGAGGGGAGTATTTTCAGAAAATTATACAGCCACATTTTTAAGCACTGAAGATTAAGGCCTAGGGAAAAGAGCTTATGAAAAAGTTCAAATAAAAATAAGTGCAGACAGATAAAAACCTTGAGTCCTTTTGGAAAGATTGTTCTTTAAAAAGCCAGTATTTATTTGTTATAATACCGGCACTGTCCACAATGCAGACACAGGTGGTATTTCTACTTCCACATTTTAATTCAAATCAGAATTGCTCTTTGGAAGTAAATCTTGTGACTGACTGTTCAACATGCTTAGGTGCACGGACCATGTGAAATGGACTTCATGGAGTTTAGCTGAAACCTTAAGATGTCCTTCAAAAGCAGACCTGACACAACTGAACCAATGATGAAAATCCATGCCAGAGAACCAAATGACAGCAAAGAAAACCTTGAGCAGACATTTCCATGCATATATTCATCTATGATGCCCTCAAATTTTTCATTAGTTCCATGTTGTTTTCTCTTTCATTTAATGACTTTTGTCTTAGCTGCCAAAATAATCTTTATCAGCTTTTGCTGAGTTCTTCATATTCTCCTGAACCAGTAATCAAACAGGCACAAATATCCTTCAGCTCAGTTGCTTCTGCCAAATAAATTTATAACCTTGCTTGGAACTCCAGGCTGTGGAGTATAAAACCAACATGTGAAACCTCTTACTTATATGTTTAGAAAAGTGATCTACAGCCCAATTGTATAATTTTTACAGGCTCTTGTTCATGCTGTGTTAGGCCACCCACCATCCTGAGTGTGTGACTTTTAATTATTTAAACCTAGTACAATACAAAGCATTTTCTGAAACACTGAGCTTTTATGCTTGCAGTTACTTTTGAGCAGAAATAAGGATTCCCTCATAGAAACCCTCATATACTGAGCCCTTCTTAGGGATATCTGGGATCCAGGCTGATCCAGTCAATGGATTCCTACTCAGGAATCTCTGCTACACAAAGGACAGCAAGCATTGCCCCATGAGCCACAGGGCTGGGTTTAACCATGGTAGAAATCTGAAAAATGTTATCAAATATCAAAGGAATGTAAACAGACCCACTTCTGAGAGTATTTTATAGTTTCTCGGAGTATTTTATAGTGTCAGCTAAAAAGTAGGTTGAGGTTACAGCTAAATTTTCCAAGTAGCAAAGGTTTGTTAATCCTGGTGCTCTGCCTTTAACAATCTAGTCTGCCAACTTTTCCTCACATGCATAATCTCAGTGAGGCAATATTACTAGGTCTCATAAATCTCTGGATATTTGATAGTTTTCTTAAACCCTCAGATCATAGTTTAATAATTGCAAGAATTCCAACTTTGAACATGACTTTTTTTCTCAAGATATCCTGAAGCAATACTCAGCAAACCAAAACAAAAAATAAGCTCAATTGATTTCATAATCATGATTCTATTCAGGAATTCCAATCAGAAATCCCATTCATGACTTTCTTACTGTTTCAAAATAGTCTGTTAAATCTTATAAAATTATTCATGAGAAAAAAAAATGAATGGTTTGCTTTTATTTCTCTATTTATTCTACCCATGAAAAACATAAAATAACTTGATCTGAAACTACTTGGCAGTATAAATGGAACTTCACTAAAAAAAAAAGGGATATAGCTATGATTGCTATTATAGCAATATTGCGGTCCTTAATGCTCTTTTTTTTACTCTATCTTATGCTTAATGTAAATGTTTTAGCTGAAGTATTTCTATTTCAACTTCATCAGACCTTTGTGATTCCTAAATAGAGATTGAATAATTAGTGTTTACAGCATAAGAAAAAGTTAGAGTCTTACAGCAACACCTACTCCAAATATCTGTTTTCCCACACAGAGAGAACCTGAACTCATGATGGCAGAAGTGTAATCTGAGAATTCAGGACCAAATACCTTTGTGATGTGAAACTGCAAAGATTCTCCTATTGATTCCACAAAGTCACACCAAGTGTGTGTTCCCCACCAGGCTAAGGTTTTCTGCTTGTTACTGAGCATGCCAGCACTGAGCTGCTCAAGGGGAACAAACGAGGTTAGAACCTGGGATCCAAGTAAAACAGAAATCTGCTGCCATTTTCCATACAGTAATCTCCAAAGGCAGTAGCAAATTAGCAAAAGCTGAAAAGTAGCAACTGTGGACCCATAATAAGTGCATGATAGGTCCAGACCCTACCTGGTTTAATCCCTAATTTTTTTTTATTCTTTTACCACCTGCCAACTGTTACATTTTGATAACTCAAATAAAAGGACAAACCATCAAAGTTAAAGCTCCAAAACACTGAATTGCAGGATAGTCAATTAACATTTAACATTTATTAATATGACAAAATAAAGGTATGGATTACACAAACTTCACATTTTTTAAACATAGTGTAGCTGAACAAACTATAAAATCACTGTGGTTTTTTCTGTCAGAAAAAAACCCAAAAGCTACTAAGAGCCACCATGTTATTGGGCTACCATATGGAAAGTATTTTATATAAAGAGGATCACCAGCGACTGAATTATTTTTGTTACAGGCTAATGCAGTCAAGCAATGAAAGATTTGTGTGTATGTAGAAAAATTATATGAGGGGGAAAAAAATGTCTAAATCTTTTTGGCAGGAGACCTGAAACTAAAGAAATTCACATCAAAAGCCAGGAAGCTATACCTATAAAATTCGTCTCTGAAAACCACACAGTGATCTCCTATTACATTCATTCATAAAGCTGCTGGAAATGGCAATCCCTGATGCACACGTGGATTGTGTAGGTATCAATTAGGATAGGCCAGGTCAGGAAAAAGGCCCCATATATGGGGCATTATGTATTAGACACTTGGTGTTGGGTTCTTCACAGGGGACTTGCAGAACTTTTCAGAGTTCCAGGCTTAACTTGAAAATGTAACCCCTTCCTTTCCATGGGAAGGGACACTCAAAGTGTGGAAAAGAAGGGCAAATCCAGTTCTCTTCCATAGCCTCATAGGCTTCTTCCATTCCATCCTCCATTCCACCCTTCTATCCCTTTGAGTATTAGAGCTACAACCTCAGAGGAAAAAAGCATATTGAATCATGGCGCAGGGCCTGTCCTTCATGTACTTTCAGCAAGCCCTGGAGACTGAATCTCTGCCTCTGCATTGTGTCTCCAGGGTCCATGAGTCCATGGAGCTGTTCCACAGTAACTTTCAGAAAGTACCAAGTAGGAAAAACCTAAGCACAGTATTCCAGGTATGCCCTGACAAGGGATAAATAGAGAGGGCCAATTGCTTCTTCATCTTTGTTCACTGGTGATGCTCTTGTTGGTACAACCCAGTGTGTCAGGCAAAGGAGGAAATGAAGGGGGATGAGCAGGACTCACAAACACACAAAAATTCTGACCTTTTATGTCCATTCACCCCAAATGGGAAATGGCATCTTCACTGGGCAAAGCAGTCTTATCATGGGGCTCACTTAGGTCCAGAGATGAAAAAGCTGGAGTACAACACATAGCTAAGACCCCAAAACTAGGGACAGCAATTCATGAAACAATAACAAGAACTGTGTTCAGTTTAGAAATAGGATTTATAATTGTCATCACACTAATTTCTCATTTTGTATTCTAGATATCAAGAAAATGTATGAACAACAGCAGCCATGAGGTGTGCTTTGGGATCAGGATTGTATGAAGTACAGAAAGATTTTCCTAAAAGCTGAGGGACATTCCTGTAAGACATGTTAAATATGACACTAGAAGGCACAGGCCCCTCTTATATCACCTTGGCATGAAAGAGCTCCTGTGAGAGCTCAGAGCAAGGTTGGGAGGGTAATCCTGAAACTGCCCATTAGCTTTCACTTGAGAGACAGCCATGATTGCAGCCTCAATAAACATTTCCCTAATAAATCACAGGGAATGGGGGAGACCCAGGGCCAGACCCATTCCAGCAGGCAATGTGAAGTACTACTTAGGGACCACCAGGGCAGACAGACCTATCCACAAGTCACTCTGTAAAAAAAACAATAATAAATAAATATATATATATTTATTCGAGGAAATAATTATAGCTCATAACAGACTGCCTGCATCACAGTTCAGAAATTATCTGTCTTATGACTAGAAAAATTCATCTTGAACATGAACCAAAATTTTAGTGTCAAGATCAGACTCAACTGATACACTCATATCTATTTGTTGGAATAAATGTGCATAATAAAAACCATGAGTCTTTGAATTCAGTTTTAAGTAATTAGTATGCCTTCTATATGGTGCTGATTTAACTAACATCAAAAGACTACTCCTCCCATACAGAAAGACAAGTCCAATGAATGGAGCTGGGGAGCCTCAAGGTAGTGCTGCATTTCAAAAAGACAGCAGCACAGCTGCAAACCAACAATGGCTTTTGTGTCCAGTGTCCAGGACAAAAAAGTCTTTACCATCCTGTGCAACACATAAACAGTATTGCACAAGTTTGTTTCTTTTAAATAGATTGAATTTTAATCAGATGTCATTTAAATCCTGGGGCTAAATTTGCCATCTTTTGGTAACTGACTTCACACTGCTCCTCTCTACAAGGTGATTTAAATGTACTTTTAATGGAGGAACATTTGTACTTTCAGAAGGCTGAAGAAATCAGCAGTAGATGTCAACAACTCGGTAGAAGTTTTTTCTGAAGAATTTTTTTCTTAATATCCAAGTACTTATCAGATTGGGAAAAGTTTGTTCAGGGATGGTCCTGCAGGGCAAAGCCTGGAAAGCTTTCTGTGCAAGTGCATTTCCCGGGGATGGAAACCCATCTCAGCGCGGCCACGGCGGGTGCCTGCGGAGGCAGAGCCCGCGGACACGCCGGCTGTGGGGCCCTGGTAAATGGTGATTTACCGATTTACCGATTTACCAGCGGCCGGTCCCAGGCCGGGCCGGGTTCGCAGAGGGGCTCGTACCGCCCGCCGGAGCAACACGGCTTTCCCCGGGGCAGCACCGCCGGGGCAGCACCGCCGGGGCAGCACCGCCGGGGCAGCACCGCCGGGGCAGCATCGCCGGGGCAGCATCACCGGGGCAGCATCACCGGGGCAGCACCGCCGGGGCAGCACCGCCGGGGCAGCATCACTGAGGCAGCACCACGGGGTCAGCACCGCCGGGGCAGCATCACCGCGGCTCCGTGCCGGCTCCGGGGCAGCCTGCCCTGCTCCGGCCGGGACCCCCCGCCCCTCTCCGGGCTCTGCCCGCCCCGGCTGCAGGCGGGCCCGCCCCGCCCCGCCCGGTAATACGGCCCCGTTCCGCCGCCCGCCCGCGCTCCTCCGAGGGACGGCCCGAGGGACAGACAGACAGACAGACAGACAGACAGCGCCGGGGTTGCCGCCCGTGCCCGGGCGATGGTGCCGGCGGCCGGGAGCGCCCTGCTGGCCGCGCTGCTCGCCGCCGGGCTGGCCGCCGCGGGCAGGTGAGCGGGGACGCGGGCGGGGGGCCCGGGCGGGTCCGGGGCTGCTGCGCTGCTCCCCGGCGGCCCCGCGGGTGTCGGGGGCTCCCTCCGAGCGCGGGGTGTGCGCGGGTCCCTCCCGGCGGGGCCGGTCCCGGGCCGTGGTGCTGAATGAACGGCGCCGCCCGCTTGGTGCGCTCCGTCCGGCGGGCGTGCGAGCCGCGCCCCGAGGGGTCACACCGGAGCTGGGGACGCGTGCTCTGGGAAAAGCGGCGGCTTGAATTGCGCTCCCAATGGGGGAATAGCTGCACCATCTGTGGGAAGGTGTGAGCGCCCCCGCTTCTTGGTCTGCCGGCATAAACGGCCCTTCACCAGCAGCCTGTCATCACAGGTGTGGGCTCTATGGAGACAGGTATTTAACGAGATTTGGAGAGAGGATCAATAAAATCACTTACTCCAGACCAAGCCATTCCAGCGTTCCCTCTCCCAGTTCTCCAGAAGCAGAAGTGCTGCGGTGAGGGAATAGCTCATAAAGGGACAATTCCCAGCAACTGCGTGTGAAGCCTTCAAGATGTTTTGTGGTTTATTTCTTTAATGTGAGATCTGTGAATGGAAACATTTGTCATCAACAAATGGCAGTGCGCTGTTCCAGCACATGCGAGGCTGTTGAGTGGTCAGCTCCTCGGGAACTGGAAGTTCATGAGCTCCAGACCTGCTCTTACATCTTAGAGAAAGCACATTTGTTATTCTATACCACCTCACACCATTGTCGAAGGCAGGGGAAAAGGACTGACCTCCAGGAAGAAGGGGTTCCTTCCAGTCAATAAAACTTGGTGGAGGGAGCCTGTCTGGTCTATTATTGGGGTATTTTCATGTGAAATGTTTATTTTCTTCTACCTTCTGTCATTAGTATTGTTGCTGTTACTGTTCATTTTCTTATCTGGTTGCTGTTTCCAGTAAATTGCTCTTACCTCAGCCTGCAATCTTTGCCTATTGTGCCAGTTCTCATCTCCACCCTGCTGCAAAGGGAAGGGTGAGGGGAAATTGAGGGAGCAAGAGACAGTGGCGTGTGGTTGTGGAGAGTATTGGTGGGGGGACTGATTTGGGGAACACTATTCCTAAACCATAACAGTAATACAAGTTACAGCAGCAGTGCAACTTAGTCCCAGTTGGTTTAAAGTGGTGCTATGGCTCACAGCAATCCTGGGACAGCCAATGCAGCCAGCTCTTTATTTCAGTCTCCTCAAGTCAGGTGGTCCTGGGTTGTTGTGGTTACTATTTATCCTCACTGTTCTTTGCTAAATTTCTCATAGTGCTGTCAGCAATGGCACAGCCACATAAAATCAACTTCTCTCCTCCCTGGGCACCCCGGACTGCTAAGCAGCCACTTGATACCTTTAGCACCAGTGCTGCCTCTCAGGGGACAGAGTTCTTCAGACAGCACTCTTCCACTGACCTGCACAGTGTGCATTCTCCTGCCTTTCTTTTTCACTCACATATTTCGGCTGCAGATTCTTCGAGGCCAGGAATTTTTTGCACCCTGAGCAGACTGTGATAAGTCCAGCCATCTCACTCAGGTACTTTAGGTAGTTCCTCTGAAATCCTATAGGAATATCAGACAAGGAGGGATCAGAAGTGCCCTGTGCCTCCAGTCCACATTACTTCTTCCCCTATATCCAGGAAGATTCATGTGACATTCTCCTAGAAAGGGTCTGCCTACCGGAAAGGATCTCCTCTTTCTAAATTGTTTTTTTTTTTAATGTTGGACTCCTGACAGAAATAGCTAAGCTGATGGGTATTGATTCTTCATGGGTGAGAGGGACTAGCCTGGCAAAACTGATTTTTCCTCCCAGATTTTGGGATCTAGTTGATCTTCCCTCTGCCAAAGGTAAGTTTTATCTTGATGCTTCTTATGGAAGTCACAACAAGTCTTTCAATTTGTCCAGGGCAGTATCTATAGAGTTCAGCTATGTTAATTTAATTTGCAGCTTTATGGAACATTTACCAGTTTTAAGAAAAGTTTGTTCTGAAATCTTGAGAGATATTGTACACTTTATAATGACATTATTTTTTTAAATTTTGAAATAAATTGTTTAATAAAATATTGCTGAATCAATTTTTCCTGTGGAAATGAGCACCTTTTGGAAAGGAATGAGATCCTTCTTTCTTCAGACTTTAGGCATTTTAACCTTCCAGGGGAGTCATAGCACTATGCAGATGCATTCAAAAGGATTTTCTGAGATGCAAGCAGAATGTACATTTACAATCCAGGTGAATTCAAGGCCACTTTCTAGTGTGCAAGCAGAACATATATTCTTTAACTTGTATTCTTGCAAGTGATGTAAGGCAGCAGCATGTGAATAACAAAATGGGAAAAGGTTATTTTATTGTCTACAGGATGCAGAGGCAGGGCGCTGATTTGTCACAGACACAGAGGAGCTGGAGCTGTTCAACACACTTTTCACCTGTCTGAAGATGTTCATGCACAAGTACATGTACTCCTGTAAACTGCATCACTGCATTGATGGCAAAGGTTGGGTGGCTTCAGAACAATTTATTCCAGCACTGAAGCTTTTTTGCTTGTTAGGTGACACGAAGACCATTTCTTTGTATAGAGTATCTCAGATACATGAACTTATGCATTTCCTCTGGACTGCCTTCTAGTTCCAAGGGTTCAGCTACTAAAGAGAACTCTGGAGTAACACGTTGTGTCTTTGAAGTGCATGCATATATTTGTTGTACTAGTTTGCCTCAGTGATGTTTGCAGGAACTGTTTTGATGGGAGTACAGCCATTACAGATAAGCACAGGAGGAGCAAAGCACTCCTGTAGTGTGATAAAGTATTACCTTTTTTGTGCCTCAGACTAAAAAATTCCTCAGACTAACAAAAGTTCATGCCTGATGGCTTTTTTCCATCATTTTTTCCCACCATGAGATTTCTGTTGCAGTGTATTGTCCCCCTCAGGACCCCAAATCACTTACTACAAAGCTCTCACCAAACAGGAATTTTCTGGGTCAGAACCAACACTTTGGACTCTCTGAAGAAAATGCATTTTAAGTTATGACTTGGATAAAGCAATGCTTGACAGGGGATTTTGGATAAAGGAAAGAACTTCATAAAGGGGACAGGCATGTGGTGGACAACTTAAGCAACAGCAAGAAGAGGGAGAAGAGAACTAAAGCCACAGCACTCATAGAATCACAGAGGAGGTCTAGAAGACTTACACAGTTGTGAATTTCCATCGGATTTATGATTTTGGCAATTCATATAGCAGGTTTTCCAACTCTTGCAGCTGTTGATCTGCACAATGACTTTGAACCTCCTGGGCTTATTGGCAGGTGAAATTAACATTAATTTGTATGGTCAGGGAGTCTCATGCAACCAGAGTGCCTGGGACTGTCAGGACTTAGGCAATCACTTTGCATGTATGCAGTGGCTATGGGCCTGCAAGTCACTGGCTTTTATGGGGCTGACTGATGTTCTCAACAGGCAGAATAAGTCATTCATCATCTGAGGCAATAGTGCTGTCAGTTATGGCATCATGTATTTGATCCTGTTGTTCATGTGACACAAACTGAGGCAGCCCTATTGACTTCACTGATATTAAGATGACTCATTCTAGCCAGGAGCTGGCTGTATTTTTTTGCCTTTCCGTGTTTCTCATTAGAAAGTGTTTACCTTGCACAGTTAATTTATTGCACGTGAAGCATTCCCATCATCCAAGTTTCCCTGATCAAATGGAGGTTTGCATTCCTGTCTAGGAACACTACTCTAGGGTTGGTGAAATGAAAATGCTTGACAGTGGATAAAGCATAAGAGAATTGTACAGAGTGGTGTGCAGAGGAATGGACTAGAGCATTTTCCTGCTGGAGCTAGTGTTTGTCCTTCTTTACGCAGCTCGGGAGCTCGTGGGCAGCTGGGGGCTGTGAGCCAGCCTGGGGTGTGTCGCTACGGCTCCCGGTGGGATTGCTGTCCTGGCTGGAGAAAGAACAAGGGCCACTGTGAAGGTAACATTAACCTTCTGCTTGTTTCCTCTCTGCTGCTGCCTACTTGGTATTAATAAGGAGGTTTCTTACACATCTGCCAGAAGTTACAGAAGGAAAACTCCTGAGGAGTGAAATCTCTACATCTGTGAGAGAGCAAATAAAACATGCTTGAGAGACCATCTCCTCAAAGAAAGCGGAGCTTTGGGTAAATAACACCAAACCATAACTTGCACGTTCAGAAATTCTTAGATCCAGAAGGCACCATCTGTTCTAACCTCCTGCACAGCCCTGGTCAGTGGCTACACTGCTACAGCTGTTGAGTACGTGCCATAAATGCAGTGTTTTCTAATGCTATATAAGGACCCCTAAAATGATTTCATATCAGTTGGCATCCTTTATCTTCAGATTACACAGCCTCTGAGAAACAGAGGGTTTTAACTTTCTAAAAATATAAATAAAACTCAAGCAATAAGTGCCCCTGGCTTGAACTTGAGTAGCCAACCAGCGTTCTGGTCTGTGGATCATTTACTTAATGAAGAGACAATGACTCTTAGGACACTTTTAATTTGTGAAAGGTCTACATATCCCAAGGAGAATGCAGTGTAGAATCTCTCTATCCAATTTTACTTGGGCATCATAAAATATATGTTTTAGATCTTTTCAGATGTTGCACTTGTTGTCCCAGAGAGTTTGGCCTTTTATATCTAGTGAATTTGTATAGAGGCTTAAGATTATTCATTGCTGAAAATCCATATACTAAAAGGCAAAGATGCTAAAATGTCTCTGCTATGTATATATTATATGCCCTTTAAAAAAAAGAAAAAAGGAAAAGGGATTATTGTAGTATTTCTTGCATTGCTTAATTGCACTTTAGTTTTGATGCAAATTAATACCTGGAGTGATAACTGGCAAATGTAACTTTTGATCAGCCAGTGAAGTAGGTTGTCTTGTTTTAAAGGAATAGGTTTTCATAAAATTTTAAGACTGTTCTTTGGCAAATCACTTTAAGCCATTCATAATGTAATTCTGCATTGTAAATCCAGATGTGGTGTTTTTCTCTGCTTCAGTGCTAACACTGCAAGCTGGTCTTTTGCAGTCTCATTTACAGAATAGAAATGTGTCCATCCCATGGGAGGACATCCCAAGCAGGCATGTTTTGGATCCCAGGGGAACAAGCTGGTCTTGCAGTGTGTCACATTGCATTCAGGGCTGGAAAAATTGTTGAAAAATGCCTCAATCTGCAGAGTTAGTACCTTCAGTGCATCTGAATGTATCTGTTAATGGAGGGAAGATACTTGAATTCAGAAAAATGAATTTTAATATTAATTTTACTATATAGTAACTAAACTTTCCTATAGTTTGCAGATCTCCTTAACTACATAAGGAATCGAGATTCACACCCTGGTGTACACTCTTTCACTGTTTCCTCAGAGGCAGTCCTGATATAAATGCATGTTTGGTTTGCTCTTCCTGAATAACCCCCATGCTGACAATTAAAGTGATTTCAGGAGCCTTAAGGCTTATAAAAGTCAGCATTTCATTTCTGATTGATGATCCAGAGGACTTAGAGTTGCTTTTTAATGCATCCAGGTTAAATGTAGCCCTCTCAAATTATTGTAAACATGATGCCAATATACTCCCTGGGATGTGTGCTAAGGACAGTTGCCTGATGACAGATGTGCTCTGGATGTTCCCCACGGGATAGACACGTTCCTCAGCTGTAACTGAGGACATCCAAGACTGTAAACTGCTATAGGATTATGTGTCTCCTTTGGCTCTAGGAGAGTGCTGTTGCCTCTTTCCTGCTCCAGATGCCAAGCGTAGCAATTCAAGCTGCTGGCCAGCTGCTTCTCACATAGGCTTCCTAAAGAAAGGAAAAAGGCAAGAGTACAAAACTAAATGTGGCTTATAACCATTGCAGGAAAAAAAAAGAAAAAGGGGGAAGAGAAGAGGGAGAGACCTTTTGTCTTTACAAACCTGGAAAAAAACAAATTCTTGTAATTAATGTTAGTGCCACTATTAGCGAGCCCAAATAAAGTGTTAATCAGTAGTTACTGTGCTCATACTAGAGGGAGAGGTGTGGAAGATGCTGAACTTGTGCAAAACCTTTTAGGCAACTAAGCAGGGCAAAAGTTCTCAAATAGAATATTTCTAACTTTTTATTTTTCTCTCTCTTTTCTCTGCCTGACTCCACCAGCTACCTGTGGACATGGTTGCAAGTATGGCGAGTGCATGGGACCAAACAAATGCAAATGTTTCCCTGGATTTACAGGGAAAACCTGTAATCAAGGTTTGTGCATGTGCTCCAGAAAGGAGACTGTTGGTTTTCTGTTTCCTATCTTGTACTATGGTTTTTGTCATCTTCCAGAGCAGTAAACCAGGATGTTTTCTTGTTTATGTAGAAGAACTTAAGAATTTGAGGCTTTTGCGTCTCCATCATCCCAGGAAAGCTCTAAGCCTCCTTCAGCAAACAAAAGTTTGAACCTATATTGTTTATCTCCTATGAGCTGATGTCAAGGGCAAACTCATGTTTATAGTCAGAGGATTAAGGCATGGAGAGATTATATAGGAAGATATCAGAAGAGACGGAAGCCAATTCCAGGACCCATGTTATTTTCTTAACTAGCAGCCCATGTTTCTTTTTAAGTTAATCTTCTACTCAGAAAGACTTGCAATTATATGGTAGACATGTAATTTATCAATCTGCCTGGGCTGCTTGTATATGCTGATGGCATTTCTGAGAACCACCATTGGGAGTCCTTAGAATTGCATTTTCAGAAACTTTAAATGCACCATTTCCCCCTCCCTCCCCCCATAAATTTGGAATTTGACATGGAAATATTTCAGTTAACACATTGGTAAGAATTCAGCTTTTTTTTTTCCTGTTCCAAAATATGAGAACCCTGTCTTGGATCAGATGCTGCTTCTCACAGAGGCTTCCTGACAAAAGGAAAAAGGCAAGAGTACAAAAGAAGCAGGAATACAAGAGTACAAAACGGAGCAGGAAATTGTGCATGGAGAGGCAAATGGGTGAACTGTAGGTGCTATGATGGAAACATGACATAAAGGCCACACAAATGAGTAGGTCTGTCCTTGCTACCTTCCTGAGCTCCTGCAGACTTTGCTTGAAAATATTGCATTGACATGCTAAACACACATTTTTAACAGCCCATTTACTACGCAGTATCTTTCAAACAATATGCCCTAAAGATGTGCTGTTAAGTATTTTAGAAAAATCCATATTTTGTTGTTTCTCACAGGGAAAGTTAACTCCTCAGTGCCACTAGAGAGGAAATGGAAACAGCATCTGTGGTTATGTGTAACAGATATTTAAGTACCACTTACAACTTCAGCCTCTAAACACAGAAGTTTAACCTCAAAAATTATTTGGCAGCTGAAATGTTGCTAAAAGGCAACAGAGAAGCCCTCAGCTTTTGAGTGCTTTTTGTGTAGTAATTCCATGTGCATTTGACATGCGCTCCACAGGCAACCTGATCAGTTCTGTGCACTTCAGCAGGTTCCCAGACTGAGGCTTGGAGGAAGCCCTGCACAGACTCCCTGTTGGCTCCTGGGCTGTTCTACCTTCTGAAGCAGAGGCAGGATTTTTTCAGTGGGATGGTGGCTGGTACAGGCCAGAAGTGTCCAAGAGCTGTTTGTTTCAACAGTATTGCTGTATAGGTGGTCATGTTCCATCAGCCAGGAGTGTTAATACCCACTTCTAATTTACTGGCAGATGTAGCCTTGGTCTGTCCTTACAGCAGAATGTCCTGCTGAACAAGCTCAACATGAGCTAACTAAAATAACAGAGATAAGGGGGCTGTATTAGTCTGCCACCAAGTCTGAGCTAAATTAGCCTTATCTCCATAGGTTCTTTTTTAGAGCTGTGTATGCTATCTGTGCATTGTGAGAGATAGGTACAGATAAGCACTTTTGAAAATGTATGGTCTAAGTGGAATAACTTTTGTTCTCTAGTGTGCTCTGTAGTTTCTTTGTTAAGAGAGTCTTAGTTATTTAGTGGAGTCACAGTAGCACAAAAATCCAGTGTGATTTGCAAGCAGACAGGTTGTCATTTTTCAAACAGACCCTGTGGGAATAGTAGAATGCAACCCTCTCTCTTCCCTGGACTGAGCTGTAACAAGCACTTGTGCACCTCCACAAAGTTTATGCTTTGAATGGCCTGGAGGTTTTGTTCCTGTGGTCTGCAGGGTGTGACACAAGAACAAATGCTTCTCCCATTGGAAGTGGAGTTCTTCAGTGCTTGACTGGAGAGCTGCATCTTTGCTGAAATTATGTTATTGCTCATATGTGCTGTTAACACATTGAATGGGCTGCATGTCCTGGTGCATTCTGTAAATGAGTTCCATCTATTTACTAATCACTACAGGAGGTAGAGGTGTCAGGTCATGGAAGTAAAAAGCACAGATGTTGTCCCTTTGTCATAGGCAAAATATCATTGTCAGCACTGCTCACCCTATACCACACAAATAGATGTTTTAGAATTCTCATTTTCTCTCTGTGAAGGATGGATGTTGGGAATTTGAAATTGATTTAGTTTCTGAAAAGCCTTTAAGTCCTGGATTTTGAGAAGGATTTAGGATGTTTGATTCTCAGGATTTTGAGAGCCTTTAAAGTCACATAATTATGTGACTTTAAATACAATTATCATAAATTGTATTTAATTTCTGCTACTGATAACCTTGGGGGCAATGGGTAGCTCAGAAAAATTAAAGTAAAAATTTTTGTTTCACTTCATCTCAAACTGTTTTGCTATTCTTAGTCTCATGTTTTTGCCTTTCTAATACAGAGGTCAACTGGAGGGCTAGAACCAGAAAAAATCCATTTTAAAAACTCCCAAAAAAAGATTAGCTATGATTCTCTCCACCCCTCCACTTCTTCCTAACAAGCTGCCAGATGTGGCCAGAGTTTGCATTAAATTTTCAAGTGCAGAGGTCTGTGTGTGTTGGTTTTACTAGCAGTCTTTCAGCCAGATGGTCTGCTCAACTCTCATCTTGCAAGGGGCTGGCTTATTTTCCATCCAGACTATTTCACTCTGGGGAACTCCACACATTATGCAATATTATCCACCTATATGCATGAATGTATGTATAAAAGGCCAGCACTCACTCAGTTCCAATGACTCCTGCAGATGTGAATGAATGTGGACTGAAGCCACGTCCCTGTGAGCACAGATGTATGAACACACACGGCAGCTACAAGTGCTATTGCCTCAACGGGTACATGCTCATGCCAGATGGCACGTGTGCAAGTAAGTAACAGAGCTGATGGAACAGCCACACCAAGATCATCTAATCACACCTAATCCCAGCAGATTTTCTTCTTGGGATGAACTGATTTAGTTTATTCAGGATAAAGTCTTTGCCCCTGCTCTCTGGTACTGTCACAGCTGAAAGAGGCTTCCTGTTTGGTAGCTCCTGGGTGAAGTAAACTTGGTCATACTTATATTTTGGTCTTCAGAGGTCTTTTGGTCCTGACAGAAGTAAAAGTCTTTGATAGTGTTCCCTCAGATGAAGAACAGCTAGTACAATCTCAGTGCACAATCCTGCCAGTTCATCTGTTGAATAAGGATGACCAATGTATTCAATGTATTCAAGCAAAGCACCAATACAGATAACTTTTTACTGAATTTCATGCCATTATTCCTTGCTTTACGTTTCTGTGCTCCACCACTGATTTATTTTATCTGTGTTAATATGAGTTCGACACTTGGTGAAAACTATTCTTGCACACTTTTTGTGTATGATCTAAGGCTTATCTAAACTTATGAAAATAGGTATTTCTACCCTTCTTTTTTTGTCTTTAAGCATGAAATGGAAAGCATTCTGCTTTTTTAGCCAACCTGATTTTTCAGACCTGGGGAAGCTTCTAGTTTATTGGTGACAGAGTTTTGTTTGTAGAAAATATCTCATGGACTCCTGAATTTTCATATGTTAATTTCTAAACAGCTTTCTTTATAATGAATGGATTTTTGTTGTCCTGATTAATTTCTGTGTTTATACATATCTAACTTAAAATTGTCTTATTCCTGCCTAGGATTTTGCTCTTCTTGTTATTTTAAATATTGCTTTCAGGTTCTAGGACATGTGACATGGTGAATTGCCAATATGGATGTGAAGAAGTCAAAGGGCAGGTGCAGTGTCTCTGTCCATCTGGTGGCCTTCAGCTGGGACCAAATGGAAGGACATGCATTGGTATGGTTAGAGAGCTCACTCAGCTTCTTTTCTGCAGGATCCCTGAAGCCATAAGACTCTGGGGAAAGGTTAGGAAGTAGTTAACCCTCCTCGCTGGCTTAAATAATGCTTCTTGTTACTCTCGGTGTGATGTAAAATTTTAATTTTTTAAAATATTTTTTCTTGAACTATTTGCCATGTAATTCTTTGGATTACTATCATCCCCAGTAAATAATTCAATGTTTTGACATGATTTAGAGTCATCAACAGATTTGGTTTTTCCCTATTGGTATTACCTGCAGGAAGCTGCCTTGCTGACATAATGTATTAAAGGATTTGGGCATTTTCTTTAGATGGGGCTTTCTTTTATTGTGGTGACCCACAATACAAACTTCTCAGTTTTTCTCCAGAAGCCTCAATATTACCCATGAGTTTCCTGTGATGAAGAAAGCATTGCTTTATAATACTTGGTACTGTGTTCTTCCATAAAGTTAGTTCACATTTTACTGCTTCACTCATAAGAACACATGCGAAAGCCATCAGCAAATGTGAAATTATTAGATTTATTTATTATTTGTGACAGCAAAGACCAAATAATTCTCAAGCAAATTCCAGTGAGTTTTTTCCCATATTACCTTCTCATGGATCTGACCAGCATCCCTTCTCCTGGTGTAGACATCGATGAATGCTCCACTGGCAAAGCTGTCTGCTCGTACAACCGCAGATGTGTCAACACATTTGGGAGCTTCTACTGCAAGTGCCAGCAGGGATATGAGCTGAAATACACCAGCGGCCGCTACAGCTGCACAGGTAGGAGCCAGCCCATGCATGTTCCTTCTTCATTCTTCTCATTCCCACAGAGCACACCTTCCCTGTGGTTGCCCCCAGCATATTGTCCTGTCCTAGGGATGCTGCCTCGGAAATGGGTAGAAGATGTCACACTAAGAATGGTCTTGATGGGACTTTGAATTTTTGTCAGGTTTTTTTCTGTAGCCTTATGAAAAACCAAATCACTGGCACTTACAATTTATATTGCCTCATTGTGCCAAGTCAAGGTGTGCAAGAGCTTGTTCTAAGTTGGCAATTGTTGACTAAAAAATGCTACTTCTAGGAAAGGTTTAATTAAAGAACCATTTTTTGTTGTCTTGGTTTCAAACTGTGATGAATAAGCAGACCCACTATATTTTGTTTTCCTTTTTTCATGTCATTATTGAGGAATGTGAAGTAAGTGTCTTCATGACTGTAAAAACAGTTATTTGGATGGTTTTGACAGAACTTGAGGGGGAAAAAAAAGAATGAAAATAGTAGGTTTCAATTACTTTTCAGGTTTCTGTTGCATGACCGAGTTTCTCCCTAACAAAAATAAATACAGGCAAAAAGTTATCATGACATTCTCAGGTGTTAAAACAAATGTCAAAGTATGCTTAACTTCTGTTTCAATCCATTGACTGAATGCTGGGAGAACAGCAAAATATAAGTTACTGCAGCTGGTGCTGCAGGAGCATTGTTCAAGCTGTTGACTACACAAGGGCCTGGAAGTGTTGGAAATTCTACACATGCATAAAAAAGAGAATTAATGGGATTTGTTTATATTTAATTGATATTGGAAGTGAGGAGTGGGAGGAAGATCATAAGGCAGGTTTAGAGACTTAAGCTTGCATTTCATGTCTGCAAACCCTGAGAGACTTCAAGTGGAAAAAATATTTTCTTTTCTCATACCATATGTGTGCACAGGAGAAAAATTGGAGCGGTCTCAGCAGTGGGGATTTTATTTACAAACCTAAATCTCACTTTCAGACAAACCAGACTTTTGAGTCAATCTTCCTGCTACATGTTTGTTTGCTGACTTACATTATGAGAGGACCTGTCAGCTAAAAATGATGCAATCTGGATAAAATGTGAGTGGTACAAACATTTGTGCACCAACATGACTCCCTCATATGAGATAAATCAGAAACATCTTTGTAACAGAGCAAAATCAAATACTGTTGGTGCTTGTACATTTTTCTGTGAGTTGAATGTAGTTTTTCTACTGAATTTTCCTAATTCTAACCTTTTTTTATGCAGCATCATATATATGCTGAAATGTGAGAGGTAGTTCAAAGATCTTGACATCTTGGCATGCTCAGGATTACCTTCCATTGCATTCTTTCTACAGTGAATGAAAGAATGAGAATGTTTTGGTGAGCTCTCTTTTAATTGTTGCCACCCATTCTCTTGGTGCTTTGTGCATTTTGTTAATAGAAGAGTGTGTGCAACCGGCAGGTTGAATCCTGTCCTCAGTCAGGAAATCACTGCATTCACCTTGTCTTTACTGGAATGAACATTTTCCATGGATGCCTATGCCAGCATCTGTGTGTTTGGAGCTGACACCAAGGATTCTCTCCTAGTGTGAATCCTTCTGCCTCCAATAGTCTCTGCACTGGCTTGGTCTACCATCAGTGCTCACAGTACCGGGATGAGATGGGTGGCACAAACAGGCTGTGAGGAGCCTTGGGGTTCAACACAGTTTTCAATGAAGCATTTATATCTTCCCCCAGATGTAAATGAATGTGTGACAAATACACACAGGTGCAACCTCCATGCAGAGTGCCTCAACACCCAAGGATCCTTCCAGTGCAAATGTAAGCAGGGCTACCGAGGAAGTGGATTTGATTGTGCTGGTGAGTACCACTGGATGGCAGGAATAGTGCTGTGTTGTTTTCCTCCAATAATTGATCATTACAAGGCATGTTCTGAGAAAAGTCATGCTGAACAGTGCTGCAATACCAACAAAGCAAGACCTCTCCACAAAATAATTATTAACTGCATGACTCATAGCATAGTCAATACAAGTATCTGTTGTTCAAATTAATTTTGCCTGTCAGTCTTCAAGTCTCATCTCTAGGAATTGCAAGTAGAACAGAGAAATGAATTTGTCTTGAAGAAACAGAGAAAATAGTTTAAAAGAATCTACTGCGATTTCTCAATGAATTCCCAAGGGTAGCTCCTTGGAGGGATGTGCAATTCTCCCACATATACCTTCTCTTTTAAAGGGAAGTGGAGGAGATTCTTTTAGCTCTGAATGTTTCAATAGTTGGCTTTTACTGCAGTCCTCAAGAACATCTGACCAGTGTAACTCATGGGGGCAGGACGTGGCTTGCTACTGGGGAAAAGGTTTTTTTCAAACAGTGACACAAGCAATTGGATGCACCAGCCAACAGTGAAACACTAAGTGTTCTCCATGTTATATGGCAATTGTGGAAAAGCTCTGCCTTTACTGCAGCCAAAAGAAAATTTGCTGTGGGACTTACTGGGATGAGGACACCATCTTGGGCATTTAGGAGTTGAAGGCTGTGGCTTCACACTTCTTTTGGTGACAATGGCTACAGTTCCTGTGGCCCCTTCCAGTTCCCAGCAGGAAATTTGCTTTTGCTTGTGCTGCAACTGAGCAAAAACCCCCTTAAATAAGCCTCCAGTACTCCACATAATTATTCCCCCAGAGACAGAATCCTGTTTTCACAGGGAAGCATTAGTTCTTAACAGCAATTGTCTCCAGTATTAAAAAAAAAAAAAACCAAAAAAACCCTGGCTACCATGGAAGCAGTATTTGTTTTTTTCAAAAAATGAAAACTATTCAATATATAACTTAATTTTTGGACTATGAAAGGAGACCAGTTAAGCGCATTGCTTATAATGAAATTCCTGTGGCTACCTCTCATGCTATTAAATAACCTAATAAGTGATATAATATATAATTTACCTTTGCAAAGAAGGTGGTGGAAATTCTTTCATTCAATTTGTATGTCAATACATTGACTTGGAGAAAACTGCTGAAATGTCAGGCTGCAAACACTGCTGCTGGTATGGATATGACCTGTGATTTTTAAGGCACCCTTTTGCCATTTAACAGTCCTATATCTATGAAACGTTGGAGACCATTTCTGAACTGTCTGTAGCACATGTTTGAGAATCCATAGAGATGGATAGATTTGAACAATCCCTAAAAGGGTCCTAGTCATTTCCTCATCTGGCCCCTATCTTGCTGCAATCTGTTGCTGTTCTCAGGTTCATGTGTTTCCTGATTTCCCATTGTGCATTGAAAACCCACATTTCCCCTGCCACGTGCTTTTATGTGTATTCAGCTTTTATTTAAGAATAGAGTCTCACAAGGTTCCATAAGCAATTAAGATTCCTGGGGGAAAAAAATAACCTATTTTTGATTCACTTTTTTTGGTCCTACAAAATAACAGGAAAAAAGATTACTATCTTTAAGTCTACAGGTATCACTCTAATGAGCTCAACAATGACACTCCTGTTATTGCCCAGCTAGAGGCAGAGGTTACTTTTCTTCATTATGCTTTGCTGGGTATCTAAGTGTCAATAAAAATTCATGTTGGCTCTCTCTCTGCCTCTTGTATTACTCATTCATTTTTTTACTGATAGGGTAACCCTTAGACCCTATATATGATTTTGCTTCCTTATTAACTTGCCAATCCTGAGAAAGGTTGGTTTGACATAATAAAGTTTCAAAGCTTCTATGATTGTCATTTTGCTGGTGATATTCTTAAAATTTAATTCAGTATGGAGTCAAATACTGCTGTCACTCTTCAGTGAGTAACACTTAGGCTTTTGTCACAACACATTTCCTACTAGATGCCTTGCTGGCTGGTGTAGTCATGTATGAAGCACAGTCCAGTGTAACAAAATTGCCCTGATTTCTCAAAGTATCCTTCCCTAAATAAGACTAAAAATTTTAGAATTAAATTGGGTAGCATCACATATTGGTAGATAATGTTCCATGGTGCTTAGAAGAAAATAATAGCCTGGAATCTGTCTTTTAACCTATCTATGAAAGCATTCAGACATGCTTAAGAATATCTAAAAGAGGTTGATATCTTTAAGAATGATTTCTGGAACTATGTCATGCTGATCTAATCTTTACTCACATCTACAGAGTCCACCTACATGTGGTAGATTGTTGTCTACACTTCTTCAGCTCTTATATAGAGAAGCTATAAAGGGAGCTATGAAAGGATTTGTAAGCCAGTCTCCCAGGCTTGTCTCTCACCAGGTTTTTAAATGCTCTGTGAGGGTGGAAGCAGTGAGGTGCCTGCTGGAGTGCAGAGCAAGGTGTCTCCCACTGCATCCCCTGGATGGTCAGGGCCAGCAGCAGCTGCAGTCACAGGGTGTGTGGAAGGAAAACAGACCCTTGTCTGTCCCTCTCAGGTATCATCCCCAGAGAACCTCCCTTTACACAATGCAGCACAGAGTCAATGTGTTGGCATATATTCTCTTTTTTTCAAATCAACTTTCACAACTTGGTCATTAGACATCCTACACCAATCTATTTCTGCGGGCTTATAATTTTGTATAACTTCTGTGAGTTTTTCTGATGACAAAAAAGTTTTACTTTTAGCCCTCGGCCACTGTTTGCCTTTGTTTTTTCTACTTCTTGCCTTAATTCTCTCTAATTCAAAGAAAGAAAATACCTTTGAAAACTGAGATATTTTCATACTAGCGCAATAAACAGAAAGTGCACGCTTCCTGATCAATGGTAGTGAGGAAGAGCTGAACTGAGGTGGAATGCTCAAAAGCACAAAAAAAAAAATACATTTCTTTGTGCTTTTTCCAAAATTCTCTGCAGTCACGTAGACAGATAAGTGCACAAATATTTGTGACCAACATGCCTGCATTTATCTACATATTTTGAGGCAAAGGGTCCTGAAAAATCACTGCCTCAGGTGTTGCACCCCAGAGGACCAGAGAAGGTGAGCTGCTCATTCAGGCAGCCATGGATTCAAAAGAACAGACTGAGTTTAAGACAGTGTATCCTTACATTGCATTAGTCCTCATGCAATTTATGGCTAGATATAAAAAGCCTTAAATCTACACCTCTGGCTACTCTAAAGATGAGTGAAAATTGGAAGGAGACTGGTACTGTGTCCTAAAATATGCTTAGTGTCTAAAGTCTGTCTCCACAAGCATGGAGGTTTTCATAGTGCAGCAGCAAATTGGAATCTGCAGGCACATGGGAATTTATACCTTTTCATCCCCTTATTTTTGTTACTCTTGTCAGTTGATTTTCCACTCTGCTAAATTTTGCACACACAAGGAGATTGGTTTTCTGACACCACAGAGGTTATTATGTTGAACTGTAAGAATTTTCCATTTCATGAGGAAAACTTCAAAGCAGAAACTAAAAGCAGATGTTCAGGTTTGCTGAGCAGTCAGTCCTGTAGCCTTGAAAATCCCCATAGCCTCTCTGTTAAAAGTTTCTTGTTATTGATAGTCAAGAGGAAATTTCTTTGGAATTAAGCTTTCCTGTTAATTTTTATTGCTGCATTCTGAGTTTAGACCTAGGGAACTTTACATCCTTCATGACATCATCCTCCAGAGGATACTTAGTGGAGTATTAGTAAAGAGCTATCTGCAAGTATTTGACAAGCAAGCCTATAAGTTTTATCCAAAAGAAGGAAGAACAAATCCTCAAGTTTGACTTTCATTTTATTGGCGTCTGTTTAGTCCAACAGCAATCTCAAAAGCACCTAAATGCTACAGTGAGCACACCAAGAGTCTGATTCTTTCCTTACGTACAAAATAGCATGTAGCTGCACTTGCCATAAATAAAATGTGACAAATTCACAGTGATAGGATTGTATTTTCCAGGAGTGAATATAAATTCAGGGAGCTTTCCTCTTTTCCTACTAGACTGCAGTTCTATTTTATTTACTGGTGTTTTTTCTTCTGCTGTGTCTCCATGAAAAGAGGCACAGAGAAAATAGTACTACCCAAGGTTCCAAGTCCAGTCCATCTGTCTCAAAGTACTAGTATAAAATTTTCATAAATACATAGTGAGGAGCAAAATAGGAATATATTCTTGCCCTGATAATATAATCATTAGACAGCAGAAGCAGGGGGAAATAAAAATAGCTGTCTTCCACCCTCATTTTTAATCCTAAAAGACTGTAGGCACTGCAGCATCCATACTGATTGAGAATCAAAGATGGGAAGCACTATTCTGACCCACTGATGAAAATAGTTTCTCTTTATGAAAGAGCTTCTTTATAGCACAGTGGAACTGCTCAGCTTTCATTGTTTTCCAGGTAGTTCACATTAGAGACTCAAACTGTCAGTCATTTATGGCATGGTTGCACACAACATTTGATAGTTGTATCCAAAAGGATAATTCCAGAATAATTAAAATAACACCTCTTTACCCAAAACTATAAGATACAGTATTTCACACCCAAGAAGAGTCATAAAATGGTAAATTCTCAGCAAATGTTACATTTATGTTCTGGTCCATCTTGGGATTGCAGTATGGTAAAAATTTGGTATTTTTTATTCTTCTCTGAATTTTGGTGTCTACCCCTTACATTAAATAAGAGCTAAATGAAATATAATGGAGGAGCTTGATGTATGTCTTCTCAAAATATCCTCATTTCAGTAGCTTTCAGCCTGCCGTGGAAGGAAAATTAGACCAGAGAAGTTTACAAAAGACAGCCAAGAGAAATGCTCATTATTATTAGGCTGCAGTTCTTGTGGAGGGGATTCCATCTCCATGGACAATTTTAGTCCAAAAATTGAAGAAGGATTTTTTGGGGTTTTTTGCCCGAGCTCCAGTGTAAAAACGATTTAAGTAAGGGGCTCTATGGCCTGTGTTACTCCTGTCTTACATAGGAGTCCAAAGAGATCATTACTGAGGGTTGCTTTTGTCTTTTCACTGTAGCTCAGAGCTGTCAGTAGTACAGAGACGAGCATGTGCATGTGTTCTGTGCAGAGCTGAATTTATATCTTGTAGTAGAGAATTTAATTCTGAAGCTCCCTGGGCCTTGTAAAGGACGCCACAGTCCCATTTAAAAACATCATTGCTGGATGATTCCTTAGATTAATGTTTTCTATTTTCTTCTTGGTTCTAGTTATCCCTGAAAAGTCAGTGAAGGAAATTGCAAGAAGCCCTGGAACAGCTAAGGACACAATTAAGAAACTTCTTGCACAAAAAAGCAGTGTGAAAAAGCATAAAACAATCAAGAATGCAATCCCAGAAGCAGCTGTGACCCCACCTTCTCAGACCCACTTGCAGTCACTGGACTACGAAGGTGGTATTGATCTTGGTGGGAGCTACAGTGAGGAAGAGAAAGACACTGCAGCTGCTGCAGAAGAGGAGGCTGAAGAGTCAGATGAAGAGGAGAAGGAATATTTTGAAAATCAAATTGATGAGCGAAGCCTTAGAGGGGACGTCTTTTGTAAGTTTGTTTGTTTTTTAAAATGTCTGGCTTCAATGTGATTATGTCTAAACACTAAATAATCATCACAAAACATTACAGACACTTTATCAGAATTTACTTGTAGAAAATGAATCATAGAATCATAGGATGGTTAGGTTCTAGTTAATGCTTTTGAAAATACATTTGAAGATTTTGAAAAACACAGCAAGAAATTGTACAGCATATTGAAACTAGATGATCTTTAAGGTCCCTTCCAACCCAAGTGATTCTATTATTATAACTGGTTTTTAGTACAGTTGCCTCAGTTAAACATTCTTCAAAGTAGTGGCAAAAATAATTACAATGAAGAACACACACTGTCAATATTTCATTCATTACATTTTCTCTTTCCAAAGTATAGAAAAATAATAAATACTATCCCACAGCAATTAAAATTATAAAAATAAAATGAGAAAATTCATTTTATTGCTATTTAACCTGGAAGGAGAGATAAGTATATATTTTTTAAAGGAAGGATAATTTTAAAGTCCTCTGGAAAAAATGGCCTGTAATATTGTAATTCTGTAAGACAGCCAAGAAAAAATGTAATTATTCACTTAATACAGTGGAGAATACAAGCTTCCTTGCCAAAGGCATTCTCCTAAAATTGCCTGGGGTTTTTTTTGTTTTCAGTGGAAATTGGCCTGTTTCAGTTTAAGTTAAGGATATGGACTAATATTGCTTCCTCAAATTATGCTAGAGAGCTGATAAACAGAAGAAAATCAGGACTTTGCTCACCAATCTCCTCCCTTCCTACAAATATTAACAGTGAGTGCTAATGGCATGTTTCAAGTTTGCTGAAGATACCAAAATGGGGAGAATGACCCATTAATTGAAGGGCAGCACTGCTATTAAAGGGATCTGGCTGTGGAGGTAGACTGACAGGAACAATATAAAGTCCAACAAAAGCAGATGGAAAGAGAGAGAAAGCCTCATGCAACATTATGGATTTGGGATGACTGCTTAGGAAGATGCTTTGCAGTAAAAGGCAAGTTCTGCACTTCTCATTACAAGACAAATGAGGTCTCACTGGATGGATGGATGGATGGATGGATGGATGGATGGATGGATGGATGGATGGATGGATGGATGGATGGATGGATGGATGGATGGAGTTCAGACTTCACAACAGGTGTCTTTTTCAGCCTGCTTGGACAAGTCAGGAAGGATTGCCAGGAACACTGCCCCTAGGCTAGGGTCACCCTGGGTTTTGGTTAAAAGGACAAAGGGCTCTGCTCTCTCTGCCTGGGGATGCGAGGAGAACTTGGTCTCCTGTACCAGGCTATGGGACCTGATGCAATTGTGAAGGGGGAATTATGCAACCTTCCAGCTGAGTACTCTGTACTACACTAGTTGGAACGCACGAATTTTCCAGATTTCAATTTGAGTGAGAGCACACAGGGAAAATCCTCTGTCCATAGGAAAATCCAAATTATATATAGTTGTTGTGATGATTGGTGAGATTCTTTTTCAAGGACCTTCCCAACCAAACCAAAACATTTGAACACTACATACCTGGGCTAGGCAGAGAGGCAGAGTCTACTTGTTTCTACAAAAATTACCCCTACAGCTGACAGCAGTAACAATGAATATTACTGCTTGAAAATATTAAAGCATTGTGGTTTATCTGTATTTTTGCCTATACTGCCTTTGTTCCAGTCACATCTGGCCAGAATTTTCCCTTATAGATCTAAGAGATTAATATGCTGAATTTGTTAGAGAGATTTTATTTTGCTAGGGGATTCTGGCAGAAGGTTGGTGTGCTGCTTCATGCAGAGATAGCAGCATGCCCAAGGTGTAGTTTCATTAAGTTTGTGAACTCTATATTATCTGTGGCTTTCTTGTTTGACACCAGCTGTGATTCAAGGACTTAAAGCATTGTGCCATTTTCATTTCAGGATACATTGCTTAACTGTGTTTTCCTTCCTTTTAAATTTCCATATGCTGTACTTCATCCTTGTTATCATAAAAATTCAGTCATGATTCAGGCACTTAATTGCTTTAACATTTGGCTTTAGAAACACTTTCAATTTTAATGATACTGAGTGATCCTTTGGAGAACATCATTAGCTCAAATTTACAGCTCATAAATTTGTACAGTTTTTCCTTTCTTTGCTGATGTCTATTCAGCAGATTTCTTTACTACAACATTAAATTCCTCCATATAATCCCCTCAAGTATTCACATAGCATCTGCCTTTTGTATTATTAATACTGGTATTGTTTGTCTTCCAGGAAGAGTAGTTAATTAGGAAAAAAAATAGAAAAGTCTCATTAAATTGATGTATTATTCTATCATAGTAGTTATACTACATGATAAATACATAGGGAGCCATAGAAAAATATTGTAGGAAAAAAGGGAAATATATCAACATGGAAATTATTAAAATAGGCCCAACTACCAAAATAGTGGACCTTTGTGAGAATTGGTATTTACCAATCTTTTTTTTAAAAACCCACACAATAGTTAAAGACAGCAAAGTGAAGCCCACAACATGTAAGAAATGTCAAAATTAAGGTCATCAATGAAAACTTAGATTTTTTTCTTATATTTTTGTATCTTATGATACAGTTTGAAATTTCTTCAAATTACTATTTTCTATGGGATTCTTGCCTTGTCCAGTGTGAAGGAAGGACCTGTCCTCTTGTGAAAGGTGCAGTTTAATAAATAAGAGTATTTATTTATTGATAGACTAATTATTTATTTATTTATATGAATATTCATCATTACTTATATATTCATTATTATCAAATACTTAATCATAAAAATGAGAGTAAACATAGTATTGGAAAGCTCTTTATTACATGAGAAGTGCCCTTTCTGCATATGGGAGAAGACACAGAGAGCTGGGCCAAAGTACTTGGTTATATAAGCAAGGATTGCAGAGATGATACACTCAAGCTCCATTGAAATAATTAAGCACAACCTTAATTCTGACAGTTTCTAACATTTTATTGCTTTTTGGCTGTCATTTGTAATTCAGAATGATATTACCAACTGCAACTAAATTCTATATTCTGTACTTTATCCGTTTATGAAATTCACATCATGCTTAGAGCTCCTGTAGTGTCATGTAGCCAGCCATTTTATTATACAGAGACACTTCCTTTGGTAGCATCAAGAATGATGAAGAAGGATTAGTATTTGGCAATACTAAAAGTAGACTGTTTCCCTTATGGCTTCACAGCTCTTGATGCTGAACAAGAGAATTCCCTCAGTTTATCATGATGTTTGCTCTCATTCTTTTCTGGCAATTACACCACCCTGTGAGCTATTAATGCTCAGACCACAGCTTAGTTTATAGCTATACATGTCAGATTTCTAGCAAATGTAATTCTTTCAGAGCAGGATGTGGGAGCAGAGAAATGGGATATTCCTGTGAGTCCAGCCTAGTGGTATACCATATATATAGGAAGCTCATCTCAAATTTACTATGTCTTTTATTCTGCTTGATTTTTTTTACAGTGCCCACTCTGTTTTTCTGGGTTTTGTTGTTTTAATGGGTTTGATGACATCAGTGGTTAAGAACATGTGGCACCATGATATGAAGGGATTTGTATGTAGAGATTACATATCAGCTGTTGCTGCATCTAAGTTGATGGGATGGCATCTGCAGTACAGAAGGAAGGACTCTGCTGTGCCTAGAGTGGGATATATGTGTGCTTTTGTTGGTGACAGCTTGTTCTTAGGGACCATGAGAGGAGACCAGCCTTTCTACAAGACCACTTGATAGCAGAAGCCCTAAAAAGATTAATTATGACTCCTGCCTATTACTTATGAGGGAGTAAACTTTGGATCCTGGCTGTGCATGAGCATGATCTGATTAAAATATAGGCACTTTTCAAGCAGTAAGGTTTATTTGAAAACCTTTCTGTAATCTGAAGCTTTCAGCTTCTCATAATATGCAGCTGATATCTTTCAGCGAGTGCAAAACCTGATTGTAATGCCTGACTGAAAACAAAAATAGATTTGGACACACAACTGGACTCTTTCTGTCCATAGCAGTTCTTTGCTTCATAGCACATGGCTACACCTGCACATATCTCTCTCAAGTGAATTCAACTGTAATTCAATAACTTAACAAATAAATCATTCTGGCAGCTGTTGTCTTCTGTTAAATCACTCCACTCTTTCCAGAACTGATCATATTTTAATAGCTGTCTTCATTTTGGCAAAGGTTTTCACAGCCTGAGCCTCTTTCGCCAAGTACAAGGCCAAGTTTATGGCTTGAGGCTAAACACCAATCTGAATGTGCCTATTCCTAAATGTGTATATGTAAACAAAAATTAATTTGGAGAAAGAGGTATATTAATCCTTGCCTAAGTATGAATATTATCCAGGTGTTCTAAGCAATGGACTGGGTTAGGAGGAAGCTGCCAGGACAACAAGAGACGACATGCTCCTGGCAATTCATCAGAAAGCTCATAAGATTGCATGAATCTTCTCCAATTCAGCACTCCTGGAAATGCCTCCGGGCCTCTTTGTTAGTGTGTGTTGTCACTGGTGTACACAGAGCAATTTTTGACAGTTTTGAAGAAGAAGAAAGGGGAAGTGGATGGCATAGCCTTTATGGTGTTAGGAGGCTCTGGATTTGCAGTTGGTTCTGAGCATATTCTTAAAACTGAGTATGTGTGAGCATGTTGGAGTATTTAAATGGAAAGCCCTAGCTCAGTCAAACTCACGGGAAACAAACTTCCCCTCTGAACAAATGTGCATCCATGTGAAAATAATGACTTTTAAAATATTTGGCATATGCATATATGATGCAATGCTGAGTAGGGAAAAGTAATTTTCATAGCTTTTCTTAGCACAGCTGCCCACAGGATGAGGCTGAAAAGTGAACTTCAGTTGTTTCAGGCTTTCCCCTAATACATTCTGTAAGCAGTAATCCAAAGGCTTCTCCCTCACTCCTTTAAAATGGCACTTTAAACTCCTCCTGTTTTCATAGGTGGTCATGAATATATCACAGGTATCACCTGCTTATGTGTTTGTAAAGGATAGAATACCAGTGGAAGCAGATCCTTCCCTCATCTCATGTGTCATTACTTACTTACATAGGGTATGCATAAAGAAGTTGAGACTTACGATTTTTTTTTAGTGAATGCACTTATCTATTAATCACTTAAAATAATACAAAACAAACTTAATCATAAAATTTTAAAAGACTTATAGTAATCTAGAGGTCACTTAGCATAAACAAGAATATGGAATCTTCTATCTCACCAGGCAGGAGAGGATTTCTCTTGGTCTCTGCAGCTGAGAAATAATGCTTCTTGGGTAACCACCTCTTTCAGGCCAGTGTCTTAGAGAACACCCCTAACATTCATTGGTGCTGCTTTACCAACTCTTCCAGTCAGCACCAGCTATCACTGCCCTGACTGCAGATCTGTGGGCCTTTGATGCCCTAACTTTTACAAAGTCTCTGACATTATCCATTTTTTGAGGCTGCTGTTGGCAAACTGCTGCCAAGTCACTGTATCTGCTGTCTGGCAGAGTTCAGTTTCATTTGATCATTATAGCAAGAAAACAGATCAGGCCTCTGAAGAAAGATTACCATTTTATGACCTTGTGAATCTGTAATTCAATGGAGCTGTAGCTCCAGTGCTTATGGGTTAGAAGGCCCAGTGCTGTGGAAAACAGCAATTTAAGCAAATGTTTTAAATTCAGAGTATCTAATTGCTGTTAGGAATATGGGTTTGGTGGTAGAGTGGAAAATACATATATTGACTTATTAAAAAAAATTATGTCAGCTGGTATAAAGGAATAAAGTTCCATTTTCTGTTTCTGTGATGACTCAGTACTTGACAAGTTGTTTTCCCTAGCTCCCAAGGTAAAAGAAGCAGCTGCCTTTGGCCCTCACCTGGCACAGAGGAAAATTCCAATGTCGAGACCAGAGCAAGAAGGTGGCTTAATTTTATCATACAGTATTTATTTTCCTGTGTATTGTATCTTTTTGTGACAACCTGTGTTAGCCAAGTCAGAACTAGTTTAAAAGCCTTTAACATAAACCAAAGATTTTGTGAACATTAGAGACAGTATCTGGCCAAACTCTGCTACCAGTTCCAACGTGTCCTTTTCCAAGCATACTTTTACTGTTTATAACCCATGCATAGAAAGTTTCCCCACATTAGCACTTGACTTGCAATTGAATTTCACTTGAATAATTTCATAGTCATTAAAAAATAAAGTAGCTTCTATTGTCTATAAAATGAAAACATGTTGCATAGCACACAATAATCTTAAACAAACATAATAGCCAGATGTGCTGGTTGACTTTTTTTTCCAATTTAGAAAGCAGTAGTCTCAGAAATAATGGATTTAGACAACAAAGCTCTCTAAATGCCATGTACTGCATGTCTCTGTCTCATGATAAAATACATTAAAATAACAAGAATGATGCTTCTTTCTGAGGAAATTCAGAGGCTGATGTATTACTCTTAATCTGATCTGTCATGCTTGCATTGCACAGTGTCTCTTTGTGTGTGTGATGCTTTTCATCTGCACAGGCATGAAGGCTGTGGTGTGCTCTGGCTGACTCCCTTTTCAGGGTACTCTAAAGGTCAGTGGATCTGGGCCATTCCCAGCTCCGTGTAGTTGGATTATCAGGTGCTGATGTAAGGGATTCTTCTCATGGGAGGCCAGTTTCTCTCAAAGGATAGAACTGGAGCTTGAGCTGATTGCAACTACAGCAGTGTAACAAATGGAGAATGGAGAGCTCTAAAGCTGGCAGACCTCAAACAATTTCTGATGCTCGAGTTCAACACTAACAGCCCCACCTATACTTGGGGATTTGCAGGCCATTGAAAAACCGAAGTCACAGCATATAAACTCATGTGCAGGTGTGAGTAAAAAGACATTGAGCTAAAGAAAGAATTTCTACATGATATTTTGATTTTTCTGCAGTTGCATCTCAGTCAATACTACCTGAATTCAGTTTGTAATTTTAGAATGATCTGTACATCAATAACTGGATGAATAAAGAGCAAAATGTTTTAACAGTACTTAGGATATGCTCCTAAGTGCTCCTATTATCTCTGCCAATTTTCTTTTCAGTTGATTGCAGCTTCAGTCGAGGGGTTTGTGACTGGAAACAAGATGCTGATGATGACTTTGACTGGAATCCTGCTGATCGAGATAGAGGTATTCAGATATCTGCCATCTAGATAGGCTTTGATTTGATGGCTTACCCCCTCCAAAAAAAGGGGGTGAGGGGAAACAGAATCCAGGATTTTTCTTTTCAATCAGTGGGTTATCTTTATAATAGAAGAAAAGAGGCAGAGGATGCTAGGAGTGGATATTGTTTCTTTGAAATGTCCAATAGAAAACAGTAATCAGCAATATATTTCAACACAAATAAATCAAAATGTAAGAAAAATTATAAGAATGTAACTGTTCAGAATTGCAAACTACAGGGCAACGGAAACCTTATTAACTACTTGTTGTGTCTCTCCAAGATTGGTACATTTAATCACACATCTGTCATTTAGATGGATGTGGCAATGTAGTCACCCACATAGCTTAAATATCACTGGGATAACTGCTCAGAAACCTCAAACTCTGCAAGACAAACTCAGAATAAGCCAAGGGCAAAGGGCCTATTCAAGAACAGCCAATACATGAATAGGTACCAATGGGAGCCTGCTGCAACCTCAGAAAGAGCTCCATGAGAGCAATGTGGGACTGCTGAGAGGGTACACATAAAAAGGTGGGCTGGACGAGTTTGTTTGAAAGCATCTCTTTCCCTGTGACACAGAAATGTTGCAGAAGTTGCTGCAGTAGTGACCAGTGGATCCTACAGATCCTGCAGGCTGCTTACACCAGTTCCCACACACACATTCTCTTCCTCTTCTTTAAGAGTCTTTCCATGTTAGTCTTTCTTCACTAATCCTTCCTCTCCTGCTCCACATAATTCCCTAAATCCCTTCTCTGTGCTGTCACTTCCAGGAAAGCCTTACCCTGGTCTTATCCTGTCTCCCTGAACTTACATATGCTGATTGTGACTTCATTTATGGGCCCAGATGTTTTATTTCTTTAAGACTTTGTGTGTGTCTGTCACTTCACTGGTCTTCCAGGACTTGGGAAATAAGCTGTGAGTTCCCTTGTGAATTTGTCATTAATGCCGAGGACAGTGGAGAGAATATTGAGCTAGCTCAAGTACTGAAATAATCTGACCACAGAGGCACAGCAGCATGTTTCATACTTGCATTTGGAAAACAGATGGTTTTGCCTTCAAAAGATAGTGCAAGGAAGAATGACTGTAATTGCCAGTGAAATATGAACTCATCTTCTCTGTAAACTGATCTGACTTCCAACCCTACAAGTTTATTCCTTGCTAAGTACACTTCCTGCTGCTTTTCTCCAATGTGATTTTAAATTATTCAAGTAAACTACTTATAGCTTCCCCTTATTTTCTCAGCAAACGTATTCAAATTGCTAATAAATAACACAAGTGCATTAAAGATAATTTTTTAAAATTATTTTCTTTTTACAAGGTGATGGCTACTACATGGCAGTTCCAGCTTTTGTGGGGCACAAGAATGATATGGGGCGTTTAAAACTTCTCCTCACTGACCTCAAACCAAAGAGCAGCTACTGCCTGATTTTCAGTTATCGACTTGCTGGTGAGAAAGTGGGAAAGCTTCGAGTGTTCCTGGCAAACAAAAAAACTGCTCCTGTCTGGGAGGAGAATAAAGGAAAAGATGAAAAGTGGAGAACTGGAAAAATAGAGATATTTCAGGGGGCTGAAACAACCAACAGTGTAAGTATAACACAGTTTATTAGCCAATTACCATAACCAACATGCTGGTTTGATTTCCTAATTCTCAAGTGTTCCAGCAACTGTTTTATAGGCATCAGCAATCAAAAGTCTTATCTGAAATGGGAAACAGGAGCCCACATTTTAGGGGCCATAAAAGTTATCACCTGATTGTAATTTCAGAACTGAATCACACCAATTGGCTAGAATACTGATGCCAGTAATTCTGTCATTTTGTAAAAATACTGCATCACATCATAAATTAACACAAGTAATGAAAATCTGCCCTTAATATCTCACACAACAGAAGCCTACATACGTGCCTAGAAAAATGAAAATTTTTCATTTCATAGACAAGGTTGCTCTCAAACCACACTAAACCAGACCATCTGAGCAAAAGGAGACATCATGTATAATCAAAGGGGAGCCATCACCATGGGAGCAGGGTGTACCAACAAGGAACACTGTGCACTGATGTATGCCAGAAACTGCCTCAATCAGGACTTCAGCCAGTTCCTCCTCGAAATTCTGGGGGCTGCTTTCCATTTGTGTGATGGAACATTTTCAGTGCTGTGTAAAGGCTTCTACTGTATAATTGAATACAGTGAATGTAAAGGAAATGCAAGCCCTTTTCAAGGTCCTCTGCACAGCTGGAATGATGTAGAAAAGCCCTTAAATAAATGAGAATCAGAATATAAAATAAAAAACCCAGACGTCCTATTCATAAAAACAACACACCTCTTTATATATAGTATACATACTATACTCAATACATACAAGAGTGTGCAAATATATATAGGATATGCACACAAAACCTGAGGATCCAAATAGATAAAAAATGAGCAGTTGTAATATCTTGAATAAATGAAATGCATGAACATCACATGCTGTGATAAAGCTACATTATTATAAGAGGATTTCACTCAATTTGCATTTTTTTGCAATAAAAGTAAATAATCTTATTAAAATAATCCATCTGGTATTGTAAATCTATGCAGAGGATTTTAATCTAGTTCAAATAATGCACAAAAACTTTAAAAATGGCAAAGATTCAAGTAATTAAGTCCTGTGTTGTAATAAAATATTCTTCATTTATAGCATTATAACTAATTAGGAGTTGCTAAATGGTTTAATAAACTACATTTTCACCTTAATACATATCTTTTCTTATGACAGGTCACTTTTGAATCAGAACGTGGGAAGGGTAAAACTGGAGAAATCGGAGTGGACAATGTTATACTAATTTCTGGTCCGTGCCCAGAAGATACCTGATAATGGACATTGAAGTATACCAGATTTAATCCTATTTTTCACACTTTTTTAGTAGTGTATTTTTTATATACTTTTTTAATTAAAAAAACAAAAACAAAACCAAAACAAACCTATAAAATTGTGCCTTGAATCTAATGCAACAATGCAAAGAGAAAACCTGATGTGCAAGATGCAGATTACACTTTTTTGGGAGTTCTTCTAATTTTAATACATGCATTGAGTGTAATACTAGTGTATTTTATAATTCAAGGTCAGGGTTTCTGAATTATTATTTGTCAGGTTTTTTTACAATTCTACATGCTTTTTTTTCTTCAAAATCTTAAGGCTATTCATTACTCTTCTGTTTCATTTCATCTACTCCAAAAGAACATAAAGCAGTGTTTAAGAGAATGCTTCTACTTCTGGTGACATAATTTACTTTTTAGTGGGTATGTTGTTCCAAAAATCAGTATGCATCACCCGGTGTGCAGTAAGGCAATCACACACAGAGCCAGGGTGTTTGTTTATTTAAATACTTGTGCAAAGATGAGCGCTAGGTAAATCCACATAGTCAGGACACCAAGCAGAAATGATGACCACTATTTATATGTTGTTAATCTTGATATATTCCACTTATCTAGTATATATTCAGTGTTTAATACTCCACTATTGCTGACTTGTGCTGAGCTGGCTTCTTATCTTGGGCAGTCTGGTGGCCTTAAGTGTTTACTATTGTGTTATTGCTGAGCTGTGCTGAGCTGGCTTTGTTTTCTTCTTATCTTGGATGTCCTGCAGTAGCACACCCTTCCTCCCAAATTTTGTTACCCCTCTGAGTCTGGACAAGTTTGTTTGAAAGGATCTCTCTTTCCCTGTGACACAGAAATGTTGCAGAAGTTGCTGCAGTGGTGACCAGTGGGTCCTACAGATCCCGCAGGCTGCTTACACCAGTTCCCAGTGATCTTTGAAGCATGTCAAGCCCTAAACTTTAATAATATAATATTAAAATTAAATATTGACAAATAATTTATATTAGGCATGAGGTAAATATTCGATCTATCAAACAACTAGGAAGAAAGTGAAAACCTTCATTTCCTTTCTGATGGTGCTAAGAAAGTTGTAAGTGGATTCATGTCTTTGAGGAATATTTTCATTACCAATAAAGTATGTAAAATACCTTGATTGTCATCAATGTCTTTGAGTCACACAATTCAGTGATAAGAAATGATCCCTTAATAGTTTTATAAGCATTTAATGTTCACCATTACCAGATGATGTTACCAACTGGCACGGAAATACAAGAGCAAAAAGAATGACCCATTATTAATGTTTAAGAAGCTTCACATTATGTACTGAACAAAAGGCTCCTGCTGGATTGCAGGCCTACTTTACCCCATTAGAGGTGAGAAAGAATGATTTTCATTGTCCAGGAGACAGTATGACCTAGTGGCCACATACTAAGTCTCCTCTTACACAACTGAAAGAAATAATCTTTGTTGTGAGTTCCTTCATGACCCTTTAAACAGCAACAAAAAGGGTGGGGATTATCCACTATCCCCAGGAGCAGGAAGGTGAGCAGAACTTTCTCCCACAGAGCAGGAGCTGCCACCCACTGCCGCTTGTCCATGCTCACAAGTGCATGTCAGTGTACACATACACATTTGAGGGACCAGAATCCAGGTTACATCTTTTCTGAAAGGAAGTCAAATGACAATGCTGTGAAAGACAAGAACGTTATTTTTGTCTTGTGATCTCTTTGGAATGTATCTGATGGTCTGGATTCTAAGAGAACAGAGAAGCACATGGAAAAGCCCTGGTTCAGGCAATGTTCAGTTAAATATGTGTGTATACATTTTCCTCTTAATTATATCTGTGTATCCCCTTCCAGGCTGGCTGCTCACTGTTTATTACTAGTGACCCTCTTATTTAAGATTTTGTATGAAGAAGGGTACATGCAAAATGACTGAATAGAATTTTGTGCTCTAACGCTGAAGAATTTTGAAGAATTCAGCCTTTATGAACCTAAGCTTTTTAACAAAAACACTACACCAGTTCAAATGCCTTGAATTACACACATGAAGCAAGGAATGCTTGAGAGATTTCCTGTTGAAATACAGTATTTTTGTACTGTGCACACAGCTGAGGAAAGGGTAGGCAGAAGTGAAATATCTGGAAAGTTTGCAATGGCTATGCAACCAGGAAATGCAGATTTTTTGGTGAGAACTGGTTTGTGTTACAAAACAGATGCTCTGGGAAGTGTACACGGACTTCAGCTTTGACATGGGAATCTGTTTCCTGGTATCTTTGGAGTTGCTGAGGAAACTGCAGAAAAAGGACTTGGGTAAAGCAAACTCTCTTTATTTTAAGAGCAAAGACTCTGGTAGCTTTAAAATGTGCGCAAAGTTTCTTCAGTATCAAATTGAATGCTGATTATGTCAGAATGCCTGAATAACCTGGTCACAGCAAGGCAGAAAAGTATTTTTCTGGATTCACTCCTCCTTGTCTGACTGAAGTTGAACTATTCTTACTGAAGATCAAAAAATCAAAGTTTTATTTTTACTGAAGTAAAAATCTGTGTCTAGCTTCAAACAGCAATAACTTGTGCAGCACCTATATAAAATACAAAGAAGCCTAAGAATCATTACAGTCTTGAGTGCTGCAGTGTTTGAAGTGCAAATGATGCATATATGTGGAGCAACTGAGTCCACCTAAAAAAGTGCATCTGGGCATTTCTTGCATGGGCAGTAATTGGGCATAGAAAGATAAATATTGTCTGTGGAAGGCAGAGTATCTAAAGGGTATTTGCTCAATACACAAACAACAGAGAGTAAACACAATGAATATGGACCTAATATTTATTTATTGTTGCCCACCATGAATTATCACTGGGACCAATACTTTAGTGGTAGAATTCTATCCAAAAGTCAAGTCAAAAAGATTTTGTATTTCATGGAATGAGTAAGAAAATTATTTGCACAGATCAGTACCAACTAACTGCAATAACTGTCATAAGGCTTTCTGTAGTAGATGCAGAAGTGGTTTCCCCTTTGTTTGCAATGGATTATCATTCACAAGATAGCTTGCATCATAGCATAATTCTAGCATAATAAGATCTGAATAGAAAAACTGAAACCTTTTTTTGTTGTGGATAAATTCAAAGATAGCTTCTGCAGAGGCAACAAAATAAATCCATTCTGCTCAGACAGTCATATAAACCACATCAGTGCATCAGCAAATTAACTGGTACTGTTTGCAACATTCATCCTGAAGATGGAACTGCTAAGGGCAAAACCTACATATTTCTCCTTCAGATGAAAACAGTAAAAGGAGATATTATGCCTATAGTCATTAATGCCTCAAAATGTTCCTGACAGTTTTCCATTACCGTGAAATCCATTATCTACTTGATTATTTTAGACAGCAAGGAAACTGCACTGGGAGTATTTGAGCAAGTTAAAGTTATGCTGTAATCAAGTGGCTTGAACTTTGATAACATCATTTGTAACTCTCAAGTCTGATAACACACTTTAGAGACTACCCTGCCTGCAACTTAATGAAAAAAAAGAGCTTCTAGCTAATTGCCCAAATCTATACTGCGTCCTTCAAAAGCTACTCAACAGATGTGATCACTTAATCTTGAATGTTGTTACAAAAGGTTTGAATCACTTTTCTTCAGCTGCCAAAAGAACTAACAGAGGCATTTCATTTTGACCACGGTGAATACATGGAAATGCTGAGGCATGTTCCCAAAAGATGATTATCTTTTAACCTGCAGTTGAAAGGAACTTAAAACATTTTCCAGCTATTAGATGTTATTTTATATATTAAAAAATTATTCCCAAATGCAATTTTCAGGATCAAAAAGATCAAGATAATGAAGACAGGTTTTTAATAACTGCTGCTCATATTTACTTCATAATTGGTATATTGTTAATGACAGATTCATACAACTGCATGTATTGGAGGTATTGTAACTCATGACAATATATTAATGAAAAGGTAAATAGCAATGAAGTGTGAGTAATTTACTTGGTCATATGTTACATTAAAGCTTATTACAGTGAAAGATTTTTAATAGAAAAGAATTTCTAATTTGAATAGTTACTAACCTCTCAAATACCTGACTTTAAAGGTTCAACAAAATTAGACATACAGTCTCTTGGACGCTCCCCTGATCTTCAGGAAGGGTATACTATACAACTGTTGAGAAAACTGATTATTAATTTTTTTATTTGGGAAATACTAAGCTGGGGAATATTCAGCCTTCTGTGATTCAGTGATTTTTTTTAATAGCCTGATACTCTGAAAAGCTCTCAATTTCTCAATATTTCTGTATTGCCTTATAGCAATTTCTATTTCAGATATACTCCTGAGCAGAAACATCTCTTTCAACAGATTTGAGAAATCATTAAAAAAGTGATCCTTTGAGGTCCTCAGATAAAAGCTAACTTCAATCAAACATTTAGAGTGTTTGATTAATTCATCTAAAATGAAAGGGAAATATTTCAAAGTTAAACATTATGTAAAATAATACAATATATGATAAACAGTGTATTTAATTCTGATAGAAATAAGGTCTGAGTTAAAGGAAACAGCATGTCTCTAGACATGCTCTAGACATGCTCTAAAACAGCATTTAATTCTTTTGTTTTGCAGACTTCCTTTTACTTCCATAAAAAGATGGTGCTTCTCCAACACCTAGGATGGTTTGCAGGAGCACTAAATAGCGCCTCAGGTATGTTCTGACAGAGCCCAAGCTCCAGCTCTCCCTCAAATGATTCCCATGAAGAGCTTGGGAGTCAAAATGCTCCAAGAATCACTCCCTGGAGGCAGTTCATGTGCAGAAGTGCCACTTTTTTGTTGTGTAGAGAAGGTGACATGTTTATTTTTCTTCTATTTGCTCTTTAGAAAGACAGTAGCAAAGTTAGCAGCTCATTCAGGCACTTGAAATCTTTGTCCAGAGTTGACCACCCTGCTCCATTCCTTTCTGCTGCTGTACAGTGCTTAACTTTGATGCCCAAAATCTGCTTGCTGAACTGGACACCTCTGGGGAGCACTCAGTAAATCTGACTTAGGTGGATAAAGCAATCAGCCAGAGTCTGGCTTTGATTTCATGTTGATAGCAGTTTAATGTCAAATCCCTGGGGTTTGATTCACTGCAGGTTATTACAGTTATTATAATCTCCATGCTTTGACTCACTGCAGTATTTTCTTGCTATATTTGATATCTTAATTCATGGTATTTTTGTGTACTGCACAAGAATTTGCCTTCCCACTTGAAAAATTACTCAATTTACAATTATACAATACCATAAAAAAACAAAAGTCATAAACAGGATAAAATAGTACAAAATAATGATAAAAACTTCTAGAAATACATCCCATAAAGTAATCAGAAACAATATATTTCAAAATCACCCAGAAAAAACTATCCTCCCCTCAAGCATTAATTTTATTCTAAGCTAAGTAATGTTAACAGCTGATTTTAACAATGCTAGAACAGATACTGTAGAAATACTCAAGAAAGCCACATGTTCACTTACAGTGAGTTAATGATTAGCATCACCTTCCTGTCCAGGATGTAAATATATGGGAGTCCTAATTTTCTTTGTCTTCTTTGAAATTGCCAGGATTTTAAAATAGTCACCCTTTGTAGAGGCAAGGGGGCACTTGTAGACTGGCTCAAGTATGTGCACTATTGAAAATGCATGTGAGGGTGTGAATAGCAAGATAATAATGTTTGCCTTTATGGTTCAAGAGAGTCAAATTGAAAGGTGGCTGCAAAGAATCTTGTGACACTGAGCGACTGCGCAAGCAAATGGGATATGGAAATTAACTGTGGGTGACCACAAGTAATGGAATTAGAAAAAATAATCAATCTACTTTACATCAATATCATCAGTGCCTTCAAATTAGCTAATACCTCTAAGGAAAATTATCTGAGAGTGACTGCATTTTCTTCTGGAAACTCACTTGCACTGAAAAAGATCCAATATATTTTTCTCGTATTTCCTGTACTGACATTGCAGTTCACCAAGTTGTGCAGTGGTGGAACACAGGATCACTTTGTAGTTGATCTACTTGCTGTTTCCTTCAGATGTAACTATTTCAAGAGCACTGTGTGTATATAAACAACCCCAGGGCTGCCACAACAAATTCATATTTGGCTCATCAACACCAGACTGGTTCACTGCCTATGCACAGCAGAAAAGGAGACACAGAGAGAGCTGCTTATCTCAATTTCCCTCAAATGAAGTATTCTTCAGTGCTTAACTAAGCAAGTTACTCAGATGGCTTCATAACACTCCACTGACTCTGGCAGAATTTCTTCATATCCTGGCAATTCAATTTCAGGTCTTCCAGGGGGTATGATACTCCCACCATGTACTGGAACTCCTGCCAGGAGGAAGAGCCAGGAAACACATGGGAAATATCTCTCATCAACACTACCCAGTTAACTTTATGTGCATCATCCTCATAATCCTAAATTCAGCACATTCCTGTGCTACAGAAAATGCACAGGAATCTCAAGCCATGGAAATAAACAGCATGGGCTGCCATGTCAGGAGAGCTGAGCAGCATTACTGCTCAAACTCATCCACTGCTCAGTGCTGGAGGCTTTATCTCATCACACAGAAGCAGCATCAGTTCAACACCAGCCTAAGGAAATCCAGGGCCTCATCCACCTCCCTCTTTAGAACTGGATCAGAGACTGAAAATGTGAAAGTCACTCTTGAAATGAACAGCCATCCAAGAAGTCACTCTTGGTGTGAATCAACAAACTTCAAATGCTGTGACTGAAAGTGCTCTCATGAAATGAAATCTGAGTCCCAAAGTATGGCCCAATTCTTGGATTTTCAGAGTCTATGAATATGACATTTATAAAGGATTCCCTTCTGCATATTGTTAAGGATTGATGGAGATGACTGTTCAAAACACTTTGGTGGTTTTAATTTAATTTAATTTAATTATAATGTTTTGCTTCATGGTTCATATTATAGTTTTTGGGGTTTTTTTTCTCATTTGCTAGTACAAGGTAGAGAGCCTTTTCAAGAACAGAATTGCATTTCTAAATTTTGGCTTTTTTTCTGGGAACTCTAAAAACAATACAAATTCAGACTTATTGACAGGATAATCTTTAAACAAAGAAACCTTAAACTGAAGAAAGCTCTTCAGGAAGAATTACAGTGGTGGACCACAAAATGAATGTCATAGATCCTATTAAGACATTAAGATAGGATACAATTTTAAAAATAAAGTAAAAATATTTTAAAAAATTATGAATATATAATATCCATGCATTTGGTTTTGTTGGTTTTTTTTTTTAACAACAATTGTTTTAGAAAAATAAAAAACAAATTACAGAGGCTTATTTGAAGCATATACTGTTCTCTACAGAAACCTTATGATGGACCAACATTTTTCCAAATAGTTCCCTGGATACTCAATACTTTCCAGCTGGCAGAATATCTCCATCTGTTGAATAGAAGCCTACGTTTCTAGAAATGCAGCTACTTATCACAGCCAATACTGAAGTTTAAAGGAAGTTATCACTGTTACAGTAGCACTGATATTATCCTGGAAAACCATACAAAGACATATACCTATATCATTACACATGTATACATATATGTATAAATTTGCTAAGTGTATAATTTTAATAATTGAGAAAGCATTATTGCATCTGTTCTATAAACAGGAAACTGGAATAATGATCCCTTATTCATTAGATCAAAGATAATTTAATGGAGATGCCCAAACAGTCCTTTGAGTCAGAAACCAGTGTCCAGGAGGGGCATCCTTAGTTCTGACCCCATCTCAAAGGAGGGCTAATCACAAGGAAAAAGCCATGCTTGTTTTTGCCTTCCTGCCCAGGGAGCTCTGTGCCTCTGTAATAGGCAAGGCACTTTCAGCTGAGGACATAGGAATCCAATATGTACTGTTCTCATAATCACACAGGTACAGAAAGATAAAACAAAACTGGCATTTAAAGCCTTGGATCCCCAAACTGAAATGAAACTGCAAACTCCTGGATACTGCAATGAGAGCTGCTGCTGAATTCCTGACATATGTAGGCTGCAGAAATACTTCAAAATATGTAACACAGGCCACTGAATGACATGCCACATTTGAACCTGGAAGGCTCTGATCCTGTTCTGCTGGTATGTTACTGTGGCATTTCTGGACAGTCATGCTTCAAATTCTTGATGTTTTGTTTCATAAACTCTTTGGCATAGGTTCTGTCCCACACTTTTTTTGCTGTGTGAGACACAAAGAGAAGGCAAAAAGAAAGCGTAATTTCAACTGTGGCATTCGGCTCCTCATTGTATCACATGTTCAGTCCCTGATGAATTCATGAGTCTGGCATAAACACACTGTGAGTGAAGAATTGAGCAGCATTAGCAATCAGTGTGTAATGCAACCACTGTATATAATGCACTAGCAAGGAAAGGTCTGAGATCACCCAGTGATGAGCACTGATAAACCCATTCACTACAATAATTTAATAAATTATCTAGTTTTTTTACATCCTATACAACAATGCAAGGCTTTTTTTTTTTTTTTTTCCTGTGTGGTTAGTAATGGTGACGTTCATTATGTCAAAATAAGGAAAAAGAGATCTGCAGTACATTATATTCTTGCCAAAACATATTTGGTACCTTCAGGAGGTAAAATCAGATTACTGACAGCAGAGGGCAACACAGACCTCATTAGTGAATAAAACCAAAAACACGTATCAAAAAATCATCCCAGCATTTTACTGTATCAGAGTATAAACCCCAGCATCATCTATAGATTTGCTGTAGAGCCAAAATTCTGGAAGTAGTAATCTCTTAAAAAAATAATTTTGAGCACCTATGTGAAATACATGAAAGAGGAAATGCACGTGAAAGAAGAAAGCACTACAACAAAAGCAAGAACAAATACCTTTACTTTGACTAAACTACATTTACTTTTAGACATTTACTGCATAATCAGACATGTCCAGCAGACTTCATCGTATCAAAAAGCTGTAACCTTGTAAAATTTTATATTTATTTTCTTTCTCTGTGTATATCAATAGCTCCATTTAGTGTCCAAAAGATTGGTTGGTTATACCAAAAGTAACACAGTACTATATTGAAAACAGGAAGTTTTACAACTTTTTTTTTGTTGTTGCTGTTCTATGTTTGCCTTAGGTCTGATACTCATTTACCTTGTGTGTTACACTGCCTTTCCAAGCCATGTTTGCTCGAGAAGGACCATATCATGACTGAAGTTAAAGTTTAAAATTACATGAACGTAATTTATTTTTCATTCATCTTAGGGCTCAGAGGAGCATGGCGGGACTCGCCAGCCACGCAGAGAGGTACCAAATGAAGGTCGTGCCTTGCACAGGGGCCACAGGGCAGCATCATGGTGTCCCTTTCGCCCCACAGCCACGTCATGTGCCAGATCCATGCCCAAAACAGCCGGCAGCCTCTGTGGAAACTGTGCCCTCACTTACATGGGACAGCAAGTTATTTCCATGGCCGCTGCCCTCTCAGGAGCGTTTTCACCCTGCGGCAGCCCCAGGGACAGCACAGGAGCCCTCAGGGAATACACATCCCGCAGCAGAACCACAGGATCAGTTTGCTTGGAAAAGACCTCCGAGATCAGCAAGTCCAGCCCCCGACCCAGCACTACCACCGTGTCAGCCACACCATGGCACTGAGTGCCACATCCAGATTTTCCTTAAACACCGCCAGGGACGGTGACTGTCACCTGCCTGGGCAGTCCATTCCAGCATCGAATCACTCCTTCTGTGAGGAAATTCTTCCTAATCTCCAACTAAACCTCTCCTGGCACAGCTTGAGGAGATATCCTCTCATCCCGCCACTAGCTGAGCGGGAGAAGAGGCCGATCCACAGCTGGCTACGATCTCCTGTCAGGTGGTTGTAGAGAGTGGTAAGGTCACCCCCAAGCCTCCTTTTCTCTCGACTACACAACCCCCGCTCCCTCGGCCGCTTCCCATCGGACATACGCTCCCAACCCTTCTCCGGACACGCTCCAGCGCCTCAGTGCCCTCCCTGGAGTGAGGCGCCCAGAAGTGGGCACAGTAGTCGAGGCGGCCTCAGCGGTGCCGAGTACAGGGGAAGAATCGCTTCCCCAGTCCTGCTGGCCGCACTGGTATAACGGGACGTGGTACTGGTATTCCTGCTGTAACGGGACGTGGTACTGGTGTTCCGGGTACAACGGGACGTGGTTTCTCTTTCCCGACACAGCCCGCGCCCACAGCAGAGCCGCCCAAGCCCGGTGTCCGCCGGGAGCAGCGCGCAGCCGCCCGGGCCGCAGCCGCGCAGAGATGGCGGCGGAGCAGGAAGCGGACGGGCGGCGCCATGTCGGGGCCCGCTCCCGCTGCGGAGGTGAGGGCGCCGGCCCGGCGGCCGGGGCACGGTGCGGGCGGGAGCAGCGCTGTGTGTTTCGCCGGGGGCAGCAGGAGTGCGGCTTTCCCGCCTCAGTAGTGCCCGGGGAGCCGTCGTCCTTGCCTTGGCGGTGAGGTCAGGGGAATGTCGCAGGAGGCACGAATTGCCCAGGTGCTCCGCAGCCCCGGTTTACCTTCAGCGCGGTGCGACCCCCAGCTGGCTCTCGGGACCGAGGGGAACGGGAAACAGCGGGAACAGCTCTCTGAGAAGAGGGAGTTTGGTAGGTAGGGCTGTGCTTGCTGTTCCTTCTGCCCCGGCTGTGCGGGGCAGCATTCGCCCCTGTCAGAATTAAGCTAGGCGGGTCCGGGGATGTGTAGCAGGAACGGGTGTGAGGAGCCCGGGGAAGTTTAGGTTGGACATCAGGAAGAATTTCTTCACCAGGGTGATTAGATGGAATGGACTGCCCAGGGAGGCGGTGGAGTCACCGGTCCTGGAGGTGTTTGAGGACGTGGCACTCAGTGCCGTGGTCTGGTTGACAGGTGATGTTCGGTCATAGGTTGGACTCGATGATCTCAGATCTTCTCCAACCTAATTAACTCTATGATTTTGTGAAGTTTTAATGAAGAATTTAGAGAAAACCCCACAGAGTTAGCATGCCCCTGGCATTCTGGATCACAGTGAGAGTGTGTGCGGCCCACCCGTTTCCTGGGGAGCGAACGCGGGCAGATGTGCAGGCTGATCTCCCCAGGTTTCGTGGGCTGCTGACCGAGATGGAGGTTCCAGTGGAGATTCTCAGCCGCTGGTGGCATGAGCCTGATCCCCAGCCTCGGCCAGACAAGCTGTCACCTGTGGCTGGCTTCAGCGCCAAGGGAATGGGAGCTGCTTCCAAATGCACACGGCTGGGCTGCTGCTCCCAGCTGCCGTAACTTCCCTTCTGATTTATATCGAAAGTGGCTGTAATTCCACTCACAGAAGAGGCTGACCTTGGATTGGAAGCTGCAGGATGGATATCTGTAATGATGCTATTATGGGAATTCTTTATGTATTTTTTATATTGGTCTTGGTGCAGCATTGATGTCTTGAAATAAGACATATGCTGGCATAAATATAGAAAGGAGTTAGAGTTCACACTTTAAATGTAGTATTATTTTAATAGTTAAATATATAAAAATCCATTTTGTTTCAAGTGTGCTTTACCCTTTGCTTGAGCCAGTGCATCATGGGTCTTTGATCAAGACTAAAGTATTGAGAAATTATGTACTTTCACTTTTAAGTGTTCATATTTTAGCATAAGGAATGCCAACAGGCACTGATAATATTTTACAAATACCACTTGTTTAAATCATCCTCTTTATCCATTCAGGATAAATGGCCTTTTCAGGAGCATATGTACTCTCTCATACTTCGTATCCTGCATACAAAGGATTTATTTTTAAAGGAAAAAAAAATTATAATTTTTCAATGGAAAACCTGTAAAACAATAACAAAGTGATATTTAATCTAAGTATGGCCTCAGCAATGGAATGACAAATAGAAATAGTGTAGAGCCAAGACTTAACTAAAAAAATTAATGTTAAAGCAATGAAAAGATGGTGTTCATCTGACAAGTGATGAAAAGCTTGCAGAAGTTCATAAAGCATGTTTTTATTACTTACATGTTCCATTTTAATAGGAATTTGTCAGCACAATTTTCCATAAAAAGACATTGCAAACTAAACATTTACCTTTGCTTGTAGTGTGCTAGAATTTAATTCCTTGCTAGCTGTATGTGATAAAGAATAATCTTTAAAGCTATTTTGTCAAGGAAATGTGTTCAAGAGAAAGTATTGCTTATTTCTCTCCAAAATTATTCATATTTTTATTCTGAAGTATTAAGTTAACAAATGTGCCTTGTTAACAAATAAGTCTTAAGTACATTTTACCTACTTATTTAGGCTTCTGTTTTCAAGACAGTCTGTTTTGTTGGACTTTTGTGCCTCAGTGCAGAGCTCAGTGATAGAAGGAAGTGTGATCCACCTCAGGAAAGTTTTGTTTAGATTGAGGTTCTCCAGGTTTCAAATAGGTACATCTGCAAAAGGATATAAACAATATTTATGGAGACTAAAAACTAGATGGAAGAAAGTTTGATGAGGTCTCTCACTTAAAAGCCAACGTTAAACCTGCAGCTCACAACATGTTCTTTTTTTCTGCAGGTTTAAAAAGTGCTGATTCTCCTTGGGTAAATGAACAAGGAATTTAAGACAAAGTCACAAAATAGTGGAGGAAAGCTGTAAAGCCAAGAATGAACATGAAAGGTAACATCTTTATAGAGAAACAATTTTCAGTCATTTGTAGTTATAATAGAACATGTAAAAGTCTGAATTTTTATTCAGGTACTGGCTGCTGGAGCCATGTTGTGTATAACACTGCAACCGTTCCTTTTTAAAAAAGGTATAAACTCCTAATCATTTTGACTGCAGTGGAAAGATGGGAAGACTAGAGGCTTACAACTTCAAAAGAAGTGCAGAACAGTTTGCATATTTTTTTTTCCTTCTAAGAGCATCATAGTGTATAAGCCAATCTCAATGTACAAGGAATTTTGAATTATGGTTTCCTAGTCTTTGGGGGACAATGTTGCAAATGCTTCTTGTGCACAGACATTGAGTAGAGGGAGCAGAGCAGCAGATACAATCCCAGTGGTGTTGAAAGAGCCTCAAAACATACAATGAACTGAAACTGCTACCTGTATAAGGCAATGCAGTTAAAGTACCTTGAAGAAACTGACTTCTACTTGGAGATGCCACAGCCTTCCTGAAATTTTTGGCTAGTTTGCAGTCTGAAGTGATTAGAAATATGGGTATGAACATTTGCATCCATGCAGATGAAAAGTTAGGAGACTAAACTATATTGCATAAAAGTAGTTATTTAATAAATGATTACACAAGTCCACTTAGATCCTATTTCTATTGCCAGGTATGTTTCTTGAGTGAGGGAGAACGTTTATAGTACCCTCTTGCTGTGGGAGAATAGCGAAACATTGTTCACATTGTCTGTCAGATGTAACAACAATTCTTTTTTATCCTAAGATCTGTTGCTGTTGAAGAAACATGGATGTTAGGAAGTGAAGCAGTGATTTCACAAAGTGCAAAAAACTCTTTTTCACAGTGGAGTTTTGGTTCAGTACTGAGGCAGGTGATGTTAAAGGATTGATATTAGCATTTTCTGCTTGGCTCAGCTTAATTTTTGCTCTTTATGATAGAGATGTGTTGGGAAAATGCCAGATGTATTTCTAACAAGCTTGGATTTTTATGCAGATGATAAGCTGTACTCTTTAGCTTGCAGGAGACTCTGTTAATATATAATCACTAAAGTTACACTATGGTTTGTTGAAAACTGTGTGCAGCTGCACCAAAAGCCTGAATTTCATGATAAACCTTACTGCAGCAGCATTAAGGCATGTCTGAGTCATCTGCTGAAGTTCTATTCAACACACTTCTTTTCCTATCTATTGTCACTTGAGGCCAAAATGGGAGTTCATGTTTAGAAAATGTGCCCTGTGTGTCAAAAGCCTGACTTCTGACCTGCTTGAAGCCCCAGCTAGTACCTCATACTGACAAGTACTGGAAAGTGCCTGAGAGAAAAGGGATTCCTCTGCCAGCTTTGACAAGGCTTTGTCATGAAAATTTGAAAAACCAGGGAGCTCCATGGAACATTGCTGTGACCTTGTGCCCAAACTAGGAAATGGATTTTAGGATAAAGTTAGTTAATACTGAAAAATAATCTGGTTGTACCTTAGAGAAACCCTACAAGTGTTTCTTTTTGTGAAATGGTACAAATTTTAAAGCAGGTAGACATTCACTTTATTTATACATAATTGCCAATTAAACTGTTGATGACAAATCTCTCAGAACTATATATAAATTTTATTATTGCCCCCGAATCATAATGTATTAGAATGTATTGTGAGTCTGTATATCTGTCCAATTGTGGAAGAGGTTAGCTAATATCTCCACTTGACACTTGTAACCTGTAACTTGTTAAAAGTAATTTTCGTAATTTTTTTTACTCCATAGAATTGTTTTATTAACAAGGTCAACAATATCAGAAAAACAATAAAGATTTCCTATCGGTGGAATAATTTATTACTTGTAACATTTTCAGTGTTTTAAGTAGTCAACTACATCATTAAGTAGAAAAATTCACTTGGTTAAGGAAGACAGGATATAGGAAAAGCTAAAATATCTTCCAGTGTGAATGAGTTTAACTGTAAATGAAGTTATTAAAAGGAGCCCTTAGCAAGGTACTGTCTGCTGGGATGTGCATCCTCTCTAACATCAGCAGAGCATCCTAGAACTCAAAACAGCTGTAACTGTTCAATTTGTAAAGTATTTTCTCATTTTGTTTTTGCCACGGAACAAGTCAGGGTTTAATTTATCTGGTGTAGCTGTAATATACTGAATCTTTTCATGAGCTCTGTCTTACATAGTGGTGTCAAATGAAGCCAGTGGCTAAGCAATCTGGTAAGGACAACAGCTTTTCCTATCTCATTAAATCCATGCATGTTTGATCTTATTAGAAAAAATGTGCTGGCAGCTCTGCATTGGGATTGATCCCTGAGGCTTGAGAATCTCATTATGTGCTCTATTGATTGTTTAAATTTTTTTAAGAATATAAGAATTCAATTTTAATTAAAAAATTATGGGTCTAGAAGAAGCAACTCCAAATAAGGATTAAAAATTGGCCTTGAAAAGAGGATACTCTGTGCGTCTTCACATGAATGTGATACACTCTACCATCTCTCCTCTTCAAACTTGCTAATTTGGGAGGAAAGCTGTGGGAGAATGATTTCACTGGGAGAAACACAGGGTGGAGGCAGTATAGCTCCAGATTAGTTAAGAGTGCTGTAGTTCAAGCGCTCTGATGTAAAAGATGCAGAACAAAGCTACTTCTCCATATTAGTGCTGTGTACTCCAGTGCTTCTGGATCTGTGAGTGAGAGGTGACTCTTGGTCAGTGAGGTGTCAATGGTCATGGACAACTGGAATTTATACTGTTGTATTGCCTCAGTTCTCATTGTATTTGCTTAGCTTTATTCATGTGGCTGTTCTTTGAAGATGAGATTCTGTCTAGTTCTGAATTTTTTAGGTGTGGGAGGCAGTCCTGTGGAGAAGCAGGAAGAGCTCAGATTTTTGCTGAGATGAAATAAAATCTCCAGTAAATGGTTTCTTGGTGACATTGTTGATATCTGCTCTCCCACTGTAGATAGGATGAAGAAATTTTTTTGGGGTTAGAGGCTGGCTGAGAGAAATATCTGATTTCTGCTTAGGCTCTTTAATTTAAAATAGCATTCAGTAATTTTCATTGTTTATCTGGGATTTAGGTTGCCCAAAGTAAGCTGGTGTTTCTAGGACTATGCTATGCACCATCTCTGCTATAGCTTTAACATTTTTAACACAATGTTTGCAGAACATTTATTCCCCTGTGTCATGGTTTAATCCCAGCCAGCAGCCAAACCCCACGGAGCCTCTCACCCAGCAGTGGGTCTGGGGAGAGGATCAGAAAGGTAAAAAACAGAAAACTCCTGGGTTAAGATAAACACAGTTTAATAGGAAAAGTAAAAGCTGCACACATAAGCAAAGCAAAACCAGGAATTCATTCACTACTTCCCATGGACAGGCAGGTGTTCAGACATCTCCAGAAGCACCTACCATGTCGTCACAGAGACTTGGGAAGACAAACTCCATCACTCCAAATGTCTTCCCCTTCCTTCTTCTTCCCCCCACTTTATATACTGAGCATGATGTCAGATGGTCTGGAATAGTCAGTTGGGGTCACCTGTCCCAGCTGTGTCTCACCTCCCAGTCTCCCATGCACCCCCAACTTCCTTACCAGCATGGCAGTAGGAAAGGCAGGGCTCTGTGTAAACCCTGCTCAGCAATAATAAAAACAGCTCCATATTATCAGCCTGTGTTCAGCACAAATCCAGAACACAGCTCCATATGAGCCACTGTGAAGGAAATTAATTCTACCCCAACTGAAACCAGGACACACTGTTAGGAGTACTTGACTTCTGATCCTTGTCTGGGCTGTGGTCTGGATGTTTTTTCCAATTACATAGGATTTCTTGGAGAAAAGCTCACCTACAGTGGGGGTTAGGATGAGGAAGGAAAGGACAGGTGTTCACCCTTCGAAGACTTTCATACACACTTGCTTGGATGCATTCTGAGTTTGTCTTGGTTTTTCAGGGTTAAGACAAAATGGACTATGGTTTTGTACAAGAGAAGGTGTAAAGCAAGGACAAAGCATTTATCCCAAATACTTTTGGGCAGGGCACTGCTTTTCCTGGGGACTGAATTTGCACTTAAGAACAAGTGTCTTGGGCTAGGTTGTTTTTTTGTTTGTTTGTTGGTTGGTTTTCTCTTACTTAGTCATTTTACTGTTTAAAAATGTTGTGATTCAACTTGGTATTATTACAGGATGGCCATATTTTAAACCTGAGGTAGCCTGATGGTTTTTTTTTTTTTTTTGGAAGCAAACTGGCTTAGAAGGTTTTTATTGATTGGCATCATTTATTCTTGTAGACACAAGTGACTCATTATACCATGCAGTCAGAGTGAGAGCTTGTAATGATTTGGCAAGAAAGTGCCTCATCAGCACAGCATTACCAAGTCTCATTGTAAATATGAGCCTCGTAACCTTCAGTGTAGCTTGGGATTCAAACTGATGTTCTCATGCATATTTGGAAAGTCATGGCAGTTCGGTGAAGTCCCTGCTGACTGGAAAAAGGGAAACATCACTTCCATTTTTAAAAAGGAGAGAAAGAAAGATCCAGGGAACTACAGACCAGTGAGGCTCACCTCTGTGCCTAGGAAGAGCCTCCTGGAAGATGTGCTAAGGCATATAAGAGACAGGAGGGTAGTTCAAGGTAGCCAGCGTGGCTTTACTAATGGTGAGTCATGCCTGACCAAGCTGGTGGCGTTCTATGATGGAGTGACAGCAAGAGTTGACAAGGGAAGACTGACCAATGTCATCTATCTAGACTTCTGTAAGGCCTTTATTATAATCCCTCATGGCATCCTTATCTCCAGACTGGAGAGACATGGGTTTTATGGATGGATTCATTCATATTCAGTGGATAAGGAGTTGCTGGATGGATGCAGCCATAGAGTTGTGGTCAGTGGCTCTGTGTCCAGGTAGAGGCTGGTAGTGAGTGGTGTCCCTCAGGACTCTCATGGGACTGGCACCCTTTAATATCTTCATCAGTGACATGAGCAGTGGGATCAGCAAGTTTGCAGATGACACCACAGCAGGTCAGGATGCCATCCAGGGGGCCCTGTACAAACGTGAGGAGTAGGGCCCATGAGCACCTCCTGAGTTTCAACAAGCCCAAGTGCAAGGTGCTGCACCTGAGTCAGGGCAATCCCAGACATGAGCACAGACTGGGAGAAGTCGTCACTGAGAGCAGCCCTGCAGAGAAGGGCTTGGGGGTTCCTGTGGATGAAGAGCTGGGCATGAGCCAGCAGTGTGTGCTTGCAGCCCAGAAGGCCCATGGACCACAGAGATGCTCAGAGAGCTGAAGCACCTCTCCCATGAAGAAAGGCTGAGAAAGCTGGACTTGGTCAACCTGGAGAAGAGGAGGCTTTGGGGAGGCCTTACTGTGGCCTTCCAGTACCTTAGGGTGTTTATAAAAAAGGAGGGAGAGGGACTTTTTATATGGGTAGATAGTGCCAGACCAAATGTGAATGGATTTAGATTGAAAGAGGGCAGATTTATAGTAGATATTAGGAAGAAATTCTTTATGCAGAGGGTGGTGAAGCACTAGAACAGGTTGCCTGGCAAAGTTGTGGCTGTCAGATCCTTGGGAGTATTCTCTTGATTGCTCAGAGACCCAGGTTAGATGGGTCTCTGAGCAATCCAGTCTAGTAAGTGGCATCCCTGCCCATTGCAGGGGTGTTGGAACTAGGTGTTCTTTAAGGTCCCTTCCAGCCCTAACCATTCTGTGATTCTGTCACTGCTAAAACTGAAATGCCCTGTGCAGGTGTGGGAGGGTTGAGGATGTTTGTTTTCCACTGCACACAATTGTGACACTATCATTTGTTCTTTTTCTTACAGCTCCACCTTAACAAAGATGCATGATTCATTTCGTAACTTAGGAAAAAAACTAGTCTTTCTCAGATTTCTTGTCTCTTAGAATTAGGAACACAGCTGAACTGTGGAACAGTGCTGACTGAGTTCGATTAAGTTAACTTTATAAATATTTGCTCAGCAGCATTTGTCAAATTGCATTAAATCAGGTAGAAAAGTAGTCAAATTCCAAATTAAAAAAAATCAAAGCACAGTGTACAGACAATAACTGGATAAGGGATATACTCTTTCCCTCCTGTCTGTATCCCAGCATCTATGGATTCTGCATGGTTTGTTTGCCAAAATTAGGCAAATATGTACCTTAAAAATGTGAAGTCTCCTAAAGTTCTTAGCATAATTATTTTAACTTTTTTCTTCACAGGCTGGAGTTTTTCATGCGCATTTCAAAAGATTCCATGGGTTTGCTATGCCACAGCTCCCTCAAGTGGTAGAATAATTTTCCATTTGGAATTGTGGTTTGATTTCTGTGACACACTTGCATTCTCTCCAAAAGGTTCTGGGGCTTCTCCCAACTTACTGTTCTATCTGATTTATAACAGAAACATCAGAGTTCAAAGAACAGGAGTCTGAGCAGGGAAGAACTCAGGCTTGCTATACTTGGGTTCTGAGTGAGCTTTGGCTAGAAAATACACTGCAATATTACCATGACATCAGTAATTTCAAGTTTCTCCCTCTTGGTACTCTGAAGACAGGGAACTGTTCTTGCTTTATCTTGGCTCTCCTACATGACAAAGCTCTTCTTTCAGTTCACAGCCTCTGTGTTCCTGTAGCAGAACAGATGAGTGGATGCACTGACATTCTTTTTAGTATGATGATGCAGAGTGCTCAACTTAAGTATGTGAAAACTACATCCTGTTTCTCTGAGTTTGAAACTTCTTGAGTAATAAATTGGTTTCTGAAATCACCATTACTGAGGTTTTGAAGGACTTGAAAACATAAGACAAGTGTTTAAATACAGCTTAAGGGAATGTTCAGAACATTTACTATGGAGGATGGGTTGATTCTGTTCCTATAGAAAGAAATGCAGTCTTATCTGCTCTGTCCTTCTCTTTTGTGGAGATCTTAGGTCCTACCTAAAGTTTGAACTCGTTCAGGTCATGTAACAGACAAGTTAGCTGGTGGTGGTCATAGAAACAACAGTGTATAAATTACCCAGATGTATCTCTTGTCCCTTCCCTACCCCTGCTCTCAGGAGTTTTCATCATGGAAACGATGCTGCAAGTAACCAGGTTGTGACTTCTTCCCATAGGCATGTATTTAGCTAGCCTTGTCTCTGTCAGGCAGAGGAGTTTTTCTGGAGTAGAATCAGGATGGATGCAGTTTCAGACAAAACATGGGTTTTGTGCATAAACTTAGAAGACTAACTGTGGAAAAGAAGAACACAACACTTAGAACACACCATTCATTTCTTCATTCTGCATTTAATTCTCCTTATCAGTAAGAAGAAGAATAATGTTAGGAATATAAAATTATTTTTGCATGCAAATTTGCAGTAACAATGCACTGAACATTTTTTGATCAAAGGATTTAATGAAAAGGAATCAAAAGGAAATACTATTGAAACCATGAGATTCTTCATTCTGATGACCCTCTTTGATTTTCCTGTATGGGTGAGACTATATAGGAGCATGCTTTAATAATGCTACAGCTGCAAGAAAATATAGAGGGATCTGTCTTTAACCCTTGAGAATTTTCAAAATTTGTAGATGTCAGTGTTTTTAAACACTGCTGGTGTCATTGTTTTTGAGCTGCCCCATCTTGATAATCCATCTGTAATAGGATGCCAGTGCTAGTATTAGCTAGCACTGTGAGGGGAAGGGCAGCAGTGGGACCTCAGTAAAAGTCACAACACTGACTTGCTTCTCTGATAGCTGTAAGGAGAAACTTCTGAAAGAGATGATCTCTTGTATAGCAAGTGACAAGTTGAGGGTCATGTAGGAACTAGAATGGTGTTTTTAAGAAAATTGTAGGAAGCCCAATGATATATACAAATAAAATAGTGTAAAATAGCAAAAAATGAAAAGAAGACCTTGTGTGAATATACAGAAGGTGAATTAATGTTGTAACTGCAGGAAAGGTGATGATCTTTTTGTTTGTTTCCAGGTTTAAAAATGTCTGATCTGAAAGATATTGTACACAGAGCCCATTGTATTGAAACACTGCTTTCTGAGAACAATTTGCAAGATATTGAGGATCATCTGAAAGAACTTGCAGATGTTGATATGACTGTAGAATATCTCCAGGGGACAGAAGTTACCAAGGCTGTATATAGAGTACTCAAGAGGTGCCCTTCAGGAGAGTTGAAAAAGAAAGCAAAGCAGCTATTGTCAAGGTGGAAAACACTTTACAAGAATAACTGTGCTCAGTCAATGCAAGTTAAAAAGTCAGTTTCTGTGTATGTGAAAGAAGAAATTGAGCATCTCAGTGTAGTTCCTAGAGAGCAGTTGCTATCTGAAGGACCATGTCAGCAGGAGGCACTAGATGGTACTAGCTCCAACACTTTGGTCCCATCACAAACTGTTAAAAATGTGGTATGTAACAATGCAGAAGGCAGTATTAATCAGCATTCTTCTGAGGAACAGCACACTGTTCATGAAGATTCTAAATCTGTTGTTAGCGAAGCAAATCTGCAGCAGGATCTGATGAGAGCTCTGAGGTGTAAATGTGTGGATCTTCTTTACAAAGCTTTGATTGATTCTGCCAAAGATGAAGAAAAAACTGTTAAATGGCTAGAGTTAGCTAAAGAAATTGAAGAACATATTTTTGCCCTTCATGCTAAAAATGATAAAAAGTATAAAAATTGCATCAGAAGTAAAATCTCTAACCTTAAGAACCCTAAAAGCTGCCACTTAAAGCATAACCTTTTTTCAGGAACCTTGAGCCCAAAGGCTTTTGCTGAGATGACAGTGATGGAAATGGCCAGTGACGAACTGAAACAGCTCAGGGCTCTGTACACAAAATCATCTGTTCAGGAACATCAGCTTCCACAGGTGATTAATGGCACACAGACAAACAAAATAAAGTGCAGACGCTGTGAAAAATTTGATTGCACTGTCACTATGATTGCCAGAGGAACTCTCTTCCTTCCAGCTTGGGTGCGAAACACAAACCCAGATGAACAAATGTTGACGTACGTTATTTGTAATGGATGTGGAGAACAGTGGTACCACAGCAGATGGATTTGTTTGTAATGCTGTCCCTCTATAATAAAGGGCTTGGAAATGTGTATGACAACTTACCTCTGTTGAAACTCTGTAATTTTAAATTCTGTTCTGATACTGTGTGGGTGCTGCCACTAAAAACAGCAAAATCAGTTTTAAAAACCCGCTAATGTATCTTTAAAGATGGCTTGAATGGATCTCACATGTTTTTAAGTAATGTAAATATGTAAAGAAATAAAAGGTAAAAGAAGAAAATGGTTACACTGTATCTGAGTAGAATGTGTGCTAGTAAATCCATTAAAATTATTCCAAATGATAAGTTTTTCCTGAAGGGAAGGGATACTTGGAATTTTTTCTAACTTCAGGAGAAGTTCTTTAACGGAACATAAGTTTCATTTACAGTAAACAAACTGTTTCTAAAATTGCAGTTCACATACTTATGTGCATTGCAGAATGTTCAGCACGGATTCACTCCTTATTTAAATAACTTTTTGCAAGCAAGTGTTAGATTATTTAGTTGATTTGAGAGGTGATTTTTAGCAGGGAAAAAAGAAACTAAAAGTAGAGCATTAAAGGGGGTAGAAAGCAGCTAGCAAATGAAAGCAAGAATGAGATTCTGCTTTAGTGTTTTTAGCTATTAGAAGGAAAACAGGACATGTGACAGTCTATTGGTATGCAGGCTGGATTTACAATGTAAGATGGTGTGTCCTGCTACTGCAAAGAAATTAATGCAAGATCAGACAATTATTTCAGAAAATGATGTAAATATGTTGTTGGATGTATGTTTATTTAATAAATAAAATTAATAGCAGTGGATATCCTCTCTGGGACATCTGTCCTGAACTGAAAAAATTATTGTTATTATGGCACCCATTACCCACAACCAATGAATAGAAGGAAATCCAATAGCAGAAGTTTTTGTACGTATTTTTGTTCCAGAGTCAATAGGATTCTCACTCATCATTCACTAGAAGTATTTATTAAAAAAAAAAATCTCACTGAAGTAAGTGACCTGTATCTTTTACAAATACACAACAGGCATTTTCCACTTCAAGGTTAAAAAATATCAGCAGAGCAGAGAAACCTGCTGAGTATTTGCTGGAGGAGTTGAGGACAGTTCTGCGCCCATCTGACTGTGACACAGCTGAGGCTGGCCAGCTCCTCTGGGCTGAGCTGCATGACCTCTCAGAGAAAGGAGTTGGAGGCATGAGATGGTAAAATAGGTGTTGGTGAACTAAATGCCAACCAGGACTGAAAGACAGGCCTTTATCTGTATATGGGGAAATTTATGTGTAATCTGACATTGCAAGGGACACATAAACTGAAAAAAAGAAGAAAAATCTTTCTCTTCTGTGAAGGGTTAACAATTGCCTTTCAGCAGCATTAGTTAGATTTTTAATATGTAAAAACATGTGATTTAAGTGAATTGCACTGATGTAAAATACACATTAAATCTTTAGGCCAGACCCCCAGTGTTCAGCTGTGTAACCAAGGAGTTACTATGTGGCCTTCCTTCCCAGCCCTTACTTGTGTGCTGGAATTGATGCTTATGAGTGGTCCTGCTTAAGTGGCAGTACTTTTGTGTAAAGTATAATTGTTAGCTTTCAGTGAAACTATAGGAAAGCAAACACTCCTGTGTTAGTGGATCACAGCAAGCACAGGATTGTGTGCAGTCATTTTGAAGGTCATGGTCCTGTTGAGGAGCGCTTTATGCCAGCATTGTGCTGTGTCAGAACACCATGTAGCAGAAGACTTTATTTTAGCTCTGAACAACTTATAAATAATTTCTGCCTGCAGTTGGTTTTGAAGCCATTCCAGTAATGTACAGCTCATCCAAGTTTTATCTTGGCAAAGGGAAATATTACAAGGCATGGAGGGTCTTTCTGACAGAATATATTTCAAGTGTAAAATTTTTATCTGTAACACTGACTACATTTGTGATGTAATATGTAACATCATTTTCTTTTGAACTGCCCATCACTAAATGTGTAACTGTGCAGGCTTAAAATATTTGGCTGGCTAAGATTATATGCTATATTATATGCTTTGTCCCAAAACGTCTTTAAAAAGCCAACTTGCAACTACATAGTGTGTACAACAGCAGGAGTACAGGAAGTGGAGTCCAGAAACAAAAGAAAAGCTTTAAAAAATGAGATGCTTTATATTGTTGAAGTATTTTTTTCCCATTTCATTCCGGGTGAGAAAAAAATCTCTGGACTTCTTTAAGCAGAGACCATTAATTTCGGTATGATGTTTAGCATGTCTCTGCTGCTACTCCTACAAGGAGTGTGTCTGTAGAGGTGATCCCCACAAACATAGGACAAATATATACTGAACAAGGCTAAAGTCTGTATTTGTCTCCATGGGGTTTTCCAGAAATGCTGTAAACTCAACTCTTTGAATCCTGTGATTTAACAGCAGCAATAAGGTCTTTAACATAAATTGCTCTCAAAGATCAAGCAGCCTGTAGCTGCAGAACTTGTGATACATATCTTAAGAAGATGAGAGCTGAATTAACAATGAATTTCACACAATTTTCACTGTAAAAACAAAGACGCTATTCTATATCTGAAGTGCTCTATTAATTGTAGTCAACGCCGCTCCCTTAACACCAGTAACAAAACTCCTTCTGGTTCCTGGAGATCCCCTGCCAGATCCACTTCCATCTGTTCTGTTGCATGCCTTTTCTATCTCTGTCATATCCCTCTTACTGTTCACTTTTTAGGGAGGTACTCAGCTGCCATTTCTTGTTTATAACTCTTTCTTCTTTTCAAAACCAAAAGGAGATTTTTGCTGTTTATTTTTCATTTAAAGTGTATTCATTTCTGTCTGCTGTGCTATCTACATTTGCTACTAAAGCAAAGAACTACAGCACTTTAAACAAAAAAAAAAGCCTTTTTTTTTTTTTTTTTGTGCCAAGGAGGAAAGTTAGCTGGTAACAGGCTGTGGTTAAGGAGAAAATATTACAGTCCTTCAGGAAATCTTCAGGGTGTAATGGTCCAATTCACAAACTGCCTGGAAGATAAGGAAAGAAACAAGAGCACTTTGATAATTTCTTGGATTTCTTGGGAGCTGGCTTGCTGCATTCTGGTATTAAGAGAGCCATAAATGACTTCACATCCCCTTATTTTGTACTGTTGTAATTCAGCCAAGAAGTGACAAAGTAATGTTTTACTGAGGCCATGTCATCACTTGCCAGGATGGGACATAGTCTCCTTGCCAGCTACAGATAGTGAAAAGTATTATTCACAAGCTCTTATTATAAGAGAGCTTTGCTGATACAGGACTTCCTCCTACTCACAAAAAGTTGCCCTTTATTTGCCATTGGATGTTTTTTGTGCTGTCCTCTCTGACATGGCATAACAACATGAATACACCTCTGTGAACAAAATCCCTAAAGTGCAAAGTCAGCTTTCAGATGAAGCTGCATGTGAGGGAGCAGCAAGGGTGGGTTGCTGCGCAGGGGGAGGCAAGCCAGGGAAGGATGGTGGGTGACAAGGTGTGCAGGGACAATGGCTACAGTTATAAGGGTTACCCAAACAAGAGCAAGGCAGGTCTGGTGACAATGATCTGCCAAAACTCCAGTGGGAACTGGGCAAGTCTGGGGACGTGTTGTCAGATGGAGACTGATGGACAAGGTGGGGTGCAGGAACAGGGCCCCTGGCTCTTAGAGTGCCTGAGCCAAAACAGGGCTCTTGCTAGCAGTGGGATTCTGAAGCAGCTGCCCCCAGCAGCCACCAGCACTGCCCCAGCCCTGCTCCCCCACACTGGGATGGTCAAACAGTGGCCTCAGACAGGGGCAGCCCCACAGCAGCCTCCACCGGGACCCTGCCTGTCTGCAGAATTTAAGCAGGAGTGATTTTGGTGCACTTGTTTCAAACTGCATCCTGACTGGGCATGTTCTTCTGTCTGACCTCAGGACTGGCAGGTGTGCTTCATGTGACCAGCCCTATCAGAGGCATTATTTGTTCTACAATTTGTGTTGTTCTGTAGCAACTGTTGTGTTTGTTACATACATGGTATGTAACAGAGTGGACACAAGGAAAAGGGCCTTCAGTTCCTGATCATCAAGCCCTCATGCACGTGTATTAACCATGAGAGTGACCCTACGATGCTCCATTTTGCCTATAAAATCATGAGCATAGTAGCCATGGTTACACCATGGTTCTTTTCTATTTTCTTATATGCTCCCATGTAAAGGAAATAAAAATACATCCTATCTGAGAAGTTCAAGAATTTTGTTTCTAAACAGAACTTGAAAAAATGAGGTATCTGGACAAGCTGAAGTGCTGAGTTAAAGTGGATCCTCATGAGGGTCAGTGAGGCCAAGTACAAGATGCTGTACTGGGGGTCAGGACAACCCCTGATGTCAATACAGGCTGGGAGGTGAATGGATTGACAACAGCCCTGAGGAGAAGGACTTGGGGTGCTGGTGGATCAGAGGCTGGACATGAGCTAGCAATGTGAACTTGCAGTCCAAAAAGAATCACAAGCAGCACAAACAGCAGGTTGAGGGAAGTGATTCTGCTTCTCTGCTTTGTGCTCATGAGATTCCAGCTGCAGTCCTGCATCCAGCTCTGGGGTCTCCAGCACGGGAAGGACATGGGCCTGTTGGAGCAGGTCCAGAGGAGGCCACCAAGATGATCAGAGGGCTGGAGCACCTCTTCTATGGGGAAAGGATGAGACAGCTAGGGTGGTTCAGCCTGGAGAAGATAAGACTGTGAAGACCTCATTGAAGCCTTCCAGGACTTAAAAGGGGCTTATATGAAAGATGGGGAGAGACTTTTTAGTGGGGCCTGTTCCAGTAGGATGAGAAAGGAGCATAGATCCAGACAGGACAGACTGACTGTATTCAGGCTAGGAATTTGTTTTTTTTTTTTTACAGCAAGGGTGATGAAATCTTGTAACAGGTTACCCAAATTGATGGTGGCAGTGCTCTGAGCAATCTGATCTAGTTGAAGATGTCCCTGCTCATTGCAGGGTGATTGGACTAGATGACATTTAAAGGTCACTTACAAGCCAAAATATCCTGCAATTCTAAATTTCTTCACATGTATCCAATGTGTTTCAAAACGAAATCCAGTGTTGTTTCAAAACAAAAACATAGTAGCTTCTCCCCAAAAGATATTAAAATAGAGTAATTATTTCCTTCATTTCTAAATGCAGCTTTTTCTTCTGTATAAACCATAAACTAATGATTTATAATTGATCATCTCTTATATACATTAAAATTATCATAATTTAAAGTCCACTTCCCTTCTCCTCCAGCCCTTGCTTGTCTTTTATTCTAGAATTGGATGAAAGCAGATTCCAGGAAAAAAGCACTTAAAAGCTTTTGAAGTCCAGCTTTGTAGATAAAAATGAGGCTGGTATCATCAGATTTGCCTCTAGTATGGCCTGCCTTTTAATAATCCTGTTCTGTCAGTAGGAGACATCTCCTTTTGATGATACTGAGATCTTGTTTTCCATTCCTTGGGCTGTGTTGCTGTCTGATCCAAAACAAGACAACTCTACAAGTGGCAATTCCAGTCTGGTTGCATCTGCCTTATGATCCGAAGCATGTGATGACTGCTTGAGCAAATGGGTGCACTTATGCCTGTCATCACCTATTCCTCCTGATGGTGTGGGAACCTCTTTAATTTTTTTGGTTTTTTTAAAATTTTAATTATACTTTGCCCTCGTGAGAAGGTTCTAAGAGCACAGAAAAGACTCTTATCACTGTCTCCTTTAGCTTTACTCCCTGTGATCTTGTTTTAACAGTCAAGTTGGTGTTATTCTGAATTATTACACGAAAAAAAGTGTCTGGCTACTTTTTTTGAAATAGCATGCTTTGTATTTCGATGAATTCCTTCATTGATACCTTAAATGTTTCCACTTGTAAAGTGAAGCTGCCTTCAGCTTGTGAGTTTGCATACCAAGGGCCCTTAGTGTGGAGTACAGTGAGACTATTAATAAATAAATCTGACCTGCAAATGCTTTTTAAAGGCATTTTCGGGCTTAATAGTGCAGGGCATTCTAGAGCAAGTAAAAGTTATCATTTCCAGGGGAACGCTCTCAGACGGCGCACGGTAGTGATCGATGGGAAATGGCTTCGATGAGCCTTTCCGGCCCTGGTTTGGCTGTGGGCACAGTCTTTCCCGCTGCCGGCTGTCCTGCTGTCCCCACTGTCCCCATTCCCGCGCCTTCCCGCAGCTCCGGCCGAGCGCTTTCCCCCGTTCCCGTCGGGGCGTGGCCCTGCCCGGTGGGCGGGCCCTGGGTCACGTGGTGCCGGTCCCGCCCCCGGCCTGTCCGCCATGTTCGTTCCTTCCGCAGCGCCCGGCGGCGGTGGCGCAGCCCGGGACGGGGACCGGCGGAGGGAGCGGCGGCGATTCCCTTCCCGCGGGCAGGGATCGGCCTCCCCAGCGCGCCCGGGAGCGGCGGCAGTTCCCTTCCCGCGGCCTGGAGCCGAGTCAGGTTGCGTTCTTTTCCTTGTTGGCGCGTTCCCCGCTCGCTCCCCCGCCGCTGTCCGGGATCCCAGGCGCGCTCCCCGGTGTTCCCTGGCGGGAGCGGGAGGGCAGCGCCGGCCGAGCCCGCGGTGGGAGGGGGCCCGGGCGCTCCCCAGAGCCGGTGCGGGTGGCGGGGAATGTGGCGTGATCCGGGATCCCGTGACTCCGGGGCAGGCGGCGGCTCCTTTGGGAAGCGGCTCCAGCTGGCCTGTGGCCGGTCGCCGACCCCGGAGCGCTTCCTCCCGTCTGAGAAACATCGCTGGTCTGTCAGGCTGAAACTCGGCTTCGTACCTGTGTCCTCAACACGGTTCAGACTGGGAACAGGAGAAGTATTAAAGCTCCTTTTATCTCCTTTTTCTCGTTGCTGTGTGCTGGGAGCGGGCAGCCCAAGGAGGTGATGGAGTCACCGTCCCTGGAGGTGTTTGAGGAAAGGCTGGACGTGGCACTCAGTCCGCGGGCTGCTTCACAGGGAGGTGTTCGGCCATAGGTTGGCCTCGCTGATCTCAGAGGTCTTTTCCAACCCGATGGACTCCGTGTGGAGAGCGGCCGCCTGCCCAGCGCGCCCTTGGGTTTCAGTTCTCCTTTTTTGAAGCAGTGCCTGGGCTCAGCCGCTCTGCTGGGCCGGGGATTCCCGGTGGCGGCAGGTGGCTCCGGTGTGGGCAGGGATGGCCGGGGGATTCCCGGTGGCGGCAGGTGGCTCTGCGGGCTCTGCTGTGGGCAGGGATAGGGATGGGCCAGGGCTGGGAGTCGCCTACGTCTGCGTGGATAATGGGCTGCCCTCGGTGTAAGTAAATCCGTGTTACAGGTAACTTGTTCAAAACAATTAAGTGGATAACAGGATAGTGCAAGAAAAATAATTTGTAAAACCTCCATTCATGTCTTTATAGCAAGGTTATGTATAACTAGATAAATGGAGAGCATTTAAGTTTTATTAACTTGGGGGGAAGTTAATAAAAGTTAAGTGGGAAGTTAAGTAGGGAACTTCTTGGCTAAGTTTTGTTCAGGAATTGAAATGCTTGTCTGCAGATAGCCCTCATCCAGCCTCCCATCCTACGTGTTGTTTTCCTTCTTGTCCATAATAATTTACAGCTACACTAAATAAGCATGTGGGTTTTATTTGTCTTTACTTTTAACGTGTTGAGCAACACTGAAGTTGTCAGTGCTAGCTTTTTTTAGAGCAAGCTGGCTGTGTGTGACTGGGGTTTTTTTTCAAAGTGTTTTTCCATTACTTTTAGTAGCTTTGAAAGTAGCAAGCTGTAATGGCAGACTGGAGGGAGAGCACACATACCCAAAATAAATCCAAATCATTTTTTTCTTAGCACTTTTATTTTCAGAGAAACCTAATCAAAGGGTGATACAGCTCTATCTGTTGTTTCATACCAACATCAAATTTATAATGAACAGTTACTTTTCTCTGTCTTCATTCAGGTTGTATGGAGTTGTCTTTGCTGTCTTAATTTAGTAAAGCCTTTTCCATAAAGTTAAAAAGAGACAGTGGGTATTTAAAAAACAAAACAAAACAAAAAACCCAAGAAAACCCCAAAACACCTGCTCTAGCAGTCTTTGTTTTACTATTGAGTGTTCAAACATCATCAGTTTCCTTACATTAAAAATATGTGTAAAAAAAGAATTGCAGAGGGGCAAATAAGATATTTAAATTTCAGGGCTTTTTTTATTTTCTGTCAGTTTGGTACTAAATTATGGGAAACAGATCTTCCAGCTCCTTCGGATTGGAATTTTACATAAATGTTTCACAATGGACAAAAACTTCCCAGCAAAAAGGCTTGTAAGAAGTCCTTAGGGTTAGTTGTTTGTTTTTTTAATAGTGTTCATTCTCCCCTGTGTTTTGTTTTTGTTTTCCTTCTGAGCAGAGCAGACAAGTGTGTTGGCCTGGTACAGTGTAACCCACTTAATGCCTTGGGGATGGGCTTTTGTCACAAGAGTTACACTGGGAAGAATATGAAGGTACAAGGTAGTCTTGAACCAATAGAGGCTGCTATTACTCAGATTCCCTGAAGGAAAAGGGAAACTAATGCAAGGGAGAAAGATGAGCACATTTGGGCAGAAATAATTGCTGGATAAGTTATTGAAAGAGTGGAAGCAGTAATAGAGAAGTAGGTTGCAAGGAGAATGTCAAATAGCTCAGGCATTGTTAGCAGTGTTGGACCAGGAGCAGCAGCACTGAAGGGCGTTTTGAAGTTGGCTGAAAGTAATAGAATATTTAAGATGGAAGATGTTTAACTGTGAACTGCTGAGAAATGTCAACTCTGATTAAATTGGAATAAAGTTTGCTCATTTTACTTGAATTTGGGGAATGAGGTTGGAGGTGAAGGTTAGGCTTATGCAAGATTAAACTGGCAGAGATATAAATTAGGTATTTCTCCTGACAAATTTTGCTAATTGACTTTGTGCCTAGATAGAAGTTAGAATAAATGAAGAGATTCTGGCAGTAGGTGCTGAAATGATTTAATGATCCAAGGGTTATGTGAACTTCACAATTCCTTCCCTTGGCCACTGGGTCTTTCATAGTCCTGGGTCATGCCAGGCAACTGATTGAACTAGAATACTGAGCTTCAAAGGAGCTACAAAGAAACCCCCAAATAAAACTTTTTTGGTATCTAAATGAGTGGCAACAGTTGAATGACAGTTCATTTTGGGTTGGGTTCATATAAGAAATTACAAGTAAGTTCTAGTGATATTCTGGTGTTAGATCAAGGCTCCTTACAACTAGAGGCAATTTCAAATAGTCTGTGTTTTCTTTTGGATAGATGTTTAATAATTTGCTGACAAGTTACCTTCATAGTGCAGTGGTGAAATCACAGATACAGGAAGGAGGACTAGTGAGGAGATAAGGACTTTGGTAGGGCTGGCTCTGAGGCAGCTGACAAGTGACTGTCAGTAAAGGGGTGTTCCTGATCCACAGCTCTTACGTCAATGCCCCGTGGAGGGGAGGGTCAGGTTGGAGGCTGACTAATGTCTCTGCTTGTAGCACATTCAAAAGTACAAAGCCTGTAGCCTCTTGGCTTCATATCTGGTTGTTTTCCTTTGAATTGAGAAAGAAGTCTTTCAAGGTCAAACATGTTTGTGGCCTCTTATGCACTAAAAAAGTATTCTTCTGCCACTTAATTGACCAGGGTATAAACCAGTAGTTCCCAAATATAAGAACAAGGATTGACTAAGGGGAGAAAAGTGAGAAAACATGATTCTGTCCTTTCTTTTCAGATTTTTGGAAACTTGCAGATCTGCTATAGGCAACAAGTTTTACCACTGTAGTGATTGAGGGCTGAGAAATGTAAATCCTCCACAAACAGTAAGTGTTGAAAACTATGTAGTTTTGGATTCTGCCCTTTCTGCTGCAACTCTTGTAGTTCTTGGGGCTTCTTTTCAGACCTTTCACAGAGAAGCAATTAATGTCATTCTTTGATGGGCTGCTTTAACTAACAAACTACGTTTTCTATGCTAGCCTGGCAATTATTGTCAAGTGCTTTGTTTCTGTGAAAAAACCCAACTACTAATGAGGGAGGGAGTTTACACTTCTATTGAAAGGCAAGTGTTTTTTTCTGTCAAAATACTTGCAGTGGTGTGCCTTTTTAAACTTCCAATCTAATACCAGTGGCTTAACAAAATATGGTGACTTAGTAAATAAAATTGTGAATAAGCTTCAAAACTGAAATGGGTGTGCTTATATGTGTAAATTTGAGGATAGGAAGTTGTGAAACATGGTCAATGTTATGCTCGTAGAACTGCTAATTTTGCTTGTCCATAATTTTAGTGTCTTTTTCTTAAGTCAAAGATGGCCCCTTTTTGGCTGATGGTATATTAGGTTGTAAGTAAACATGATTACTTAAATGATGGGAACAAACTTGAGTCTGCTTTACATTTAACAGCTTCAGTTAAAGGACTGTGTACTACATATCCTCAAGAAAACCTTTAGTTTTGGTTTTGTATAACGGGTGGTTCACCAGTGACCACTGAATGACAGTGATAACTGAAACAAATTTTCTTGCCTGTTTCCAAGTTATAAAGTAAATTCCAGTGGAGAAGCAATTGTCTGGAAATTAGAAGTCTCCCTTACATCTGTTCTTCAAAAATGCTAAGGCACTTCAGTGCTGGTATTACAATAGATCCAGGGTTTGATGCTGTATTAAAAACGGGGAGTGGAGGTGAGATTTCAGTTGCTATGTGTGGTTTTTTGTTTGGGTTTTTAATGGTGTGCTGCAGTGGCTGGTATCAGCATGGGAAAAATGAAACTAAAGAGGTCCAATTGCCTTGGTTTGCTTAATAGTTTACATGGGGTTTGCAGCTTGCTGACATTATAGACACAATGCAATTACTGTGTTGGCTAGCACTGCTTTTCCATAGAATTTGAGTTCAGCATTTGTCTTCAGCCTTCAGTACACTGGTGTGAGTGGGTCCTCCTTAATATATGAAATTATTTTTAGAGTAAAAAAAGGACAAATTCCTAAACTTGAGTTTACATGTTGCTGCTATGGTTTTCTAGACCAAGAATCTTGCTTTTGAGTGCTGCCTCAGTACCTATGCAAGAGAGGTATTTGCCTTCAAAATAAAGACAGATATTAAGCTGACATATGGAAGTAACACAATCTAGATGGATAGACTGGACAAGGCAGTAGTATTTTGTTAACCTTTGCAGGACTAGATTTTGTAATGCAAACTGATTTTTCTGAGGCTGCTTAGCTGTTTGTTTTTCATTGTGACAGCAAATATTTGAACTGATAGTGGAAATATTTGACTTGCAATTCATTTTACTGTTTAAAAGGGACATCCTGAAAGGCAACAATTAATTTACTTTTTTGTGTTATGGTATATGATCATGTCATAAATTACATTTAGTAGAAAATGTTCCCTGCTTTAACAGGAATATTGAAGTCAGTGATTTAAGCACTGTAATTCTTTTAAGTTAGGGGAAGCAATTCAGAAATGGTTTTCAAAATGAACCAGAGTGGGGCTGCTTTTTATTTGCTCTTTCTTTGAATATTGAAATGATTGAAGAACATGAGGAAAATTATTCTTGTTACAGGCCCTTTGTCTACTAGGTTGAGATTACTTTTACATTAACTAATTGTGTAGCTCACTAAGAAATAACTATAGCAAACAGTTACATATAATTCTGTACTGTCTTGTGTTTCCTGATGCTGGGTAAAACAATCAGATGCACATTACGAATTAAGCTTTTGTTTTGTTTTCAGATGATGAATGATGATTTAAACTGAAAAATTGACATAGCAAATTGTCAGAAACATCATATTGTATGTTAACCATCCCTTCCAAAACCAGTCAAAATGCACATTATACAGATAAATTGTATAATAGGAGAAATAATATTAATTCTTGTAGTGTTTTAAGTATTTTATCATTGTATTATTTGTTGGTGTGTCAAGGCTTCATAACTTTAGGAAAAACAATTACAAAAATTGAGTTCTTTAAAAACCTTAACTTATTTAAAGATGCACAATCAGAAAATAAATCCAGCAGTTTACTGTTTGAAAAATACAACTCTGATTCAGCGGATACTCTAAATCACATTATCAGTTGTGGCTGCAGATGAGTCCCTTATACAATAATAAAACTATAAATGTATAAAGTCTTAGCTGCTTTCAAACAAAAATACTTATTAATACTTTCAAATGTGCTTCTTTGGTGCTTCAGATACAGCTTGTCAGCATCTATTTAAATTATTCAATGTATATTCTATTATTTTGGATTAAAAACATCACAGAAACTTAATTCCAGCCCAGCATGGCAGCGGTGGAAACTGAATGTCCTGAAAAGCAACATTGCCTGCAACATCACGGAAGACTCTTTCTGTAGCTTTTTTTGTGAAAGGACCAGTTTGGTCCACTTTTAATAGTTTGTGGTTGGTCTGTAACTGTCTGCCCAGTAAAGCTAATTTTATGGTCATCGGTCTCTTAGACCTCACTGGAATGGCTCACATAGTTCAAATTGTGCAAATTAACTTTGCAGGTTCTAGATGCACTATGTAGTAGATACTGTTAACACCTTCCTTATGTGTATTGTGTTTAAAATGTGGCCTTGTAAACAATTTCATGATAATAACTGCCATTGATAAAAATGCAGATGCTAAAGAAACGAGTGCTTAGTACCAGTCAGAACTACTTAAGCCAGTTATTTATGCACGTTGTGTCATTTGCGGAACTTCCAATTTCTGCAGGACTGGAAAAATAAATTATAACTTGTTCCCTGCACTGGTAGGGAAGAACAGGAGAACATTCAGTACCCTCTGTTCCCATGAAAGCATTATTTATTAAGAAGCAGCTCCTATCTACTGATGTAGAAACTGGAGACATAAATAAATACACTGGACCATTTTCAGAGTTAAGAGTTAAACATCTCTTAATTGCAACTCTTACACAAGTAGTCAAGTGACTTTAATGAGGTTTTTCACATGCACTAAAATTTATGTGTTCGTAACCTGAGCCCTAGCCATTATCCTGTAGCTCTCTGAAGGGTAAATGAACTATCTTAGTGTAGCTTCTAAGAAATTATATTATCATACAAACCTGTACAGAATTAAGGCTTTATAAACATTGCTGTTAATTATGCAGTATGCATGAATTAAATTACTTGCTCTGAAAAGAATTTTAATGGAAGCAGTCAGTTCCTTGTTTTTTGACTTTTTTTTGTGTTGAAGCTTCAAACTACTCCTTTTGTCTTACTGTAGAATGTGTCTAGCAAGTAAATATTCAAAGATGGAAAGTCACTGATAAAAAAAAATTCCTGAAATGTCTTGCTCCTACTGTAGGCCTTGATTGTAAGGCAGCACAGAGTCATATGACTCTCACACCAGCTTGTATCGGGTACTAATTCTACAGCCACACTGTGGGTGATGTATATGCCAGTAATGCTAATTACAACCAGCAAGACCACATTCCTTCCTTCAAAGAAAGAGAGGGACTAGGTAACTTATGACCCATTTCCATTTTAAATAGATGCTATTTTCAGAGAAGCCTGTTATGGCTGAAGCCCAGACTATCTGGTAGGTTTAGGAACACAGTTCTCATACAGAAACTTCAGTTTGGGCTTGATAAAGTGCAACTTTACCCCCAAGCAATTAAAACACTATTTTACAGTATTAGATGACACTACACTTGTGAGGGCAGAGGTTGGGTACAAAGCACTAATAAGCAAACTACTTTAGTGCTAAAGGAGTTTTTTAAAATTTCTTTTTAAGTCTAACAGTTAAAAAGCTTTCTTTGTTGCCACTAATTTTGCCATCCCCATGCAGGCAGCCAGACTATTACTAGCACTTCCAGAATTTTTGACAGTTTTACTATGGGAAGTTGACACCTCCTAACTGAACTGTCATTGTAGGCTTGGGCTCAGTATGTGCCATTTTGAGTATCATTGAAGTAGTAACAGCAAATTTTCTTTTGTGGTAGTTTTAATAGTATTCCATTTATCAATGCTGTTCTGCAAAGAGTAAACTATAAATACTGAATGCTCATCTAAATAAAACGACAGCATTTGCATTATTTCCATAGATAACTGTGTTCCTAGCGCTTTGGTTTAAAAAGTAACTTTGGTACTAAAATACAGCACTGAAGTCACTAGTTCAAGGCACATGCTCTATAAAATTCTCTCCATTTTTTTCCATGAACCTTTTCCAGTGAACATAAATTATTATAGCACTTGTTGAATGTGATGTGATACCCCTTCAGTACAAAGGGGGAGTGGTTTGAAGGATTTGGGGGTTTAAAATAGTTCTAAGTGACAGACCAGTAATTTATGCAGCATACTGCTTAGATGCAGACTGCAGTCTGTGGAAGAGACACCTCTTTAATTTGATATTCTTGAGTGGGTACTCTTACTGGAGTGTATCTGCAGTTCACCTGTTTAGTGGAGTCCTGTTTTTGTACATGAAACTTGGTGGAATTTAAAACACATTCTAGATATTTACGTGTGCAAAATTTGGTGCTCACAACTATTTTCATTTTTAATTATTTCCTTAATCTTTACAGGTCTAGGAAAACAGGAAGATCTTTTCCCGTAACAATGGCAGCAAAATCATCACTCCTTAAAGTAATACTGCTAGGAGATGGTGGAGTTGGGAAGAGTTCCCTCATGAACAGATACGTCACCAACAAGTTCGATGCGCAGCTGTTTCATACAATAGGTGTGGAGTTCTTAAATAAAGAGTTGGAAGTGGATGGACACTTTGTTACCATGCAGATATGGGACACAGCAGGTCAGGAACGCTTTAGGAGCTTGCGGACTCCTTTCTATAGAGGTTCTGACTGTTGCCTGCTAACCTTCAGCGTGGATGACTCTCAAAGCTTCCAAAACTTAAGCAACTGGAAGAAAGAATTCATTTATTATGCAGATGTGAAGGAGCCTGAGAGTTTTCCATTTGTGATACTGGGTAACAAAGTTGATATCGATGAAAGGCAAGTATCTACAGAAGAAGCCCAAGACTGGTGCAGGAATAATGGCAACCATCCCTATTTTGAAACCAGTGCAAAAGATGCCACTAACGTTGCAGCAGCCTTTGAAGAAGCTGTTAGAAGAGTTCTAGCCTCTGAAGATAGATCAGATCACTTTATTCAAACAGATACAGTAAACCTGCATCGGAAACCGAAGCCCAGCTCATCTTGTTGTTGACTTAAATTTCTTTTTGCCAAATTACTGTTGACTAGCTTGCTCTGTAAAAGAATGGGGAAGGTGTAGTAGACAGAATAACAAATGGGTTTCACTGTAATATTAAAATTGTAATATTCTGCTGCTTTCATGGGGGAGAAAAAGAAAAATCTCCATTCATGAGTGACCCATAATTGAATTAGTGAGGAAAAAATAATATAATTTGCCAACTTTATTCAAATGATAAATACTTTGAATATAATTAAAACTTGAAAGCTCAAGAAGCACTACTTTGGAGAAGCTGTTCTGGAATTCAGGCACAAAGATACTTTTATATGTGTATATTTTTATGAAATCGGCATTCCACTTTTGTTTCATTAGGTGTCAGTTTCTTAACAATGCTAGATATTAAACTTCAGTCTCACTACATTCCTTTTGCTGTGAGTGGTACTTCATCTCTAATGTGGTTCTTATAAGTTAATATAAATTATGTCCAGGTCTTCTAATTGCCTAATGTTGCTATAATTTGTGTAGGTTTGTAAGTAGGAAGTAAATTTCCTACGTATTTAATGTCCATTTTCTCCCATATACTATTCTAATGCTGCACTAATTTTTCCAGTGGTTTAATGCAAAATACTGATCATTTTTAAAATTAATGTGTGTCCTTGCCTTAAGTCCATTCTGGCATGTTTCTGATCAATAAGGTGAAAAATCTGAGTAACTGAAATATAACCATTTTTTGAAAAAGAAATGCTTTATTCAGTCAGCTTTAATAGCACTTGAAAGGATCCACATTGTGACAGTTTTTTAGGAAAACTTGTGTACAGCCTTAGAAGTTCCAAACTTCTTGTTCCTGTTAACCTGAGCTATGAATGTGTTTACCTGTAATATCTGCACTGTGATATTAAGGAATGGCAATACGTAGAGAACTCAGGAAGCTCTTGACTTACAGTAGATTTGACAGCTTTCAGCCCTAATACAGGTATATAACTATAGATAGTGTTTGAGCTGAATTTGATCATTATTAAAATTGCTATTTTAGGATATGAACTTGTACCATTACGAGATAATGTCTTTTATATTACTGAATTCATTTCATAATTATGAACCAGAGCAAATTCTGTATTTGTTGGACAGTTTTTTGCAGTCAGGCAGACAAAACTTACAGGTGTTTTTGAGGCTTTCAGCTGCAGTTTAAGTGGTAGAATACTTGTATGAGAAACGGTTAATGGCTCTCAGAGTAACCACTGTCCTTGCAATAGCAAAACTGCTAGTGCACTAGCAATTGCTTCCCTTTGTAATTGACTGCTAACAGGCACACACGTGCACATGGTCTGAGAGGAAGTCTGATGCTGCAGGACAGGCCATGTTATTCATTAAACAACTGCTTTCTGTACAGAAACTTTTTTTGTTTCGATGGAAAAGCCTTTCTTGAGAGTACATTACCAGCAAGCACTTTATCTTAAAAGTATCTGATCAATCTGTACCAGGTGTAATTATTTGGAAGTAAAGCTTGCAAAAACAAACCCTTCTTGTTGCTCTTAGTACACTTTTCTGAATGTATTTTATTCTTGCTCGAACCTGTCCAGGACAACTTTAGTCTGCAGATCTGCTACTCCTGCTTAAAACTTCCATCTTTTTGTCTTTTGCGCATTCCTAAGTCTGATTCATCATTACAGTCCTGCATCTACACCAACAGAACTGTGTTTTAAAGTTCAATCCCTGAGCAGCTAAATATAGGTTGAACTGCTACTTACATTTAATTTCTAGTCAATGAATGAAAAGATCTGTGAAGAAAATCTTAGCTAAATCTCTCTTAATCTTAGGACAAGAGAGCAAAAAGCTTTAGAAATTAAGATTGCATGTGTTAGGGGCTACTAAGCAAGTGACATGAAATTGTTGTAAAACCATTACCTTACAACTTAAAGCTTCCTTTAACATTCATTTTAGCAGAGATTAAGGTTGAAACTAAACAGGAGCTGAAGACACTGTGACTAGAGTACTATAGATACCCTTCAAGTAAGATTGCTAAAAGAGAAAAATGAAGGATGAGAACCACTGTCATCTTCTGTGCAGGCATCTGTGTTTTCCCATCTGTCCCCTTTCCATTTCACATCATTGTTACCAAGCCTCCATCTCAGAGTAGGTTTAATAAAGTTAAAACGTAATCCCATAGAAGTGTATTACTTACTCGTGCTCTGGGAGCTGCTGTACCACAACTGGACACTCATCACAAAAGTGGCCAGTAAAGATAAACAGGCATGGACATGCTTAGTAAATAAGACAGTATAGGAATTAGGCCAAGAATTGGTCTCAGAGAGAAACTGCTGGGTGCCTACAGAATCAAAAATCTTTTGACAAGCACTTAGAGGTGAAAGGTATAAAATCATAATGCTTAATAATAAACATTAATTTCTGTAGCTAGGTATCATTTCTGTAGGTAGGTATAATTTTTGTATAGGTATAATTTCTGTAAAGCTAGATATCATTCCAAATGGGTGTAAGGTAGGCATTTGTGACATGTTTCAATTCACTGATTTGTTTCAAGAGCTAACACACCTCAAATATTACAGGGTCCCGTTAGCAGTATGTGGCACTCTGTAGGTTGACAGAGCATACTGTGTAACATGTATGCAAAGTTCCAGTGTCCTTTAAAGTGAGGAAAAAAAAACTGTTGTGGGTTGGTGGGACTGCTGAAAGCTGTGCTTGTTAGAGAGCAGAATGTGAAGGGCCAGAAGAAGCTACCTGGGACAGCTGAGAGCTCATGTCACAACAAACTGTATCAATGCTTACATAAGCTGCTTTAACAGATGCCCCATACCTCAAATGGATTTTACTTTAAGTCACCTGACAGGTTACCTAAACAGTAATGGAACCTTGTAGAAAGTGGAGTCTGAGTTGCATTTCCAGCCCAGATTTACTAAGGTTGATTCATGTTAGCTTGTTCCCATCTCCTTATGCTTGATATTTGAATGATTTAGGGTAATTTTAATCCTTTTAACTCATAAACTTTTTATTGCCTTTATTGCATAATGCAGATTATCTGTTTTCTTGTACTGCAACAGATTTTATTTTGATTTCTTACTCTTAAGCCCCTGAGAGGGGGTAGGAACATGTATGTAGGAACGTAATCCTTGCAAAGGAGGTGTCTTTTCACTGAGAAACTGTTCACTGAAGCATGCTGGAACTGCAGCCTTCAGGCCTAGAGCAGATTTGTGACTTTAGCTGACCACAATATAATTTTCACCCATCACTTCAGTAGTGGTCTTTCAGCTGACTGAGAAGAGTCACAAACTAAAGCATAAACAAGTGTTTGTCCATGTAGAGAACTTGGAGCTACCTCACCAAGGCCTTCGGGGTTCTGTCACAAGACAGTGCTCCTGAACCACAAACTCTAGGACAAAGGTGATGAGTTAGGACATAATTCTTCCATTCCTGTGCCAGTAACAGTCTGTTTTTATAAAGTCTAGGTGGACCTGACTCTGCATTTCCCATCTACGATTCCTATATTCAGAGGAAAGAGGGAAAGATGTAGGGGAGGCATAAGCACAGGCACCATTTGGCTAGCTGCCTTCAGAAATCAGGCAAGAAAGAAAACGCTTTCATTTTTCTTAATGTCCTACTGCAGCAGCAAATGCAATTACATAAATATGTAGCTTCTAAAAGTGGTAGAAACTGTTAGCGCTAATCCTTCATATTTGCCAAGCCTTTTCTTCCTGCTAAGTATATGATTATTTAATTAGAGTATTTCCTCAGTGAATCTTAAATGTTAGTATTTTTCCAGATGTCATGCTACAGGGGAGGAGGCAGAAAATAACTGCAGCTCAGTGGCTCCTTGTCACATGATCAAGAATGCTTTACCCCAAGTGTGTTTATTATTTCTATGTATACAGAAAAAAAATTGATTTATATAAGATTACATGACATTATCAAAGCGCTGTACAATGCATTTTATATGCAAAAATGTTGCAAAGACAGGTATTCCCATCTTCACTGGCCACCCCACCAGGTACTGTTACTGTGGTTATCTAGTTTTCTAAATCACTTCAAGTATACTCAAAAGGCATCCATACTACAACATTTCATGTTTTATTTAAGGTAAATATGTTCTTTTTTCTTATGGAACATTTTACAGTGACAGCTTAGCAGTAAATGCAGAAATGATGACTGACTATACACTTCTAGCACATACAGATGTGGTCCCCTCAATTATACAGACTATGCAAAATACTTCTTAGAATAGCATGCCACTTCCTTTGGAAATTACTTTTCAGACTTTTTTGAAAAAAAAAAAGTACAAGATAGCTTATACAAATTTGCTGTAAAATGAAACAGAATACTTAAGATTGTAAACCCAAGCAAAGTATTAGGTACACATATGCCCAATGATCTATTTAAATATGACTGGTTTGGAATGATGTTAATTTTTGCAAAATGGTTCCTAAAACATTTTACAATGGAATAGGAGTCAGACAGGCCAAATAATGCCTTTGTGAAACCTTAACAAATATAGTTTCATGGTGCAAAGATCCTCCTCTAAATTTATTTACAAAAAGAAAGTTTCAGCAGCTGAAGAAATAATAGGAAAAAACAGTGGGTTTAAACATGTAAATTTAGTTTGGTTTTTTTTTTAATGTGTGAATTAGAGTTAATGTCAGGGCAGATCTGGCTCTTCTGGTCTATTTCGTTAATTGATGCAATACTGCAGCTAAATGTGTATTGCACTAAATGCATGGAAAATTTGAAATTAGACATTTTTAAACTCTAGGGGTTTTCCTCAAAATTTCTTGATGTACTGGATCAGCTTTTCTGATTTTCCATTTTTTATTGAGCACTTTATATACATACAATTACACATCAATAAATAGAGGCTTGATTTACTACCACAGAGTGTAATCTTAGTCTGGTTAGTCTGCAGAGTGAGCTCTTTACTGGAGGAATACTACTAGAAAAGTTTATTATAAAATTAAGCACTTAGGCCAAACAGTCAAGAGTTCCCTTTTGCTCATATTAAACCAGGTGACTGGTGACATCTTTTGCATTTAGGTCTGATTTCCTCCCACCCCGAGTCAGAGGCTTACACTTTGCATTAACACATAATGTCTCAGTTTCTTCCTTTGTACCTCTGCAGCCTCTGACAATTTAAAACTTTATTTTCATATCACATAAAAGGAAACTTCTTGAGATACACCTTTTTTTTTAACCAGAGAAGCTTGGCTGTTTTTATCTATATCAGCAAAAGAAAAAGCTGCTTCAGCATCCAATTAGTCTTCAGAAGATGAGTATAAAACATGCAGAGGACTAACCAGACAAAGTACAGTTCAAACAATCAGGAAAGCAGGGAAAAAGCACTCACTCAGGAGATTTATTTATTCAGCTTAAAAGGTGTTTCTTCCCAAGGAACTGGACTTTCCTTTCAAAGGCAGTGGATCGAATAGGAGTATTGAGTTCATAAAATGGATTCATTGCAAACTGGGGAAAGAAGGAAAACCCCATCAGTAAGCACAATGGCCAGCCCTGGAAAATGTCACTTCAGGTGACATCTACTACTAGCTTTCAGCCTATTTAGTGTCACTAACAGCACAGACCTCCTAAACAGTCCTTGCTTTCCAGGCCCTTGCATTCTCTCCATACACATGCAGAACCATCCCAGAGCATCAGCTCCTCAGAACAAACCCATCACACTGGTGGGAATGAGGATCATTTGAGTGCCTGTGGAGGCTGAGATGGTCATGCTTCCCACGACTGTTTGCCATGACCCTGTCCACTGGAAGTGCCACCAGGATTTGGGAACAAGGGCTATGTGTTCTGAGAGCAAAGCTACCAGGCTCTATAGAAGAGTTCTTTAATTATCATCATTAATGATACCATACTACCACAAAATGCATCACAAGAAGTTGCCCCACAAGTTCTCTGTTGCCCAGACAAGCTGTTGATTCCTCAGCCCCGGAGTTGTTCAAGGCCAGATTGGATGGGGCTTTGACCAATCTGGTCGAGTGAAAGGTGTCCCTGCCCAATGGCAGGGTAGTTGTAATGAGATGGTTTTTAAGGTCCCTTCCTACCCAAACCATTCTAATCTATTCTACAAAAAATCACTGGACTAAAGTGAAGAAGTCTAAAAGAGCACAGTTTATAAAATTTAAAAAACCCTATTCTGTTTAATGGAAAATACAGCCTTTATGTCACACATTACCAGCTCTGGCTGATGTGGACTGCACAGGTGCTTATACAGGCCCCCAAGAGAAAACGTGCTAATACAGCTGTGCCTGAGCACACAGCAGAACATGCTTAAAAGTAGTGCAGCAAGACCATAAAAATGATTTCTTACCTTTATATACAACTCATATACATCAGTAAAGAAGTTCTTGATTCCATCTTCTTGCCTTACATCATGAAGCATTATAAATCTCATATGTACAGTAATTAAGGAGAATAAAACTTACAAAGAAAAGAGACATTATCCTGAGATAAGCATTTACACCTAATTCAACATATACCTAAAATGTTTAGCTGAAATAGCAGTGACTCATAGGAGAAAGCATTTTAAAAAGTAATTGAAGCAATAAAATTTGGAAAGCATTACTTTTATATTTTAACATCCCTCTATTTGAAAATAATCACCTCTCTATCCAAGGTTTCTTTGTAATTCAATTTCAATGTAATTCTGAACGTGGATCTGAGGTGCATCTCCCTGCACCTCAGCCATGTACCCCTAAAGTTAAAATGCCATTCAATGTTACCTGCTATGTGTAACAAATGTTTCTCATCAAACAGTTCCAGGACTTCCTGTACATAGTATCAAGCCTCAGCACTGCATTTTCACCACTGAAGTGACTGACACCAGGCATGTTCACTGCCACTTCTCCTCTCCAGCACGGTCAAAGGGGTGGGAACAGAGATCACACAAGCTTGCTCAGAGCCTCTCATACCTCTTTACTCCATGTACCACAATTCATTATGCTATTTTGGCTCCTACAAAGGTGAAAATCCACTTTTCCAACTGTTCCCAGCTACTGTGCCTCCCAAAATAATTCTTCCTGAAGCTGATGACTCTAAAAATAATAGTGAATAGCCAGAGAAATCTGTTCCAAATTCACTTTATCTAACTTACCTCTTTCTGGGAAAAGGCTTTTCTTATATAAATATAAGGAAAGAGAATAGGGAAGGATATGTCCAGCTGTGACAAAAGCAGAAACAAACCATTCATTAAACTTGTCCACAGTCTTCAAGTACATGTTGTTAGAAAGCCACATGTTCTCGTCTACGAGGTCGAGAGCAGCATGGGCAATGAACTGGTTGAGATGGCGATGATCATCCTGATGCATTTCCAGAACACAGATCAGTAATTCAGCGAAAGGAATGAAATACAAACAATCATTTGTTCCAGTTGCTACAGAACCAATGTTCAAGTTCCATAATGTTACATATAGCCTGCTTTTCTATCACATGTGCCACCTGTAGTTAAATGAAACTAGCATATGTTTTCATGGTATTTGGTTTCAAGGGGGAAAAAAGGCCATAATAAAAAGATCATCACAAAACCAGTCCTAAGAGCAACAAAATCAGTAAAGCCTGTATTACATCTCAGGAATGAACTCAAGCATGAGTTCTTTTGTTTACTGATGGGCAAACTCCCACTGCTAACTTATTTCTCAATATAGGCCCTCATATGTCTTTTCCTCTCTTTCTAGACATCTGTTTTTGTGATATTTACATAGCATACATAAAATGCAGCATTTTCTGGACTGTAACATTTCAGTCAAATTTGGCAGAAATTGACCCAATGTGCTGGGGGACAGATGAGGAAAGCAGAAATGCAGAAGGCAGATATGCTGATAAAATCGCCTAAAGATTCTGTTTTTTCTCATGTTGTTTACCTAAAACCAGGATTATTTTATTGGTTTTGGCGTTTTCTTTTTTCTGCAACTAGTATTAAATATATGCCTGCAGATCTCTTCCTATAATAAACATGAGATCACAGGGTTTGGCCTGTGTGCTTTGTAGGCAATCTAGAACACCAGAGGACATCTGCCAAGAAGACATACAGGACAAAACCACACCAGAAGCTTTTATCAGCCTGGAAGAATGAGTAGCTTTGTACTGTTTCTCACAGTAACAGTATGCTGTTACTGCCACTCTCACCTCTCAGGTTTTCCCCGCAATCAGCTTTTACACATCCTCACACAAAGTCTAGTCCAAGTAGCTTATTTATAATCTTTTATGGGACATTAGTTCAAAATACAGATGATGCCATGCGGTTCCAATCAGTGACATCATATACTTCCATTTTTGGATACACTCTCGGATAAACACACTTTTATTCTGAAATCTATTTTTCATTTGATGTAATGCCACTTATAGATAGATTTGTTCTTTTCCCACTGGAAACAATACTTATTGAGAAATATTACATTTATCACATTTTCAAAGTCTTGATTTATCAATATAAGTTTTTAGCTTTCCTTACTTAAAAGCAAATATGACTAAAGAAGATGATAAAACAATTAGGTATTTTATAGCATAAAGAATAAAGGACTGACTAGAGCTTTCAAATTTGTTTCTTAGTTTACCGTATTACTGTATATAAATGTCTTAAAAGTAAGTGGCATTAAACAATGAACAGCTATTATAAAACTTCTGCACACTAAGAGAAATTACCAAAGAAAAACTAAGATATAAGTATGCTATAACAGACAGCAGGGAGTATATAAGGAAGCTGTGTTTTGTGAAGAACTAGTATAATCTGGCAAAGATTTTTTTAAGAGACATGGGAAATCCAGAGTTCTACTCCCTATGACAAAACTTCTGTTCAATAAACCCCAGAAAGCAGTAGATACTTCTTTTAACAACAATGCCAGTCATGCTTCTAATACACTGTAAAATTATAAGAGAATCACAGGAGTGTCAGAGGGGGAAAAAACACACCTTTGACTCTACTTTTCCAGGAGGCAGAAATTCCATTTCAAATATGGGATTATCATGATGACCAACTATCACGAAGTAGAAACTTCCAGACATTCTTCAAAACAATGCTCCCTACAAGAAAGGACAAAAATGCTGATGAGTCTATACACAAACTCTTAATCCATGTAGAAGAGCTCCTAAAAGTAAGCCAATGTGCTCCCATCCATATTTACCAGAGGTTAAAGAGAGATAAACATTGAGATATGCACATCAAGAGGATGGAGCCAGGCTCTTCTTGGTGCAGCCACTCACCAGGATGAGAAACAACGGGCAGGAACTGACGCCCGGGAAGTTCCACCTGGACACGAGGAAGAACTTATTGCTGTGCGTGTGACAGAGCACTGGAACAGCATGTCCAGAAAGCCTGGAGTTATTCCGGAATTGTCTGGACACAATTCTGTGCCGAGCTCCAGGACGGCCCTGATTGAGCAGGCTGTGCCAGATGCCTCTGTTCCCTCCCAGTCTGACAGATTCTGGGGGAGCCAGAGAATACCCTTGGGAAGGGGACCTGGAAGTGAACCCAGGTACCTAAAGCCACTCCTGCCCTGCTCACCGATGATTTACCCCCCGGGAGCCCCCGGACACAGCGATCCCAGCCCATAACGCGCAGCACCCGCCTCCGAGGAGCCTCCCTGCCTGCCTCTCCCCGGACCCTGCTCACGGGCAGCAGAAGGGGAAGGGCGGCAGCCGGCGGGTGCCTCCTCCCTGGGACAATCCCACGGCTCCATCCCCGGGCACTCCCGAGGTGCCCGGCAAGGCCGACCCGTCCCACCGGCCCCCGGGGGGAAGGCCCGGACTCCGCGGGACTGCCGTCCCCAGGGGGGCCGCGGCACACGGGGAGAGGGAGGCGGGCAGGGAGAAGGGCCCCGACCCGCAGGGTCCCGCCCGGGCCCGCCGCCTACCCTGCGCCGCACCCCGTCCGCCCGCCCGCGGCCCCGGAAGCGCCGCGCTGTGTCCGCCCCATCCGGCGCCACCGTGACGCCTCAGCGGCCGCCGCGCCGCGCCCGTAGCCCCGAGCGGCCCTGCCCTGCCCGGCCCTGCCCGGCCCCGCTCCCGGCCCCGGCGCCCTCCCGTGGGTAGCGGGAGGCTGCCCGGGGAAAGCCCGAGCGGGCCGAGGGGAGGCGGGAGCGGCGAGAGCGCTCGGCGTCTCGCTGGCTGTGGGTCTCGCTGCGAGTCAGTAATGCCCCTTTTGTTTCGGTGTTGTAGGGCAGGATGGCATCGGTTCAAAGGGAGACACTGTCCCAAGAGGAGCTCCGGAAAAGGCTGTATCAGACTTTTAAGAGCCGAGGCGTGCTGGACACACTTAAGGTGTGCTTTGTTTTCAGCAGGTGCTGCCTGTGATCCTCTGTGCTGCTTTAACACAGCCGTGCCGAGTACAAGCGTCTCGCTCTCTCCACGAAGTATTGGTTTTGCCACAACTTAATTATTATTTGGGGGGGATGGGGGGTATGGGGTGTGTTGTGTTTGGGGGTTTTCCCCCCATTTGCGAGGTTCTCCCTAAACAGAATGGCCTTTCATTATGCCTTGGTCTCGGAGTGTTTTTCAGGAAGGTTAAAAGCCTGCTTTAGGTCTTTGAAAATACCCATACTTGAAAAAAGAAGTCAGGCAGGGGAGAGAACAATAAGTTAGAATATAAAATAGGAAATAATCTCTCATGTTACAGGGTGTGTTTATTACCTATGATAATTAGCATGTTAAATGAATAATACAGGGTGTGTTTATTACCTGTGATAAATAAGTATGTTATATGAATAATACTTCTAAAATACTACAATCCTGTTTTAAAACTATTTGAGCTGTTTTGTCCTTGTCTGCTTGTTCAGGAGAATGTATAGGAAAAAATCAAGATCAAAGTTTCAAAAATATCATTGATAATCCAATAGCTAAGAATTTGCTGTTCAGGACAATTTGCTTGTGCATTACTGATTTCCATACCAAGCTTGCAATGCTTGCACCATTTCTCATTTGACTTAACTAATACTCTGTCAGATTACTTTGTGTTTAAGTTCAATTTTCTGCTTTAACTTGTCTAGAAGGTTATTTTTGCCTTCCTTTTCTGTACTAGGGATTGGGATTTAGCCCTGTGCTTTCCATCTTCACTTTGCCACAAGATGTATAAGAGGTCGCTGTTCTTGGTTGTTTTTGAGACAGCATTATGTTTATTAAAGTTGATTGAGACTGGACAAGTCAAGAAATTAATAAGGAAAACAGTTTTTTTCAGTTGTGTTTGAAAGTTGGACTCAGTGATCCTTTCCAACTCAGAATATTCTGTAGTTCTGTAATTTTGTTGTCAGCCTAATTTCTCTTGCAAACCATGCTAAAATATCAGGCTGGTCTCATGATCTGACTTTGTTAAGTTTTGGTAATTATTTTGTCACACTTTTGGTAACACACTGCCTCTTTATTCAGTTGTGTCAGTGTTGCATACCTGCTTTTGGAAGCTTAAAACACTATTTGTGCCATGATTTTTTCCTATAAACACTTTGTATAAATAATTTGAATAACTGTATAATGAAAATAATTCTTCCTTTCATGGAAGGGAGATCTTCGGATTTTAGGTTATTTTTTCCCCTCTATTGTAACTCACAGAATTCAAATAAATAATTTTAAAATGCCATTTAGTTATTATTAGTTCTTGTAGGTCTCTTTCGTTAGTACTCTTTTGCTCCCCAAATAATTGATATTAAAGACATTGAATTTTTTTGTTTGTTTTACCATCTACTTTTGATGAGCATGAGCATGAGCAGCTTCTTGGAATGAGACTCGAAAGAGGACCGGTGAGGGTTCCAAGAACACCTGAGGTGGAGGCCACATCAGGAAGGCTTTATTTAAGTCAAAGGGAAGGAAAACAGGAAAGCAGTGATCTGAAAATGATGGTACAAGAGTGGTTATTATGTGAGCTCTTGATTGGGAACGTCTTTTTAGTCCTACATTTGATACATTTTGAGGCAAAGTCAGTTCATTGTATCCACCATTAGAGGGTTTCGAAGAAGGGCAGGGTGTTCATAGTGCTCTTCCAGATTTTGCCAAAATTAGTCTGCCATGCTCTGTTTGTAGGTTGTACAAGTAAAACGAGGTTCCCTGTGGATTTTGAAAAATTAAAGCTCTCATCGAATCACATGTAAACTGATAATACCATGGGTTTTTCTCTGTATTAGACACACCTCCGAAACCAGCTAATCCATGAACTAATGCACCCAATTTTGAGTGGAGAGCTTCAGCCACAGATGGTTCCAAGTGAAGACAGTTCACTTTTGATCACTGCTTCCAACAGTTTGGTGGCAGATCATCTAGAGAGATGTGGCTATGAGTATTCACTCTCTGTTTTCTTTCCAGAAAGTGGATTAGAGAAGAACAAGGTAAGTTCACTACTTTGCCTATTCCATGATGTCTAGGAGCTTTGTTCCATGTAGGTTGTAATATTCTAACAATTGAAAAGATAATTTTTTATGATAGGAAATACAAATATAAGTACAGCTTCTGATCATCTCCATAAAACATTCTGTCATTCAGGGTAATTTTCATGAATACTTAAAACTGGCAGTAAGCTAGTGATGCTGTTCTGGCTGTGTGGCAGAGCACTGGGGAACTGAACCTCATAAAGGTGTGTTTGGCCATTCAATTCCCTGAAAATGTGGTTCCTGGTCAGTTCAAGCTGTTCTAACTACAAAGTGTGGCTGAAAAGTGCAGTCATTGCCTTCCCTTTGCTTCTCTGTAGGTGTGTGATAGGGTGAAGTTGTTTCTAACTGAAAATTACTTTTTTGACCTGGTGAGTAGTTAATCATCATTTGGGCTAGTGAGCTCATCTGATTTGGATGATAAAACAAGAAATCAGACAAGGAAAGTAGCCAGCACATGTTAACAGTGGGGAGAGAACAAAACTCTTCACAGCTTCACCTGATGATGAAGCTACATGCTGGATGCTGTATGTCTGAAGTAGTGAAGATAACTAAATGTAGAACAGCAGGCCTCTGAAAATTATTTTTCAGGGAGTAAATAGATTTTTTACAAATGGAAAACATTTACAGCTGTGAAATAGTGTCATTTGCATACTTGAAATTATTTTAGATTTGTTAACCTTTTCAAACTGATGTTTATTTTCCCCAAAGCTGTGGACTGTGCAAGATCTTCTTCAATTAATGAGGATCAATCCAGAATCCAGTCTTTACAAATCACTGGTAAAGTTATTTTGATTTTGAAAATAAGCTTAAATTACAGTGGTGATGAAAATAGACTGGCTAAAACTTCTTTTCTTTCTTACAGACTTCAGGAACTCGGAAGGAAAATAAAGGTACAAAATATTTGCATGCAATGCAGACAGAGATAATTGTGTTAGCTTCATTTTTATTAAGATATAAGCAATAAAAAAGCAGATTTCTTAAATGTGTGTTGGTATGGAGTAATTTGGATTTAGTTGGATTTTGAAACTTGCAGTACACCAGGATGATTAATGTTATATTTCAGGATTATCCAACTCGTATTTGTGGATTAACTGTTGACATTTACTTATAAAATAAATGACTTGAACATTAGAAATATGAGAAAAATCTGTAATCAGATTTTTTTTTTATTACATATAATGCTCTTTGTAGGCTTTTCATACCAACTTTGGAAAACTCAGGTTTTGGGTTGTCTTTATAACACTGTACTAGCTTGCAGAATATGCTTCAAAAACTAGTTACAGATTTCATTGATTTTCCATTGTGTTATATAATACTAATTCTTATATCTGCATAACAAAACCTAGCTACACTGTATAACCTAAAGGAGCTTGTCTTCAAAACCCCCTGTTGCCTAAGGGCCTCATAATTAAGTACTAATAATCTTCACTCTCAACTGACCTTGGGAGTCAAGAGACATGGATGGGAGGAAAAGTTGCAAAAGGACAGCTTTTGCTGACTGAGATGGACTGGATTATGTTTATAATAAAAGCATAATTGTTCACTAGTGTTGATTTTTACTGAAATACTTGTTCTTTCTTTAAATCAAATAGGTTTTTTTGTACATTAAAAATTGCTTGGTTAATTACGAATCTGTTTGATTTCCTAATTACTAATCTATTGGATCTTGCTAGGTTTCCTTATGGAAATTTTAATTGGACTTACTGAACATCATCTAAACAGGGAAACTCACAGCACAGAAACTCAGACCACCTCAGTGCCTCCTTACAGAGAGTCTCTTGGTAAGTGCAGCCTGTGCAAGCAAGTCTCCCCAGATGTTTTCATACTGGTATAAGGTATGGCTTTATATATATTGCATGAATGGTATTACTTTGTTACTTACTCAAATACAACTAAAGTTGCAATGAGTAAAGGTCATGTCTGTCGCTAGAACGTGGAATTTTTAAGTTTTCTTAAAATAATGCAAAATCAGGATAGGATTTTTTTAAAATCACTCTTATGTTTCCTTAGGCATTTAGCTAAGACCTATGACAAAGGGACTGTAAATGTTATGTGTTGGAATATGTTCTGGAGAACAGAATTGTAAATGTGTGCCCTCTTTCTGTGAGCAAGTTAGGCATAGATTGGGAGTTCTTGAATGTATAATATGCATGCTGTTATTAATATATTAATACAAAAAGCTAAAGGTTGCACAGTTAATATATTAATACAAAACAGCTACAAGTTGCATACAAAAGGAAATTCTTGTCCATCCGTGGTAAAGAGGTTGAGTGGCTGTGTAATACCACAAATAGTGCTAAACAGCCTATATATATAAAGCACATAAATGGCATTTCTGTGCTGCCTCTGCCTTTTGTGCAGAGTCTTTCTAGGATGGTGCTGCTTGAATAGGCTGAGGAATGTCCTGCAGAGTGAGGTTCCTGCAGTCTTGGTAAGGTAACTGCAGCAAACACTTTTAAATTATGATGGATGTGTTGCTTTTTTATAGCTGAGAAGCTTCAGCTGATTGATGAACAGTTTGCAGACTTCTATCCTCAGCATCAGAAATATGAATCTTTAGAAGTAAAACTTAATGAATATAGAAAAGAAATAGAGAAGCAGCTTCAAGAAGAAATGCATCAAAAGGTATAACTCCGGTTTATGAATTTGTGGGAGACATAAATTTTGACTTTACACATTGCAAAGTTTTCATACTTAAGGCAAATTGAAAAAAATCTAATACTTAGTAACAACAAGCACACAAGGCTAAGTTAATCCAATATCTGTTGTTAATTTGATGATATAGCATGTATATTTGTCATCCCCCTTTTTTGTTAAATGTGCACAGAATGTTAAGCTTTGTATTCTGATGTTAACATAACATTTACTTACTCTGTTTGTCTTAATTTGGTAAATTTTATCTGCTATTTGATTATTTTATTTTATGGAGAAATGTTTATACCACAATTTTAATTTTCCTTCCCAGTTAAGATTTTGATGCTTGAATTTCAGTATGGTGCATAGCAACTGAGAGGTGTGAATTGCTGTTGTGTAGCTTGACGGATAATTAATTTTTAATACTGATGAAAATTTGCATTCTATTTCAAAACATTGCACAGAAACACTAAAGTCATAAGACAGTATTATGAATAATTTCTAACTTATTTTCTTTCTATAATTGAAGACAGCTCTTTTAGAGAATTTTCCTTCATTTTGGAAATAAGATTAAAATTTTGTCATATAATCCTTTGATAATCCTTCTGTCTGAAAAATGGAGCAGAGGGAATATACTGCATTTTATTTAAATACATCTTTTTTCTTTTCCATAAATTTCAGTCAAGATCATCTGTTTATTTAGGTAGAAAAAAATAAGTCAACTGTATTTCATTTTAATATATTTTTCATTAATTCCTGTCACAATTAGTCATTCATTGGGATATGAAGATGATAATCTGATAATCAGAATTCTTCCACACACTTTTAAAGGCACTCAGTGTAGTCATCATTTATTTAGCCAGACAAGTAGAATGATGGAGAGTTAAACCTCTATTTACCATCATTCTTCATTTAGTCTTTATTCCCCAACTGGCTTTGTCTTTTTTAGTATGTAAAACATATTAATTGGTGTGTTGTTAAGTTTGTATCAGTTTAAGCAAACCAGTTGTAACAAAGGAGATGGAAATCTCTTCTACATTCAATCAGCTTTACATTACTTCCTTAGCAACATGATGTGAATTACTGTAAGACATTTCTAATCAAATTTCTATCTATACAAGTGATGCTGTATTGTCTCACAATTTCTTTAATTTTTCACAAAATTCGTGCCCATGGACCTGAGTTGCTTGATCAGACATTCCTACTGTGCCTTTTCCACTCTTTAATCCTTTCTCAGAATTCTTCTGTCATTCCCTTTTGATTCTTTTGCTCAGTTTTCCCTCACATTTTTTGTCTTGTGTGCTTACTTTCAATTTTTTTTCCAAATTTTTATTGTAATTCTTTATAATCCTATTTGCTCTCACATATACTGTCCTTCACACGCTGTATGGAGTCATGTTCCCAATGATTCTTCTGTGCAGTTGCAAAATTTGTACTTTGCTGTTTGTGTGCATTTACTTTTTTTCAGTTGCGCTTAGAAGTCAGTGAATTAGGACTTCTCTTTTTGTAATCCTCTTTAGATGAAGTTACATGTTCTGCATTTTTTTAATTTCTGGCACTTCTTTTGTGTCCAGGTGCATTATTGTGGTTTCTGAGCAATTCAGGGTGTGGGTCTGTTTCTGCCATTTCTTGAATCACTAGTCAGCAGTGGTTCTTTGGGAAAGGGACAAGAATAAAGACAGAGTCAGATGAGGAGTAAAAGATAAAAGACTGCGGCCATTCCTTAATTCCAAGCAGAGTATCACTCCTGCAGTGCATTTTTCATCATAGGCTTCTGTTCTGCTCTTGTCTAAAGCTGATAGTTTTGTGTAAGATCTGCTTTGGGATAAACACATGAAAACCATGTGAGATGTGCAAATAGTATGTGCTGCTAAGATACTTCTATCGCGGTAATTATTTATTATCAGTTTATTGTTTCCTAACATGAATTTCAAGGTGAAATTTGGAATTGTCTTTTTGATTTGAAGATGGCCCTGTTTAACCCTCTCTTCCTCCTTTATGTGAAAGCTTCAACATTTTAAAGAAGTTGAAATAGCGAAGATTAAAATGGAGGAGAAAGTGCAGACCCAGAAAGAAATCTCTGAGCTGCGCCATGAGTTGGAGAGGACGCATCAAGCAAAGTCTGAAGCCTTGATTTCTCGTGAAAAGAATGCTATTGAGAGGCTTCAAAAGCAACAAGAGGTAAAGTTCCAAATACTTTTTTCCTAATCTATTGCAAAATGATTCCGTGAGTTGGTTAGACTCACTGAATCTTTGGGAGATTTACCTTCAGATCTTACTTGGCTGATTAGGGAAAACTTAGAATTCACATTTGTTCTTATAAATTGCATTTAGCAACTGCAAGAATGAGTATGGTTAAACATCTAAGTAGAGATGGCTGTAAAAGGAACAGTTTTGCAAGCTGGGATCTAAATGTAATAAATACTTTTAAATCTGTTTTAATAATTTTGCTGAATTCAGATCACAGGGAGTTTTTTCACAGAAAGTTGAACATAGCTTTTAGTTACACTCTTTAAGTTCTTTTAGCTGCTCAGAAGACTGGAGTAAATGGAATAAATAGCTCATATGGTACAGATACCCTGATTCTGCTTGTTTTTATATATTGAATGGTATGTATAACCACCATCTTTGCTGTAAGCTAGGATCTCATTTCATTTTTTGAACACTTTTGTGTTGATGAGTTACTCCTCTGGGCTGTTAACTCTTGGTGTTTTGCCAGGGTAGTAACTGTTACTACAGCACACAATAATTTGTGTATAGTTCTCAACTGCTTATCCTGGTCTCAAGCTGTTACTTCTCAGTTTTTGAAAGAATAGTTTGTTTGTTCTTCTGTAGCCTGTTTGCCTTGCCACCTCACTGCTGTCTGCAGTAGACCTTCATATCCAAATGATAGTCATCCACAAATGCTAACTGTACTTTTGCTTTGGTGTGGTGGCATTATGGTTTTGTTTGTCTCTTTTTTTTTTCCCCTGAGAACAAGTGGTATTGGTTAACAAAGCAGTTGTGCAGGTCTCTATATAAATGACTATAATAGTAAATATTTTATCACCATACCATGAATTTATTTCATGGTTATGTACTTTGAAGCTGACAAGAAAACATCTTTGTTGTGCTATCAGTCTTCTTCTGTGGGCATGAAATTAATTCAGTAATTAAAAAAACACCCTACCAATGAGCAGATCAACATATCTGTCAAGTATTTTGTATAAATATTTGATTTCTCTTGTCAGCTTCTGCACTCACGGAGGGCTTTGTTTCAATTACCTGGGGATTCTTTTAACAGAGTTCAGGTATATTTACATTAAAGATGTCAGGTCATTTAACCCTTCACTATAATGACTTTAGGTCTACAAAATGTGGCTTGAAAGACTGGTCTTTTTTTTGTATCAGGAGCAGCAGCTAGATCTGTTAGCACTGTCAAATGCACATGGCTTTCAAAGTTGATATAAGGGTCCATATGGCAAAACCACTTTTTTTTTTTTGAGAGAAATAATGTCTTTTGTGCTTAAGGGCAAAAAAAGCCATTTTTATTAATAGGAAGATATGTGGGTTTTGGTGTTAATAAGTTCAGCACTTGGAGAATCCCTTTTACAATTTTTTATGAGTTCTGTAAATTAAACTGCAAAAACTGAAAGGCTGTTGGTTTACTCAGTTTTAGTTCTAAGTCATGTTTTATCAGTGGGTTTTGGTATTTGTTTCTTCAACTTCAGTTTTGTGAAGAACATACAAAACTTGTTTATTAAAAAAAAGTCAAGCATTTGAACATGTTTATCCTGCAATTTAAAAAAAATAATTTACTTTTTACTTAATGCTATTTCTTAAAGGAAGGATGTTTATGGGTAGATGGAAGTGACTCCATCTAAAACATTTTTACTCTGAGGGAAAGTAGAAAGGGAATTAAAAAAAGGTACTTAAAATTGAATCCAGATGTTATTTCATGTGATGACTATATAAATAGTATTTATGGGAGTAAGATCAGTCAGTCCCTGAAAAAGATCCTTTAAAGTTTGAGTGTGTTAGACAATAAATGAAGTTTTACAGTGAAGCAAAACTAAGGATAATGTTTTGTGGTGCAGATAGAAGCAAAGGAAGTGTATGCTCAGAGACAAAGTCTGTTGAAAGATATTGAAGCCATACGGACCAGGGAGGCAGAACTGAAGCAAAGGATGGAGGCATTTGAAATGTAAGTTGCTAAAGGATATGTACAATGCTAAATAATGCTTCTGAAAACTTGCCTCAAGATGTTTCTGCTTCTGTGATGTTGAAGTAGATTAAATATCCCAGAATTTTACATTTTGAGCAGTATTGTATTAGCAGGGATACTCCATACAAAAAGATGTTTCTGTTTTTTTTTTCTATTTCACATCAACTATTCACAATGCAATAGTTCAGCATTGCTTTGCAGGCAAGGAACCAGATGTTTACTTCAAGTGCTTAAATTAAAAAAATCAAACCCCCAAACAACACAGTATGTAACCCTAACACTCATAAGATCTACACATGAATATTTTGCCTATTAGTCCTATGTTTTGGGGTTGATTTTTTTTTTTATTATTATTTGTCCTTAGCAAGATCTGTTTTCTTTAGTTAAATAAAAAAGAAGTAACTAATCCATTTTTGGCCAAACTTTCAATGCTACTTAATATTGTTACTTTGTCATCTGTTTTTCATAGTGAAAAGAGTATCCTGCTAACAAAAACTTGGGGTTTTTTATCTTCCCAGCAGAGGGTGCTGATAGAATAGCATGCTCAGCTATTCCAGCTATTCAGCTCTTTCCTCTGAAGTGTGTTTGGTGTGAGAAAGTGAGCCAGGGTTAACCCGGGATAGCTGCATAATTGATTGGTACTGAATTTTAAATAGGGCAATTTAGTTTTGTCACATCACCGTGTTCTTAATGAACTGCAGTGGCAGTCTGATGATGATTTCAAATTGCAACAGTATTCCAACCAAGCACATTGCCCTTTGATGTCTCCAAATGTTATTTTGAAACAGAATCCCAGACTAAAACTTTGACTTTATAACTGGTCATTGTCTGTATATTTCTGGAAATTTCAGCACCCAGAAAGTTCAGGAGGAGAAAAATAAAGCTATAGAAGATGCACTTCGGCGTCGTGAGGTTGCTGTGAAGAACATAGAGGAGACATATGACCAAAAGCTGAAGACAGAGCTCTTAAAGTAATTTTTTTTTGTCTTTAATAGGAAACATAATATTTCCTGTGAAAACAGAATAATAAATTCTGTAGGATTTATTTTGAAAAGTGTAGCAAAGCAAGGACTTTGAAAATGTGCATTTATGGTTTTGTTTTAGTGTTATTGAATCTTTTACATTACTGCTTAGCTATTTGCTAGTAAGTTTACTATAGAAAATAATTATCTTTTGGTTATAGGTTATATTGTTGCTGTAGTTTAAATTCTGTGTCAATATCTGGAAAAGAGATCTGACATTAGCTTGTACATTTAGACAAGAGGATCTGAAGCAGTTACTTCCTTTGACCACAGTTAAAAAAAGTGAGCATTTTATGAATGCAGAAGAGTCATGAAGGGGAAATCAGCATTAAAGAGATGTTACAGGTTTCTTGGAAAAGGGGTGAGAGGCATACTAGTCCATTGTACAGACAGACTGGCTCTTACCTTTGCCCCCTCCCAGTTCTGAAGAGGGATTCTGTGATATAGATCTCTCTTTTAATGGTTACCTTCTGTTTGAACCTGGTATTAAGGAATTGGCAGTCATCTGGGGCTTCTTGTGGGGTGTTGCAGTGGGTATATCCTAACTTTACTGTAGCACTTCTTTGTGGTACCTTGGTCACTTGAAAGGTTCCTCGATATTTCAATGCAGAAAAGAGCTCTTGACATGTCGTGAACCTGTCTCAGACTGTTAAAGCAAGCAACTGATGAATCATTACTTTTTATTGCAAGCCAGTGAGCAGTATTATCTGTGGTTTTAGGTCTTTAAATTAAAGAGCAAAGATGTTGATAGTAGGTTTTGGTAAAAATAATCCCTCGGCATTTGATGATTTTGTTAGAGGCCAGTGAAATGCAACTAATTGACTCACCTTACAGCTAATTACAAATAGTGGTTGCAAAGTCCTTTCAGTACATGAGGAGAAGCAAAGCATTTTAAGGATAAACAACTGCTTTGCTTATTTTATCAACATACAAAATATTTTAAGGCATGCTGCAGGTGCTCAGAAAGACAAAATCCATGTCCTTTTGACTCAAATCATTGATGAAAAGTATTAAAGAACTACTGTTTCTTATATGGAAGTAGTAATGCTTGCTAGCAAATCAATCTTTTTATTTTTGCAGTAAACATTAAATGCTATATTTGGGAGAAGTATCTGAGTGGTCTGGACTATTTGCAGAAATGCAGGAGGATGGATTTGGCTGTATCTGAAACCATTTATAATTATGTCCCAGTCATGTAGAATGCTGAGCTTTCTTAGCTCCTGAAAATTCCAGTTCAGTGGAATGGCACTGCTGGATAACTACTGGGCTATGGATAATGGTGTACCTGGGCAGTGCTCAGGGTCTGGCTGGTGACTGGTGGTGTGCAGAGAATCCCTGGGGCCAGTGCTGGAGCCCTTATTGTCCAACACCTTCTTCTGGATATGGGCACAGGGCATCCTCAGCTTTGAACATGAAGCTTAATTAAGAGGAATCATTTCCACAGTGAGTGACAGAGTTTCGGTTCAGACAGATTTTGACAAGGTTGGGAATCGTGCCAGTGCAAATCCTAGGAATTTTAACAAGAAGAATGGCAAAGCTCAGTGCTTGGGGCAGAATAGCCCTGTGAGGTTGTATAAATGGGAAGAATAGTTGACTGAGAAGCTGCTTTTCTGAAGAGGAGGTGGATGAGTTACAGTGAATGCCAGGTTGATTATGAGCCAGCAGCATGCTCTGACAAATAAGGCAAAACAGTATGATGGGTAAGATTAGAAGCAGCATGGCCAGCAGACTGAGGGAACTTACTGTCCCTTGAAAGGTACTGGGAAAAGCTGTGCTGGGAATGCCATGCCCAGGTTTGGGCTCCCCAGTTCTAAAAAGTCATGACGAAACTGGAAAGGACTTGGTAAAGTCTGCCAGGATAGTCCATTTGAGTTGGACTCTCAAATGTGACCTCTGAGTTCATATGGAAGGGGCTGGAAGTTGTGGCTTGGGAGATTTAGCTTGGATAAAAGGAAAAAATCTACTGGGAGAGTAGTGCAGCATTGGTACAGATCATCCAGGGAGATGCTGAATATATGTCCTTTGAGGTTTTCAAGACTTGGCTAGGAAGAGCCTCATCTGCCCTGCTGTACAGGTGGCAATAGTCTGGCTTTGAGTAGGTGGTTGAATGAGATGATTGGCAGGGCCCTTTCCAGCCATTTTGGTGGCTCTGTGATAGTTAATTTTGTTAATAAATAATTGTGGGATTATAGTTTAGTTTGGCAAAGAATGGAGTTAACACAAAATGCCTGTGCATGTGTGCACACACGTCCTTTGGGAGTACATAATCCTTTTTGTTTCTAGATACCAGCTTGAATTAAAAGAAGAACACATAGCCAGAACCAATAAAGTTACTGAAGATGAGAAAAAAAATAAAGGTAACCATCTGTCTGAGATTGATAAAGTACCTGTTTATTTCTAGAGCTTTTACTGTCATATGCCAAACCACTACTGTTCCTGAACAGTCCTGGTGTTCAGTGGTATAAGGGACAGAAGAGCCATCAGAACAGGTGACATTCAGCAACAGTGACAGTTCAGCAACTTGTTGCTGTTCAGAATGCAGTGGGAATCATAAACTGCTGCTTTGTACAGAGGCTGCAAAGCATTCCTGGTTTTTCAGTGTCCCATTTCCTTTGGAAGTCCTACTGGCTCATTCAGGCTTTAACTGAGCTCTGGTACTGTACCCTGGCACAGTTGCCAGTTTCTACATTTATTGTGCACAAAATGTTTAATTGGACCTTGTGGAAGAGAGCAGAACAGATAACAGGGTTAGACTTTAAAGTTAGGGATGTGTAAGAAATTATATATCAAGGGCATATGAATTTGATTTACTTTATTCTAAATGTGTATATGCATGTGTATACATTTGTATATACAACATGATTTAGTTAATTTTGAAGGTGTGTGTATGACAGTCATTTTTGTTTTAAATTGAATTTTGGGCTTAGCAGCTTAAAACCGTTTTCTGCTGATACAGTTTTTTGCTGTAATGCTCTACTAATTTTAATTCAGCATTTGTAATCCTCTCTGCAGAGAAAGCAATGCTTTTGCAAGAAGAAGCCATTGCTGTTAATTCAAAAAAGGAGGAACTCAAGCAAGCTGTATCACGCGCCAAAGAGCTCGAGGTAATTGTAAATGTGAATTTAAAGAAGCCTGTTTTCTAATTGGTGCAGTCCAGGTATGTTGCAAATAAAAAAGAAAATGTGAAATAAAAATAATTGTTGAGTAGTACAGCAGTTCATAAGCTTCTAAACTGTTCTTTGTCTGCAGCTGGATTTGCAGTCAGTGAAGGCCCAGGTTCTGTTGGCAAATAAACAGAATAATTTGTTGACAGAAAAACTGAAAGAGGTATCAGACTATCCTTTGCTAAAGGAGGAAAAAGTGGAGCTCCAAGTGCAGAATAAACTACTTAGGCAACAGTTGGATGAGACTCGGAGTGAGAACCAGCATCTTCGAGACAGTCAGTGTGAATTATTTAGTTATTTTCTTGTTTATGTTTGTCTACAAGTATTTGTTTAGAAGTAAATTTTCATTAAAATGCTTTCTTTGTATTATGTTTGCTAGTAGTTAGCGTGAAGTGTTTGCATATAATTGAGCAGTCCTTGGCATAAATTTATTTTCTTTTTTATGTCTGTATAGGGGAAATCCTGAATTAAGTGGTAGCTGTTATTTGGAAGGATATCCCTTTCACCCCCTGAAAAAGCAGTGCAATATTTCTAACCATTGCATTAGTATGGTTAATCATAGTGAAAGAACGTGGCATTGTTATTGGAGTGCTTGCCTGACTACAGTAATAAATACAAAGTATTTTTAATGTGCATTTCAGAGTTCAGGAGAGTAGACATGTGTGTGCAGTTATGTAAGATAAGGATATGTATTTTTCTTCCAGTGTAGGATAGTCTGGGTCTAGTTTTAAAGGACTACACCAACGAAGATTTTTGTAAAAGGAAGAAAAATATCCCCAAGTACTTTTTCAAACAAAGCCTTGTTACGTTCCTAAAATCAAATCAGCTTTACGTGTTCATGGGGTGTTGTGTAGCAAAGTGCACACTTGTTATTCTTTGTCTGAGTGTCTGGTGTTTCCTTTTGGGGTAGAGCTGTCCCAGCCTTCGGCAGAGTACCTGGCCTGCCAAGTGGAGCTGAGGAGAGTGGAGCATTCTACGAAGCTGGTTCTGGATGAATATGAAAGTCATAAGCATATGTTGGAAAAACAGCTACAAACTGAGGTAAATTATTATTTCAAAATTATTTGAATCTTTTCTTCTTCCTGTCATCTCTTTCACAATTACCCATGTGCCTGTGCAGGCCATTTGGCATGCAGTTACAAGGATTGTTTGTACAGTGCTTATTTTTATGTATACAGCTCTAAAGAAAACAAAATATTACCACACCAAAAAACTACCAGAAAATAAAACCAACCCAACATTACCAAGTCTTAGTGAGTCACCACATTGTCAGTGCTGACTTTCAGTAGGATACTAAGTAGATATGATCTGACTGGACCTGAAAAACATTCAGAAACCAAGTGTTCAGCCAATTAAGATTTTTCTTGTTGTTTGAATTATGCTGGTTTTTGTTTTTCTCTTGATTTCCTATAGATTGAGCGTTGTGCCCAGTTAAAGGCCCAACTGTTAGACTCTGAAGCTACTGTCAGGAAGTTAAATACGCAGGTTGAAGAACTCAAACTGCAAGTGAAGCAAACACAGGCAGGTTTGTATCTTACATCAGAGCAGTCCTTTATGAAAGACAAATGAAAGAAGTTCCAGAAGCTTAAAAAAACTGCAGTTGTGTTGAACCAGCACATCACCAGGGAGTAAGTTTTAAAGTTTAAAATAAAAATCTATTAAAAGCCCAGTTTAAAAAGGAGACTCATTTTAACCTCCTTTCAGAAAACAAACCTAGCAGAGGAAGAAAAATACTCCTCCCTGAGCATTTGCATATTTTCATTGTCTGTTTTTCCTCAGTATAAGGCCATTAATGTTTGCTGGTAACACAACATTTTCCAGCAGGCAATTTGTGTTTTAATGTGTTTTGATTTTTGAATGTTCATTAAAAAAATAATCAGTTTGAAATTTTATTTTGTACCTCAGAAATTTAGGTCAGACTCTTAAACAGTTTTAGTCAAATCTAGTAACTTTTGCCTAACTTATGCTTAACTTATCTCATAAGGACATTAGAAACAGGGGCACTTAGATAAAGCAATTCAGTCTGCTGAAGAAATGTTCTTTTAAAGATGCCTGTCTGTCAGTTTGTTAATATCAAGTATTATAAATAAAAGGGTTAGTATGTGTATTTAATGTAAAAAGTATGGAATTCAATTCTGCAATGATTATATATTACATCCAACATGTTGTCTCATAGCTCAGTATATACAATATTTTACATTTCATACTATTCACTAGACTTACATGTACATTTATGGTACACATATTGGTACCTTTTGGAATTGGAAATATGTTATATGAAAATACCAAATATATATTTTAATGAAATCACTGAAAGTACTGTAGGAACTTTCATTTTACATCAGAGTTAATGAAGTCATTGAAGAACCATTTGTGTAGAATAAAAACAAGGCTGTAAATTTACTGAAAGATACAGCAGATTGGTCTTTTGGGCTTGTTGAAGCATGCAAGTGTATGGAAGCAGACTGCCCCAAAACATTCAATTTAACTGACAATTTTAGAGTACTTTTAATGAAAAAAAAAACCCCAACCAAACAAACCATTTTCTATGTCCTGTGTTGTTTTTCTCCAGAATTATTTTTTGATTTTAATAAAGGGAAACTGTTAAGACTTGTAGCATGCCCTGTGTTCCTTAGACTTTACCAGCCTGATAAGATATAACATGTCCAAAGTGGTAATGTTTTCATGTTTGTTTATTGACTTAAACATAAGTATGTACTCTACAATGTTATTTTTTAAATTAATGGTGGTTGTACGTGGAAGAACTATATATTTTAAAAATCGCAGTGGTAGTTTGCAGCTTTGGAGCTGCATTAAAAATACATGTAAATCAATTTCAATTAAACCATTAAATTCTCAAAATGTAAGCCAATTCTGTGGTAGAATAATTTTGATCAAATTGGAATTTAAATGCCATGTTTTACTACCTTTGCTTTGCTGTGGGTCTCCCTCCCTCTCTTTAGTGTCACTTATTCCTCTTGCTGCCGTTTAGCTCTGGAGAATGAGGTGTACCGGAACCCAAAGCCGTCACTCGTCGACCGCTCCGTCCTCGATTTCCTGGGAGACAGGATGGGGGACAGGCTGGTGCCCCACGACATTTACGTGGATGGCGCGTTCCCAAGGAAACTGCCCCTGTCTGGTGTGGGGATGGCCAGCACTGTGCCAGGGCCCGGCTGTCACCTGCAGCTGCCCCTGCCCCATGTGGGGACAGCCAGCACCGTGCCAGGGCCACGCGGCGCCTCCCCGGACTCTGACCTGGAGTGCATCGCGCAGGCCCGGGCCAGGGTGAAGGAGCTGGAAAAGGAGGCTGAGTTCTTGGAAGAAGCCTACAGGAGTTACCAACACAGAGTCATGCTGAGTGCAGCTGCAAGCAGAACACCAAGCAAGACGCAGCCTCCTTTAATTCTGCAGTGTCCTCTTAGTAGCAACCCTCTGACTACCCAGCAGGAACTGCTAGAGCATGATCCCAGCTGCCCACATTCCCCTCTGGGCAGTCCAAGAGGTGAGGAGCACATCAAAAGAACCGGGCAAGTCAATATCTTTAAAAATTCCTTCACGCCACCACGCAGAGGAGCGTCTTCAAGGCGCCTTTCTTCCACTCCCATTTCCAAACCAAAGAAAGAGCTCAATAACAAGAAAATTCCAGATGGTAAGTCTCAGTTGTTAATGGGGTGCAGTAATGGGTTTTACTTACTGTTCCTCTTGTGCTCTGGGAACAGAAGGATTTAGCAGTGTTAGTCATAAACTTGTTATTTGCTAAGATGCAGAAGTCAGGAGATGTGGTTTTGCAGGAGACAGAATATACCAGCTGCTCGGAGTATTGGTTCTTCCAGGAAACAAGTACTGGAGAAGCATGTTTACATTCCCTCAACATACCTCTAGGGAGCCTTCAAGAGAAGACTACACCATATAAATTCCTACAGGTGTAACTTCATGATATACAGAGTTTAATTCAAAACTTGCTATTAAGTATAACTTTGAACATTAATTGTACTTTCTTAACCCTCCTATATTTCTAACCTTTCATTTAACTGTTGTAGTTAGTGTGTGGCAGAAGATGTCTTTCGCTTCTCTTAAATTGAGCTTTCCAGTCTGAAAGGTCCAGATTTCCTTTTGTTTGTTCTTTTTGTGTGACATCTTTATAAAATAGTCCTCTGCAATTGTAAGGAGGAAGTACCTAGTTTTGAAAAATATTCATTTGCTCTTAATATCACAGTTTCTAATAATTGCTTAGTCTTTTTTTTAAGGACAGTACTAAGAAAAGCAAGCAAAATAGAAACAAAACGTAAAACACCGATCTGTTGTTTCAAATCTGCAGTACATCTGCTTCTTGAGTGATGCAATTTTTTTCACCCTGGCTCAACGTGGATTTAATACAATAAAAAAAGAGACAGTAACAAAAAAAAAGATAATGATCAGCTGCTCCATGAAGGAAGGTTAAATACAAGGGCAGCTTAGTTTGAAAGAAGCATGGCTGTGGGAAATTGGGAAAACAATGAGCGATGTGAAGAAGGTGAAAAGGGATCAACTGATTACTGTTTCACAGACCCCAGAATCCCCTGACATTGAAAGGAAATACAATTAAAAGCTTTTTCATACCATGAGTAAGTTGTGTAATTCATTGCTTCTGTGAGAACAAGCATAGATGCAGGAATACAACTTCTCTGACAGGATGATCCAAAAAAGTATTGGTTGAAAAAAGGTTGGGATAGGTGTTGCCAGCAGTAAGATACAAATATTCTCCTTTTTCAACTTTAGTTTTCTTTGGTAATGGGCACTATTAGAAACAGGTTACAAGCGCTGATTGATTGTGGCTGTCCCTGCATGTAGAGTATCATACTCTTAGATGTTACTAAAAACATCTTTCATGTTGTAAGTTCTCTCTGTCAGCCTCTATATAAAATACCCACAGACTATTTGTTTAGCACTGCACACAGACAAAATCTTTCATAATACTAGGGTTTTGTTGAAAAATTAGGAAATGTTAAAACTATAGTTGTGTGCATAACCCAAACAATCCTCCCTGTCTTTGCACTTTTCAGAAGCTAGTTACAGATGGTAGATCTCTTTTTTTCTATTGGATCTGGTTTTTTGCTTAATGCACAAAACTGACTGGTTCTGGAGAGGGATAAGAGTTGAATAACAAAGGAGTGTATTACCTGACTCAGGAGTTACAGAAATGGAGTGGTGTGGAGTGAAGGAAACCAGGCTGAAGCTGGGTGATAGGATATTAAGGTTAGCTTCAATGCTAACTGTGCTGTTAGTGGGATTTGTCAGCTCCCACTTAGATTGCTTCCCCATTGTGATGTCACTTCTCTCTCATGAGTCTTCTGAGGAGTGCCTTTATACTGGTGTACATATGTTATTCTTTTCTGCTAAAGATGGATGAAGCACTAGGTGTGGTTTTGCTAGAAAATTCTTTTAAGTCATTCTGGAAGCTTCTGTGGAGCTTTTTGGTGCTGTTGGAAATACCAGTCTGAACAACTCAGGGTAAATTTAAAGAGGTAGAAGATACCACACATCTGAGTCTGTGTTTCCTTTAAGCGAGGTTAAGTGCAGCTCAGTTGTCAGCACCTGTCTCTGGAGAATGAAAGGAAGAAGTATGTTCTCCTCTAAAATACTTAGAGTTGGCAGATCCAACAGCTGTTCTACTGCATAATCTGCAAGTGGAAGGGTTATGCAGTTTTTTATTTTCCTTTAAACTAGCTCATGCATTTGGCTGTTTTCCTTCCTAGGTCCACGCACATTGAACCAATAATGCATGTGTTGTACAGCCAGCCTTGTCTGAGAAATAGTAGCCCAAATAGCTAATACAAATTGTGGGATTTTTATTCTGCAGAGAGCATCAAGAGCTCATCCCTTACCTCTTCACAGCAGAGTGTTGACCAGGTTCTTTCTCCTATTTCAAAGCGATGTTTGCTTTCATCTTCTGAGTCTGTTCCTTCCTCGCCATCCAATCATGGCCAGAAAATCAGGTAACATTGTTTACAAAGCAACATTTTTAACCTGCCTTTTAAAGAAACATTTATCTAATTGCTCACAATGATAGCAGTTTTTACAAATCAAGCAAGCCATTGATTTTATAAGTGAACATTTTTCTGAAGATGAATAAGGATTTCCATTTTAAATATCATGCCTCAAGTGGAACCTAGTTATAAAAAAACAGAAACACTTTGCTCTGAGCAAAGCCATGTCTCTTTATTGTGTCTTTTTTTCACATCTGTGACCTGACTGATGAGCTTCTGCTAATTGAAGCATTTGAATTTCTGCTTCCTGTTTGAGAATTTAAATCAAGGCAAGTCTACATTCTCCTTTCATTCATTAACAAGCTGTAATGCTAAATTTATTACTTCTTTTCTTTCTCTGAAGAGCTTGTCCACATGCCTGTTTTCAGAGTAGGATTGTCCAGTCTCCTTTGCATGTGGGAATGGGATGGGTAGCACAACTTTTCTCTTGTTGGTTTTTTTTTTAATATCTTTTTAAGGTAAATTAATAACTTGACAAAATTAGACTGCATTAAAATGGCTTCTCTTTTGTCTCTGTATCTCCTATTTCCATGTCTGGAGTTCTTCTGTTCTTAATGGCCAGTGTTGCCTCCACTCTCCAAAACTAAGAATCTTGAATATGTGCCTTCAGAAGCAGCTCTAGGATTTAACTTTTAATATTTTTTTCCTCAGAAGAGACAGCTGATTTGTCCTTAACCTGCTAGCCATCATTCCTGATTTGGTGGCTGAAGAAAGACATCTTGTGCTGGGGCAGCTCTAGCAGGCATTTGTAGGCCTTTCTTGTTTTGTTGTTATCAAGGCCTCAACATACATTTAATGCAGAGAGGGTCTCTTATCTGGTTAGAATTTTGGGAGAGCCTTTATGTTTTTTATTTTCAAAATGAGCTGTTGGGATATTTAGGGACTGTGAGGTCAGTTTCCTTTAAGTATTCTCTTGAGGCTGTCTTCTTTCCCTGCCCATTCACATGTTCTGTGGTATGTCTCAGATTTCTTGTACTTCTCTGACAGACCTTAAAAAGTGGAGGTTGAATGTTAACCTGCATGTTAGGGTGATAGGGGAAAGTGCTCTAACCCTGTGAAAGACTGCACTTCTTTGAAGGATTTTGCAGACTCCACCGTGCTTGAAGAGTGAACAGTGTGAGCAAGTTGTGTTGCAGAGGACAGACCCGGGTGTGGGAAGGCAGCTATAGTTTGTTGTTGCTTTCTTGGACTTCTTATGACAAAGCAAGGGTTTAAGGTCCCAATAATTGTCATGAACTTGCTGCTTTCCCAAGACTTTCTCAAAGGAAAAACATTCTTTTGTTGTGTATTTTCTCATTTCGTGTGCCTTGGACTGTTCTCTGTTACATGAAATATTTGAGAAATGCATGTGTGGGCTTTTCCAGTTATTTACTCTTATTATTAGGCAAATGCCACATCACTGATTTGTATTGTGGGATTAGTTTATGACCTGTAGATTTTAAGTAGCAATGGGAACTTCTTTGAAAAGGCAAGAAAAGTGAATATGATGCTGTAACATCCATGACAAGCTGTTAGAAGTCAGAGCTCAGTCAGTGGGAAAGAACAATTGCTTCTGCAACTACAGGAGCTCCTTGTTTATTTATGCTACAAGAAATGAGTGGAATGAAGGAAACCAGTAAACACAGACAGGAAGACTAAGTGATAAGGCAGATTATTACCTAATTTTTTGTTTGTTTGTTTGCCTGAAGAAACCAGTTGAGGGTTGTTACTGAGGCAGTGGGTTCTCTGTCTTTCTAGCAGTGTTGCCAGACACAGTATTGAAGAAAGTGACATGCATGTCCTTGAACTTCATACCCTTAAGAATTATTTAGCACTTAACCATTTCTATGAAGAAAAGACTCAAAACATGAAATTGATTTCCAAAACTTGAAATTTCATTTACTCTGTCCTGTTTAATTTACAGGGTGTTTTTCCCCACTGACATCACTGAACTATCCTTTTGGCAATACAGATTTATTTGTCTGTGCCCAGATTCACTTTTTGCTTATGAACAAATCTCATTGTTGGGGGTATGTTTGGTATTGTTTGTATTGTTTGTTCTCCACTTTTGCCCCATGGAAGACCTGTATTCTTGGAAATTGTAAGCACAAACAGGCTGTGATGAAGAGCACCAGCTGGTGTGAAGTAAGCTCCTTTATGAAGTGCTGATGCTGAATTTCATTAGTGACCTGCACTCCTTTTGCTGTTCTGGTTCTGGTCAGACTTTAGTAGCTGGGTCACGTGGGAGACATTGTTCTTTCCCATTATCTTTGTGATGAGATAAACGGGGATTTAGAATGAGGGCACTAACCCCATTTTGATAGAACCCAGATTTTCACCCCTTGTTTTGCCAGACATCTAATCCTAATACATTTCAAACACATCTGTTAAGATGACATCAAAATGGGAATTAAACTGTAACACAAAGCTTAAAAAGGCAAATTTCTTAGTTTCAGATGACTGTCACAATTCATTATATTTCTCCTTTTTTACATTTTTTCTTACTCTTTATTTTGTTTCATGTAATAAAATGATGTCATGTAAAGACCTTGGGGAAAGGCTGAAGAGGAATGCAGTGGACTTTTGGTAAAAGTTAGAGAACTGGATTGAAATACCAAAAATTTGATTCAGAAAGTTTCATGGATTTTAGGTTTGGTTTAGTCTTTGCATAGCATGTGAGTTCAGATGGCTATTTGCTTAGAAATTCAGCATTTATATTTATTAACTTATTTATATTCTTCCTTATTTTTTCAGACTTCAGAGTCAACAAACAGATAAACAAGATCTCAGTGATATTCACAAACCAGAGAAACTAAGGTATGAGGATCTTGAAGAACACATTTCTACTCTTGAAGGTAAGTTTTAGTGCATTTCAGAGAGTTTGTTTAACATCTTAGGGCTCAACACTGTAGGATAACTATCTTCATAGTTTTAAGACTCTAGTTGGAGAGAAAAATTTCTGATTGATTTTGGAATTAGGGAAAACCAATGTCTCAGATAATGGGGTATTAAATTTCTTCATTCTTGCATCTTTAGGTAAGTGTATATGGTAATAAGCAGACATTAAACTGCTGAAATTTGTAACATAAATTTGTTCAGAAATCTTGCATAACCTTGTTCTGATTATTACTATAGGTCTGATGGTTGCTTTGGAATGCTTTTAAATGGTGTGGAATTTTTTTTGAACAGGAAAGTGTATTAGTATATTAACTAAATTGAGGCTTTATTATATTTGCTGCATAAATTAGAACCAGGTTATAAGTCTAAAGATAGGTTTCTGTAGCTATTGCATGCACTCTTGATTCTTCCTTCAGTAACTGAGGCTTAAATTGTAGTATGAATTAGAAGTTGCTTTAGGTTGCATGGAAACTGCAACCTTTCTTGCAGTTAATCAAAGGAACTCTTATGCAGTTAATCATCATCTCTGAGTAGTTTTGGAACATGTGGTTCAGTTACTGAAACCTGAATTTTGTCCCTTTTTTCTCTCTGAGGTCAGTATTCCATGTATTTGCATTTCTTCTCTCTGTTGATTGCAGGTTGTGAAAAGTTTTCTTCTCTCTGTATGCTGCAGAGTTTTCAGAAATCTTTGATGTAACTAAGGTAGTGTAGAAAGAAGAGGGTAGTCAAACTTGGTGTCCTTTATAGCCATTTGTATATGGAGTGAGAAATAGAAGCACAGTTACAGGCCTTAATTAGTTTTCAGTGACATCCTAATGTTGAACCTTAGCAGCCTTATCTCCCATGAAACTGTGGGTTTAAAGTAAATGAAGCTGTCAACGAGGAAGATGTGAACAGCCAGCTAACTTTTCCTATTTCCAGATTTCATGAGGTCTGTAAATTCCTGAGGCTTGGTGGACATGTGGCATTGTGTGGTGTAACTAAACTCACAGCTGGTGAAGAGATTGTGGTTGTTGTCTGGGAGAGTCAGGGGTATTTTCTTTGATACCAGTGATTCTGTCTGGTGTCAGTCTTTTCAGACTGCCTTATTCTTTTGGCTGTGGTTAGGTCATATGGAAGATGGAGTGGAGCCCTTGCTCACTCTCCTGACTCTGTGAGAATATGGCTTTCAGTATTTTAAAAGCAAGCAACTAAAAAAAAAAGTTTGTTTAAATAGCAGATGTGCTGATAGTGTTTAGTGATAACTGGCAGAAGATAATGCCTTATCTGTGCATTTCTCTGTGAAGCTTTACTCCTTACTCAGCTGGTTTTATTTCTCTCATTTATTTCTTTTATAAGCTTTAAATGCATTATTTGAATATGAACCAAGCCTGTAGCCACTAATGGTTTCTACTCATTTCACATTTTAATTAGACTTATATTTATTTGTTAAATTTTGTATGGGAGACTTTTGGGAATACATTACACATTTCACTTTTATTTTATTACATATGACAACAGACTGGCATTTTCTTGGCAATTAGGACTGAGTAGATGCTGTGCCCAAGTAAAGTACTAATGAATCATTTGGTGATGTGTGGTGGTCAGTCATTGTAAGAGTTCACATATGCTGATGATTTCTCAATCAACAGTACTGTAGTTGGGTGAGCCTGCATCAAAAGACAATCTCAGTTATGTAAGAGGAAATCAGATTGGCTGAAAAGGAGAGGAGGTGGCTCAGGAGAAATTGCAGGGAGAGATGGGTAAGAAAGTAAAATCTAAGAAGTACAGAAAAAGATATAGTGAAGGATGAAGTTGATAACAGTAAAAAGATGAATGACTTAAAGGAGATACCAGAAAATATGGAAATCTTTTAGTCCTACTGTGAATGAGATCTAGAAAGAAAAGATCAGCAGATTATCTTGGCAGCAACTGTTTCTGGGTGATGTGCTTGTTTTAAGGGAATAATGCATCTCTTGCAGTCCACCCTTAAAAAGGGAGTGAAAGTGTCTAGAGTTAGCTTTTATTTCTCCTTTCCAGAGTAGTTAATTTAAGATGTTTTTTACTATTAATTGTTCTGGTTTGGGTTTCTTTGCTTGTTTATGTTGTTAGCAGACATTTTGAAGTTAGAAGTAATATTTAACTGGGGCAAGTTTATGAAAGGATTTTTTATGCTTATTGGTACTTCATATGGAAATAATGTTGTTGCTGATAGCTTTATAACTAAGAGAGAGCAACAAAACAGAATAGATTTTGAGTGTGATAGGCCATTATTTTGGTATAACAAAACACTCCAAATATAGAATTTATTTTCCTAGGTGAAGCTGGTAGGAATTCCTCTTGCTTTGGTAAGAAACTGAAAACATTCTCCTAACTTAGAATGACAGCTTGACAGAAATTTTCTGTTGTGCTTTCATCTATAGTTCCTTTAAAAGAGTCTTAAATTAAAGAAATTTAAACCATTCAGAGAGAAAGAGGCTGATCAGTTTAGTTGATTTGGGTTTTTTCATGTAAAATATTTCAGTTTTATTATTATGTGAAAAAGAAAAAAGTTTGAGACATTGCTAGTATATGAAGGATGAAAATGGATGTTTTCTAAAGCTTTACCTAAAATCTAGAGATATATAGAGTATCTGTGCTATATTACACCAAGTGCTTGGGAGAATAGTCCTGTGTATTTCAGGTTGGCTATCTAGAGGTAATGGCCACATCTTGTTTTAGCTCTTTTTTTCTGTCTTCCATCAAGTGAGATAATAGCAGTCTGCATCTTTGCAAATCAGTAATTTGAAAGCAGTTGAATATCACAGCAATGATCAAAGAGGAAGAACAGTAATCGTGTTTTTGTGAATTCAGAGCCAACCTTACACAGGGAAAACATAGTATAATGTAGAATATCTGAGTTAGCAGCATCCATCCTGTGCACTGAAGAAGGCAAAGACCCCATGAAAGAGTATGTGACCAAATAGTTAAAGATTATTTTTATATGCATAAAAACTATGAGCTGAACTTGGACATACAAATTTTCTGTTACTTGTATCTTGATTATGTAAAGAAATGAAAACATCTTGGGTTTCTGTTGTATATTTCTACAGTTTTGGCTTTATAAACAAATGGGTTCCAATAGCTAATTTCAAAACTAACAATTCTGTAATTAAGGAAGCAAGTACAGCCTATGATAATTCTTAATTCTCAGGGAGATGATCAAGTTGAAGGGAAAATGCTCAATTAGTGCTGATATTTTTGTGTTCTAATTTAGCCATTCCCACACACTCTGTCCATCACTGTGCTCCACTTTTGCAATTACAAAATAATGGAGCCATTGTTCAAATTTCTTCTCCAGATCAGGGGGGCATACCAGAGGAGTGTGAAAGTGATGTCTTGCATCCATCTGGGGACACTGTCGATGGAAACTGTGTCACAGCCCCTGTGCCAGCAGCAGCCACTTCACTGCAGGACTTAAGTGAGTTCTCAGCTCAGACACAAAAGAAAGTACCATTTTAAAATATCAAATGTGTAACACAGCCAAATATTTAAGAGTCTGTAGGTATGTAGGCTGGTGTGGTTGAAAAATTTTCCAGAAAGTGACATTTCTGTAATGAAGAGAAAGGAGTGTTTTCCTTTGCTTTTTTTGTATGAGGATGACTTTTTTCACCCTGGCTTTAGTTAAACTTGCTTTTAATTTAAATATTCTTGCCACCCATCCCACCCCCCCATGCAGCCTCTTGTAAGATGATTATTTTTTCTTTAGGGTAATTATTAAATATAATTTCTGCTCTTGATAGGAGTGAGACATTAAATGTTTTGAAGACTTTATGTACTGCTTGTCTGAATTTTTAAAATTTATTCTTGACTCTGTTGGTGAATTGTATTATCACAATGCAGTTTTAATTCTTTGGCTAGATGAGAATAATATCTCATATATAGTCAGCATATGCTGCTTTTCTAATTGTTCTAGGTGGAAACATTATGGTTCTTTTTATTTTAGAGAAGGGCTTTCTAGCTTCTCATGATTCCTAGTCCTTAGTTTGCCCATCTCATTGCTATCCAATGCTGTTCTTTGTACACAGCTCTTTAAAACATTGGTCACATCAGTGTCCTGCAATAATTTTCCAAGGGGTTTTAAATACTTTGCTTTATAAATATAAAGAATTGTATCCAACCACATTACAGAGGGGGAAAGAATACAGTAACATGGACTTTGGGATAATAAAGGTTTGTTTAATATGAATAGCCAGGAAAGGAATGAGAAGTGCACAGATCTGTCAAATCTCTGGCCTGTACTTTGGCTCTACTCCTTAACTCTTGGTGAGTCATTTATCAGACTAGGAAATGTTTAGAGGTGGGAAAACACATTAGCCCATACCCAAGAGTAAGTTCAGTGTATGTTCAAACAATATATGCAGTTGTTTTTCATTTGCTGTATAAAACATTATACAGGAACCTGGTACTGATTTGTATGCTCTTGTAGTGATTACTGAACTACATAAATCAAATTACAGATGTTGAAATAACTTTTCACAGTGGTGCTGGATCAAAGGCAGATTGAAGAACAGAACAGAGAAGTTGAGCAAAACTTAGAAGAAGAAAGGAAAGCAGGAGAAGAAAGGAAAGAACAACAGGAAGCTTTGGAAAGCGAGCAAAAAGAAGTGGAGAAGCTTAACGAAGAGGTGGTAATTTAATTTCTGACAGTCATGCAGCCTTGTAGTGGCTTGCATTTTAGGATTGTTATATGTTTCTTGGTTAAAAGTAGATTTTTATTCCATAAAGTGAAAGTAGTAGAGGCTAAGTTATTTTCTGTACTTATGTGATTAGCCAGAGTCTCACTAGAGTGTCTCCTTATGCCAAGGGACTTTTTCACTGGAAACAGATGCCTTTCCATCCCTACCTCATGTAACTGGAAGCTACAATTTTATGGTCACTGTCACCATGCTGTTGGAAACAAGCTGAACATTTGCTCTCTCTGTGGTGTGGCCACTGCAGGTGGGGACACCACCAGAATATGTTCATGTCCATCTGTCAGGACTTCCAGGCTACTCTGGGAAGCAGAGGGTATAAGGAAGACCTCGAGTTTGCTTAAATCCCTTTGAGCTTAAACACTTAGTGTTTAGTGTTCTGGATTTTTAGGTCCTGTTTAATACTGTTTAGACTGGTGTGTTTTACTGAGTTTAACATGAAATTCTGCATGTATTGCAGGTAGTAAGATAGATATGTATTTTTCTAATCAGTATTTATTTTTATTTTTGTGTCTTAAAGTATATCCAAGACTCAATGAAAATAGATGAAGAAGTAGAAGATAAAGAGGGAGTAAAATCTGAGCATGGTAGCACTGCTGCTGAAAATAATGTAAAGGATCCTCCTTCCAATCCATTAGAAAAATACATGAGAATAATTCAGCAGAGCAGAGAGCAGGAACTGGCAAACAAGGTGATTATTCTCAAAACACGGTCCCAAAAATATTATTGACCAAATTTGTGTCTTGCTAGGCATGCTTAGAATGAAAACAATATTCACATTTAATTTTTTCTTCATTTATAAACTTTATGTAACAACCTGCAGAGCAGAGTGTTTGGATTTGTATTTGTATTGGAAAAGTGTGATGATCCAAAAGAAAAAACATTGAAAACTTTGTTCTGTAAGGGTTACTGGTATCCTCTGGGTGGGGGGTTTATTAGTTTGTTTTTAATGTTCTAGGACAGTATTTTAAAGTCCTCAATTTTTAGCTTAAACTGTGTTTAAATATGGTTTGAAGCTGCACATGTCAGGCTGTGTTCCTCTAACACAACAGAATTTATTCTGGCAAAATGGAAAATTGGACTGTTAAAGAAGAGGTATGGGTGGACATTACTTCAGTGAAGGAATGCATGATGTTTTTGTTCAGACATGATCCCAATCTAAACTTCCAAAGTCTTACTATTCTAGATCCAGTGTAGCATTTGTAGAAATAGGGTTGGTCCTTTGGAAGATTTTTATTTTCAGTTATGAGCCTTAAAAATGTAGATAACTATTATTAGGTCACTTTGACATTAGAACTGGTTAGAGAAAATGTATTTTCCTCTTGGTTACCAGGACTCAAAAAAAGAAGAAATAAGAGAAGGGTCACCTTCAGAAGGACTTCTATCTACTGAAAATGATGACAGGTAAGGCTCATGTATTAATCACTTCTAGTACTCCATATTAACAAATAATAACTAATATACAGTTGTAATAGATTTAGTGTGAATTATGTTAAGAGACATCTGCCTCCTCAGAAACCCAAATAAATTATTAATCAAAAGCAATGGTGTCAGAAAAATTGAGGATCCTTCCAATTCTTGTACGTGCAAGTTAAGCACTGTCTGTAACTCACATCTGGGAGCTGCACTTTATGATCTGTTTCAGTAGTTGTGGCACTCACACTTTTTCAGAGAGAGCTGGAGTCTGAGGGATTGTTCTTGGGTGATGACACCCTGGGTAAAGGTTTGTCTGTGCTGCACCTCACCCATAGTCTGTTCCTAGCTTTGATTTTTCAGTAGCATTGTGGACTTTTAAGGTGCTTTATTCAAGAGATTTTGTCTGCCTGCACTGAGTCCCAACAACCCTGGCATTTCCTCTGGTTTTCTCTAGGCATTGATAAATACAGATGAGTGTTTTAGTTGCTTGCAAGAGAAAAACCAATCAATCATCCTCCAAATCTTTCAGTTTATTCCAAGATGTAGAATTGAAAATAAGAAAAAATATGGAGCAGCTAGAAAAAAAAACAACCATACAGCTTCACTATAACTATAGTAATGATTCACTATTGTCTGTGCTGTTAAACATAACAGACCCTACCCTGCTGCTCCTGAATTGGCACCAGTTGTGTTGTTTTCACTTGGTGAGCACTACAGAAGATAGTTCTGCTTTTTGAGGTGATGGCTTTCAGTTAATGAAGGGCCAAATCCTCCTGCTTTAGGGTTGGTTTTATTGCCAGCAGTTCACTGAAACAGCAAAGGCAGTCTCTTAACTTCTGTTTTAAAATGAGTATTAAGATTTAAGATAAACTACATTAACTCATACCACTTTATTTTCCTCCCTCCTATAATCAATATAGTCTTGCGGACATTTCTCATGGAGACATGGATGAAAGCTTCTGGTGAACAATAGCTACTGATTTTTTAATTTTATTATTATTATTATGAGAAAGATATTTTTTAAGTTGTTTTGTGCCTTTAATAAATGTTAGGCACCAACACTGCAGGCTGTGTAATTATAAATTAATAAAGCTGATTTTGATCTGTTTCATCACTTCAGTCATTCATTTTAAACAGGGACTCCTGATGTGTTACTAATCCAGGAGGAAGCCTTTGGGTGGGGTGAGAGAAAGAACAAAGCAGAGAACAGAAACTGATCAGTACGTTTGGGTAGATTTGTGTTGGCACTGAATTCCTCTAAACTTTGTCAATTTTGCCAACCCCCGCCCCCCAACCCCTTCTGCAAATGAGTCAAAGTGTGGATGAAAGGAAGAAAAAATTCCCTCATCATCACCTGATTTAAAGGTGTCCCGTGGAGGCACTTGGCTCACACAGCTTCAGAGCACTGAGTGTGACAGACCCAAAATAAGGTGTCCCTTCTGCTGCACAGCAGGGGCAGGAGCCAATTTCAAAAGCAGCCCCTCTCATGTATCACCTCGTTGGATTAACCAGCCCAGAATGGAGAGATTAAAATAAAAATGCTATTTAAGTCATCTTTATTTAAGCTTTGTATTTTGTAGGTAGATTATAGGCAAGATCATTAAACTTTATTTACAGTATAAAATACAGTAGTTTTTATCAATGAAGTAATTTTGGGTGGCAGCATATATTACAACTTGCACTGCATTTGAGGCTGTTCATCTTGACCTAACTACAGGAATATGAAGCCAAGTTTGACAGAATTTAGGGGCAAAAAAACCAAAGTTCTGTCTTAAATTTGCTGGATGTTTAAACACAATGTACCAAAACTGTGACAGATACAAACTTTGCTTTTGGAAATGGAGCTAAAATGTGATGTGGTGGTTACTCTGATTTTGCATACTTCTTAATTTGCTATTGCAGCCACTCTGGCCTTTACAGAATGTCTGAGTGACTGAGAATTTCTGGATGTTGGGAAGGAGTAGTGCTTGTTGCATTATGCTGGCCTGGAACAACTACCACTACTGCATGCTGCACACAGCTGCTGCTGCAGCTGCATCAGCAGAGCTGCCCTGCCCATGCAGGAGGGCAGGGAGCTCTGGAACAGAATGTGTTTCACCTCAGATAGAGACATAAAGCCTAGAGATGCACTGCCATGGAGTAGCTGTAGGTCTGGGTTCAAATAAGCATACACAAGTGTTGTCTATTATCTACAAATATTTATTTTAACACTTGGATGTAACTACAGGAAGCCCTTGGCACTGATAGAAAATATTGATTCACTGTTAGGTTACAAAAATTTATACATAGCAAAATTTAATGCTCTTTACATAAAAATATTAGACTACTTAAACAAAACTTCAAAAACTCCCAGTAATAGCTACACTGAATTAGAAAAGAATTAGGCTTTAAGACACTGCCTCCATTATTACCCTTATGCAAACACTGGGCTAGAACATCACCTGCATTGCTGTTGAAATGTCTCCTTCATGCAACAGGTAAGAACATACACTAGGCTATTTTGTCATATTTGCTCTACATCAATCAACTTTGCCCCTTTTTTGAAACTGTCAAATTAGACTTCAATAGTTAACAAAAGAAATTATATTTGAAGTTAATACCCCCCAAAAATGCCTTTTCTCTTAATACTGATTTGAAGGAATTTGTGCTTCCTTTGATGTATATTCAGCAAACAGTCAAAACTACCAAACCACACGTCAGCTTAGCAGGGGTATGACTTGAATATTTAATTTTTTCAAATGAATGATGTATTTTTACTTTTCCCCCCCAACATTTATATATATATATATATATCATATAGAACAAACACCAAATATACCATCACTAATACTCAAGATATCACTGAATGCTTCTGAAAAAAACATTAATTAGAAGGCAGACTTCTATGGGAAATGACTTTAAAATGGCACCAGTTTGTTTGTTGTTTTTTTTTTCTGAACACCACGTTTTCTTAGTGTGCTAATTAATTTGTAAAAAGGAAAACACATAAGCACTGACTATAAATTTGCTAAGCACCAAGATAGAGAAAGGTGGACATCCTGTATTATTTTTATGGCTGCAAATTTTATTGTTTGTGTAAAACTCTGCAAACTTTCTCATCCGCTCATTTGGAATTGTCAGATCAGTGTCATTTTAATAAGGTAACACTTTCACTTACTTAAAATGTAGGATAATGGTCTCCTGCCACTATATAAATGCTACAACATTTATAGAAAATAAATATTAAGGCAAAGCTGACATTTATTTTCAAAGAAGGGGATCATTATCCAGATCCAGCGATCTACATTCCATTAAATAGTTAATAAAAGGATTAGAACTTGGGAGATCTGCTCGCCCCTCAGGTGAGCACAGGGATGCTTCATGGTGGCAGTGTGTGGCACAGGAGTGCAGCTGCTCCCATGGCCCAGTGTGGGTGTTCCCAAACAGCCCCCCTGCACCACCTGGGAGCTGCTGCAGCTGTGCCATCACACACACACACAAGCTCCTCTCTCAGGAATCCCACTGGGCACGGGTTCCTTTGGGAGGTGCTCAGTCACACACCCTGCGCTGCCTGAGGTCTGCACGGATCGCTGCCTGCTCGGCCGGGGCACCCACCACCGGTTTGTGCAGGGCGTCATGCTCCAGAACAAGTCAAATATTAAATACCAAGTCTCAAAGAAGAATAATTTGGTCACTTTTTGTAAAGTGTTGCCTTTTAAAATGCCTGGAATAAACCCCCCATTCTCTTTTAGAAAGGATGGAAGATTACCAATGGGACAATTTCCCTAAAAAAGTTTTCCAGGAGCTGGAATGTGAAGCTTTTACACTTCTCTCTAATTTCGTTTGCTAGACACACATCTGTACTGCAGATATTTGCTGATTTGTCAGAGCTACAGAACTCTTCTGCTGAATTATTGTGGCAAACATTTATGTGTAAGAATTGAGTTGCTCTTTTGACCGAGACTGGATATCCTGAAGCTCCTGCTCTTCTTTTGCTTTGATATCTTGGTAGGCCTGCATTTTGCTTGCATCCTTTAAGTAGGCCCAGTTAGAAGACAGTATCATGAGGAAGTGGATCTGGAAGAGAAGGGTGAGCATGATGGCGAGTGAGCATGTCAAGAGGCAAAGCAAGCTGCTAGTCAGATTAATAGACGCTCTTTAAAATAACAACCATAAAAAATAGTTATTCTACGTTAATAAGCATTCTGTTATTAAAACAAGCACAGAGGCTATTTTTCAAAGATCTCTAGAATTTGGCATGCTAATAATTCAGTTGGTTATTCACAATTGAGAGAAAGTTAGTACAACAATATTAAAATGAGCTACAGAGTTGTACGGGTCAATTAGAATGCAGAATGGGGGGAAGCAGGAACAAACAGTTTTGTACGTGGCAGTATACGGAATCTGTAAACTACGAGGTGCTCAGAAGAACTGCTCTCTAAGGTCGTGGTGTTTATGCATATCCAAGCCCAGAGCCCGGCAGGTCTTTTCCCCCAACAAGCAGATGAGAATTCCACCCTCCCCCTGGAAGAAAACCTGAAACTGTGAACCGTTTTATTCACGAGAACAAGGCTACATTAACACATTGAAAAATTAAACATCAAAACATGAATCCAAAACTAAGCAAAAGCATGCAATGTCTGGGTTAAGAAGTCTTAATCCTGCATTTTTATAGCTACATTTTAAACTTCCATTGTCCAACCTCAGGTGAAGAGTTGTGTATAGCAAACGGTTCTCTTTTTAAATTATTGTGTGTTTGTTTTTCTAGTTTGTGCATTCGTCTCTTGCCAACTTCTTTTGCCCATACTTCATGCAAAAACATCTACATCTGAAAACATTGATTTGCTTCTCCTTCTTTTTTCCCCCCAACACTGTGAAAAGGTCCCTGTGATCTATGCATGGTTTTGCTTCCTGTGCAGTCATACTTACATTTTTGAGATCTGGCTACTGAGAAATCAGTTACCAAAGTGCAGCCATAGAGCAGAAGCTATTTATATGCTGTTTCTTACTAGTTCAGGGTCCAAAAGAAAGAATGTGATTGTTTTACGCAGAGCTAAGACAAGGATTTATTTTCTTAGAGAAAGAGTATCATTTGGCATGCACTTAAGAGTAAGAGAAAATAATTGATTTTATCATCCATGGAATCACTTAGAAATACAAACAAATTAATTCATAATACCTGGGCTTCTGACCTCTGCCAACATAGACTGGCACTACTTTATTATTCCTTTCTTTCACACCATATATATTTTGCATGCTTAGGGGCATTTGTATTTGGTGTTCATGGCAAAGAATAAATTAATGCATCTGACCCTGAACTGTTCCAGTATTTGTTTGAGATGACTGTTAAAAATCAAGTGGAGACCTGAAATGAAAACATCCCTTTTTCAGAAGGATGCTTTCTAAACACCCCTACAGTAACTGAATCCTCTCAACATGAAAAAATAGCCAGATCTCATCCACATCATAGTTCATATACAAGAAGTCATTTCATTAATCTGATAAGCTAAACGATGCTTACTGAAGCTATTTACAATTACTGTAACAAAATCCAAAAAGCTAGACTTTTAGTCTAGGGTGTCAGTGGTATTTCAAGCTACGCAATGCAGCTTTTTACTGGGCTTATACAATTTAGAATTTAGTGCAGCAATCTTCCCGACTCTTAAACTTCAAAACAGCATAGTTATATGTAGTAGCCATCATGTAGATCAGCTGGTGGAAGAGAACAAAATACAGGAGAGTAAGATACAACAAGGTTGACGGCTCAAGCCCACTTGGGCAACTCTCGATACTTTTACAACAGATGTTACTCTGAGCTCCTTCCAGGGTGAAGATGCAAATAAATAAACCTGCCATTTCTCTGGGGAGGATAACCCAGTACAAGCCCTAAGGCCATTTTGTCAGCCAGTTGTGAGTACTACACCAGGGCTTGGCTGGCACAGGGTTAGAAGCTGGCCACTAAAGGAAGCGTTAGACATAGGAACCGCTACCTGGAACGGGCACTGCAGGGTTGGACCAATCTGCCTGGCTCCAGGCAAAGGAAACCAAGAGGTTATAAGCAGCTGATCAAATAAACTACAAAAATGAAAATAAATAGTGGAAATAAAAGCAGAAATAGTGGATAGAAGTAGGATTTTGAAAGGACATGCAAATAATTTTTTCCTAAGTATGGGGGAGGCGGGTTAAGGTGACTTCCTAAAGCAAAAGTTGGGGACCTGCTGACTTGTGATGACCAAACCATAGCAGCAAATAATTGTGATTACAGCTCACCCCCCTTCATGTTTAGTATCACTACCTTTAATATATACAAAATTTAATCTTAAAAAGCATCTTAAGCCTAAAATGAACATTTTTAATTATGAAACAACAAAAATTACTACCCACCAATGCTATGACAGTGGCACCAGCTCCAGCACAAGCCACAATGAACAGGTGGTAAGACATGTAGAACTAAAGAAAAAAACATGTTTAAAACATTGAAGTAATTCATTAGGAATAGTATAAAATGTAGTATAAAATGCATTTCAAGTGTTCTAGAGAATAAGGATAATAAAACCATCTTTCTAGCATGGTAGCAAAGCTTTAGAAAATAAAAGTGTGGAATTTTTTTTTTTTTTTGGATGATGTAACAATTACTTCATTTTTACAATTAAAGCAATCTCTTTATACTGCTAGCACGAGTTCTCTCCAAAAACATTAATCAAGTATTTATTACATGGAGCCCAAGTGACTTGTAGGCAAGAGCTGCACATAGGCTACATTTCTGTACCTCATTCGTGTTGCAGATGTTCTCTAAAATTGGGCCACAGGCTTTGCCAGGTACAGCATTCCAAGGAATAATACCTGAAATACCACAGAAAAGAAACCACTAATTTTAGCAATCCACACAGGCTTTCTATTCCTCTCATCTTTTTCACCCACTTGCCAGTTGTGTTCCCACTCTGGGCGTCCGTGCGTTGACCAAACAGTTTGGAGCTGGCAGCAGGAATTCAAACAACTCAGGTTGTGCTTTCTCCTCACACTGAGGGCTGCTGTTAAAGAATGTTCTCAGATGTGGTTTTCCCATCTGGCAGCCTAGCAGTTGGTTGAGTTTTTGCACTTTGGGTCCAGTTGCACACTCTGCCTACTCCCTCACTCAGCACAGAAGAGAGAATCTGCATCTCAGAGGTACTTGGCACCTTTCAGGGTAGCACTTACTAGATGAGGTTCTACTTGAACAAGAAACTACTGTGGAAGGGTGTGAATACAGAGCTAGAGGGAAGAATGACAGGATTTTTTTCTGGTTTAGTTCCAATAGGTAAAAAACATCAAGTGAACACTGCCACAAGAAAGTTCAGTCTGCTGCACCTCATATACTCCCAATGACTTTTCTTACATGATTGCAAGACTGAAAAGTCAACAGAATCTAGCAGATTTAAACTAACAAACTTTTAGGCCAGTAACAAATGTAAAGCTTAAGCAAAACCTATTTGAATTAAGAGAAACCCAGTTTGTTTTCCCATAAAACTTTGCTTTTCAATCCAGCTGGTTGGAATTAGCAACTCTATATGTGGCAGGTCATTGAAATGATCTCAGGATGGCATGGCTTTCAAAAAGATTTTATAGGATTTTCTTCCAAGTCAGCTTCTTCTCTGCAACTGCTACGTACAATTCCAGCCTTTTAGCTATTGCTTCCACTCAAAAATGTGAGGAAAGTTCAGTGACACATGTTGTCTGTTAGGGAGCTGTTCTCTTCCCATCACACACTGAAACCCAAATGGTTTTACTGCTCAGGGGAACAATACAACCCTATACAGCACTAATGCAGCTGCAAAACAACCAAGAGAAGCAGGAAGGTGGAGGAGCACATCTCCCTTCACTCCTGGGCTTTGCTGCTGAAGAAAATGTCTCCTCAGACTCTCTTGCTGTGAGCTGCCAAAATAGAATGTATATGTTTAACTGATTTGAAGACTTGCTTTTAAAATTAGTGTGTCGTTTCTTCTACTGCACTTACCTGGACAGGAGAGCAAAGCCAAGCTTTCTTACTTTTTCAACTCTGAATCCATTTTCTCAGCTTTGAATGACTTAGTCCAAAGAAAGAAACATTCCTAGAGAATGCTAGCTAGAATGAAGCCAAAAGTAATGGTGACAAAAGATCTTCTGCACAAGGGAAGCTGAAATGATAAACTTCAGGAAAAACTCACCTCAAGAAATGAAAAGCCTGACCTTATTTTAAGTTATTGTCCCAGCTACCTCAGATTTCTGTGTGTCATCAGAAAGCAGTATTAACTTATTGTTAGTTATGGCAAACTTTTAATTGCAGGCTTTTGTTTTTTTAACTGAAAGTAATTGTCAGTGCAACATTCAGAGATTTACTTCATCTTTAAATGTAAAACAGTTTTCTGAAAGAACAGAATATATGCATATGGGTTCAAAACCCACAATCTGGATATCTATTTCTCAGCACTGTGTCCAAGCAGTTTATTTTGAGGCTGATCTATTTTCAAACCTAATATTACAGTATTGGAAGCTGCTACAAAATCATTTCAGATAAGTGACTTGTCAGTTCAGTTAAATTGATTGCATCTGGAAAGAGATCAGTGTAATGTGAATTAATTAGAAAAGTAATAGCACATTCAGAGATAGAAGATGCTTTTGCATTTGATTCATCTGATAAGGCTGAGACAAAACTACAGCAGACAGACCGAGGAGGATGGATAAAGGATGTAATCAGGATTAAAATGGGTACCGTATTGCCTGATGTCCACGCAGATCTGGTCTCCTGGAACTGTCACATTGCTCTGAAAAGATTTGAGGACTTCACAAGTTGACCAGATGTTATAGAACATAAAGACAGGCACAGCGGAGAAGCCGAAGACCCCGAGCCAGGCCACTCCAAGCACATAGGTGAGGAAAACAAACTGGGCAGAGAAAACACAAACACTTTGTGTTTATCTTTGAAAAGACTACTTAAATGTTCCTTAAAAATGCTTCAAAGTAATCTTAGGCATTCTTTCAGAATTCAAATGAGAAAGCATTTGGTTTTCAAGCACTCAAAATCAGTATTCTCATTGCTTACAAATACTTTGGTAGTTTAAGTGCTACAGAGAAAGTAATTCAGACATTTCCTTTTTCATCAGCCTGCTTGAGTAAACAGATTGCCCTCATGTGAAAGAGCAGCCCATTGATTTCTCAAGATTCTCAGCTAAGCAGGGATGCTGGTTGTAGGCTAAAACCAATAAATTCCAACAATAATCAATTTAAGGGTTTTTTTTTTAAATTAACTGTAACATACTAGCATTTCTATTTAACTTGCAAATCAAAACCATGCAGTGAATCAATACTCGCAGAGCTCCCCCACACTCCCTGATGTATTGAAATCAATTTGGCATGTAACATTTGAAAATAGCTATTTTTGCAAACATACCATGACCATTAAGAGCAGATCAGAAGGATTCAATTGGTCTAATACTCACTGCCAAGCAGAAAATGAATTACTTCACCTTAGAAAATCATGGATTTATCCACTAAAATTTGCTGGTTTGGGTTCGCTCTTTAAAAAAAACCACTACATTATATGCATTTTCTTTGGTTAGATTAAAAGTTGTTGCACTGATTGCTTTGAAAATCTCCAGCTTCCTCCTCCCACTAAACCCCTTCCCTTTTCCCTCCTCTTCAAAGTGTTATGGTGAAACATAGCTCTGGCATCAGTTCCTAGCTCCCTCCTCCTGGTGAGACCAGGATTTGCATCCCACTTGGAAGGTGGGGGAATGCTGTTACCTCTCTTTTCACTGTTAGCTGTGGCTGTTCTCTCTTAGCTGTGTGGGCTGGAGAGGCTTCACTTTCAGTAAAGCACTGGTGCCCTACTACCTTAAAATTTGTGTGCCAGAGGACAACAGCAAGGATGGGAAAGGCTCTCAGGGGGGAGGATTCTCAGCCTGACCCAGAACAAGGGACTGAACTAATGCTGCAGTGGTGGAAGCTTGCATCCCCACAGGTTTTTTCCAGATTTTTTCCCTACAAGTATTTGAGCAAAAGCTGAACAACTGGTTAGGGTTCAGTCAAGGGAGGTGGTGTGTGGGGAGGTGGAAGTTCTTGCAAAACTGTGGCCCATAAAACCCCAGGTAAATTTTAGACAACTCCACTGGAATACCCTATTGCATATTAGCACCATACACCAGACCTGTATGTTTTGTGTGAGAATTGAAAATCCTGTCTTTGGATTTTGGGAAGGACCAAAGGTTAAAGGATTTCTGTTGATACACTACAAATAAAACATGAGTTTGCATATGTGTATGTGGAAGTGTGCATGAGAGGAAGTGCACAAAGCCTTTAAATCCTAAAATAGCCAGGAAAAAACACACTCACTCTCACATTTAATGTGATAACTGTGGGAAATGGCTATTCTGCATTACCAGAGCCAACACAAATAATTCAGGGAAGATGGAAGTTTGTCTTCTGTAGAAACCTTATGCAAGATGGGACTGCCTTTCAGCACTTTGCTCAGTAATGTAATGAAAGAAGTAGAGGAGCTCTTGATCAAAATGGCAAAAGGTCACTGTATGTCCAAAAGCCTGTTGCCTGTACCCAGCTGCAGTCACTAGTCTGTTAAACATTTTATGTCCTCACAAATCTTGTTCTAGCCCTAAGGTTTTACACAGCAGCACACGGGCACTTCTCCTGTCACCACCAAACTTTAATGCAGCTTATAAGAGCTCCAAGCCATTCCTCAGCTGGTAAATTCTCTCCTTCATTGTATGGACAAATATGGACAAACATGAAAACACATTTTTCTGCCCTATTTCCATGTGTCACTCTGGTATTTGTATAAGCAGCTGACAGTCATGTGCCTGCAACTACTCAACTGCACAAGCAATTGTCTGCACCGATGTGATGCATGGATGTGTATGTTTCTACTTTATTTTGGATGTTTTGAAAACACTGCTTTAGATCTAATTTTGCTCCTTGGTGAAGACCATACTTGCTGGGAAAAAACTGAACAAATAGCCGCTTAACTGGAAAATTATCAGATGCCTTATTTTTATTAGCTCTTGAAAGATTCAGTAAGTACCCAACAGCATAGTGGAAAATTGCTAACTCTCATGAAAATAAACATGCATCTCTTTTGTATTTAACCAGCTGAAAGTACATATTTTTTAAGTTCAGGATATAGACTGTATATTAAAATGCAACAATCACATCAAAAGCCTCTTCTCTTTTCACCCACACTTTCCCGTGGGCGATCTGTCATACTGCTTAGCTTCCTCCATAACTACGAGCTTTGAATTCAGATTTTCAGTAATAGCTTTGAAATCTTCTCTCAGATTCTCTCAGAAACATAGTTATGGCTGTTCTTGCAGAGTGTGCCCTTGGGGACAATGTGGGTGAGAATCTGAAGTTTTATTTTTAGTTAAACTTTGCTTACAATTTTGTTCTAACACAGAAGTATGCTGAAGAGAATATGGCTGGTAACTTCAGGGCTTTGCGAAAAAGCCTCGCTATTCTATCTGTCTGCCTTTTGCCATCTGCAAATCAATACTTGATTCAAGTGCAAAGATGTTGTGAAGCTTCATTCATTCATTACTGTTTGTTGAAGGATCCAGACACTTGAGCACAATTGACTATGGAAGTCAGAGTCATTACAGTTTGATATTTAAATAGCTCTGCAAACCACAGCCATTTTACAGTCTGCCTTTAAGCATCTCTCAAGTGTTCCATGTTTAAAAGCACGAATTTAATTTTGGCTCACATTAAGTCTATTAAAATCAGCAGTCTCCTCAGTTTACTTTAGACCAGTGGGTTCAGCTTTATGACAGGGGAGACCATGGCAGCCCTCACCCAGCCCATCTGCAGCACTTTGATTTAACCAAGCACCCCTGAAGTTGAGAGAAGAACCAAGACATGGATTGACCCTGATCACACACAAGGAGCTAAACAAAGAAGGCAACAACATTCTGTTATTCAAAACTCAGGAATCAAACTGAACCCAACAGGTTTTAGCCAGCAAAGACTGATGTTCCCATTTGTGATCCCACTCACCATGCCACTGATGCAGCGACCACAGGCTGTTGTTTTGAACTCTCCATGCAGCTCCTTCACAGCACTTGTTGTATAAAAACCTTCCGCCAAAAGGATTATGCCATATAAGAAGAAAAATGATGCAATGCCATAAATTACATACTGCATTAGCTGTATTCTAAAATGGAAAAGAAAGAAATAATATAATTAGATTTCAGTCCTATGAAAACAAAGTCAGTCCTCTCAAATTATAATAAATGAGAGACAACTCCTAGAAACAAAGTTCAGGCTCCTTAGCATTTGAAGCAAGCAGACTGCAGGAAAACATTGTTACAACTGTGCCCCTTCCCAGGTGAGCAATCCTGATGTGCATTAGTCCTGCAGCCACATGAGCATCCCCTGTTGGTGCTGCAGTCCTTGCACTGACTGGTGTTAGTCACCATGTTAAAGCTGCAATTTCACACCTTCACTATGGAGCTTTTCCTTTTTCCTCTGACTGCTCCTGACACCTAACTTGGGAATGGCTGACAGGGACAATGCAGGGCTTTGAAGTGGCAAAGCCTGGAGCTGCACCTCTGACTGAACTACCAGGCTCTGTGGTCATTCCTTTGGCTTAGGGAAAGGAAGCAGTCCCTGAAATTCGCCATTTCCACCTGTGAAATCCAATTAACTTAAGTTTGCAAAAATTTCTGAATTCAGCAATATTTTATATTTCATATAAAACTCAGCAAACATGCAGTGACTTCTCCTGAGGCTGCTCTACAGCTTGGAACTGTAGTTCCAAGTCCCAAGAGCTGGTAGTTTCAATGCTTTAAGTCACAGCAGTGATGAGTGCCTCAAAATAATGGTTTTTGGGTTTTTTTGTTTTTTGTTTTTTTTTTTAATGGAAGAGTTATTTATGAAATGCTTCCGTTTTAGGTACTCTGGAATCACTCAGAGGAAGATCATCTCAGGGCAGATGGTATAAGCACTTCCCTCAGATGTTATTTGAGAAAGTTCTTGATTTCTTAAAAATCTACCATCTGCAATGACACTCTAACAGTGTTTTTCCTTTAGCTAGAATAGGTAGATGAAAAGAATAATTTCTAAATATTATCAATCAGATTCTGTATCCAAAGCTAATTATTTTGGAGGACCAGAATTCCAGATCTTCCATATAACATTTCAGGTCTTCAAAAGTGATTTTTTGTTATTAGCACAATTTCCCTGGAACTTCTTAAAATGAATTTGATTGTTGGGATGATTATTTTCGATGAAGTTATTCACAGAACTAAGAGGTTAATTTTATACATCCACACTACCAGTTTTCTGAGGATAAATATGCTTTGCTCAAGATATTTTTTTCTGATTCTTGCCACTCCCCACCAAGTAGCTGCTGGCATAGATCTCCAAAGAGCATCTGAATGTTTTAGCTTAAGGAAAATTGATGACTACCATTTATACAGTTAAATGTTACCCTTGTATCAAAAGAGGATATTGCTCATTTAAAATTTTATGTGGGAAGTGTTATCTTTGTTTTCCAAACTGATTAAAAATAACTGGATAAATCTGTTGCATCTATGCTGTAAAGAACAAAAAAATTAACTCAGGATTTGAGAGAGTATAGAAGAAATAATTTCACCATCATTAATAGTTCAGGAGAGACCCAATGCATGCCACCAGAAATCAGTAACAGGAAAAGTGGTTAAAAAAAGTCTATTCCAAAGGGTGTGTTACTAACTTATTTTTCTTTTTTTTTAAATGTTGCTGTAGCCTCAAATTTGCCCCTTTCTAACACCTCTTCTCCCTTCTCACCCCCTTGGCTCCACAGTGGCGAGCCCTGAGCTGCTTTGGTAGGAATTATGCATTTCCCCAGCTGCTGGTGCTGACATGACAAGAAACATTGTCAACAACTCTCCAAAACATAAAACTTGCTGCCTGTGACTGCTGCTTTTGCAATTTCTTCTATTTTGCTCAAATGGAGGCTGATGCAAGCACAGGGTGTTTTGTTACCCAGTTGCTGAAGAACAGCTGCTTACATTTTCTCACTAAATTTTGTGTCTAATTGCAGGGCCCTGGTGGCTCATGCCCTGGAGCTGGGGACACACTGCCAGCCACAGCCAGGGACTGAGGGTGGGCAGTGCTGGAAGGGGGGACCCCAGTGGGAGCAGTCCCAGAGCAGGTCAGGGTACAGAGGTCCTGTGGACAGGGGAAGCCCTGAAATGGTGCTGTGGGACCAGCCCCAGTGCCCAGAGGGTGTGCAGCAAACTGGCAGGTCTATGCCTGCAAGCACACACAGGGAGTCAGTGACAACAGAAATTAAAAAGAAAATTAAGAATTAAGTGTGCTGCATAGGGCACTGATACCAGACTCTTCAAATATCACCTGTCTGGCTTGATGCCTGTGCACTCCTGTATGAGCCATGCCCACTGTGCTCATCCCAGGGGCCCCTCATCACAGCCACACATGGCCAGGCTGGCTGCTGGACATGGGACCCAAGGCAGCAGTCCAGGCCTCCCTCTGACTTCAGAGAGAAGCCCTGGGAACACAAATGACCCAAATATTTCACCTGTGGTTATATCCAAAGGCTACATTTGCAGATCTTTCCAGTTTTTCCTTTCTTTTTTTCTCATATACCAGACCAGCTTCTTCTGAAGAGGGATGGTCAGAACCATGCTTCTTTGTTATTCCTGACATACCTTCCAACTATATGTCTTCAACAAAAACTAAATCTACTCTTAAAATAAAATTGTTACCCCTTGTTCTGTTACAACAGGCCCTGCTACAAGTCACTCTTCAGCTCTCTTGTAGGTCCCTTTAGGTGTTGGAAGGTTGCTCTAAAGTCTCCCCAGAGCTTCCTCTTCTCCAGGCTAAACAGCCCCAACTCCCAGCCTGTCTTCACAGAAGAGGTGATCCAGCCCTCTGATCATCTTGGTGGCCTCCTTTGGAGTCACTCCAACAGGTCCCTGTCCTTGCTGTGTTGAGCACACCCAGAGCTGGATGCAGCACTCCAGGTGGGATCTCACCAGAGCAGAGGGGCAGGAACACCTCCCTCACCCTGCTGGTCACGCTGCTTTGGATGCAGCCCAGGATATAATTGGGCTGCAAGTGCACACACATTTCCAACTCATGTTCTGTTTTTCATCCAACAGCACCCCCAAGTCCTTCTTGGCAGGGCTGCTCTCAATCCCTTCATATGTCAGCATGTGTTGATACTGGGCATTGCCCTGACCCATGTGCAGCACCTTGCACTTGCTGCTGGTGAGCATCATGAGGCTCACACAGTCCCACACCTCAAGGCTTCCAAGGTCCCCCTGGGTAGCATCCTTCCTTTCAGGTAAGCAAACTGCACCACTCTGCTTGGGTGTCATCTGCAAAGCAGCTGGGGTGCACTCCATTCCACTGCCTGTGATACTGCTGAAGATATTAAATAGTGCTGGTCCCAGCATAAGCAGGAGTACCAGGACACACACTTTGGCTCTTTGTACGTGAACACCAGTAAATGACCGAGCGCCGTTACAAAAACAAGCAACCTAATTCTCAGGGATGGAGACTGAGGTTTGAATCCATCTCTGCTTGTTTAGCATGAGGGTGTTATGATGAATAATGGGAATGGGAGGCATACTTACACTTCACTCAGCAAAGCATGGTCACTGGCAGTCGTGGAGAAGTGCTGCTCGAGGATAGACACGGTTCCCGTGAGCGCCACGTGGCCGCAGCCACAAAACAACGCTACCCCCGAGAAGCAGAGAATGGTTGCCACGAGTGAAGCATATGGCACTCCTCCTAGGCACTTAATGCAACATTCAAAGCAACCTAAGCAGAAGAGAGAAAGCAAAAGAAATGTCATGAGCAAAAAGCAAATTATGAGGAAAAGAATATTTGTCCTCCACTTGGTAAAAGCCAGAGGGAATAAAAGGCCCAGGCATTGACATGCTAAGCAAAAAATCTATAGGTGGTACAAGACAGCATCACCCTCTAAAGCAGTGACCTACAGATCTGTTGGTATGGACTCAAAGCCCAGAAAGTGGGCTGAGTGCTTCTGTCTTTACAGGATCAAGAGGAGATCGATGAGACAGCCTATGAAATGGAAAAAGCAAAAAAATCACTGTCTAAAGTGATCCATTGCAATTCAGCTGCTCATCCAGAGCTCACCATGTTTCAGCTTTACTAATGGCACCTATGCTGGCAGCATTCTGGGAGCTAGACAGGCAACTACTCAAGGCAAGGAAGCCTTTTGGAAAAGTAGGAGATGCTTTGCACTTTCATTAGAAGATGAATACATTTAGGTCCACAAAACTTAACTACCCCACAATCCCCAGTACTCCCAAATTAACTTCTTATGTAAATCCACATGAGATTATAGGGATACAGATACTTTTACAACAGAACAATTGAATGGGGTCCAAAGAGTAACAATTTTTGTCGAGGGCAGCTGTATGAAGCTATATTACATAGACAGTACATTTCCAGCTTTTATAGGATACACTGGATTTACAGTGATCCCTGAATACAGTTTGCAGTATCCTGATCAAGTGAAATGCCTTGTTTAACTGGTCTGAGTTAACAAAACATCCCCTCCCAGAGCTGCTATTTGTATGAACACTGTAATAAGGAGGTTGCAGCTGAATTGCCAGGTTTGTTCCAACTGCGTGGCCTGAAAACCCATCTGCTTACAAAGCTGGGAAATGTAAATCGGAAACAAACGCAGCTTTTAACTGCGCTATAATGGTAATGGCAATCCATACCAATTCATTACTTCAGGGTGATGGCATTAAGCTGTCCCCATTAATGTGCATTTCATACAACTGCAAAGAACACAAGCCATTAAGACAACGCTTAATGGAGCGGCCAGCGTCGCAGGACAGCCACTGCTGCTGTGGCAAGGCGCTACATGGACAAAGCATTTGAAGGCAAGGAGACAGCTGGCAAATGAGGACATCACATCTTCCCACCCAAAAAATTCCACACAAAGATCAGTAAGTCTCCAACCACCACATGAGGCAAGTTTATTTTTATCCCCCTCCCTTTCCCACTAATGAATGAGTTGCAGAGCAGGCACTTCTGAGAGGCACTGGGGAATAATATGCATCCAATAATTGAAAGATTTCCCATTTCATAAGTGAGAAACTCTTCTTTTAGAGAGTCACTAGCAAATGCCCTACTCAGGCTTAAGCAGATATCACCATCAAAATTACTTACTTCACTAACTGCAGACAAGATTTGATTGTATAGAAAGAAGCCTGGGAAGGTTTTATAGTCTAGTCCACAGCTGGAGTCCACTCAGTAGGAACTATCTTCATGACAAAAATACTGCCAAATGAGCAAACACTGCAGCTCGGCAGTGACGGGCCAAACAAAATCCAAATGCACTCTATCAGAGGAAATCATCTCTGGCTTTCATTTTATCACAGAGGTCCAGAGCTGAGTTCAGACAACAAACCTTGCAGAGCAATCCTCTGCTTTGGGGAATCTGCATGAGAGCAGCTCACACGCACGAGCAGCCACACACGTGAGCCTGGCTCTCCTCCACAGCATCTGTCCAAACCTCCCAGAGTTAATCCAAGAAATGCATGCACCTGGTGCAGGATTAGCCATGCAAGATTATCCAAAAGTAACCATCTCTGACCCAGCAGACAAGACACTTGTGGTCACAGCACAAAACAAACCACCTTTCGAGCCACGGTCCTAAAGCAGGAGACCCAACACCTGATCATTGCTTAGTGTGGAGGGGTTGATCACTTAAACTGTGCTGATTCCACAGACTGCTTTAGAGAAGGATCCCATCAAAAACAGAAAATAAAAATAGCTGGAAAAAAACCCAAGAGATTGACAAGATCCAAAAGAAAAGCTGTTGGTTTCAGAAAATGGGAGCAGCCTGACAATACTGAACACTGGTGCAAACCCAGGATTGATGTTTAATACCCCCTACCACCAGGCCAGCTTTCCAGGCTACTGGCAGAACGTTTGCCCTAAAGAGTTTGTTGGATCCCTTATCCAAACACATGACAGTATCTGCCACTAATCCACAGACCCTCAAACACAAGGTAACAGTGGCACACCCCCCTCTCACCTCTCAGCAACTGGCAGCTGCACAGATTGTCTTTGTGGCCATGCTCTTTGTCTTTCTCTGCAGTCCAAGTAAAAAGGCATCACAGAATTTGGGTGTCCATTTTCTCAGTGCAGAACAAAGCCAAGGGTATCTTGACGTTAGGCACCCTCAGAGGTGTCTAAAGCAACCACATTATTTTCAACAGAGAAAACTGCCCAAATGTGGAACTGCAGGAACTACTCACCTGGACCCCAAGACTAAAGCAGGAATCAGAGAGACTTTGGTACACCTGGAAACAGCACACAGCCAGCTGGCAAGCACATGAAGCATCCCAAACCAGCGTGTTTCCAGGAGACAGCATCCATCCATACATAGTCATTCTGCACCCAAATTGACAGCAGAGCTGCACAGCCTCCTGCCAGAGGGTAACTTACTGCAGGATGCAACCTCATCTCAGTGCTGGGGCTGCCAGACCTCCCCCCAGATCCCACTGAGAACACTCTTTATGAGCAGATTAAAGCCATGCCTAGCCCAAGCAATATGGCCGATTTTATAATTTTAACACAAGCCTAAAACAGTACTGCTAAGAGCAGCTTTCAAAACCAGCTACAATTTGAAGCTCATCAAGAACTGAGATATGCTTACCAAGCTTCCCAAAGAAGCACTGAAGCAAAAGAGAGGATTTCTGAAAACAATTAGAAAGCTTTCCAGGAAACCTTTATGTTCTCTCTCTGCAACTCTAAGTCAGCAACTATCTTCACACAGTACAACTGAAACCCCAGGAAGATGTTTGCCTAGCTCATGTTCACAAAATAACTTGCTAACACTCTGATGACAACTGCAGGCTGAAGGCCGGTGAACTCAAGCTGACAAAAATAAGTAGTATTAAAATAAGTTCAGCTCCAATTTTCTGCTAGTTTTTACTTTCCATATGGCCAAAATGCTGAAATGTTCAGCTGTATATCCACTTCCAATGAAACAGTGTAAAACGATTTAAATATGAAACTGTACAGCGCAAACACACATCACTGCATCTTCCCTTTCAATGGCCATTTTGTGCAAGGCATCACTAGAACCTTTTGTGCAACTCAGCAGAATAAAAACATTTTTTGTCCTCAGGCTGGTGAGCAGCAGTTGCCATGGAGGCAGGTTAATAACAGCCCAATGATTTGCCCAGAGCTGCCTGTGATCTTGGCTACAGATTTAACACACTCTCAGAAGGAGGCCAGCTAAAACAAAGACTGAGATTATTCTCTAGGGAATGAATGCTATTAAACACACACACACACAAATATTCTTGCTAAAGGACAAAAATAAAGAGAAGAGAAGAGAAAGAAACAGGAACTGGCTATTCTTTTAACCTCCTGGCAGCTATCAGTCACAGGAAATTGGTAAAGGATGAACCTACATATGTACATAAATCGGCAATTGGTTGCTTAATTTATGATGAACAATTATACAATCTGCTCAGCAGTGTACATCCTACTGCATGCATGCAGGGGCTTAGCCGTTCAATTTCCCTTGCCAAATGGTGATTGTGTGGCTAAACCTCCTTTGGTACTTTAAGTACAGCTTTAAGATTTAAACTCAGAATGGTAAGGTAATAGGGAATTAATGGAAAATGGTCTTTAAATAAAAAGAGAAAGAAGCAGCAGTTCTCCCACAGTACCTTATCCTATTAAGGTCAAATCTGTGTTTTGGAAATTACAAAGGACAATGCAGTAGGATCAGGTAGCTTCCTTGAGTATTCCTAGGGCTTGCTCTAGGAACATCATACATCAGTTCCTGAAGCCCAGACTTGAAAAGCTGAGACAGGCTGATGTTCACAAAGCCCTCCCTCAAAGCAAAGCATGGAAAACATGCTGTAAAGAAAGAATATTCACACCTGTTGGACAGAAAACCGGCCTATTGTCTAATGTTCCAAGCACCTCCTAGGTAGACTAGTGCCTCAGTGCATCTCAGGTTCTAACCACTGGCCCGTAGTCAAGGTCACTATGGAACAAAAAACCACGGAACCAAGAAAACCTCAAAGGAGCTTTGAAAAGTTTTCCATTTCAGGGAGCTAAACCTCCAGGATCCTGTGGCCGTCTTTGAGTTAGTTCCCACCTTCTTTTCCTTAGAATAATTTTCTCCTTGTCACTTACTTCCTGTAATTGTGTAACACATTTTAAGAAATGCTGGGCTGTCAGACACCAGCCCAGTTAATACACGGCAGAAATTGCACTTCATGTTCCACCACAGAACCACAATCACGCTGGAGGAACTGTTCTGACAAAAGGAAGGTTGCAAGAAATCCAAGGGGAAAAAAACACTAGATAACACCTTAAATGAAAGCACTAGAAAACATCTTAAATGCAGCCATGGAACTAAATCGTGCTCATTACTACACATCCACAGGAGCCTAGTGTTGGTAGCATCACTCCCAATTCACAAATAAATGTAAGAGGACAACTCAGTACTTGACATTTACCTCCTGCTTTCCCCAGTGTTGAAGACTACTCAACACCAAGCATGAATAATACCTTTGGAGGCCTAAACCACCACGGATTTTTGTCAGAAAATGAACTTTATGTCAATGAAAGCAACTGTCAATTTTACTGTCTGCCACCCACTGTATGTTTGAAAATTTCCATTCTGAATGGCTTATGCATGCTAGGATGTACACTTTCCTACCTGCTGCATGATAGGCAGCCACAGGAGAAGCAGTGAGGGATGTGGGAATAGGCTAATACCTCAGAAGCAAAATTGGAAATTTACCTCTTTTTTCTCTGCATGAGACTAAGCCAGTACTTGGCAATAAGGTAACTCCTCACATCTGTCACCCACACCTGCAGCCAAGGGTCAGTGGCAACAACACAATAAAATAAAATATTTCACCTTACAAGCGTAAGTTTAAAGCCTGTGACAAATTTCTTTCCATGCTTTAGTAAGTGACTAAAATAAAAAGGCTCTGCATTAAATAACATGGAAATCTTTATTCAAGATCTATCCTTACTCATTCCCGCTCATCTTAAATTTTGGTGATTTACAAAACATGACACAAAGCAAAAACTGCTGTTACTACTTAGAATAAATGTTCACTCACCAGTGGATTAACATTAACAGATTAAATAAGTGATGAACTCAAATAGAGAAAATCCTTTCTTCTCCTCCCACAAACTGCTTAAGGCTCTTCCACAGAAACTTCCTTTCAGTATTTCCTAATTTTGCCTTTTTGTCCTACACAAATAAGAAGTTGTGAAACTAACTCGTACTGAAAATTACTCATAAGAGCAAGAAAACCTAATGTAAATGCACTTTAGTCTAGCCAGATTGATAATCTCCCCAGTAGTAACTGCATTCCCCTTTTCCAGGGTTATTAATCAATAACTGCTTCCTGGCCAGCAGAGTCCCTGTGGTGGAGGGGACGTGACCTTTGGAGAACACTGCCATCAGGGCTGCCATGAAGGATCAGACCTGAAATGCAGCAAGAGCACCTCTGTTATTCCTCCAAGTGGCCAGCACAAGATGCTTCTTTCAAGCTCTATTTAAGAGCTACCTGAAGAACAAGTAGCTCCTTTCTGAAGGTCATCAGCTTCCATTGTAACTTCTCCAGTTATTCTTGATACAGATACAAGATACTTGGTTCCAGCCCTGTCATACAGCTAGTTCCCCTCTTCTGAGAAGGTATTTATTCTCTGATATCAGTTAGATGCTTCCATATTCTTGTGCAGAAGAGAACAAGAGTCCTTGCTCACACCTCCTGTGCTGGAAACCAACACAGAGAATGCAGAACTGGTGCACACTAAGAACAAGCATCTCACAGCCTGGAGGGTACCATTAGCAGACCCTTCTTCAAATCCACAAAGCACCAAGAATTGCTGTGGTACTGTATGAATAATGATAATAAGTGGCTCCTGAATTTGTCTGCAAAAATACAGTAAGCACACGTTTAAAATCATGCACCTTTTTTTTTTTCTTCTACCATGAGTAACAAAAAAACCCACAAATAAACAAAGAAAAAAGCTCAAACAAACCAAACAGCCTTTCAGAGGTTATCAGTGTTCATCTACAGCAAAATCTACTTTTTTTCTCTCACTAAGGAAAAAATTATGTTCAAATTGGAGAAAAGGCTGTTTCACCATGGCAAGATTTTTTCTTCTGAATGGTGTTAAATGATGCAGAGAAGACTCTAAGAACAGACAGCAGTAATCATAATCTTTTTTTTTTTTCCCTCCAAATCTCTTCTTCCCAAATCAGCAGTTCTTACAGGAAAAAAATTGCTGGAACCAAACCTGTTTAATGCAAAGACAGATTATCTGAATGTGCTTTTTACATGCCTTACCTAGTTTACCTTCTTCAAATTTAGTGAAATACACACACTCTCCATCTATATCATTCCAACCTCTGCAAGGCTCATTAACCTCACAGGTGTTCTGAAGTCATCTTTTTCAGACAGTAAAATCCTGGGAGTAGGAATCACTACATCCATACTTATTGCAAGTGCCCATCCCAGCTGTTTGCTGTTTGCTGTGTTAGAGAAAGGAATCAGACCTCTACAGGAAGAACACTGCTGCCCCACGAGATGGTGGGATCAGAGAGTTGCTCTTGTCCAGCTTTATTGCTTTTGGACAGAGGTCAGGCAGAATTTCATTTACTTCATGTCTTCTCTGTTTTACTTTTGGCCTATGAAACAGTGGAATCCATAGCAGAAGAAAAATACCTAATTTTATACCTTGGAAAAGGCTTTCAAACAGGTTTCAGTGGGAATTCTTGAGGGATATTTCTTAGCTCTAAGCTACTTCTGCAGAAAAAAAAATAAGCTGGTGATTTAAAAAATAGACTTCTCACATAAGGGACAGATCAGGCATTATTGATAAATGCTTTGGCATTACTTCTCCTGGAGACTTGTTCTAGCATCTACTATGCAAAATAACCCTTGGGATTCAGTGCAGCCTGAGCATGTGGAAATGCTCATTGGCATGCAGAGCTCAAAGTTCAAACACATTGCACCAGCAAGGGCAGCTTCTTGTCCAAACTGGGGCTGCAACTCTCAGCTGAAACATCAACAACTCACTGCTCAACAGGCCTGAAGACCCTCCCTTCTTTCTGCCCTTGCTCTGGCCTTCCTCCCCTTGCTTCCCTGTTTTTTTCCTCCTTGAAGAAACACTTGGGAAGTTCAACATGCTGGAAGTGCTGCTTCAAAAGGTGCCAGCCCCAGCGATAATTTTGGACAAACTCAAGGTAGAAAGGTAAAAGAGGGCAAACTGCCTGAAGGTCTAGACAAGCTCAGTGTGGAAATACAAAGGCACCTAAGCATTTCGGTTTCATGGGCGACTTCCATAGCTCTGTGAAAATCTGTAAGGACATTGGAGTTTCCTTGATCCAGCCATCCTTCAGACCCACCTGTATCTTGGCTGACGTGATTTTGAAAGTTGACTTTTACTGCAATCAAAGGTGAATATCTTACCTGGAAGAATGGAGTTGAACTCTTAGCTCCACCTTTTTGCCAGCTGTAACTCACCTCACCCTCCACCAGCCTTCAGCACCCAGCAGGAGAGCAAGACTTTAGCCTCACTGGATTTCAGCCACCGCTATTGACCGCCTCCCCAGTTGACTCCTCCCTAAGCTATAAAGAAGCAAACAAGAAACACAACCTCTTCTCCCTAGAGCTGAAAACAGGGCCAAAACCTGTGTGTCTCTGTGTGTATGTATTCCAGCCTGGCAGATCTCAGATTCAGAAGGTAAATTCTCAATTTAAGAGATAACTGAAGATGCAAAGATCTTCCCTGATATTCACCCAAATACGGAGCAAGAGGAATAATGAGAAAACTGAACTGTAGAAGTCCTTTGTTCTGCAACAGCTTTCATGCTATTATTTCCCCAGCTGAATCCCCACATAATTTCCAAAACTTGAGCTTGTTTCAGCAAAGGAGCAGTAAGGCTGTTTCAGTGAGATACTCCACCTTCACATGCCCTTATGTGCTCACAGAGCAGCTGAAACACCTCCCAGCATCTGCGGGAAACAGGTTTCAAAAAAAAAATTCCATAAAGCAAACAACACCCACACAACCTGGAATAGTGCCTACAGCTAAGCTCATGTTAAACAACTACTGCAAAGTTTCTCTTTCTAGAGAAAAAGATGGCACTTTGCTTTCTGGGAAAAAATTGTTTTAGCATTTTGAAAGGCTCATTAAGCTTGCAGGTGCTCTGGGGATGTCTTGGCTCCAGCACTGCAGTGCATCTCCCACACTGACTCTTCCCTAGTTGCTCAAGAGCTGGATTCAAACTTAAATTAGGGAAGTGAGATCATGTTGTACCTGGAGACCCTGGGAAAAGAGGTGAATGCCATGAGGACTGCCACAGAGGTGCCCTCATAGTGATGCCTATTTGGACACTGACAGAGGAGACAAAGGCATCCAAGAAACCCTGTGGCTTGTCAAAGGACCACAGCACAGCAGCCAGTGCCACCCAGCAGTGGGGAGCTGTAGACCAGTGCTGAAGGGAGGTGTTTTATAGCAGGAATTTGTGTTGGGACTGAAGTGACATCTTCCCTGCAAGCTAAGAGACAAGAGAAAAGAGCAGCATTTTCACAGTGGCTAATCCATCACTGGCAGGTTGGTTTTACTTAAGACCTGTTCAGAGAGGTTTCATTTTTGCCTAAAAGACTTATAATTTCTTTAAGTGCAGCCATTTAAAACATCTTCCTTGAGCTGGCATTTCTGGGCTCTGGTGGGGGCTAGGGGGGTTTCACCATCACCAAGAACCCTTTCATCCTCAACTCCTTCATGACAGGCATATTTACCTACATGCTAGCTCAGAAAGATTCCCAAGGCAGACTGAAAAGGGTTCAGTTGCCTAAACAAGGGTTTCTAGCACCATTTTAGGTGCCAGACTCCCAGCTGCTGTAACAGAAGGCTGTGCATCTCTGTGTCCTGGCTCATCTGTGCCAGCACATATGGACATGTCTCATCACTGGGGACAGCTGAAGGGGCCCAAGACCCTGATAACCACGGTTTAGCCTGCTCCTTCCACATCCTTCACAGCTCAGGGAGGCAGCATTCATAGTCTACCACTACTCCCTGAAGCATTTCTTTTGTGTGTAAAATATCCCATGTGTGCTAAACGTGAGGTTTGGAAATGTCTTCTAACAGCCCCAAACCTGTCACACAGGTAACTTGTCATAAAATATGGTCAAATGAATATTGATACTGAAGACAGAGATCATAATTTGTGACCTAAGTATTTCTGGGGGAAAAAAAGCCATTTGAAATACATAAACTTTGAATCCTAAAGGACAAGAGTAGGAAAATATAATGGGAAGGGGAAGGATGAGGCAACAAGCTTTGGTGAATATTTCCCTGCATTGCTATTAAAGTCTCTGATGCGGAGGCAGGCCTCTCCAGCAAACAAGCTGTCAAGCAGGCTTCAGTCACTCAGCTCCATAAAGAGAAGAGAATTCTGGATTGAGCTAGCTGCAAAGGCTGTCTTTGCGCATATACACCCCTTGCTGTGCTAACCATCAGTCAGACTGGAATTTTCTAATGTGATCAATCACAGGCTTGATTTCAGGTGCTTTTCTGAGATGCTTCAAAACTCAATTCCCTCACAGACCCTTAAAATAAGGCTTCATGAAAAGTAAGTAGGATCTTCTTGAGGTCTCAAGCCAGACATCGAAAGGACAGGCATGGAGAATCACCAAACCATTTTTACAGCCTCACCTGAAATCCTCCTCTAGACTCTCACAGATGCATTTAGTGCTTCTAGCAAGGGAAAAATGCAAACCAAACCACAGAATATTGTCTAGGAAGCATAGGCTACCAGTGAGTCAGATTTGCTGTCACTGCTTTAGTATCATTTCTGCATTTGTGGCTGATAAGTCTGATGATTCATCCACATAAACCCCCAAACTATTTCATCTCATCCGTAAACAATTTTAAAGCAATTGGGAGCACAGTTAAAAGGAAGCTGTCCCTCACACCACACATTATTGTCTTTCAAGCATTAACAAGGAAATTCAAATTTATGTCAAGTATTCATACAAAAAGAAGTAGACTCCTTACAGCCTTAACAAATAAAACAAGAAAAACAGAGGAAAGTTTATCTTAAATTGTTAGGACTACTGCAAAGCATTAAGTTTATGCTACTACCATTTCTGAACTCTTCATTTCCCTTTCACCCAGCCCTTTATTTACCTTGAATCCCCAAAGGACTAATATTGCCTCTCAATGCTGGCACATGATGGTACCGGTGTGGCCTTGAACTCCTGTACATCCAGTGGTACCTGCCAATTTCCATTTCTGGTCTGGTGATCACTGCCAATTTTAGGTGGTAAAAAGTCAGTGTCACCAGCAAGTTTTAGTTCAGTACTTTCAGTCATTTAACTTTAAAAACAAGAGCCCAGAAAAACACGCTGTAGTTTCAGAACTGAAACAACATAACCTTACAGACTAAGGGAAGAAGATTAGGAGGGATGATCAAGAGGGAAATGCTCACACAGGTGTTAAGAAAGGTTGAATAGCTGAAACTCTACCTAGGATTTGAGTTAAAACACATAAGGAAGGGCCCTCTATTCCTTACCCCCACCCACTCTCATGTCTCCCTCTTTTTGTCCATGACAAAAAACTCTGCTCCAGCAGAAAAGGAAGGTAAAGTCATGGAAAATCACGTTACCTGCTTTTTAAAAAGACTCTAATGCTGTCAGAGAAAAAGGTTATTGCTTCATGTCAAGGTAGGGCAAACACAAAGGTTTGCACCGATACTTTCTTACATTAAAAAAATAAAAGTTTGGGTTTATTTCACCTAGGCTTTATTTCACCTAGGTTCTGCTCACATCCAAAAATCTGGATCAAGTGTGTTTAAAATTATTTGTTTCAGGTTCATGGTCAAGAAGAGCAGTCCTGCTTCTCCTTGTCTTTTCAGAGGAAGCCCAGCAACAAGACCCTACATGCATTAATTCATCTCACCCACTCACACACTCATGGCACACGGTTTTTGTGCCCCTGAAGAGGCAGGAAACAGCATCAAACCACTTCTGAGCCTACATGTCCCCATCGCTACCACTATGGCCTTGTCAAAGCTGTCAGGGTGACACTGACAAACCTTTATTCAAAATGCACCAGAGTCCCCCTCTGCAGTGGCTAAATGAGAAAGCAACCATCATTTCTGACTGAAGCAAATCCAATTCAGCAGCGTTTGGGCACGTGGAGAACGTGAAGGTTGTAAGGATGAAAACCCCATCTACTGTAGACTAGATTAGAGACAAATTTCAAGGGGCAGGAGAAGTAGAAATACCATAAATTTCTATCCTATGAGGATCCTGGACCCAGTCCCTCTTATATGGTTTTGCTGCTTGTGCAATGAGGAGTTTGGCACAGCCACATTTGCATATGTCAAGAAGAGAAAAAAATCTTGGCCTTGAATCCAAATGCTGGATCTAGAGATTTAAACCAAGAATTTGTTGGTCTTCTTTATCAGCAAACGAACTCCAATACTAAGAGCCTTTTGGGTTTTCTACGTAAATTTAGCATCAATGGCTCTCTAAAGGATACTTTATGGCTTGGTAATTTTCCCCTCTCTGCATCTCACACACAAACCAGCAAGCAGGTATCAATAAATCTTCCACAGCAGACATTATTCTGTATTGTGTGGTTCACTCTTCCTCTTAGGAAAGACAAGTTCCACATCTTATGAGCATAACAAAATTCAAAATGTGTTGAAAGTACTGGTCCAAAATGACTGCACACTCTCAGGATGACATCATCTCCTTCTGCTCAGAGAGGAACAATCCTGCTTGGGAGATCACAAGGAAAGCCATAAAAATGGAATTGGATACAAAATGGAAAAGAAAATTCTTCGCTAGTACAGCATACCTCCCCTTCTCTGCCTGCCCAATGTCTGCCCCCTGCCTTTTTGGAGCTACTTACTGGACACTGGCAAGATTCACATTAAAAAAAAAAAAATTAAAAATAACCAGCTGAAAAGACTTCCAAAAAGAAAATAAATATTCATTTGTACTGCAGCAGCATCTAAGCCAAACCTTCGAAATCAAGAAGATTTTATCCTATTAGCTTGAACCCACAGTTTGAGATTTCTCCTGCAGTGGCCACAAAAAGCACTTGTTCAGAGCAGCAGAGCAGGCAGCTCCTTTTCTCCCTTAGCCTGGAGGAATGTTGGTGAAGTCACCTGTCTGCTGTACAAATATCAAACCCTGAAACCCAGAGACATCATGTAAACTTTGTAGCATCATTTCTGTAAGTGAAAATATTCTATGGAGTTGGTTTCTTTAATTAGCAATTTCTGGTTTTGCAGTAACAGGGCTCCTTTCATTAGCAGGCAGTTCAATCCATAAGGAATCTCAGTTTTTCCACTGCTCTGCAAAGAGCCACTTAGCAATGGCTGTTTGGTAGCCCTTAGTGCATGCCTGGCACAGCCTTTGAAGCCAGAGAGTATTTCTGGGTGACTCTGCTGGGACCCACCCAGGTCCACTCATGTAAAATCAACACCACCAGGCTTCAGAGGCTTAACAACTACTGCACACAGTCCATATCCATTGGAATTTAACTCTCTACCTTGAATCATTGGGAAAGGAAAGAGGCTTAAGGGCGTCTTTACCTTTTGCTTTTTGAGTAACTAACTGCACTAATTGCATTCCCTGGTCTAGGTTACAATTTCCTCCACCCACAGCCAAGCTCAAGGCCTCCTGTCAGGTTGTCCTCAGTCCTGCACAGACACAGCAGCCACAGAACTGACAATGTTTCCATGTCACACCATGCAGGCACAGGGATGGCAACTGTGGTGTTCAATATTCATTGGGATGAATCATCTTGCACGCCTGTAATCAAACTCACAGTGCTCAACATCCTCATGCTTGCTGCCTTTATCTTTTGGTTTTAGAGGAAACACAGTTTTAATATTCATCTGTCTCAGCTGATGAAGCAGTTCATGGGAGCAAAGAGAGGGTGTTGTTTGGTCATTGATGATCTGGTGATGAATCCTGGACAAGGAGCAAGGCTGGGCAGAAAATGGGGAAGGGTCAGAGTAACTGAAGGAGACCCCCCCTCCTTTGCCCCCTTTGCTCCTGCTGCAAAATCCATTGTGCACACACAGTGCCATCTGGGTTTCCCCCACCCCCGTTACCATATCCCATGGCACATATGTCTAGGTTTTCTGCTTTCATGAGGTTGTTCAGACCAGTATGAGTACATTCTCTGAGTATTTTTCAACCCCCTCCTATTTAGAAACCAAATCCTATTCATTAAAACCTAAATCACTAAGCCTGCCAAATTATTATCCCCAGAATATCGCGTGTCCCAGATTCTCCCAGGGCTGGACCTCTCTTCCTACAGTCGTATTCTTCAGGGACTTATACTTACAGCAGTTATTGTTGTCAGTGCATCTGAAACACCAATCAACTGCTTAAAATGGGGGAAATATGCAGCGTACTAAATATCTTTGAATGGCTTGACAGCTCTGATACCACTGTGTGAGCCTTACATTAGGTGGGTACCTTGGAAATTTTGGTTGATGATCATAACATGTTTTTAAAAAGACTTTTTTATCCAGTTTGTTGTAATGAAAAATACATCTGTGATGCATCAAAATGTCAGAAGCTCGCTATGCAAAAATAACTTTACTAAAAGTGAAATAAACTGCATGACAATCCATTCCTTTCTCACATTGCACTTTACAGCTTCATTTAAACACAACTGCACAACTGTGTGCAATACTGTAAGACAAGCAAAGTATTTTCTTTCTATTTTTGACTAGTATATACTTGTCTATTTAGAACTTAAAAACTGAAATATGGCTTCATATACCATAAAAATAATAAAGCTCACAGCTATTACTAACCACAAGGTCTTCTTTTATCAAGAGAAGATAAGCAGGGAAGAGCCAATTAAAAGGGACCTTTGGTACAGCTGCTCAAACTGGTCTTCATTATTCCTCAGCAGAGCATAGGCAATTTGAACATCATATGCATTCATACAAGGAACCTAAACCCTAGTATCAGGGCTTTCTTCCATCACGTGTGTAATTGGTGAATTCACCAGGGTCATCCACAGTTGGGGTTTATTTTCTTTTTTTTTTTCTTCTTTTTATTTGTATTTTTTTTTTATTTTGCAGCTTGGTAGTATTTCTCACAGTTAAATGAAAAAGGAAACTTCTTGTCTCTGTTAATGTGTATCAGGATCTATATCCTTCACTGCTGATGCAAAACGGCATTTCGTTTTTCTTATTTATTCCACCTCAGTAAATCTGCCTGCCCAGTCCTCACATTCTGATTAAATTTAATGCCTGCAAGATAAACCCTGTCATTTGTAATAATTTGTAAACCTTCATCTTTAAAATGCATCCAATCTGTCCTGCAGCCCTGCAAAGTATCTGTTAAACATTTTGCTTCAGCTTTCATGGTGTTTTCCTCTGATAAGGGCTGCTGATACACAGCATAAAGCTGACTTATTTCTTATCTCCATCAACATGAGGGTTGTTCAAATTCCAATTAAAAAAAACTGGGACAGCAGCCACTCATCTGGGTGCAGAGAAACAAATGTCAGATAAACACAGAATCCATCAGCTGGGTAGTATCGCTGCCTGAATCAGGCAGGGGATTCATGAAAATTATTAAAAGATAGCACAGTTTAGGTCTATACAGTTTAGGAGATTTTAAAAGTCTAAATAATCTTCAATAATTTTCATTTATCAGTCTGTAATTATTCATAAAGCACATTAGCTTGTGCAAATTGTCTCAGCTACACTGCAGTACAAAATAGCTGTCCACATTTGCCACAGAGATGGGAAACACAACCCCAATACCTCTGTGGCACCACTGCTCACGTACGACTGCTTTGGGTGCTCAAAATGAAAACAGACCTCGCTGCTCATGCCAAGTGCTCCAGCAGCATTGCTCTCTAGGGTTCTCCCAATATTGGGAGACCTGTATACAGACAGCATGTAGTCCTAGCCCAACTTCCTCCAAGTATTTATTCCACAAAACTGCAGCACATCATCAAGAAGGTCCTTGCATTGAAAACACACCCCAGAAACAGGCAGTTTAAAATTCTGGCTAAGGGAAGATACCTCTTAGCTTAAAAGCACGATTTGCTATTAGATAAATGCAGATACTTTCCCAGAACATGGCAGTGAAAAGCATACTGACTGTGAACTTGAGTACCCAAAGCAGAATGCTCATGATCTTCCCTTGCTCAGTCCTAGCAATAGCAGCATCTCCCAAACCCTTTCAGATCATGGTTTATCTCCTTAGGCTTTGCAATTAATTTCTAGAAGGAAGAGTTAAAAGACCCTGTGATAGGACTTCAACTGCTTCAAGCTGTGGCAGTTGCCTTGGAATCACTGGATCTAGGGCATCTCATAAAGGATGGCCATTACCAAGTCCAGGTAGGATCCTAGAGGAAGAAGAAAATGTTGCAAGGCTGGCAAGCATGTGAGGCATAACAAGTAAGAGATGTGGTCCAGAGAGTAAATTAAATCTTCTGTTCTGTACCCCAAAATAAAGCAGCAGCATTTTCCTGCAAGCTTCTTTACACAGAGAAAAAGCCCATTTTCCTCCACAGGAGCTGCTGGTGAAAGAGCCCTATTGAAAAATTCTGACATTTGAGAGGTACGTGATGCCTGCTGAGCCCATCTGAAAACCCAACTGGACTCGACAGATTTAGCACTTTGGAAAACCTGACCCTCAAAACCAAATATGTCTTCTCCATGACCACTTCACAGCAGTAACTTTGCAGGGGATCTGGTCTATTTGTTTTACTATAGAAATTAGGAGTAGGACTTTCAGCTTTCTGCATTTTAATTTGCTGTGAAGCATATTGAGAATTTAAGTGAAGAGAAATACAGAGCATACTGTGAGAGACCATGTGCTACTTTCAGGAATCAGAGAATCAGCAGGAACAAAGCCTACAAGTGTTACATACATGTACTTATGTAACAGATCCAAAGTACAAAATTATCATAGAAAAAATTAAGAAATTGTGGTAACATTGGGATAGGAGGCTCCCTGCTTGCATTTGATGAAAGCAACAGATCAACCTCCTTGACTTGAAAGCAGATTTACTGTTCTACATGTTGTTCTTTCATCCTTGCCGAAACAAAAGGGAAGCCATAAACTCATCATAAACGCACTCAGCAACACATTTTGTTTTGTGCAGCTGCTAATGCATGTGGATAACTTTCTTTAGTGTTGTGACATGAATTCCATTGGTTTAAAAAAAGCTCCTCAATCAGAAGAAAGAATTGCTGTAATTTTTGAATAATGATCTATCAATTCAAGGTGGTTTTATAGTAAATCTAATCAGGACATTTTGTACATTAATTACTCAAAATCTGCATTGAGGTGGGTTATTGTCCATGTACACTAATGGCTTTCAAAGTTTAATCTCTCATCAGTGAACCTCCTTTTGTGAAATCCCTAAGGGATTATGTAGTACTATGTCTAATCACTTGACAAATTTCATTTACTTGAAACTGAAGCTTGTTTTATATGAAGTGTGTAGCAGGAGTCAGATTCAAAGCAGGAAAACAAAATCTGTTACTGGACACTATGGGGATTTATCATGTTTATATCTGAACCACTTAACAATCTATGAAAGAATTCTGCTTGGGGAAATGCACTAGTTGTTTATCAGCTGCTTAAGCCTATGAGATACTCAGATGAGATACTCAGATTGCTTATAAATGATACACAACAGGTTAAAAAAATGTACTATGGCTCAAGTAAAAAGACAGTGGAAATTTAAATAATTTCATGGCTGCTGTACCATTCAGTAGAAAGACCCCCAACAAACTGCTGCGATCTGTAGAGTAGTCTGCTACACTGAAGAGGAACGGTTGACACAAATTACACAACACAGAAAGAAAATATCCCTTGCGAGATGAATTTATGCTCTGAACTTCAGCACTCCAGACCAAACAGAATCAACCTGTAAAGCTGGGATGGATGAAGTACCTTTCTTTCAGCGCTGCCATCTCCCTACAACAGAACCATTACCATGGAATTGTTCTCTCCATTAAGCAGCAATTCTCAGTGATCAACACATCCTGAAATCTAATGTTGCAAAACTCACTGCATTGTTCTCCCTTATCATAGTGCAGGCAGATAGCTACAAAAGTAAAATTTGCCAGATGACACCATAGAAAAGGAATTTTAAAAAATAAGAGTAGCATTTGGCATGGAGCTCACTACACGAAGGTTGTGTGACATTATAATCTATTGTATGTTGTTATAACCTAGGTCTCCCACACTGCATTGCAAAGCCTTGCTACATGGCTAGTCTCGATGAAAACACCAGATTACGGCTCCGAAAACAACATGCAAACACACAGGCACACGCTACCTCTGTAACCCGAATTAACCAAAATCTGTCAAAGACACAGCAATAACGAGACTTCTTTTGCAAGCATCATTTCGGGTAGGGTTAGGACAGATTCAGAGCAAATAGAGACGCAGACAGAAAGGTTGATGCTCTATTAATTTGTTGTCAAGCCATGCAGGAAAGGACGGCTGAAAGCCCGAAGACGCAGTAATGATTGTTTAAGAGCTATTTGAAAAAGTGACAAAACTGGCCTAAACCTCTTTAAGCCCCCTGAATGAAAAGATTTAAACAGGCTATTGTTAGACCCCTGGGTACCTTTTTTCTCTTGGCTTTGTTCTGCATTTTCCTCCGCTGCAGTTTCCATGGCTGGCTTCATACCATCCACCAAAAATGCCGCCCCCCCTCCCCCCCCAGCAAGCACTTTTTCTCTTCGCCTCCTTTCTCACTCCCTTCCGTCTCCTATTTACAGCGGCGGTGATTGAGCGGCTCTGTTCTCCCCTACAGTAGATTACAGTCCTTTCCAAAATGCCAGAAAAGTCTTGTCAGCTTCAATTTCGCTCCGCTGACTGGTCCACGAGGAGCAGTGCCAGCTCGCTCAGCTATACGTCACCAGGGTCCCCAGCTATAAAATAGCCACCCTGTGCCTCGCCGTGCCACACCGCGGGGACAGCATCACCCGCCCGCGCCCCCTTCCTCCCGCTCTCCGCTCTTCCCCTCTTGCCCGTCTCCCAACAAATGTTAATCAATTCTCCGGGTAGTGAATGGATTGGTGACACCGGGAGGGGAGATGCAGGGAGAAAGAAAGGAGCCCCCGGCCGCGGTGAGGTGAGCCCCCCGGCCGCCGTCTCCAAGGGGAGTGCACGCCGGCACACAATCACAAGGCTCCCTTTCCCATGGGACCTTGTTATTATGCTTTGCATTTTGATTTATTCCACATGCCCTCTGCTCTTTCAAGGGGTGGGGGGTGATGGGTCTGCTCTCTCTGTTTGCTTTCTTTGCCGAGAGTTCCGCTCACCCACGGTAAAAGACTGTGTGAGAGAAGCATAAAAGCAAAAGCGGGCATATATATGTATGTACATGGAAAATTTTAATTCTTTGTGTCACTCGTGAGCACAATGGGGGGAAAAAAAGAAGAAAAAATATCCAAGCAAGGAGACAGGAAGCTAGTTCAAGTGAGCTAAAGTGCACGTGCAACACTCTAAAGGATAAAATGTTTAAGAAAACACAACTTGGGCTTTAAAAGGAGGTCTGCCACTAGAGACCTAAAGCCGTGCTTGGGAGTGAGCACAGAGTTGCTGTTCAGCACGTTTGATCACTCCCCAAAATCCAGACAGACTGCAGCATGATCAAATAAGCTGCACTTGGGAGCAACAAACTCAAGACATGCCAGCATTGCACTGCATGAGGTGACTTTAGGTGTCCCCAGCCCACTCTTGCGCTGGGGAGCCACAGAGCAGAGCAACACCACACAGGGGTATTGTTCCCCTCCCAAAACCCAGCACAACTGACACATTTAAGGCTGCACTGAGGCTAATGAACCTTGCCTGTCACTTTGCTTGTCTCAATGCCTTACAGTGAAACACACTGCACAGGGCACAAGTGCCCAAAGGCACTCCTTCGTGTGTGTAGGATGGTGGAGCAAGTGTGGAGTAATGGCCTTTGTGGTCCAGCCACTGCAGCCAGTTCTGCAGCCTGCAAAGACACCCAGCAGATTCAGCAAATGCTGGGGATGTCAAAACCTACACCCTGCATGTTCCCTACAACAAATTCAAACGTGAGAGTGGGAAGAGGGAAGCAGTCCAAAGATTTGTAGCTGCAATTTAGTCTCTTCTGGTTAAAGTTACTACAACCCACAGTTTTGCTGTGCATTTTTATTTCTAGATGTCAAGTGAAAAGCACAAAAGCCCTCAGACCCAACCATTAGAGAAAGTTCCTGTGTCTTGCAAGTAATTAGTGCACAAACCCTCTTTTCTCACCACAGCCAACACAGCTGTTACTTTGCTTTGGGCATTACTGCTCAGACTTCAGGCTTCAGCACAGCTGCCAGGAGGTCTTGGTCATATCCTATGGTTTTGTATCACAGCATAAAAACTTGATGTCAAGCATTTGCCGGAAATGCTTCCTTGGAGTCCAGGAAAAGTCTGCAGTTGAAGCTCCCACTTCAGCAGACCTCTGTGTAAGCAGGATGATGGCAGTAATTTGCAGATGGCATGCAGTATCCTCAGGAGCCAATGTGGGACAAGGGGTTGGGTTCCTGAAGGTAATCAAATCAGCAGGCACAGCAGAGACCTCAACCCAGGTGGCAAGGCATACTTCCCCCACCTTCCTCTCCAGTGACAAGACAGCAATTCACACACAGATTGAAATCCCTCCCTAGCAAGACCATGCACTGCAAACACACTCCCTGAAGCAATCAGCCAAAAGGTGAAAGCATGGCTGATGTGTTTGCTGTATTTTTTTAACCATTACTAAAAGTTGTTGATATAATGATTATACAAAGAAAAGGTTCTACAAAGAGTGGGGCTTTTTCCCCATTTAACATCAGTAAGACTGAAAATCCATACCAAAAATACCCTCCTTGCTGAAAGTCACATAAATTTTAGTAATTGGTTAAAGAACTTGATTGCTTCTGACATAAAATTCTCTTCTTGGAACACCTCATTGTGCAGTTGGTACTTCTGTCACAGTCTAGATCTCTCTTTCTTAATGATCTTTCTTTTAGACTGGAAGGTCTAAAACCTTAAAAGGCTGAAACCTCCCTTCAGACTATCCTAAGTTACAAAAGGCCTGTTCATAACCTAATGCAAGTCGCGCAATATCAATGCACTTATCAGTATAAATACACAGAAAATACAAACATAATCTGGAATTTCCTTTATTTAAACAGAAAATACATTAGACATAACCTGTGGTTACAGACTGTCCCTAGAGGAAACCCATGGCTGTAGCCCTCCCCTCTTTACCAGTGAGACCTACTCCTTCAAACAGCTGCACACTTTCCTACTGGTGAGCAGAATTTTAGGCAGGCTCAGGACTTCAGAGTTTGTGATGTTTCAGAAACTCAAAACTAACAGGCTGGGAGACTATTTCCTCAACTGTTTCCCCATAATAACCCCTTCCCCAAACAGGCAATGAAAAATCAGTGCACAATACAGAATCAAGTTCACAAGAACCTGAACTGACCACTTCAAAAATCATCAAGCCCAACTATTCAAAAGCATTAATTCTACCAACTAAATCATCCTCTAAAAGCTCCAAGTGACATATGAGTGTAAAATTCTCTCCCCTCCCTTGTTACTATTTTCTGGATTGCTGCAATGTATGACAGGTTTTAAGCACTTACCATCCAAAGTAATTTCTTGATTTTCAAACTTTTACACCATCATTGATAAATACAGCAAATAAAACAAACTATACTATTTCCTCCAGTGCTAACATGGGTGCTGATCTTGTGCTTCAAGCATTAATCTCAGCCAGCAAGTTGTCTCATTCAATGTTCCCTCCCTTAAACAGATACATCCTTGTCACAATATGTGATGAGACTGGGAGACATCAAGTTTATGCCTATGACAACACAGCACAAGATTAAGCCACAAAGGGAAAAATTAAAAAAAAAAAAACCAAAACTTTTAAGACTGATATTCAGCAAAAACCTGCTTGTACAGACCTAGCTGCTTTAGACAACCAGCAACCAGGGCAGGCAGCTAGTTACATTTGAGAAGTTCAGCCCAGCATTTTGTTTTTGCAGAAAAAGATAAAAGTGAAAAAGAGGAGAGGGGCTGAGCAGCAAGGGTTTCTGCTGTTAAAGCACAGCTCTGAGCCTACTGCCAAACCTCAGGATGAATAGCAGTGGAGGAAAGTATGTGAAGGCACTGCACACCAAGTCACACTTACTGCAAAATAGTTTTTAAAAAGGTTTAAATATATTTTATCTAGGTATTAAAAAAAAACCCCAAACCACACATTTAATCATTTTGCTCAGTCAATTAAAATAGCCCAATTGCAGAAGTTAAAAAATACATTAGAATCCCTATTCTGTTCATGTGCCAGTTTCTTTTGAACATCTATCTTTAATGTCACTGAATCTAGTTTACATTCCTGCAGGCTGAGAAGCTCTACCATAAGCTACAGCAAATTCTTCACGAGCTTTCAGGAGATGAATACACACTTGCCATTTCTACAAAGGCTTCACAGAGCTGTAATAAAGAGTGTTCTCACATAGCTGAAGAGCAATTTGAGATTATCTATAAGATCCAAGGCTCAGAAGTTAAAATACAGAGACTGTCCTTCAAACAAGACTGACACATAGTCCAAACAACTAATTTTAAAGACCACTTATAGAATACTTTTTTTTTTAATATTTAAGAGAAAGAACAAATACACGTGAAGCCACTTGGTGCAATGTAATTGCTCATGTTCAGTTTTAAACCTGTTACCAAAGACTTGCTTATAAAACCCAATCCAAATACTTATGCAAAAGCAGGCAAACTTTCCATGTGGATAAAATCAAAGCATGACAAGTTTTCAGTTGTGCAGCAGTCATACATCTTGCAAGTACTTTACAAAAACTTAAAAATTGGGGTTCATTCTTTCAGATATACTAGGTTACAGGGAAAATGGAATCCAAATTAACAAATAACAGTGGAAAATCCCTGCACTCATACCACAGTATAAAACACAGACATGAGTCTGCACTGCGCTGAGGAGTCTCAATCTCAAATTTCTGTAAGAAAGAACAAAAATAAAGGCTTAAGCATGGATAGTGGCTATCTCTGCAGCCAAAGAAAATCACTGAGTTAACCAATGGAGCTAAGACCAGGAGGGTAAGCAAACCTTAACAGTGTGAAGATGCCAGTGCTGTGACTCCCTTAACAAAGCCTCATGAAGATGTCAATGACTGCTGCCAAGCTAAATGCCTGGTGACAAGCAGCAGGCAAAGGAGATGTCACTCACTTGTTGGGGTACATACAGTTCTCTGTCCAGCCTGCCTGTTTCCAGCCAGACCACTACAGTTACAGCCACGGCTGAGAATCAAAGGTAATAAACAGCCCAGATCCAGAACATACACCAAGAGCTAACATTTAGTTGGAACACAAAAGGAAAAAGCAAATCCCCTAGAAAGTGAGCAGATGGTTCTGTATGGCTTTCCCATAGCTAGGTCTCATCAAGTTCTAGTCTCAAATATAGCTGCAGAGATTTTAAGTCTACCAAAGAAAAAAGCCCGAAGAACTATAATGAAAGTCAAAATGGAAGGAAAAGTTGATGTCCTCTTAAGCAAGTGGGAGTTCCATTTCCACTTATGAAAGGCAGTCAACAGCGCAGAAGGAAATAATTTTTAAAAGTGATGGATTTTATTTATCTAATCTAAGGGCCTTAGTAACATTTTCCTTGGTTTTAGAAACTTGTATTTAAAAAAGAAAAATCTGCGGAAAATAATTCAGAACTCTTGACAGACAAAATACAGGACTCAACCATTTCAAAGACTTCCAAGGAAAGGCAAAAAAATGAAAACAAAATAGGATACATTTGAAACTAAGCTGAAATCAACATGACCTCTTGCATCCCTCTCCTGTAAGGCTGCCTGGAGAAGCACCATCCTTTTGGCAAGCCAGAAAAAAATAGGGTGACAAACTAGAGCCCATTTAGACTACAGCAGAAAGAGCATGGAAATACAGAAAATGAAAGCAAAGACTTCCTAGCATCTCCCCCAGGAGGAACTTTCATTAGGCAAGTGTTCAGAGCTCCAGCTCCAGTGGCTGTCCTCAGCTTCTACTCCAGCTCCACAATTTTATGGCATAGTTTTATACAAGTGTACTGCATGGCAGGTTTCAAATGCTTTAACTTTACAATGAAGCAGCAAACAAGCCTTTGAGCCTGGAGCAATCTCCATAAATTTTTCTCTTCATCAGTGGCAAGATCCTCACATACATGACTAATAAATGAAGCCTTAAACAGTACTTCAAATGCTCCTGCAGAATTTAAGGGCTATGTTTTTGACTTTGGCACACATAACCACCTTTTTTTGCTCCCTCATCGCAAATGAAGGGAGATTCTCAGCTATCATGCCTTTGCCTTGTAGTGCAGCCGAAAAAAAATATGCTCAAGTCTTTTGTCTTTGTTGCCTTAATTCTGCACTTTGAAGACAATCCAACGTACTTAGCTTTTGCTATGAACTCTCTTCTCCAATACTGTTGTCAAAGCTTACTGCCATCTCAGGAAACTAACTGGAGCTTCTGAATACTTGGACATACTGAAATAGCATCCTAGATATTTATGTCGCACTTGCCAGCACTCAAGTAGAAGTGCCTCTTGTACTTGTAGAAGAGCTATTTCTGCCAGCAATTTAGAAGGCAGCAAAGGTATCATTATAATATACTCCTGTTAAAACAGCTGTTCCATCTCAAAACACAAGAGCTTGACACAGGCCTGGCATTGGGAGGCTACCTGTTGATTTCTTTTTTTCTGTCTATAAATAAACATCACTGAGTTCAGCCTTGACACAAACTTAGCCTTTTACTCCACAAAGTCACATTTAATCAGACAATTCTCTGTTAACTTTACATCCAGTTCTGATTTTCAAAATTGCCCTCCCACTCTTCGCATAGACTTCAGCATCCCACCTACAATCTCTCATCTATTCAGTGCTCGTTTTGTTCTTCAGTCTTGGCTTCAGTCCAGTCTTTTCACAAAGCATGGAAAAAAGCAGGGAAATAAAAAAGTGCAAAAGCCTACAGCTCCCCGAAAAGAAACCAGGGGCACTCATTACAGAAGGGTACCTCACACTGTATACTGGGGGTACATGGGGAAGGACAAGGATGAAGAATCCTCCTAGAATGTCACAAAGGAGTCCATGCATAAACCACAGATGTGTATGTACACATGCAGAAAACACATATGTGTGCATATTCATATGTATAGGAAGAAAATGCATACAATTATATATGTATTTTTATTGAACAGTAAACCATATGAGCACCAATGGAACCGCTACGAGGCATGCATACTAATTTACAGAGTCATGCAATAGGTATTCAGTTTGATAGTGAATGCACAGCCATCCCAGTGTACAGACTGCTACAGACTCCTGAAGCTCAAGGTTTCAGGGCCAGGAGCCAAGTTAGCCAAGATCAGACTGGAGTTTGCAGCACAGCTAAGCCCCACCTTGGGAGCACCGTCACCCATTTATCTCAATATCCCGGGTTGGAAAAACAGCACCACCAGCCCCAGGCTCTGCCATACATTGCTCCTAGAGCAGCTCATGGATTGTTGGGCAGTTGCGCATCAACTTTTTGAAAAGCCCACTGAACCCAAAAGTCAAAATGTTGAAATAAAAGAAAGCATCACAATAATGATTAGCATGAGGTACTGAAATTCACTGTTTGAGGTTTCAGCACCTTGTAAGTCATGACGACTGTAGCTGTTTCCCCAAGATAGAAAATTCTCATTCTAGTGTAATTAAACTATACTTTGGAAAGATCCTGGACCAGTTCTATCATGCAGTGCTGGACTGCCTGTTGAATTGCAAATGTAGTCTCTGTTCACACATAAGACACTAGTCATGAAATCCTCAGTTAAGACACTAACGAAACGGTCCCCAATTAATCACTGTATTCTTTGCAACAGCAGATATCCTCATTAGGAAAGCAGCAGGACATTAACAAGTCCCACGTTGAGAGTGTCCAATTAACTCATCGACTAAATATGTGCCAAGCAACTTCTCCAGTCTAGCTTTTCCAGTCCCCTCTTTCCAGCTGCAGCGATTGGGATCCCAGTCATGTCGAAAGCAGTGGTTCTTTTGCGCTTTGCAAAGCCTTTGAGAGCGCCGCTGTGAACAGCAAACAACGGCGCTCAAGTGTTCTACAGGTCTTTCACTTGCGCCCACAAAAAGCTAAGTGTGCACTCAGAGAGTTCAGCACAATTAAGAAAAAAAACTCCACCCCTCTACCTTTGTAAACAAGGAATGACTTAACCTGCTAACAACGAGTGTGGTTGGAGCTCCGTCTGGATCATGTCACGCCTCAATTTTTGCCGAACCTCAGCAGTGGGTGATCCTGCATACAAAGTGAGCTCTGAGACAAAAGTGCTATAGGGTGAGTTAAGGACAAAGTAGCAGCTTTCAGCCTGGGTTCCCAGATAGGCTGTCAAGTAAAATCCCTTGCCAGGGCAGGATTATTCCCTAGAGTATGTATTTCCAACACTTTGTCTTGCCTAATTTTCTAAGTGTCTCAAGCTTGGAGCCTTTCAGTGTTTGGCGAGCAGAGCCATTCTGTGGCCCGGCAGGTTTTGAGGCTTGGCACAAAGGAGGGCTTGCACAATGGCCAGGGCCCCACTGCAGCCAGTGCAGAAGGAGCAGGGTCCCAGCCTCTGAAATGGCCTCCGTTCCTGCTGCCTGAAAACCATCCAGACTCTCTTTTGAGAAATGCCTAGTTACGTTCCCATCTCTGTTTCTTTCCAAACGTGACATTCATGTTGTTTTTAACAGCTGAAAGACATAATTTCTGCACTTTGTCATGACTCAGAGTGAAATTCATCTAGCATCTACTTTTCTTTATCTGTTCCTTGCATCATTCCCATCCCATTTTATTTCTACTCTCTGGTTTTCAGCACATTTGGAACCATTTCTGTTGCACTCACAGCTTCCCAGGTGTAAACACGGAACATTCTCTTTGTGTGCTTCCTCTGGAGACACTCACATTAGTTATTGAAAATGCCCTGGGCATTTTTGATTTCTGTAGTACTACAGACACATCTTCCATATATCTCACTACTACTGATTCCTGAAGTACAATTATCTGCTCCACCTTTCTGCACCATTTGGAGAGGAAAAAAAAGGAGCCAAGGAACCAGGGAAGGGGAGAAGGGATGTATATACTGAAAAAAACCTCTAAAATTAAAACAAGAGAAAAGCACAAGACAGAAACAACACTCAAGGCTCTGACTAAGGTTTTTTCTGTTGTCTGTAAGAAAACTATGAAGGAAAAAAACTACTACATCAAGTGTATGTGAGGGTGACCAAAGGCATGTTGCTCAACATGGGACATTGCAGCTCACAGACTTGCCCACAGGTTGGAGAAAAAGACCATAGTTTCTCATGCTTAGCCAAAATCACCCAGCCCAAACCGCTTGTTCACAAGTTTATTAGTACAGGGAAGAAAGTGAAGACCAGCCACAGCTTTAAAAGTATTCATAAGCACTTACTTCCACCCATGGTCTTAGAAACTAATTGTGTGTTCAAGTGTAGTACATACTTCTATTGCAGACAAACATCACCAGATTGCAAACACAATCCAAAGCCCATTTTCTCAATTTAATTTGCCATTAGTACACTGCAGGTTTATAAAGCCAAACAAACTATAACTGATTTTTCACTGCCACTTCAAACTGTTTCTAAGCAAATATAGCAACATTATCAGATCGTCAATTTCACTAAAGCCGAAATTCTCTACAATAAAACAACATACACATGTTAAAAGAAGACAGAAAATGTATTCCTGAGTAAACTGAGCATAGTTTGGGACCAACAGGCTCAGATGAGACAAACCCCATCATTTAAAGATCTTTTCACAACTTTAGGAGAGAAGGGAAAACCCCCAAATTCTAGGCTTTTATACATATCAGTCAGTATTTAAAGATTTTTAATACATACCGGGCACTGATGAATGCATTTATTTCAACCTCAAACAGACATACCAAACACTGATGAATGCATTTATTTCAACCTCAAACATAACCATATAGATATGGTAACAGACTAAGTAGCTTTTCACAGACTCCCTTCTGTTGCGTAACTGAAAAGAAAAAACTCTTGCCAGTTGCAGCATCCCCCATTTCCCGAGCCGAAGGCGTCTCTTTACAGAGGGAGCTCAGCGCCACTGCCCTGCGCGCATCAGCAACTTGGAAAAGAACCGATGGAGGCCTTGTCACGAAAAATCTGTTATTTCAGCTTAAACTGCACTTCAAGTGAACAGAAAGTAGCTGTCCGTGTTACCCAGACAGAACCCCCGGGTCAGGGGGCCGCGGGACGGGCGCTGGAGGCCGGTGCTTGCGCAGCGCGGTCCCTGAGGCCGCCCCAGGCCCGGGCCCTGGCGGGGGCGGGGGGCCCCGGGGCCGGGCCGGCGGCGCCCATGGGAACCCGGCCGGGCCGGGCCTTCACGGGTGAGCGGGCTCGGCGGCCGCATTGAGCGCACAATGCCCGCAGCCGCGCTCCCACAGCACCGGCCTCCCCTGCTCCCCGCTTTTATCATCCTTCATATCTCAGCGATGACAGGCCTGAAAGGGCTTCTGATGGGAAATGTGCTTTGAATTAGCATATTTCCCCCTGCATACAATGGAGGCATTAAGCTGCTGCGTTTTGCAAGTCCAAACAAAAGCAGCCCAGGCTGTTTTTAGCAGCACTGTTTGAAGTTTTAGTCCTCCTCTCCTTCGTCAGTTGCAAGCATATTTAACAAATTTTCACTCTTTCTGTAAAGAAGGGAGCACAACCGATAAAATCTTATTATTTGATCGGTTTCAGAGTTTAAAAGACAGCCTTTCGATACTGCAAAGAGCAACACGGTGTCTGTGCACTGCTTGCACTGAACGGCAGCCCAGGGTCCCCCCCAGAGAGCTGGCCTGGCTGCCCTCAACACTGACACAGACCCTGTCATCGAGGATTTCAGAACTCAAACACATTCATGACAATCCATCAGAAAGGGTCCTGTATTCAAAGCTCAATTTTACCACTGCATCCTTGGCACACGGTTTAAAATACCTGTTTTTAAAATGAGAAACTGAAGCACTGTGCTGTAAGGAGGAGCAAAAAAAAAAAAAACCTTCCGTCCATCCTGGAATTATCCTTTGGTTTAACGGGAGAGCTGAACCTCAGAAGTATCACGTTTATGAAATGGCTTCAATCTAGAAAGTGAATTTCTATTTACTCAGGAAAAGAGGGCAAGAGGAAGGAGATGGAAATGAGTTCAACACTGAAGAGGAGGAAAAAGCACTGCTGCATCAAACCATCTTTGGGCAACAGCTGCCAGGAGAATAAATCTACCTCAGCTCAGTGTGTTTGCCTGTAATTGCTCATTAACACAGCTGGACCATTAGGAAGCCAGTTTGTGGTTTTCTTGGTAAAGAGGCATGTCTGCCTTCCTCCTACATTAAACAGAATTTCCTCTGTGAGGAAGACATAAGATTACAAAGTCAAAATGCTTCTTAGAGGAAGGGTTTGTTGGTTTGGGTTTGGATTTTCTTCTTCTTCTTCTTCTTCTTCTTCTTCTTCTTCATTTTCCCCCTCCCAAAATTTCCACAGTATTTATGTAATCTTCTATATGTGGCACAGCTAAGAAGAAAAATCACACTCCTTAACAACATGAGATTACAGCAGAAAAGCAGAATGCCAATGAGATCCTAGGCAGGCAGCTTGCAAGTGAGGTGGATATAAAAGCTCTTCTGAAAAAAGCCTGGGTTGCAGCCTGCAGAAGGAGTCTTGTAGGAGAAATGTCTGCTTTGTTCAGACTCTTTTGTTCTGTTTCAGGAAACTTTCCTGAGGATGAGCATCCATCTCTCCTCCTTGATTTCTTCTGCAGCAAAGCTCAAGATACTCAACAGTGTCTGCTGTGCACAAGCACTTTGCTCTCAACCATTCTCAGCCATGTGCCAAGCGCCCACGCAGCGCCGCGCTGCCTCCCACAGAGCGCCAGCCCCTGCAGATCTGCACCACCTGGCAGGAGAGGCATGTCACTCACTGGTCCCCACAGCAGTGACAGAGCTGCTGGCACTGGCACAGCACCGTGTCCATATGGCAGCTGCGCAGCAGCAACTGAGGTCTGACTGTGGACATCCTCCTCCCTCCAGCAGGGACCCTCCCTTCTCCCCACAAGGTCCTCTGCAACACGGAGCATCCACAGCCCAAGGGTCTGACCCTTAGTGACTCACACTCTTCTCTGATGCACCAGCTCTGCCAACTCGACTCCCAGGAAAGCTTTTTCATTGTCTCCAATAGCCACAGGTTCACTTTCAATGTGTTTGTTCAGGGGCACTAAGGAATCTGGCTGGAGAGGACTACACATTATTTGGCACCACAGCCTTTAAAGGTTGGACATGGTTTCCTGTGCTCTGAGGCATTTCACAACTTGGTACCAAAACAGTAGACAAGGTTGCCGTGTTACCACAGGAAGCTCTAATGTCAAAGAAAAAGGAGAAGGGACTTAAGAAACCCTTCAGAGGCCTTCAATAGGTCATTAACAGATGGGTGAGAGTAACAAAACAGTCTAGGCAGGAGAAAAGAGCAATTTAAGACCAAAATGGAGACTGGCTTTCTCATTCACACAAGGAGGAGAACTTCACTTTGTAACCACTCCTTCTGAGATGAGTCCTTTGGAATCAAATGCCACAACAGCTTGACACAGAAAATTAATTAAAACAGATGTCAGCTCCATTCACATATACTTTTCCTTATCTCAACCCATACTTGTGCTACATTTTCTCTGCATTACCCAGCTGAGGAGGGCAGTGGGTTTGGTGGGCACCTAATGTTCAGCTAGGGTCAACCCACCACAGGTGGTAAGAGATATCCCTAGTAAACTCAGCAATGAGATTTCAGGCTTCTTAGGAGTGAAGGTCTGTCAAAAGAAACTTCAGGCAAAACAGTGTCATAACTTTGAATTTAAACCATGGAAAGCTGAGAAAAAAAAAGCCCTCCATGTATTTAGAAATACTATGTCTCACCTGCAGAATTTCTCTTCAGCATCTTGGGATGTGAAGAAAGGAAGTGAACAAACTCAGACCAGGGTAAAGCAGTGCCTTTCATGTTGCTGACACCCAATGGGACCTGTTCATAGCACTCCCCAGTCCAGGAAATATTCTCAAATTTCCTTTATTCTTCAGAATCCCTGGATTCAGACCAACGATGAATGCAGAGCACATGCCGCCATCCGCTGTGGTGTTCTGGCACAGGGCAGCACCCTGCCAACAAAGGCACCACTCTTCCTTTCAAAGAGCCCCAGAAAGAGCCCTCTGTGCTCTCATGTGATGAGGCAGGCTTTTACAACTTGGATCACTACAGGGTATTGAACTCTGACAGTATGCTTACTGAGGGTTGGCTTGCTTTATCTCAGACCTCAACAGGTATGTGTGATATCTAAGCCAAAATAAACCAGTCTCATCACATTCATTTTGGCATCATGAGTCACCATCTTGCTGAAACAAAACTACCTTCTCACCTCCACATTGAGTAAGTGCTATTAACTTTTCCAATATCCCACCTACTGCTGTTTTCTACTGTGCAAGTGCACAGCATAGAAATATCTCAGAATATGCTTCACGCTTCAGCATTCAGTCAGAGGAGGAAGACACAGAGAATGCAGGATATACTATGCCTGCTCCTGTAGGCAGAAATAGTTTCTGGCCTTCTATATTAATCTCATGGAAAAAACCAAACCCCAAAACTACTGGCACTCACACAAGAGATTGATGTGCTATGAAGCAGGACAAGCTCCACACATTTCCTTTCCTGTCCTTTTAACTCAGTCTAACAAAACCAATTTCAAGGATCATTACTATTTTTGCTACTTTCTAAACACTGCCCTAACCTGGGGGATCTTGCTGCAGGTGTCAAGGCAGAGGTGATTTTCAGTCCTTTCAGGAAATGGTAGAAATTTGCTAGTCTGAATTTTCTGCTCCAAATGCAAGAGTCCCAAAACTTATTCAGACACACAGATGTTAAAGAAAAAAATACTATGGCTTTCAAGTTTGTCTTTGGAGAGAGAATCAGGATCATAAAACAGAAAATTCCTTTCAGATCAAGGCTGGAAAGCAGAGAATGCCAAATACTGAAGAGCTGGGCTACCAGCTGCATCATGACCAAGATCAGGAGAGTGATGCAAGCAGGCATAGACCAGAGTGAGAGCAGAAGTAAATGCTTCCCCACATCATCCTACTGCATCCTAGCTGGAGTGCACTGCCTGGACAGAACCCATGATTCTACAGAACTGCAGTTTCCACAGGGATCCTGCATGGTCCCTCACTTGCTGCACAAGCTGATCCCAAAACAGGGAGAAACAGCCTGTGTTCTGCTCCACAGGGGCTTCCTCAGAGAGCTGTACCACTGAAGCCAAGGAGCCCAGAAATCTCAAGGACCTGGATACTTATAAACCCCTTTCTCCCCAGAAGACACACTCCTCCTTTCTTTCTGCCTATGCTCTATCTGCATGCAATGTAACATCACTACAGATGTTGACAGAATTTTATCTCTCTTTGAAATACATGAAAGAGAAAAAATATATGTGTGTGTGTGTGTGTGTGTGTGTATATATATGTGTGTGTGTGTGTATGTGTATATATATAGATATACGTATATGTAAAAGAATCCCAACTAAGCCAAGACATAGCAACTAAGTATGTGGGATGCCCTACGGAAGTGAAATGTAATTTTTCCACAGTTTGAATCGTCTGGTAGTGTTATGCTGATCCTTTCTCATAAATACTAAGGTTTTTCTTTAAGGACACAAAAGAAATACTGCCAATACAAAGTGGGCTCTGCTTCCCACCCCTGCAAGTTGAAGCACTGTTATGGATATGTTCTGTAAATAAGCCCTGTGCAGTCCCACAGAAAAAGAGATTGCACCCCTAAGGCTGAGCAGATACTCAGAACTGCAATGGAGAAGGAAGACAAAAAAGCAGCCATTCGCATCTTAAAATATTTGTAATTTCTATTTCAAAAATCAACATTTTATTTTTAAAAATACTGCTTCTCAGTGCTGGTGTAAGCCCTAAATTTAGAGACATGGGGAAAGAATTTCCATTCCTCTACAGTAAGAATTACAGAACATACTTCTGCCTCCATTTCTCCTTGGGACCACATTTCAGCCTGAATTTAATCACTCTGCTATACCAAATAGTTGATGTATATGTAAGTGAATGAGACTGAAGAGGAAAGTATGTTTTTCCTTGGAAACATGCCATTACAACACAGTGTTGAAATAGTAAGTACATAAACTGAATAGACTATCCTTTTGTGTTTGCTGAGGTACTGCACAAACGTAGGACAGGTGAATTATCCTTTTTGATGAATAAACTAGGCCACAAAAATTGCTTTCACAAACAGTAAAATCACTTCATTGATCTTCCTCAGTATGTGCCTAGATTTCCAGATGGACTCTTAGCTACAGGGGCCAATTAGATACTACAGATATCTTCAAACTTTACAAATTATCTGAACAGAAAATGTTAACAAATAAAATAGGCTACCATTCATGTGAGCTACATCTTTAAGGAGCAGGAAAGCTACTTTCAAGTTATGCTCAGAGAAACATTTCAGTAATTCTTCTCAGAATTTTTAGCCAAGCTATTTCTTTCACATTATTTTTGAAACTTTATAAAAGTTTTCTAAACTCTGCATGCTAATTAGATTCTAATCCAATTCACTGACCAGATGTGGGCAGTCATCAGTACTCTTAACAAGACTGATGATTCAAAAAAAAAAAAAAAAAATCAAAGTTGCTTCAGTTCCTCCTCACAAGTATTAATGTAATATTTGTTGCAAGGGAGCACTCTTCAGCATTTTGCTTTTAACAATATATCAACCAGGGCCAGAAACGAGCAGCACAGGTTACATTTCTACCTCACAGTGAGTTTCTCCTCTCAATGGTTTTTGCAAGATTTCCAGTTTAGTTTTGTTTGTGCCTGAACATCAACATCAAAAGCATGAACTATTTTCAGCTAGAACTGCAGTATTTTAATTCTTACCAATTTATTTGACAATGCTCCTTTTTAGAGAGGATTTTACAGAGTGAGAGGGAAATGGAAATAGAGTTTAAAATGTGATTTGCTTAAGACTCACACTGGACTTAGGAAATATCCATACAGCAGGGACAACTAGCAACTATGACATTGCATTTAAACACTGGCACCCAATACTTACTCATTAGCATCCTTCTGGAATTCTGCTCTTTTTAAGAAGTTTCATTCTTTTGCTTTTAAAATAACTTTGATTTCCTAATACATGATATGCCTGAAACGCCCTCTGACAAGCTCTACCAACACAGTCAGATTTTTCCCACTTGCACTTTCACTTTGTTTGAATGCATGCATTGTCAGCCTCCTCTGCCTCCACCTCTCCTTTCCTACATTATGTGCAGCACTCATTTGTTTCAGATTATAAAAAGCACTAGGATTCTGAAGCCACTCAAAAGAAGTTGCCAGCATATTGGATCTGTGGGAAATTTGATCCAGCAGGTGAAATAAGACTTAACTTTAGAACTGATAAATAGAAGTTTCAGATATTATTACTATAGAATTGGTTGCATTTTTCCTTTTACAGTTATGCAGAAGAACTGTGGCCACTGCCCTTGCAGAAAACTGCAAGAAACCTGGTTTTTTTTTGGGTTTTTTTTTTTTTTTGGTTTTTTTTTAGCATTGAGACAGATGGCCCTGGCTTCAAATATAGAAGACCTTCCTACACAAAACAGAGGTGCTGGCACATGATACGTGGGTGAAGGATATTCTGGATACTTGCCTGGGAATGTGTGTACCCAAGAGGTGAAATAGTAGGATAAGAGAGAAAAAAGGAGATAAAAAAGAAAGCTAAGAAGGAAGAGGGAAGAAGGAAGGAAGCACCAAAGCACTGGGTTCAGAAGGCATGGTGCAACACGTCAGTGACAGAAGAAAATGCAAAAAAGCATCACTGTCTGAGCAGATGGGGAGTACATATGCACCTTTACATGGGGGTTCAGATTACAGCATTGGTCACAATTTCTGAATAATAAATGAGGCTTGAGATTAAGAGCAAGAAATGACTGTAGATGCAGGAGGCGGCAGAGCCCTTCAGGCTCCATCCACCTCCCATGAGTGGGAAAGCAACACTTCAAGTCCTGCAGCAGGCAAGGTCATGCCAGACCCTCAGTAGGCTTCACCCCACAACTGGACCACTTCAGGATCCCTAACTGCAGGCTCTCCCATCCAAGCAGCAACTCCCAGCAGTCCTGGTCTTGCTCAGTCTTCCGCCCCTGTCGCCTGTCACAGCCCTGCGCTCACGGTCTTTGTCTCCCTCCTGAATAACTCCTCCTGCTTTCAGCCTGTGCTTAATCCTCCAGGAAACCTCATTCTCCAGAGAAGAAGAGTGCTTCTGTACGTAATCTCCAGACAGCAGCTGTGACCTCGGCACCCAGAAAGGCGATCATTGTGCATGGCTGTGGTGGCAGGGGTGAACTTCCCCTCTCCCCCCTGCCACTCATTTAGGGGCTGCTGGAAGCGCCCTGTCACTTTATACACACACACTGCCAGCAGTGATTTTCTCTGGCAGCTGTGGGTACTTGTCCCTTCACCCTCATCGCAGGCTACCCTCAGAATCTGCACAACCATCTATTCTATTATTTTTTATTTTGCTTTTTAAGGGATTGAACTTCCCACCTGCCAACAGAAGGAGCACTTGTTTTTTGCATTTGGTCCTCGAGGCTATGGCAGTATTACTGAAAAGTGACTTTGTCCATTTTTAATATCCAAAAATACAGAACAGCTGTGCTTTCTCGAAGTCCTTTTGTATAAGAGTGGCTCTGAGACAATACTAAATTCAAGGCTGCCAAAGTTCAGACCTGAACGGCCTGAAAAATTGCCTTTTTCTTTTTTTTTCTACTAGCTCTCAAGACACACTATACTACCAGCATGTCAGTAAGGCAACAGGTGTTATTTTAAGACAGAAAATTTTGAACAATGTAATTCTTCGTGGCAGGCTTATCAGCCTTTTAGTACACTCAGCTTTTATTATTCTGACACAAGGCAAACTTACGTAACAGCACAGTGCGTACTAATTTACGGGATAACAACATGGATGTTGAGTTTGAAACACTGCACTTTTGTTTCAGACTGTGGATATTTCCCATACTCCTAAGAAAGGCATATGCTGTGCAAACACTTTTAAAAGCATCCAAGTGGAATTCAATATATTGAAAGAAGTTAAAGTACTCTGGAGTGATTAACAAACATGCTTCAGCAGAATGGCACAAAAGGATAATTAAGAACTAAACCCACAGAGATACTGAGACAACTTAAATCTCTCCAACTTCTTCTGCAATTGATCAGAAAAGCCCACTTGCCCACTGACGGTGTACAGACAAGTGTAAAAGTGGTTCCAGATCACTGCCAAGTAACTACAAACCTTCCCATCTTCTAATGCAAATCCTCACTTTTGGAGGATTTAAGGGCTCCTGTATGGAGACAGTGAGGATATATGTGGCCACAAAGCTGAACAATATCCCTTCTCTGACTCTGCCTAATGTTTCTTCTTCACAGGCAGAAGAGCACTGGAAGCCATACACCCAGAATGCTGGTCTCTGGCAGAATAAGAGTCAGAAGAAAAGACAGAGCTGTCTGAAATGGCAAAAATACCAGGGGAAAAATGATGTGACTTCTTAGTTTTCCAAAAGTAGCCTGTTTGACTTATCCTTCATCCCAGAGGACAAATACAAAACTCCTCAAGGACAAAGAAATGCCTTTCTCCTCTAGCTCAATAGAATTTTTCCAGACTCTGCCTATGCAATTCAAGCCATCATGTCCCCACTGAGACAACACAACTCTAGTGAAAGGTAAATGGTCACCATTCATCTTAGCAAAGTGGATCACAGCAAAATTATTTTCTTTCCTCTGCCCTTCGCAAAGTCTCCTTCTCACTCCTTGAAATATTATTGATGTCAACATCTTCCAGCAGAAAATAAAAACAACGAAAAATCACTTTCAGGGCCTTCTCAAAGGCTGAGAGAGATTTTCAGGACAGATTTTACACACAAATAGAACTACTATTTGAACACCTTTAAAACACACTTTCCCTTCCCTCATTGGCTTGAAATATATTTAACAGAAGTACTTGCACACACACATTCCTGCTGGCTATGGCACACATCTTCAGGACTCGTGGACCTGATAATGAAAGACACTTTGCTCCAACAGGCTGGAGAAAAGCTCTCAGCTGTAAATCCACATAGGTGAGCCATTCCCACTCATGTCTGCTTCCCTTCTCTCTTTAAAAACGAACAGTTGTACACTACCTGCCACATTGGTGCCCACACAGAGGCTTCCCTGAGTATCTGAACATTTGTATCACAACCCTTCCAGTGATGAGGTACCCCCAACCAATCAGCATGCTGAGGACCCCATCCCATAGTGACAAAAGACTGCAGGCAGCAACATGCCATGAAAATTCATATCTTATCATGTACAATCCTTGAGTATCAGTGCTACTTCAGGCAGTCGGCATCAGCAGTGCCTTCCTCATCAAGCGCCTCACAGTGAGTAAGCAGCTCTGGGGCAGATCTGTAATCTCTGCAGATGCTGTTTGCCTGTCTTCATCGTGTCTACACAAATGAACATATGGCCTTCTAGCACAAGGCCAGCTTACACAGTCATCAAGTAGATATAATTTCAGCCTGTTCAATGTATCTGATACAAAAATCTGTCCTCTGGCAGGAATGCCCTTGTGGTATAGAAACTTTGTCTCTTTGTGAACTGACTCATCTGATGAGGAAAAGCAACAATTTTGCCTGTGACTAGAGAACTACCTGTTTATTACAAATGCAGGTACAGCAGTGTAAACACACCTGAACTTGCCAGTGGGTTTCTTCTCACTCTCCCTAGATCTCATTACAAGTAGAAGATGGGCACTCCTCTCTCTCCCTCCAGAAGGTGATACCCAAGATATTCTCCAAAAGCACCATCACAGCTCAGCAAGACATTACAATGCCAGTAATTCAGTCCTGCTGCCAGGCCTAGAGATCTAGTCACAAAACTCCTGGGAAAGTACATGGAAGCCATCATCCTATATGTAGATACACCTCATGGCTCTGTGTACATATGTAGACTTTGTGAATTGCTGCACTTCACTCATTTTTAAGTGAATAATCAAGAAAAATGATTAATTAAGGCTGAAGACTCAGAAAAGTTGGTATGAAAAAATATATTTTTGGTAAAAGCTGGTAAGTTTTGGTTCAGATCTTGCCACACTGCTTCATTTTCTCACACAGCAGCACAAAACAACACCAGGCACATATACAGCTCCATATGGGGGGGCTGCTATTCAGAAATAACCTGAGCACATGATGGCTCAAAGAAGAACTTTGAGCTGTGCTCTCTTCCTTCATCATGCACAGCACCATGCAGGAGTTTGCAATGCAGCACTGTTTGCAGAAAAGCATAACAAATTAGTTTGTTACAACTTCCCAATAAGATATGAGGTGCAAAGTGCCAGTTTATAAGGAGAGAGATCTGACCTACAGGAACAGCCTGGAGTTAGTGGGGGAGAGGACCTTCTGTGCACCTTCTGTGAAGTGAGGAATCTTCAGCAAAGCAGGTACTTCACAGAAAGAAGCAAGGATTTAACAACAACAGAAAAAGCATTTGAGGGATAGCATCCAATTGAATGATTAATCTTTGATGATACTCTACTTATGAACTACTATAATTTTTTTTTTAATTTTATATTAGTAGTTCTTGATTATACCCCAGTTACAGAACAAAATACCCAGCAATAGTGGCCCTGCAAAATATGGTAATGGCTAGAGGTGCTTTTCTGTGGAAACAGATAATCAGTAAGATCTTTCTTTTGGATGCTAGCTGCTTCACTGGTTTCCCCTTGAACCCTATAATGTTTGTACATGCTCATTTTTGGCTGAGCAAATAAATGTACTTTAAAGTGCATTGATCCCCACTTTCAGGTGAACCTTGGTGGCTTTCCTGAATTTTTTCCCTAGAGATCAAAGACTCTCACAGAACTGAACGGTCACAAATTAAATATAAATATGATTATTATGATGAAAAATTAATCATAACTTCTTTGCTGTGTTTCATTGCAATTGATTATGTTTTAAGACTTACTTACAGAAGATTCCCAGTATTAGGACAAAAGTTATATTTTAAACCTATTTGCTATATAAACAATGCTGTGCTTATGTAGTATATTCATCCTTTCTCAGTTCCTGATTTCCAATTGATTAGAATTAACTTAGCAGTCACTATTTTAATGTAAATCTTCACTATCAGCTTGTGAAGTTGGGAATGGCTGACAGTTATCTCTGTTGACAAGCACTGGTATCTTCCTCATGCCTCTCTCAAGATCAGGCACCTTCAGGCAGGAGCAAGACAGTGCTCAATGGTGTCTGTACAATCTAGGGTTCCTTAGTGCTACCCATTTTGAGCCCATAGACTGCATCACTGTTTCTATAAACTGAGAAATTCCAGGTTTGTTTAATGTCTTTGCCATCTCTATCCCTTTCTCATTAGAAAGTTAAGAAGAGTGACAACAGCCAGCTGGTAACAAAGAATCACTGAACATATTTGATATTCACATGGAAGGCTCTAGAGAAAGACCTGGAGACCTCAGCCTGTCCTAAAAGGAAGGAGACAAACCACTGCACCAGCTCAACACCTGCTGGTGATACAGTGCTATAATAGGCCAGGGTGTCACAAGACAGGTAGGGGGACAACACCAACTTGCATCAGAAGATGACTTTCTTATTGGAATTTAACTGGAGGTATTATGTGCACATAAAGACCCATCAAGCTAGACTGAGTCTGGTGCTACTTCCAAAACCCACAGGACACATGCTTAAATGGTACTTCAGAGTCACGAAGAAAATGAAAAGATTTGGAGTACAAGAGATTTCAGTTTCCCTCTCAACATTTCCATAGTCTACATTTGGCAGCTCAAATCATGTGCATCATGAGGGATTAAAGCCTCCAGAAGGTTGGGTTTGAGAAAAGTGGATGCCTGAATCAGCAGGAAGTTAGCATCCATTTGGGTGTAAAGCACAACATTCACATCTGACACTTGTGAAAGGGCAGTAGACCCAAAATGGCACAGTATAAGCAAAAAGAAAGGCTTGCTGGACTAAAGACACATAAAAGCAGACAAATTTCTCATCTCCAACCTTGGTGAGTCCAGTAGAAGCTACTCTCAAGCAATGATGTATAACAGCTTCAAACAAGTCAGAACTGTCAGCAGAAAGTGATTTAGACATGATTTAGTGAATCTGCTTCTAAATGTCATCCTAAGAGTGAAACTTAATTGCACATAAAAGCCTCCAAGATCTGGTCTTACTCTCTCCACAGGGCACTGATCTGGATTTTTGTCCTGTATTTTCTTTTGTTTCCTCTGGTGCCCAAACAAATGCTCTGCTGGAACAGATTATAATGTGCATCATCCCTTCCTGTGGTGAAAAGACTATGAAGCAAGCCCACATTTCCTTCCACTGCCAAAATCGCTTAGACACTCTGGCAACGCAGGACACATTCTTTATGTTATCTGGCAGCTAGTGTCTGACAGCTGTTCAGCAGCCTATCTGAAAAAAACCTGATGGCCTCACTCCAGTTCCTGACAGACTTATTCCAGATCACAAAGCTTCCAGATTATTATAGCCCACAAGACTTCATCCATTGAGTCCTCCATCATCTCACTGTCTTCTACCTTTCCTACAAGCTATGACATTTATTCTGGAGAAAGACAGCTAATCTGGTATCTTGAAAGAATTGGCCAGATGAGTGACCTACTAAATTTATGGCTTAGCTCTTTCATAGATGAATCATCAGCATAATAAAGAGTATCACTTATTAGTAGCATGCATTTTGTGTTCCAGCTTCCAAACACTGGAACTTGTTATGCCCCTGCCTTATAAATCCAAACTCTGTCCACTGGTAGAAATATTCCCCCACACAGAGACTGACCTGCTCTTGGATCATGGCAAAACCTCACTCTCTCACGGCTTTTCTACAATTACTGTTCTCCTTGCAACTCGTGTGAATCAAACTCTTTCACACAGTACTGAATCTTCACCACTCCTGTAACTGGGGATCAGCTGTATCCCTTCCTCCAGTGCTCTATGCCAAGAGTTTATATTCCATTATCCATCACTCTGTGGGCCTCAAACTGCAATTTATTTCTGTCATGGATTGTGACCTACATTTGGGTTCTAGATGCAACCCCTTTTTCAAGTATATCAATACTCTGTCCTCATCTCCTACAGCTGGTTAAATTAATTAAAAACCAGATTCTCTTTCTCCTCTATCCATGCACCACTTCCTCTGCTTCAACATTTACTTGAAGCCCATTGGATTTTTATGAAGACATTTTATGTCATGTATAATGTATTCACAAGAGCATTTATTTACTGTTTAAATGGTGTGACCAAAATTTTCTTATGCATTTTTTTCCCTTATTGGTTAATAAGAATGTAACAGTCACCCCTAATTAGACTGGTTGGACTGTGCAGCTTGGGTACTTTATGAACAGTTAATATTAAAGGAATTACTTTACCACTTCTAAGGATGGTGGGAGAGACAAAAAAAAATCCAGGGATTTCTTTTTGAGTTACAGCTAACAGCCACAAAGACTTTCATCTCAGCTCTGCAGTGTGACAGTTTTAAATAGCTTCTGCAACTTTATACAGCATAGAAGATACATCTCAATACTGTTTGTCTGAGTTTTCAGGGAAAAAAAATTCTTCAGATCTATCTGAAAATGAAACAGTTTGTCTTTCATGAACACTATGCGATGCTTCCTGAGTTCTGTAGTCCTCCTTGTCACCAACCACCTTAGAAAATAAGCATTAAGGACACAAATATGAAGAATGTGACCAGAAATTAAATTGTCTTACCTATCTCCTTCCAGCCTGGACCACACACCTCATTGATATAGAATTTCTTTGATGTTTATAGCTCAGAATTTCTATGGACCTGCAATAGGACAGCCCTGACACATCCATGTTAAAAACTAAGATAACCTGAATTAATGAACTACTTCAGAATAGCAAGGAAGGAAACACAGAACAGAGAATACAACATTTTCTGGAAACCATAATGATTTTCTGCTGAAATATTTAAACACAGTTAATGCCAAAGAATTTTCCCTTTTTGATCTATTGGGTTGGGAAGTAATACATAATACATGCCTTTTTGATCATCTTGAATCTCTCCAGCAACAGGCAATCAATAGTCTTTCCAACAACCACAGAGTAATCAAAAAGATTACACAGGATTAAAACTGAATATCCTTGATACTTTAAATGTTTAGGGTAAGTCATGTGAAAGTTTAACATTTAAACATGCTTTGAAGCACATACTTACTTGGAAAAAGTTCTGGAGTTGTGCTGGGAGAAGACACACTAGAAAGCACTGCTATTGTTTTTCCCAGCATTCAGGGCCTAGTGGTATCAGAAGGATTCTTCTAGGGTTTATATTAGAGAAAATAAAACTACACAGTACTTCAGACTTACCATTTTTGTTCACCAACCCATTTTTATGTGCATGATGAAAACTGAGGCTGGGCATACTTGTTCAGAGATAGTTACAGCATGACAGTCCTCACAAAGTGGCCAAGGAGTACTGGCACAGCCACCCCATCGATCCATGGCTGCAGGATAATATCCTGAACGAGCAGCAGCCAGCTGCACTGGACTCCTGACTCAAGCTGCTCACCAGCTATCTGCTGCTGAGACTCCTCACTTCTGCCAACACTCCCCCTCAACATTTCTCTGCAGATCTCAGCAATCATGCAGAAAATACAACTGTATAATAGAACAGCAAATTCATCCAATACCATAGATACTGCACACACAAACAAGATTAATATCACTGAATAATTTAGGTTGTAGGGATTCCTGGTAGTTTCCAGTTCAATGCCCAGGCCAAAGCAGGGTCAGTTACAATAGATTGCTCATGGTTTTGTCCAGTTCTGCATTAAGTATTTCTAAGGATGTTCTCAGCCTCCCCAGACAAAGTCTTCCAATGCTTAACCACTCTCACAGGGAAAAGAAAATATTTCTTTGGATCTCACTGGCAATTCTTGTGTTCTGGCTTGAGGACATGTTTTCTCATCTTAATACATCTCCAAGATGAACCTGGTGTCTTCTTCAAATTCTTCCAGTTAGGGCATGAAAGATTATCCACAAAAACAAACAAACAAAAAACCAACAACAAACTTGTTTTCTTTCCCCTATTTAAACCATTTCAGCCAAATTTGAAACTGATACACTCTGAAGCATTTTGCAATCATACGTTCTTTATGGAGGACTGGAAAACACTTTGGGGGGAAAAAAACTTTAAGAAGATGTACAGAAAGAGTCTGTTGAAGATCTTATTCTGCATATTCACTAATTTCAAAAGAAAACTGACTACTCTGTATTAAAAAAAATTAAAGGAAAAATTTCCTTTGTTAGTACCAAAATCTTCAAGTCTTAAAAAAGAAGAAAAAAAATCAAGGCAATCACATCCTGTAGTTCTAAAAGCTGCTGCAAGAATCAACACAGTATTTTTTCTCCCAGGAAGAAGAAAGTTAGTTTCCCATCAGGCGATCACAACTGAAACAATTCATCCACACTGTGATTAAATGAAACTTTCAAAATGTACTCAAAAGCTACATTCATTGCTGTAAGGAGGAATGACCTCCCTCATAATGAACTCTGAGGCTAGCAGCCAGCTTACAGAGGTTTTATAATGGCCAGCTTTGGCTTCAGAGTAACTGTAGTTTCCTTTTGCAAGTTGCATAGCAGATTTGGGGGCCTGCTGAGGCGTTGAAGAACTGGGCTCAGAAGTCGGCACTGAGGCTGGAATATGTTATTTTTATATTAAATATACTATAAACCTGAAATTTAGCTTTTGTTTTAATTTTGTATTTTGATAAGCACTAGAACTGGATTACTTAAGGCAATTTCAAATACTATGTTTTAAATAAGTAAGGAGATGTTTTAGATGAATGAGGAGAAAGCCCTTGATGTACTAAAGAAAATGAGCTGGATCACAGTATGGGCAACACTCCTGAATGAAGTTTGTCTCCTAAGATTCTAATCCATGAAAGAGCCAAAAAGACATCCTATCTGAACCAGAAAAACATAACATATGAAGGAAAGCTGAGGAAAAGCTAGGGTGATGAACTACAGGACCAGAGGGTTGGACAGATCAGCTGCAGAATGGACCTGCCATGAGAGGCGCACCCCACAACTGCACATCACACAATTAAATGTTAAGAACGGCCTTTCCTATAGATGGATGCACGACTGGCAAAGCTGAGATAGCAGTTTGCTAGTGAAAGATGTCTCTGAACCACATAGTTTGGTGTCAACACCAAACTAATGATCCTATTCCAGAAACCTCCTTTTACTGTAATCATCAAGAAGTCATTCCATTAGTCAAAAAACCATTAAACAAACAAACAAAGAGTTTTGTTTATATTCTAACACCCAATGTTTAATTTTGCAGGATTCCTGACTAGAACAATCTAACTAGCCAAAGAATGAGTCAGGTGGAAGTGGGGATGGCTGAAGTATTCACAGTGACCTGTACAGCTTCCATACATTTTTCTCCAGCACACACACATTATTGTCAGAGGTGCAGTGGCAGAACAAGAGGACACGCACAAATTTCATTCTCTCTAGCTTGCATGGTTATTAACCACAAGCGAAGTCAGAAGGAAAGAGATGCAAGAACAGCTGCATGAATTAATTTCATCTGAAATGAAGGGTGAAACACCACAATTTCACTGGAGACCCCATGAACCCAAATCTCCTTTGATGAGTCTGACTTGATGTCCCTTGTTCTGGCCTGCACTTTCTCTTCAGGCATATCCAGCAACAGGGATTGCCACAGCCCTTCAGGCATGCCAGAATCCCCTCCACTGGCCTGTATCTGCATCTGTGTTACTACTGTTTGTAGCACAGTAATGGAGATAAGCAAAATATTTGCCATTTTCTTTCCTCTGTAATTTAAATCTACTTTCTGGCTGCAGAAGCAAGTGCATGTTAAACACATAAGCACCATAAAAACCCTAAGACTCAGGCATGATGAACTCAAGGGAAGAATGTGATTCTGCACTAGCATGAAGTACAGTATGCAATTACAACCACTACAAATATTTTATGTAGAAGATTTATTGGCAAACCTCCACAGAGCCTGTAATCCCTAGCACAATTTCCTGTGCTCTTATTAGAGGAAGATAACCTTTTGGCAATTGTTTGTATAAGATGACAGTAATTGCTCATGATAAAGGCCTTAATTAATGGAAGATAAAGTATTACATTAAAGAAAGTGACAGCAAAATAGATTCTGTATCATTCTCTTTTTTAAATAGTTCATAAAACTAAAAAAAGGCTTATAATTGAAAAAAGAGCACAAGAAATTTTTAACAAAACAGAGGATGGGGATTGCAAAAACACTTTCCAGACAGCTGCAGATAGCTGGACAGCACATTTGACTTTCCCTTGGGTTGTTCGTGGGTTTCTTATTGGAAATAGAAGCAACTGTGATATACACAGACTTCTAATGAAATGTTGCAATGGAGTCCTTTGTTACCGTGTGACTGGGACACTGCATGACCACGTGCTTTGCTTTACTCAGAAAAGAAGCCTGAGGAATTTTAATCAAACACAATCACAAAACAAAATACAGCGTGACCAAAAGTATTCTATGACATCTTGTCTTAGACAAACGCCTTCCTAAAAATTTAGCAGTTTCTAGCCTTGGTCAAAAGAAACTCCAAGTCCTAAAACATGTGATAAATTGAGAGGCATAGAAAGATGAGGATTATGAAGCATGATGGCAAGGATAGGCAACAACAGCTCCATGCCTGTAGGTGCTCTGAGTTGCCACAGCAACAGAGATAGGCTGGAGGAGGCAGGAAACAGTGAGGAGATATCTACGACTGCATTGCAAACCCCCCCATCCTGCAGCTCATACACACCACTGAGTGTTGGCAGCTCCAAGACATATAAATTGCAGAGGGAAGACCACCAGGAAATATGCAGACAGACCCCAAAAATTTCCACCCAATATTAAGTGGACTTTGCACTGGCTTGAGTTCTGCAAGTATCAGCTCCTGGATTGATTTCTAGACACTTCTACCCATCAAAAGAAAAATGCAGGCTTAACAAACAGGGTACTGAACAGCACACCTCAGCCAGCAGTTAAGTGCTGATCCCAGCTCTGCCTCAGGTCAAGCTTTTCCTACCAAAGCATGCCAGTTCGCACACAGGCACCGTCAGGAGCACACTCACCCTGGAGGAGAAGAAGCTGCACCTGAGCGACATCTCAAACTCTCCCTCAACAACAAAGACCAAGACGGATGCTTTAAACATAAGCATCTACCAGGCAGCCAAAGAGAGAACACAAAGTCACAGCTTGCACGTTCTGGCCTGCCACTTAATTGCATGTCAACAGTACACACTAAAGAAACACTTATAACACTTAGAGCTCAATTCCTTTTCAGCTACTTGCCACTGCTGCTCCAGGGTAGAAAACAGAGTAAAGCCAATCCATGTTTAGAAGCAAAGACCAAGGTTTAAACAAAACCAAGCAACCACATTGTTCATTTGGCTGTGGGGAAAAAATTAAGAAGAAAAACTCTCTTTAAAGCAAGAAGGAAAGTGAGGAACAGCAAAAGGTTAACTCATCCCAGAACAGGAGATGACGTGTAAGAGCTCCCCACAGCTGATGACTACCTGCACATCTGGCAAAGAGAGTGCAACTGGGAAACATGGGAAAGCAACAAAGTTCAGGGAAGTGAAGTCATACCGATGCAGCTGAGCTCTGTTTTTCATGATTTAGATCCTGAATTGGCAAGGCGCAAAAGCACAAGAACAGAACTTGGACACTCGGGTCAGGCATGTGCATACACTTCAGCAGTGTAGTTCATGCAGTAGGTTTCTGCAACACATGATCACAAAGAGAAATACCACCACATTCACTACAACACTTATCTGGTTGACCAGAAGAATCCACCTGGGTGATGGGGGTAGAAGATGAAGGCAAAGGTTCCTTCCTGGGTCCCACTAAGAAGAGGCTCACCTGGCTGCCCTGAAGCATCCATCACTCTAGGAGTAAGCAGGAGGGTGCTGCTCCCCCAGCTCTGCCACCGCCGCCCCCACGGGTACCCGGGGCTCAGACGAGCAGCTGAGCAGAGCACAACAAACATCCAAGTGTGGGGACGTGGCCTGTGCACAGGGCTCACATCTGCCTCTGCCCAAAGGGAATAAGCATCTCATGGAAGCATTGTCTCCAGATGTGAAACTAGTTTCTAAAGCCAAAGGGAACCCGGAAATGTATCTCTCAGCTTGGCCTAGCCTCAGAGCCTAATGCGAGACACTCATGGCAAACCTGGGCTCGTGCCAGCAGCAGCTTGAACGTGGAGCTTTCTTCCTCCTTTACATAGCAACGGGCTTGAGGTTTACATTCATGATCCTGAGCACACACAGACACAAAAATGGAACAAGGAAACCAACCGAGTTAAGGAAGGCGGCAGAAAGAACTGGAATCCCATCCCTCCTCCTGTATGGAGTCACCAGGTCTCTGAGAAAACAAACTGGCAAACTAAGGCAACACACAAGCCTTGAGACAACACTTGTATCGAGCACATACACAGAAATAACTCTGCCAAAGGGCAAAACCCAAGCTCTGCTGAAGCCCAGGTGACTCCTGTAAGGCTACTTAGAAGCTCATTTTACAAACCCGTGAAAAACTTCAAGCTCTAGCAAGATTTTGATCTACAACAAACAAAATAAATCCTGCTCATCTCTGCGTGTCAGAAGGAGCAGCCAGTCATATAAAGCACAATATTGTGTATACAGACTGCTAATTTGCATTCAGCTGCTTTCCCCCAACCAAATACATTTTTTGTTCATTGGAAACCATCCAGAAAAAAGTCATAGGTGAGCACTGTTACTAGAAATCACAAGAAAAGTTACTTCTGAAATACAGGATAAACATTTCAAACTTGGTCATAGCACACACGTATGTACCTGTACACTATATAGAGAAATCATTTGTTCAGGGACTAACCAGAAGTAAATAATACCTATGCACCACTGAGCTGTACTGAGCACTTTCCAATCCCCCAGTTTTCCTCTCCTCCAGCCAAGAATCTGTTCAGAGCAATTCACTGACAGGGATCCCAGCTGAAAAAGCTCTCTCCTCTTTGTAGTGTATCCTTAAGCACTGCCCTTGAATTACACTCTCTAAATGGCTTTGCCAGCTCAGAGGCAAACCAGGCAGCAAAGGACAGCGACATCCTCAGTCTGCATATGACATCAGCTGGTAACATATGGCCCCAGTGTGGAAAGCCAGTAGTGCAGAAATATTTGCACCATCTCCTGTGCACCTGAAGAACTTGCAAGTTGGGCTCCTGTGAATGCACCTCCACTGGGAGGAACTTTGAAACAAAGCTACAGGAGGTTGCAGAGATGGTTTTACAAGCCCCGCTTGCCTGATTGGAAACACAAGGATATTTTTCTTAGCAACTGACATCTCCAGAGACTCACTGCTTTCTGAAGTACAAAGCATGTGTGCAGGGAAATTTGAGGTGTCTCATATGACCTTCATGTCTTTCATAACCATTCCAGGGAAAAAAAATGCATCAGCCTGCGGCACGTCTTTTTCTGATTAAGATGGGATGTCTGTTTTGTTTTCTTTTAACAACTGAAAATCATCATCTTTCCAAACAATTGGAAAAAAACCCCCAATTTTTCACTGTCCTTGTCTCTTTAGTCTCTACAGTGGTAAAGCAATGGCAGGTAAGTCGTGGAAGTATTAAATCCATTGCTATCCCCAACCCAAAACAGTTGACTGAGCACAGCTCTCTTCCTCAGAAACTTTAAACCAGCAGTTTAAATGAACATGAATCATCATAATTTCTACTGTGCTATTTGTCACAAGTGCTACCACATTTCTTTCTGAAACACTGCCCTGTAAACTGCAAGTGGTTGAATGAAGTATTTTACATGCACAACTCCCAGTCTTAGATTAACACTTAATGGCCATACTCCTCCACCGTTCATATCATGTGTGTGAGAGAATGCCTGTCATAACATGGTCCACACTTCAGGCAAAGCATAAATAAAATAGCTGTAAATTTAAATGATGTTCTAACTGTGCAATTTAAGATGGATTGTTTATGAGTCTTCACTGAAGAAATAGGCCACAGTTTTAAATACTGAAAAAACCAAAGAGATCTGCTTAAGAAACATATTTGCCTTATTTTAAGGTCAGCATTTAAATATCTGCATCTGGTGAACATTTTATTTCCATGGTACAGCATACAAAACACTAAAGACAGATCCAGTTGCTATTTTAATTCACTTCAGGGCTTTAAAATACGGCCCTATTTTGACACAATAATATGTAGTCATGTTTGTTAAGAAAATCATTAGCAAGGCTAAGGGAGTATTGCTACAGGTCTAAAGCAATAGTTGAAAATCTTCAAAGCAGGTAAAATATGTAATACACTGAGCTGTTTATATAATATTATTTATAGTAATCGATAATATTACATAAAATTGTTATAATTATCTATAGTATTTTTCAGTAGTTACCATACAACTTAACCACCATTCACCCTTAGTTTAATCCTGTAGAGGCCAAAGCTCTTGAAGTCTTTGATACCTGAGTCAGACCTTTCACTTATGCCACCATGATCTACTGCCTTCATCACTAGAGTATTCCACTCTTCTGGAGATGACAGCGAGTACAGCTGCAGTCCCACAAGTGCTCTGACTTACTCCAACGGAGGCTGGGACTCCTACAGACAGTGGGTGAGTAACACCTCCACCTCAGGTACTCTCAGCATCACTTCAGAAGACCAAACCACCCCGGAAGCAGATGAGTGGTGGGAATGTGCACTAGCAGGGACTGAGAAGTTAGGCTGGGAGACCACTGAGTGTTGTTCACACCTGATGTTATCCCTTGCCAGGCCCCTCAAGCCAGCTGATGCTGCACCAACCACACAGCCCAAGCTGGCACCAGCACAAGGTGCTGGGTCAAGAGCTGCACCTGCTCAGAGGCAAGCAGGGGTGTGAGGCCTTTGCACACAAATGAGGTCTGCATGCACACACCTGGGGACCAAAACACCTTGGCATCCCTGTGCTGGACATCTGCTTGTTAAAACCATAAGGAAGATATGTTCAGCCATTTGTTCCTCAAGTTAGAAGAGGAGGAGGTGAGCTATCTTCACTTTCCTTACATTAACTTAGCACTTTTATAATGCAGCAAGTCAATACAGGACACAGAACATTACCATGTGCAAATGTGGCTCACACTGTTGAGTAATACCGCTATTTTAAACCCTCTGCTGCTAAGCAACACTGACAGTATGGTTAGAACATTTTGGATATACCGAATGCTTCAATTCTTGCCCCCCACACACGTGTAAAAAAGCTGCTCCCGCACTGCACATATACCCAGAAGCTATTCAAAGATGGGGGCTTCAGTTTTTGTCAGGTTAATTCTCCTCAGCATTGAAAGGACCCTGGTCATGTTTGTGCAGAAGCAGAACCTTAAGAGATAAGCAAATGTGGCCTCTTGGTTTGTTTTTAAGCACTCCAAAGGCTTCCTGGAAAGCTCAGCCACCAGCTTCTTGTACTGGACACTCGCAGCTACTAAGGAAATGGAAAAAAAATTACCAGTTTCCTTAATTCAAGAAAAATGTCCAAGGCTGGGATCCTCTCCAAATATCATACTTACCTGAATTGTCTAAAACAGGGCAGGTTATGTCCCTTCGTGTAAGAGCTAAAAGGGTATTTGTGTCAAGCACCACAACCCAAAGAGTAGTTGCTAACAGCTAACATGAAAAATTTCCAGTGCTTGCAGAGCAACAAGGATAGAAGAGAGCATGGGGAAAGCACAACATTTAATGTCTTAAGAGGAAGACTTGGTGAAAGACTTCCGTGAAACTGCATTTACTACACTGAGGAACACTTATTTAAAACCTTTCTATTTACTTACACTTCAGGAAGAGAAGGGGTGAAACCGAGCTTTGAAGTCTCTTGCCCAGGGGCTGCCAGAATTTAGTCCCTTTAAACTGATCTCACTTTGTGGAAGAATTTTGCATTTTTCTGTACCAAGCAAGCACTGCAAAATGGCCCATTAATTGGGTTTCCTCTTGGATGGATTGTTTCACAAGGCTTGACTGTGTTTTCTCAGGCAGAAGTGTACCTCTGAGATGCAACTGGTTGAGAAATGCTGCCCAATTCTGATAGAATATACTTCAAACTTTTCATAAGCTTACTCCTCTCATTGTTATTCTAATTTATTCCAGAGTACTTCATTTTGCCACAGACATTAGCAAGGTTACAAATGCTCATGTCTCTTCAGCTATTAATTCTACGGCATTTTTCACTTCATTGTATATTTACCCGTCTATTAACCTACATGGATGATTTCATAGCTAATCATTTCTACTAACACCCTTTTAGACACTTGTGACTTCAACCCTGAAGATGTAGGTGGTTGGAAAGACTTGCTTGTCTTCCTCCTCCCTCCTGTGATCTAAAATTAAAATGATGTGACCAAGACAACATATCTCATAGCCTATACTTCTTTGACAGACAGCACAGGTCTAGACCCAATTTCCACACAAAAAAGTGAATCACTGTAGAACAGCAAGGCAAAGTGTCTCATAAGCAAGCACATTACAGCCTCCTGGGGAGAGAACAAGTGAAGACAGATGTAGAATACACATTTGTGTATCAAATAGGTAGCATTTAGTAAGATGCTTTGGAAAAAAATAAATTGCTTATCTTCCAGTTGACTGGTTTTTACTGGAACAGACCTTAAATCAGTCAGATGAGAACCACAGTAGTGCATGATTATGCAGCAGCTGAAAGAGGTGGTCTTTCTTACAGAAAAAGCATTTAGAATAGAGTCTCTTTGGACCATTCTCTGCTTATTCCCAAATAAGATCCAGCACTTTCTGCAATCAAGAGGAGCTGGTAATGCTAATCCCATCATGTATGTCTCCTCTGATCTGCAAGACAACTGTCTCAATGATCAAACGCTGTAGAAGAAAACATTGTTCAAGCACAGCAGCCTTCAACCTGCAGTATTTAAAAGCCCTCTGCAGCTATCGAAAGGCAACTCTTTTTTCTCATTTCATCATGACAAACTGCAAAACAAGAGACTACAGCATGACTAATGAATCCCTCAATTCCCATCTGCCAACACAAGTCAGTCAGTGTTTCACCCGCTCGCCCCCAACCCTTCGCGCTCTGGAGTGTCTGCTGAGCCCTGCACCTGATCCGCCTCAAAACAGGATGGCAGCACATGCCACAGCCAAATCTTCCTGGCAGGGCACTGGTCACTCTCCCTTGCTTAGACTGGGAGACAAAAGGGTATTTCTGACAGTTTTCTCTTCCCCTGTTCCATTGTCAAGTTTCATTGGCTGTAAATCACGAAGACTGCAAATAGTTCATCCTCATTTCCATGTCCAATATCAAGGTTTTTCAGGATGGTATGAGACAGGCACAGATCATTAGCTAGTATGTAATTTAATGATTTGCTTGCAATTTTTCTTTTTTCATTAGAAATCTTTTTTTTACATTGAAACCATCAATGTCAAAAAAAAAGAAAAAAAAAGGCAGCTTCTTTCTGAAGCATTTCCTGCCAAATATAAGGTTGAAAAATTGAGCAAATAATTTAGATATGCTTAAAACAATGTACCCTCAAAGGTCCAAAGTACTGAAAGGGGAAGACAGAGTGGGAGTGATGCAGTTTGTTCTCCTCTATTTCAGTTGTCACTCAAGGACCTGATTTGTGAGCCCAGTAACTCAAAATGATCCTCAATTCCTCTGTTCCCTCTCCCTTTTCTTCAGTTTGTTAGCAGTGAGTCCCACCAAATCTGAAATCAAACCCTCCTACAGTTTTGCTGACAGGTAGAGCCCAGAACACAGATACTCAATAACAACAGGATGAAAATTGACTGAAGGTACCAAGAAGGGGAATCCACAGCCATTTTGATACAAGTTTGCTCCAGCTGGTGAAATGCAAAAATGCAACCGATCTGCCCACCCTGCAGCTCTGCTGTGTGAGGGCATTCTTGTTCTGCTGAGAAGCAGCCATATGCTGTCAGCTGTCACAATCAGCAAAGATTTTACTGCATTAGCACCTACAATGCTCAATTAGGGTGAAGGCTCCTGCTGAGTGAGGCAAAGAAAGCAGACTGCTGTCATCATAGACTGAATCCTCTGCCATACAGATAAGTGGAGCTGAACACAAAAAAACCCAAAAAACCCAAACCAAATGGATGGGAGGGAATATCCCTTGACTAAAAGGACAAAGCAATAGTGCAACCAGGGCACATTTTATCAAAATCTGAGACTTTAAAAGTTTGAGATCATGGCCTGATAGTAAAGGATATTTAGTTAAATATCTTTTCAGACAGGGAGCTCTTTCCACATACACATGGCACTATTATGAATTCTGTGCAAAAAAAATGCTCAATGAAAATCAACAGAATTGTCTGAGTAGCAATCCAGCTCATACCAGAATAACTTGTTTCACAGAATATTCTAAGTTTGAAGGGACCTACATGGATCATCACAGTCCAGCTCTTAGCTCTGCACAAGACAGCCCCAAGAATCACACCATGAGATTGTGATTTGATGCCTGAGAGCACTGTCCAAGCAATTTGTGTCCTCTATCAGGCTTGGTGCTGTGACCACTTCCTGGGGGAATCCATCCCAGTGCTCAGCCACTCTCTGAAGGAAAAACATTTTTCTAATATCCAACCTAAACCTCCCCTGACACAGCTTCAGTTCATTCCCTTGGGTCTTGTCACTGGTCACCAGAAAGAAGGGATTGGTGCCCTCTGCTTCCCCCTGTGAGGAAGATGTAGAGTTTCCTGAAGCTCCTCTTCTCCAGGCTGATCAGATCAAGTGACCTTAGCCATCCATCATACAGCTTTTCCTCCAGACCCTTCACTATGCATAAGAAAGGTTTGCATGCATAAAAAATTGCATACATAAAAAAGGATAAACAATTTAATGACTTTAGTGCTTTTGGGAACATAGTAAGTAACAATGCAGCAGCAAGTTCGCTAAGAGCGGGCAAAAGTTGGCTTTGTGCCACCATAAATCCCACTAGTGCATGCACAGGATACCACAATTAGGAAAATATTGTTTTTTGCATTCATCACTTCCTGTTCACAATGATGCAAAGAACTCGCTGGTGAGAAAATGGTGCTAATAATGCCAGGGATGTGGGGCTATTAAGAGCTGGACCCAATGATCCTTGTGGGTTTCTTCCAACTGAGAATATTCTCTGATTCTGTGAAATAAGTAGTGGCTGCCCAATGCTGGCATAGAGAAAGTCAATGGGAACACACTAGTCATACTGTCATGGAGGTACAAAGGACAAGCAAAAGACAATGGCAGTCATTCATTTTCTAAAATGACGTGTTGCTGCAAGACTTTTGGGCAGTGCTTCCCTTAACAGAATGCAGCAAATATGATTGAATACCCTTCCCCCTCCTCTTTCACTTGATTTTCCAAACAGAACAAACACCAAATGTTAAGCAGCATCACCCATCATCCAAAAACTCTTCCAAAAGCACCTGGTTATAGATAACAATGCCTGGACTCTCAATATTTGATGCATCGTAACTGAATCACAGAAAAAGTAAATATTCTTCCTAGGAAACTGGGAACAATTTGTTTCCATAGCAGCAAAGACAGTGATGAGCAACTCAGGCAAACAGCTTGAGAATTATTAGGAGCACAACATGGATCAGATGATTTACATACAACATAAATAGTGCAGAAGGTGCCAAGAACAAGCAATAGCCTTTGAAGTATGAGAATTATACAGCCAATCATCATATCTAGACTTGTCGCTTTTCCTTTCTCCCTGCACAGAGTCAGGAGAAAACTGTCACCACAGATGGATAAACAGCACTGGAGGAGATAGGATGGCACCTCTGAGTCATAGTGTTGTAATCCCAAAGCACCCTTGCAACAGCCAACATCTGCATGAGAACAGCAGCAATTTTAACAATTTTAACAATTTTAACAATTTTCAAAGTCTGGCGTAACCCCTGTTTAATCTACACTCTGCAACACTGTCAACTGTTACCTGAAACAGCCTGACAGACATTGTACTGATCTGCTTGTGGAAACTGCACATCAAAACAACATCCATTCAAAGCTCCTTTTCACCAGTGAAACAAGTGTTATCCATCCTCAGCTTTGAGGGGACTGACACTAAGTTCAACACGACACCAACCCATGAGGTGAACCCAAGCCAGGCTCCCAGTTCATTCGTCCTTAGCACAGAATTTCACACCCTCCCTCCCACAGTTTGCTCATAAATACCTGAAGTTATTAGGGGATCCCACTTTAATATTGCTGTGCCTTGGCTCCTTAAACCTCGAACTAGAATTTCAGTTCCAAAACTAACTGAACCAAACCCATTGACTGTAAACCAGCTGCAACAGTTTTCTGAAACAGGAGATTTGCTAAAAAAACCCAGAATTCCACAACACTTAAAGCACAAGAAGTTACACATCAGCTAGTTATCTAATGTGATAGGTTAAACTACCTGTGAAGTTTTTCTACATGAATTCACTTCATTTTGTTTATCATTAATGCTGAAAATTGCTAACAGGCGCATTTTGAGAGCAATATTGCTAAAGCCATTATGACACTGCAACCTTGAAGGCACCTTGAAGACTGAGTAGCATTGCAGCTGTGCCAGGGCTAATCCACTTAAGAAAATCAAGATGGAACTCCTCACTTGACATTTCTGAGAACAAGGTGGCAAAGTTTTAACAAACCCGTCATTGAAGGTACTGTATGTAAGACAACTCAAAGTTTTCATGGAGATTATATCCAGCCTACAGTACAGATGTATCCACACAGCCTGATGCAAACACCTAACTGAAAAAATGAGGTGGAGCAACTTGGAGGACAAAATTATTTTCTTTTATGTACAGCAACAAAATATTCTGCTGTCCCCTTCAGGTTTCTAAACCCACAGTACACAGGCAAGAAACCTCTCCTTTAACTAATGAGCATTGGGCCCAAGACAAGCTTTGAAAGAAGCTAGATCTGGTATCTTCCTCTTTGGGGAATTATCCTTTTGCAACCATCAACTAGTCTTGAAATAACAGCATGGGAAAATAAGCACTGTGAGAGTCATCCATCCCCTAGGAAATAAACATGTCCATATGTATATACAGAAAAAATATCTATAGCATGATGTTTGTGGGAACATGGGAAGAGGAATTTCATGTTGCTTAAAAACATAAGTAATGATGCCCAGCTGTGTCAGAGCAATAACCTGGTATTCTGACTCAGTGACAAAAGCAGATGTTAGAAAGTAAATCTGGCCATTTTTTGCATCTCTTTCCCCTTATACTCCCGAGGGTTTGGAATTGCTGTATTAAAGCTGTTAGTGGGTACTTGGAACGTCGCTGAAATTTTCTCTGAAATCCTGAATCTCTTCTTACCTGTAAATTACAGCCTTCCAAAATTAACCCTCACCATGACAGCTCTTACAGACCTTGAACAGCTGCACACAAGTCTCAGTGACACAAAAAAGCCCCAAAACAAGACACAGGCAAGTATCTGCAATTCATTCATATCTATAATGAATTTTTCTTTTGTTATCTCTGTCTTTCAAAGGGAGAAGGGTCCTTTAAGTTAATTCAACTCCTGTTTGCTCATTTGGAAGCGCTTGAGGTTGAATTCTATTAAAAATACTGAAGCCAAGCCAACGTGCACTGGGGATCCTGGCAGAAGAACGCAGGCACATCTCTTTTTCCTTTCTAAATGGCATGAAGGCCCTTTTCAGGAAGGAATATTTTTACATTTCATTGCTCTGTTTCAACCCTCCGTTTTTGTACTTGCTCCTCCCGATTTCACACTGTTAGGCCATGTTTCATTGCCTCCACAGTCTCACAGCCCTGCAAAGGACCATGAGGCACCACCAGGGTATCACACAGCCAAGCTCAGCCACCTGAGTTTGCCGTAGCTCTGAAGCAGCTGCCACCACCGTGCTCAGCCACAGCCAATTCTTCTTCTCTAGGACATATTCATGTTGATTTACATGCAAAGATTCCATATATTGAAGTTCCCAATCCTTGAATTCCCTGGAGAAGGGCTGCCCACACAGCACGCAAGCTGTTTAAATCTTATCCCTGTGCCAGTTTGGTTTGCTGTCTAGCCAGGAAATGATTCTGCCTCCCCCTGCTCAAAGGGACATCAATGTTATTCAAGTGCAGCAAGAGCAGCCATTATTCCAGCAGAAAGGAAAAAAAAAAAGTCACCCTTTGAGGATAAAAACTGCAGGAAAGCTTTGGGGCAAGAAGAAAAGACCAGGGGAAAGAAACTCCCAAGCACCTAAAGGGCATAGCTACTCTTTGATGCACAGAGAAGGATCTTGCTAAGGACTGGATCCTGTTTAAAGGGCTTCAAAAGTAAGCTGAGACCTTTTCCAAGCTCAATATGGAAGCACTGCAGTGTTATTCCAGTGCCAGCAGACCATGGTGAGCAAACAGCATGTGACACTGACTCACAGAAACCTCTTCTGGTGGCAAATGTTAGCTGAGTCCTGACTTACCTGGTGAGCCCAAGGAGGCAGGGTCCTTACCCATTAAATCTCAACACTTAAACACGAACTGATAAAGCACTGCCTGCCAGATCAAGGGTACCCTCACACCCACTGGCAATGCCCTCCTTCAAAGCATGCCTAAATAGACTCAGGCTAAAAGCTAAGGACAGAAGCAGCCAGAAGGAGTTTAAGGATCACTTGAACTTGAATGGGAAAGCTCCCTGGTTGCTCTTAGGCCAACAATGCCCTTGTGGTCAAAATGGGTTGGATTAAATTGAAGCACATCAGTCAAGAGGCCAGTCCCTTCAGGCACTCTTGACAGCCAGCACTGCCAGCGCTCCCTCCTGCCACCCCACACAGCTACAGAGAGAGTCTCCTCAGCTACAAGGCTAAAGTTAGCTGGTAACATGGAAACCTGTTCTCACTACCCACATCCCCAGATGTCAGATTAATTTAAATACATTTAACCATATTCAAAATCTATGCGTTGCCAGGAAAACAAGTGCACTAATTTGTGCCTGTGGAGAAATTCAACTGACAAATCAGAAGCAACACAAAAGTGATAAACAGGTTAGATAGTGGAAATAATCATGCATTTAGCCTTGGCTGTAATTTGTCAATACAAGGCTTTTAGCAAGCAAAAAGCATTTGCACAGAGACCTAGAAAATGAAGGCACTGCCAAAGAGATCAGGCTGCTAGAAGCAACACTGCCATCTCATGATTTTATCTCAGTTTCATGATATTCAGCGCTTCTAACAGGGCTTCAGCTTTTCAACCATTAAACATGAGCTATAAGTTGCCTAAAACAAAATGCAAACCCAAATTTTCTAGCCTGGACTTTATTTCTGATAAAAAACCTAAATGTGTAACCTTTAATGGTTGACCAAGAGGCAAAACTGATAAAGGACAATATTCAAAACCAAGCCATGTGCTTTTGGGTCACAGCTTTCCAACAGCCTGACTTTCTGCACCAGACTGCCATCCTCATGAGCTAGATAAGCATAGCAGCTCAGTTCACAGATAGATTTGAGAAGCTCTGCCCCCCTGCTCTAACAGCTCGAGAGTCAACTTTTGGGCATCCAAGGGGGGGAAAAAACTAAACAAACAAAGAAAGGAGCCTATACCCTCCCTGGACTACAACTGCCAGGAGGGACCAGAACATCCCAGAGCTTGGAAACTTTTCTAGTTCCTGGAAAAAACTAAACACACCTGATGGACAAACCACCCATAGATCCCCTCTCCCTCACTGACAATTTACCGGCAAAAGGTTACAAACAGGTCCTAGTGTGATGTTCACAAGCATGTGAAGAGACATTTAAACCTGAAGCAAGAAGGCCTTTTGCTGCTCACATCCTTCTCCAACTGAGAAGGATGGAGACAACCTAGACACCTCCTCTCAGTGATGTTTCTTGTCCCAGCTCCAGGTTCTCCCACCATGCTTCCCTTGGTGTGCAAACCCACTGCCATGCTTTCTCTGGCCTAGCAGGAGCAGGGAAAGCCCTATACTCACATCAATTCAAAGCATCCTCTCAATGACACATGCTCAAGGCCTCTCTTGATTTTATTAATTTTATGTCATCCACAACAGCTGGAAGGCTTCTAAGTAGCTTTAATGACCTGTGGGATGGAATTATTCTGGAGGGGAAGGAACAGGTTAAGCCAAAGCAAGTAAGGCTCACTGAGGAGCACACAGGGCACAGCACCCTGACTCCCCCAGCTGCCTGACCCCAGCTGGCCTGCAGCTGCACCCCAGCACCAAAGCTGGCAGGAGCTGCTTCAAGGCCCAAGAGGAATTCCTCCCAGGCCACATCTGCTCTAGGAGGCAACAAACCCGTGATGGTCAGCAGAAGAACACTCGGCTTTGAGAGCTGCACTCTTGGTGACAGGTATTGATTCAAAGGGGCACAACAGCAGATGCACTAGAAGAGCTTTTCTCATCTTCCCTCTCCATAACTTCACTTAACAAGAAGAGATTTTCTGGACTATTACGTTTTCAAAGGAGCAAACTACAACAGCTGGGCTTGTGACTTTTTTCCCTTGCAGAGGAACACCAGTAGAGGCCACCACAAACCCAACTGAGCAGGCTTTCAGCCACAGAGGCAGGTGTGTGCGTTCACCCACACCCAGGGGAAAAGGGACTGGAGACAGGATCAGGGTTTCAGCTATGTCTTGACCAATGTTTGAACAAGGCATCAAAGCAAGCTTCATCACTGGCAGCCTTCAGAATCTCTTAATGTATTATTCAGTTTTGTTTTAACTCCTCTCTTCACTCTGAAGTTTATTATTATACTCAGAAGAGCCCAAGTGAAAAACCAGTAAATAATATGACAGTATTTCCTGGGCATCATGTAAAGTGCTGGGGCATTCAGCAAAGAGAAATCCCACTGAATCTTCACTAAGAGGCTGGGGTTAAGCTGTCATCCCTATATCCTCTTGCAGTTCACAATAAAGCCTCATCTACTGATGTCAAATCCCATTTCTGATAGGAGAAACTAATAGAGGCCAGCTGTTTTCCCTGTTTTCTCCCCAGTTAAATCATCACCTCAAACTCCTACATATACAAAGGCCCCATCCTTATACCCACTGCTTCCTTAGAAAACCTGGCTGCTGAAAATATGCAGAAAACGTGCAAGAGGCCACATCTGTATCCCCAAACAAGATTCTTTCAATTTAAGAGTTATAATTTGTCACTGCACATACAAATGTAGCTCAAGCCAAGACTTTTTTCAGCACTTATGCACATTAACGTAAACTCCACTCTGAATTGGATTAAGCTTTTGCTTAATCCAAAAGAAGCTTTCATTAAAAAGCCATTTTTATTTCCTGAGCAGGAAGATTTTCAGGCAACAACACCTAGAACTTCTGTAGGCAGTCTGTACTGTCCACCTCATTAATACACTTTTTAAAGAAACCATAAAAGCAGAAATACTCAAGCCAGTTTCTGGCACTTTTTCTGGATCCTGGATGGGGATGCTTACCTCTCTTTGCCTTTTGCACTCCATAAAAATGCAACAGCAGCTTCAAGCAAGGCCAGATTAAAATCCCCCACTCTGGTTCCAGCAGAAGCATTTCATTGCAGGTATAGTGGAGACTGACCCAGGCATGAGGAGCTGCTCAGGTCTGGGCTGGGTGCACAGTCACAGACCCCAGCATTGCAAAGCAAGCCCTTCCCAATCCACCTACCGGCAGTGCTTGGACTGGATAGGCAAGAATAAACAAGCAACTGTAAGAAACTACTGCTCCCAGCTTTTCTAAGTCGTCCCTCTCTGTATTGAGCATTATGAGTCAGTAATTGACCATCACAGATAAAGGCCATGTAAATCAAGGTAACAATGGTCAACAGAAGGAAAGTGTACACATGCTTTTCCCCAGCTGCTTAAGCTGCATATTGGTTACTGAACACACCTGTGAGCTCACAGATATCTTCACTTTTTAAACTCTGATAGACCTCCCTCTGTCACTAGATTGATAGTCTATAAAGAAAAGAAAGAAGCATGACAGAAGATTTTGATGTCTGAAAGGTTTCTGCAAAGAGGATCATAGTGTAACACCCTCCCTATTCCCTCGGGACAAACAGTACAGTTGGCCTGACGTGATGATAAAAAGAAATATAGACTGGTTATTAGGAAAATATGAGGAGGTGGTGATTGAGGGAAGAGGAATAAAAGAAAAAAACAAAGACAAATGCCCAGCTCAGGCTTAAGGACCGGAACAGGTCACCTAGAGGTGCCCCCAGTGTCAGTCCCCGGAGGCTTTCCAGAAGGAGAGACACAAATGTGTGCTGGAATTGCACAGAGACTGCAAGGAGCTGGGGAGAACCGAGGGGATGATAGATATCAGTGGTGTTTTCTCATGGTGACATGATGACCAGATTTAATTCACCTTGTTGTCTTTTACAAACGCTTTCACCAACAGCCATGTATCTATTAGAGAGTTGACAGGAGATTAGCACTTAAAGGAAATGCATTCACCAAAGGTGAATGGCAATTTAAGATATTTTCAAAGGTCTGAATAGAGGAGGAGAAGCTCTTAGCCTCAACAATTCACCCCCGCCCAATCTCATGACTTGAACTACCACTGTGAAGCCAAGACCCATTCCAAGGTATTTGACAGGGTTCTAGGAACAGCAACATTGTAATTTCCTTTTTGATCCAAAGAGTCCGTGGGAATAAAGGCTTTCTCCACCAATTTCAGCTACCCAGATACCTTTTACTGGATGGTACATGACAGAAAGGGGTAATCCCTTTGGCATTTTGTTGTTTAGCTGTAAAGAACTGCATTCTGAAATCATAACGATTATTTCTCATCAGGTCAGTAAAATAAGGTCGATCATGCTAGGTTTTTATTGACTCAAGAATAGTACCACTAAGCTCTTTTTCTCCTGTTTTATGCTCATATATGCTAATCCTTTAAAATGAAATTTCGTAGAAGTTACTTTTCTTTGTTTAACTATGAAGTTAAAGAAAGGATACCATAATGCTCTGGATAATGTATAACAGCTTTTCTCCACAGATTTTTTGGCATCTCTGTCCTTAAAGTTGTCACAGAAAGCAATAAAAATATATATTAAAAAAGAGCAGGAATTTCTGAAAATCTTTTATAGTTCATTAGTGACCAGATCTTTCCAGTATCTCCTAAGACTTATGCAATTCTTTCCACACATTGGTATTGGCTGCAGTCCATAAATGTAACTATTCAACATACATATTTGTTCTGTTCGGTCATCAGTTTCTTAAAAGCAATTTTTCCATTCAGGAAAAGTCCAGTTCTGAATCTGTAATACAATAACCTTAACCACGTAACTGTGGCAAATTTCAATGACAGTTGTTTAAAACCCAACAGCTATATTTTAGACACACCTTCACAAGAAGTGAAAATCCAGTCTCGATGGTTCAAAACACTCAGTAGTGCTCTTCTAGATGTCAGAAAACACTTCAATGAGTGTCTGTGGAAACACTTCAAAAATACACACATCTTTTATTCCAGTAAAAAGGAATAATAATTTCAAATACTTTATGTGTCTATGAAATCAGTCACATCACACAATTCACACATGGAAGTAGCTGAAGAGTTGGGGAATTCCATGGGTGACACAGAGGACTGAGGTGCACCACGGACTCCCTGGTTTCTCACCCTGTTAAGGAGCTAATGTGCCTAATCAGAGACTGGTGGCACCGACAACTTTGATGTAGATCCTTTATGTGATTGAGCAGCGAGAACAAGCTCCCAGCTACCAATCAGCACTGTAGGAGGCATCTTGTTTATTTTTGTTTTCTTTTTCTGTTGATTTGAAACACAAGAGTCACTGATTATTCCAAGTGGCAGAAAATGTGAAAAAACCTTAGTTTAAACACAATAGTTTTTCAAACAAATAGTTTTTCAATACCTAACACTGGCTATACTACTTATTCTGGCTTCTTAAAATAGTGACCTGATCCTTGAGCAGAGGGGGGTCACAGGTAATTACTTTGGCTAGCTAATGTATAGAGAAATGATAAAAATTTCATCCACCCTTTAAGATAAATGGTTGTTATTTCAAAGTGAAAATGGAAAATCATCTTGTGGAAAGTCATCTTGTGTTGACTGATGCCATTTTCATCATCCATCTATGGTTGCCTAGTTTCAGCATTAAGCAGTGATCATGTGAATGAATACTCATAAAATGGCCTGACTCACATTACATAATGCTTAAACAACAAGCACTCAGACTAAATCTTCCAGTAATGAAGTACTCAAAAGTATTGGCCATCACCAAAATTACTAACAGGCTCTAAGTCTGTATGATAAGGGGGGATGAGACACCAAATGTGTATTAACTGAGACCTGAAACTTGACCTCATTGCAGTCTTCACCTAACAGCAGGACATTACAAAAAGTTATGTATGATAAGTTATATATGACTACAAGGTCACATAAAGCTATTAAGAGTTAGAGGAACATATGCCCACTGATATTTAGCATCTATTTAAAATTTGACTTGCATCATTTCCACCTAGAGTGTGGTGACAAATCACAGAATTAAGTTTCCCTGTGAAGTTTGGCAGCAGTTGAAAGACCAATTGTCTGAAAGGACCTTCTCAACTACTTGATAATAAACCTACGAAGTCTTTTTGTGCCAGGGATTTCTCTCCCACAGTTGTGTGTCTGTATTTCCCTGGAGGGGATGCAGGAGAAATGGGGGAGTTTCTTCCCCCACACAGGTGTGTTATGAACTGTGCAAATTAAGCCAGAGCCATTTAGAAGGGGCCTCAGGAGGTGAATAAATCCCATCTCTTGCTTACAAAATGGGTAGTTTTGGAGTTCGACTAGGCCAGGCCCTGACCAGTTGAGTTTTGAAAATATCCAAGATCAAAGTTTCCATAACCTGAGTGACTTCCAGCACTTAACCACTCTCACTACAGTTTTTTCTTCTTGTGTCCAATAAAAAATTTCTTTTATTGCTACAAGTGACAACTGTCCCCATCCTTGTGGGTGTGCACATACAAGAAGTATTTATCTCCACTTTCTCACACATGTCCATTCTGATTTGGGGATTAGACCAGCCCCTCAACCCCAGCCTTCCTCCTTCCCTCTGACTCCTTTCTCATATGCTCCACTCCCCTAAATATTTCACTGGATTTCTGCTGGATTTCCCTCTCTGATCTCTCAATAAAATAGTTACAAAGAAGTGACAGATCAAGGAGCAAAAGCCATTATTAATCTGCTTTGAACATTTCAGTGGTTTTCACACTGACAGAACAGAGCAGCACCAGTGAATCCATCTCTGAACAAGCAGTGATCATAACAAAGCACCCCAAAGGGTGTGCTCTTCTTTTCCTGCAACAGAGAGGTTTGTCAATGACTTCAGTCTCATTGACCTCTTGCTACGACCCACCACACTTGTCAAAAGTCTTCTACCATAACAGAGGAAAAAAAAAACAAAACAATCTAATTGCACTGAAAAACAACCAAGAGCCTTCAAGACAGCATTTTGATAAAAACCAAACTGGACATGAAGAGTTTGTTTCTTTTTTATTATGAGCTGCAACAGACACCTAGCAAGTTCAACAGCAATTCACATAAAATATTCCAGCAAATCTGCATTTCATAGTAAAACAGAAGGATTACAATACCAGATAAATACTCTGACCATGTAGAAGAGATTTGTTATATTTATATGCATGTATATATGTGCCAGTGCACATATGTGCCCTAAGCAGTTTCAAAGGCTTAGAAGAGGGAAAACCCAAAGACTGTGTTCTGACTGATTTTACAGGAGTATTAATCTGTTACAAATAAATACAATTTAACTGTCCAAGCCCCGACTCAGCTGCATAAAACCATCTGAGAAACAGCATTCTGCCTCCCTCCCAATAAACAAAACATGATCTTCCATTGGTGTAGAATTCTTTCAGCTCAAAAGGAAAAAAAAAAGGGGGGGGGGGAAGAAAAAAAAAAGAAAAAAGGGAAGAAAAAAAGAAAAAAAGAAGAAGAAGAAGAAGACATTTCTCAGGAAGTGCTTCTCCTCACATGAACCACCTCCCTATCAGGAGTCTGCAAAAAGCATGAGACTTCAAACTGACCTACACCAAATGAAAATCATGTAGTAGTCACTTGTAGTTTAAGAGTAAAATACTTTTGAGTGATTTACTTAGTAAGTGCATTTCAATGACTTAGAGTTAGTAGTGTGCTAATTTAGCTAAATTAAGTTGGCAAAGAGAACACACAGGAGTGTATAATGCTAAAGATATCATAGTCAATGCACTCATGCTGGTTTTCAGCCTGTACAAGTAGAAAGGTTGTCAAGAGATTACAGAGCAGTGCAATATGTGTCCAGAGAGGAATTCAAATATGCAGCTTTCACTATCAAGTGCCTGATCAGTTTGGCTCATGAGGGTATAAAGCAAACACCTCTGTTTCCACTTCATGGGTGTCCATTTCAACTACCCATATCCCAAATGGTTCAACAAACAAACAGGTAAGTGGCTTGCCCTTTGCTGGAACAGGATGAGGTGTTTTGCAAAGTCATTTTACAAAGAAGAATAAAATGGAGAGGGTTTTAAGATAAGACTACAGATAATTGGCAGCAAGTTCTTTGCCCCCCAAGCAAAAAGGAGAAATAATGTAGAATAATTCAGTTCAGGTGACAAACAGCAAGTTATCACATCCCCACTTCCCATGGTCTCTGTCTAGCACTTAGCACCTGTTTTGACTGGTCCTGGAAACATCACTTTCTTGAGCATTCTATCCCAAGAACTGCTAAAGCAGCAAAGTGGTAACAGCTCACAGCAGCTGGTTCTAGCAACAATGCAGACAGAAATTGCTGGGAGGAGGTGGGACAAAAAGCATTCTCAGCCAGTCAGCTGGGAACTGAAGAAGGAAACAGAGTCCAACAACTCACTGTAAAAGACACTGTACCTTAAAAAATCTAGAAAGTTTACACCTCCATAGCACAGGTACGTGTTCAAGTTCTTTGCTCAAATTTAATGAATAAATGATACTTCTCACAATGATTTATAACCAAATTAATATGGATTTATCCTTATTAATGAAAAACTAAGTAGACTGATCCTCCTAGAAACGGCAAAAGGTAACACAGTTAACATCTTCACTCAGAGAAGATGCAAGAGGCAAAGACACTACCAGTGACAAGGAGAAAAGCTGAGAAAAGATAAAGACGCAATTGTGGCCAAAAGACACCCTCCATTTCTCCTCCATCACATATTACTTAGAAAGAAATACCAAGATCTAAGTCTACAAAGGAAAACAAATACTTTCAGTTTATTATTTTAAGTCTTTAAAATAGAACTCTGCTGAATCTGAGCATCACTGAGACCTACGCTAGATCAGTAATTATCTTTGCTCATGCTCCCCTCTGAAAAACGGTCTTACTAATTGAAACACATCCAAGTGAAACTCTATGAGAAAAAAAAAATCTAATTTTGCTTTTTGTGAATCAATTTCTGACTCTCCCAGACAGTGAAAGTCCCTTTTCCTAGCTTTATTTTAAGAGTATTACAAAAATATTCCTCAAGTGGAAGACAGAGAAATTGCTGGTACTCATGGGCTAAAGTTCAATGTTTAAATTTTTCTCAATTTCTACAGCTGCCAAAAGGTATGCAATTTAAATTTCTACTTCAGCTTATTTCTTTAATTACACAACCTGTATCTTCAGCTTAGGTAATAATTATATACTTGGTAAGCAGATGCTAAGACTAACACACAAGTTGTAGGATGTCAGACTTTGGACAAGTGGCAGAAGAAGGGGAAGAAACATATCAGAATACAGAGTATTGCCATAAATCTTTTTCACAAAGCAGTCACAAAGAAAGCATTTATCTGAAACTGAGTAATTTAGTGCTGTGTCTGTCTGCTTTACAGCTGCAAATTGAACTCTAAACCAGAAAAGAATGTACTAAACCTGTTCCAAAATGACCAGATGTGCACACTCAAACACCATTCACACCACTCTGGTGAACAGCTGGAGCCAAGTTTTGACAAGGGCAATGCTGCAGTTTAGTAGTGACAGACAATATCATGTGAATTATAACTAAGTGATATGCTTCAGCCAAAACCAAACAAAAAGCTAGGGACACTGCAGTGATCCTTTCAATCGTCAAGCACACTAATGCTAAATTCAACAGGCAAAATCAGCACTGACCTCTTAGAACAACACACAGAGACTGAACAGCTGGGGAGCAAAAAACCCTACCAATTACTATTTAGATTAAGAGATAAATGCATTTCTGATACATCTCCCAGTCATCCCCCTTGCCACTCCTCTTGTCCCACATTGTGGTGCAGCCTTGGAGCACACAAACTGACTTCCTTGTTAGTGCAACTAAACCCAGTTGTGTGCTCCAGGAGCACATAAAGCCCCACAGCCAGAGCTAATCTGACATGACCCTCCACCCTCCAGTAAAATGTTCAGCAGGGACACTGGGACCTTATGAACAGTGGTTTCACTCCACAGAACCAGCCCTAACAAGCCACAGTACTGAAGCCACGGCCACCTCTGGCTGCATCTGCTGGTGTGCACAGCCCAGCCCCATGCAGACCTGCACCTCCTGCAAAGAGCCACAGCTCCACCAGGCCCAGCAAGAGATGAGGGTTTCCACTGCTGGGCTGCAACGAGCCAAGGTGTGTCTCCATTTTGACTAAAATATCATAGAATCATAGAATGGTTTGGGTTGGAAGGGACCCTAAAGATAAATTAATTTCAGCCTTACTACTGTGGACAGGGACACCTTCCACTGGACAAGGCTGCTCAGAGCTCCAGCTCCTTGAACACTGCCAGGGATGGGGCACCCACAGCTTCTCTGGGAAACCTGTTCCAGTGCCTCACCACCCACATGGTAAAGATTTTTTTCTAATATCTAATCTAAACCTACTCTCAGTTTGAAGCCATTCCCCCTTGTCCTGTCACTACATGCTCTTGTCAAGACTCTCTCCCTCCACTTTTCTTGTAGGCTCACTTCAGGTACTGGAAGGCCACAACTGGGTCACCCCAAAGCCTACTTGTTAGCAGGCTGAACAAACCCAGTTTTGTCAGCCTTTCTTCACAGCAGAGGTACTCCATCCCTCTGATCAACTTGGTGGCCCTTCTACCTGAATAAACTCTCTAGAATCTCAGAAGCTGTGCTACAGCTTAGTCAGCACTACCATTTCAGCATCACTTGATTGTTTTACTTGTTCATCGAGTCTGCTCTGCCAAACCAAAACACAGTTTAAAGGGAGAACTATAGAAACTAATTAAAATCAAAAAAAGCATCAGATCTAAAGGCCAGAGTGAAATGAGTCACGATAACTTGACTCCCTTGTGACATAACTTCTACCTCCTGATTTTTTCACATGCACCATTTCCTTGGCACAGATACTACTCTGAACCCTGATCAGCTATTCAAGCACAGCTGGGGAGCTATGGTGGGTGGAAAGAGATGTGCCATAAAAGTAAATCAAAAACTAAATAAAATACTTTCTTAAGCTTTCCTCATAAGGAAAACGCTGCTACACAAAACTACCTCTGAAACTTTGAAAACCTAAGCTGAGGTTTACTCAGATTTATCACCTACATGATTATTGTGTGCAGCATATACTCAAGGAGCTTATGCTTTTGGTTAGGTTTCAAAGAAAGACAAATCAGATTAGCAACAGTCCCTAGCTAAGTACCCACAATTAGAGACTACTGAAATGACTTTTTGTTTTTAAACTCTCATTTTCCTGCTCATTTTATTTATTTGCTATCCCAGTTGCTTACAGAGAGTAATTCAGATTTGGGAAAAAAACCCAACCATAGCCACCACCTTAACCCAAGGGGCCAGGAGGTGCTTCCCAGGCTGGCCCTGCACAGCCTTGCCAAAGCAGCACACTGCCAGGCTGCACCAGCCAGGCAAAGTACAAATGCTCTGTCCTCACCAACCCTGCAGGATTGCTCAGGATGCTGCTGAAGGCAGCCAGGTGAGCCCATGCCTGCCCTGGTGCCTACAGCCCACCCTCACCAGCTCCTCATAAGGGCTCCCCAGCTTCCCTCAGATGTGCACCTTCTCACAAAGACTTGCGCCAAAACAAGTGTGGATCACTGGCAGCATGTGGCAGATCACATGCAGGTTTAAAATACAGCATGCACATGGTCAAGAGTGATCAGATGCAACTATTTCTGCTTACTAGCTCCACACGTGCTGGCAGATTTGCTATACAGTTGTTTTAGTTAACTGATAAATACTGAATGTGTTGGAGTGCATTAAAATTATGGGCTCTTCATTCAAACCAAGTATGACTTTAAACTGATTTATTATATATCCTCCATCTTTTAATAAATTAAAAAACTTAGATTATGCATCTTCTGAAAATAGACCTGCATATTGTATGCATGACAAAACCATGTGCAAAGTTACCAAAAAAGCTATCTGTAGCTAAGTCAACATGTTTTAAGTAGCCACTGGAGATTCAACAGAAAAGTAAACTTGCAAAGCAAACTGCAGCAGACTTGCAGGGGGAACAGTCACTGCTGAGGTCTCAGTGCCCATGCCCTTTCAGGGGAGAGGAGGTGACTTCAAACCAGCTCTAACCTGATCCCATGAACTGAGCAACCCTCAACGGTGGGAACTTCCCAAGTGCCCTCCTGGAGGGCAAATTTCAGGCCATTTTCATCCAAAAGGAAACCAGGTCATGGACTCCAGGACTGCTCTGAGATTTGAACCAAAGCACAGTGCACAAGGATGAATGAGATTTGCTCCAGAGCCTCATTCCTGGGTCAAAAATAAAATGCAAAGGCAGAAAACACCCACCATCTGTTATGGTCATTTACTTGACTATAGATTTCCCTTTGCTCTCTACACTGAAAATATTTGAGCTTATACATTCCTCTGGTACAATTTTCACTGTCAAATAATTTTGCCTGCAGTTCAAAAGAATTGCAAGAATTCTGTTCAGCTTCACAGCTCTCAGTTTTCAGTTTTGTCTGCTGACTCCAGCTCCCATGAGCTTAGCCCAGCTGGGGAGCACAGAGGGCCACCTCCTCATTATCCCCTCTCTCATTAAAGGGTTGGCTTATTTGCACACTTGTTCACGATTCCTTCCTCTTTGGAGTGCAGTACTGGATGCAGCTACTGCAAGCCAACTGATTTTAGGAACATATCCTCATTTAAATCTCAAACCTTCTCTGTAGATAGGCTGAAATGTCACTTTGCATTAAATGTACCAGACAAAACATTTTTTCAGGTGAGTAAAAATAGTACGTCAATGGTGATTTGCAATCAATCGCACTGCTTGACCAAAGTAAAACAGGGTACCAGGGGGTCAGAAGGGGCTCTTCACCTACCACTTTGTCAATGAGCTTACCAACAGTAGGACAGTACTTTGCTTCATGGGTAACTGTCTTTCAAGGCCATCAGATAAATACTTTCACAGATCTCTTTCAAGAAGAATAATCCTGTGAGCTTGGCACTTCCATTTATTTATTCTTCAGGAAATTAGGAAAAAAGGCAGCATAAACAATAATATTTAATAAAACGCTGTTTTAAAATGTACCTCAAAGTCTATTAAACCCTGACTTAGCTACTATGCTCAATAATAACCTATATTCCTCACCACAACACGTTTGATTGCATACTCAAAAAAAGAATCACAGAATCACAGGATGAATTAAGTTGAAAAAGACCTCTGAGATTACAGAGTTCAACCTATGAACATCACCTTGCAAACCAGACCATGGCACAGAGTGCCATGTCCAGTCTTTCCTTAAACACCCTCCAGGGATGGTGACTCCACACTCCGGCAATCCATTCCAACACCTAACAAACCTTTCCATGCAAAAATTCCTTCTGATGTCCAACTTGAACCTCCACTGGCACAGTCTGAGGCTATGAGCTCTCATCCTGGTAACCTGGGAGAAGAGGCCAACCCTCCCCTGGCTACAGCCTCCTTTCAGGTGGTTGTGGAGAGCAGCAAGGTCTCCCCTGAGCCTCCTTTTCTCCAGGCTGAACACCCCCAGCCTCCTCAATCACTCCTCATATGACTCACTCTAGAGCCTTTATCAGCTTTATGCCCTTCCCTGAGAGAACATGTGAGTGTCAAATTTTCACATGCTCATGCCTGGGTACAAAGTCCTAGTAAATAAGCATTCAAACATCCTCATGAAAACTGAGCTGCATACTGTACAAAAAGTTGTGTTGCATCTACACTTTTCCTAATGTTAAAAAATTACATAGGTAATCAGATACTCAGGAGTGTGACTAACTTAAAATGTCCAGCTCTCCAGCTCTTTTGACAAATTTGACAGCTGTTCTGGCATACATTTTTTCTGCCCTTTTCATCCCTTCTTTCTTCCCCATTTTCACTCTAACAGATGCTTTTATTCTGTTTGGGGTTGGTGGTTTTTTTTTTTTTTTTTTTTTTTTTTTTTTTTTTTGTTTCTCCTCCTCTCTTCAGTGGCAGCACTGGGGGGAGGGAGGGAGGGAGGAAGCGTAGGGTGCTAATGCACAAAGCAGTGCTTGTTAAAAACTGGACATATCCAGGCAATTCGCCAGCTTTAATTCCAAAGCCCCTGCTTGTGATTCGACGCTAAAGCGGAATATAGCATTGTTCTATCTGTCTGTAGGACACCGCGTCTTCTGTGGAAGAGGAGTTCAAAACAAAAGGACAAAAAACAGCTTGACACTCCCCCCAGCCTCCAAACACACACTTCATTCCAGAAAATACCATATTCATTGGCCTTCAGAGTTGTTAGAAATAAATCAAGCAAAAAAAAAAAAGGATTATCTCATAAACATGATGAAAAAACATTATTCAAGTTCACAGTGGACACAGTAAAAGCCAAATGAGTAAAAATCTGCTCCTTTTATTAGATCTGCTACATTCAACCTTTGGATTTGGACCTTTTTGCAGTGAAAACTGTTGATGAAGAAGAGATATCAGAATCTGGCCTGAAAATAACATTATGACCTGTGTCCTTGAGAAATGTAAAGCATTGACACAGCTTCCCAAATTCTTTTAAACCAGACTGTGAATTCCATATTAAATTCACGAGAAAGCCTTCCATAAGGCTAGAGAAGAGGCTGCTCAGGTGAGAAACTGCTCATACATGTAAATCAGTGGCTCTAAAGCCAAGATTGAGATTAGTTTATGAAATGAGGGAGGGAGAAAGACAAAGAGAAATTAGCTACACTTAAAATTGTAATGAGTAATAGTCACACACACACTTTCCCTCTCACAATTTGCCATGTAGCCCAATTTGTCCCAACAGATGTTAAACCATAACTCAATTTAACAGTGGAAAGAAGTACTAAATTGTGAAATGGGCACAACATGAGTTTAAATTCCAGATGATTTATGCCACATTGCATTACTAGCATTACGTATCCAAAATAAAATGCACATACTGACATCTATGGCAGTAATAATACATTGAACTACATACAGAAGTTGTGTGAAGAGATAAATCAAGATTTAACTGACAGGGTCCCAAGCACAAATTTTAACTCACTTCCCGTTTAGACTTCTTTTTCCTTTATTAACCTCATGTGCAAGAAGTGCTTCTTTTCCCATGACTTTTCACTTTTCCATGTGCAGCCTTTCCCATCCCTAAGTGTAATCCCCCTGCTCACCAGCCGCTCCCTCTCCTCTTTAACCCAGGTCACTCAGTCACCAGTGGAGCAGGGACCAGGGCCCCACAGCAGATGCACCTCCTCCCTGCTCCAGCTGCAGGCTCTCTCCCTCCCTTTGGATGGCCACTGACAGAGTACACCAACTTTACTAGCAGAGCACAAGGGAAAACTCAATCTTTAAAGATGGGTAAACAAAGAGGAAGGGACTGCCTGTCTCAAGACCAGGAAGGAGTACAAGACCTTCTCTATTCAAGAGTAGCCAAGCATATGAACTCCAGGAAATGCAGCTACTCTTTTCAAAACCCTAAACCCTGTCTGCCACCTCTTCTCAGTCATGTAGCAGAGGCTGAGGTCCCTCTGTTGTCTGGATGACCATGGAACTCAGCCTTCCCATGTGAACACAGTAACCAATTACAGGCTGGTTGGCAGCTGGGACATGCTTCATACTTATGAAGCTCCAGAGGTGGAAGAACCCCAAGAGAGCTTCAAGTCAAAATTCTGAATTCGCAGTGGACTTCACATTTTTTCCTTGCTTATTTTTTGGGGGTTGTTTTGTCATTTTGTTTGTCCGTCTCCGCTAAAATGATAAAAAACTCTAAGTCTTTCATATTTAGACAAGCACACATAGAAAGAGAGGACAGTGCCATGAGAATGCTGGAAGGAAACTAAACTGCAGGAAAAATCTGCCATTGGTTTCTTAAAGGCAAGGCAATGCCTCTTTTTCAGCTACAGCTCATTCTGCCTTCCAGTCTTCCACTTCATGGCTGCAACAGAAAAAAACCAAAGGGGTGTGACTTATCAGCCTCTTCAGACATCACTCTTTTGAAGAGTGCAAACACGCACACTAGCTGATAATGCTAAGAACAAGTCTGAATAAAATCTGCAACTCTGAGTCACATGTTTCCACAGAGAAACTTCTTCAGCATCACCCTCCATTTAGGCACTGAAGCATTCTGAGGACAATAATTGCCCATAAAGCACCTTGAATACGTAAACAAATGAATGAGAACTGGGCTAAAAGAATTCAACTCACTTGCTTAAAGCCATAAACCCAAAAAACAGGTACAGCTATGACTTCAAATTCATGTAAATCACTTGAGTCTGGCAGCTACAGCAAATTGCCTTAATGAACAGCTTAGCATTTTGCTAAGTCAATATGCTTGCTCTTATAAAGAAAAGCTCTTGGGAAGATTCTCAAGAATATTTTAATCAGACAACACTTTCCATACTCAAAAACATAATCCTCTCTCAACAATATTAATGTATAAAACTGACATTAAAAAGCAAGAGTGACTGAAAGGGCTTTACAATAACCCTACAAATTATTCAACTGCCATGTAAGACTTGTGTTCCTCAAGGTTCAATACACATAAAATACCCTAATCCCTCTCACTGCCCTTTAGGACACCCTGCTTTTGACAATTTCAGCTATGAGGAAAACTTGCATGTGTCTTCTGAGTCTAGTAAAGTTATACAATTCTATTTAGTATCCCATTTAATGAAGCTTTAACATCATGACAAATGAACCACCTTGCAGCTCATGTGTTGCAAATTCTAACCAACCTGGCTGTTAAGAAATCAAACTTTATGGAATGCCAAGAGTTAAGAGAACTGTTGCACATGAAGTGTTCACTTAGAGAGGTCAGAAATTTTGCATCCTCAAGCATTTTCTTAAATACAAGGCACTTATTTCCCAACCTGTCACATGAAATAACTTATCTGTTCTTCAGTTAAGTCTACTGGACTCTTAAAACAAACTAACTTGTGTAACTTTGGTAAGATGGTGCATGCTAAAATAGTATTTGCTGCTGCCACAGCACAGGTAGCTCACAGATTAGACAGCATCTTCACACATTGCTGGGCCAACATTTTACACAGAGGAAAAACCTGGCAGACTGGGCCAGCATTGATAAACAAACCCATGAAACACTCCCTGTTTTTAAATAGTTAACACCCTAGGCTTCTGTTCTCCAGGAGCACCCTCACATGTTTAATTGTTGTGTGTATATAGGTGTGCAAGGTATGACAGGTAAATGATGCAGCAGACACTGAGAATGCCACAGTTATAAAAGCACAAGGTGACAACTCTCAGCTATTTTTCTTCTATAACCACATAGATGGCAGGTATGCAACAGAAGAATGTTTTTCTCACCATTCAGACACTTAGAGAAAAGATACCATCAATAAAACTGAAGGAAGTTGTTTACTGTTGTCTTCTTGAAGGACACATTTCTGGCAATACAAACCTATCACAATTTTTTTTCTTTTAAAGAAACTGAACAGTCACTACAAAGCAACATTGCAGCATTTATAGTACCATTTTCTTTTAAAAAGGCACAGTTTCTGCCACCTAGCTGCTACATGTAGGTTTAAGTATGGTTGTATCTAAAGGAGTTTCAGCATTTCCGAGATGAAAGTTTATTCACAATATAATGCAATTTTGAAATAGTGCATTACAGCATTAACTGATACCATTAGATGCACATACAAGGGGAGTTATCTATAGAATTATTACCCAGAAAGACTGTAGTATAAGTACATAAGTAATTGCTAGCACTTCATTACTGAAAAATTAACTCACATTTGGGGGTGTTTCTGTGTTTTTACAAAAGACTGAAAAATGCAACTCAGAAAAGCCTGCTCTGCTGCAGTCCTTGTAATTTGTAATCAATACAACACTTCCCAACACATACATGACTGTCAGAAACCCTGTGTTTTTTTAATGTATTTTGCAACTATAAAACAGCATAACATTTGAAATTATACTACAATTTCCACCACAGACCAAGTTCTTTTTCTTATTAGAATTGATTGCTAGATAGAAATCAGTGGTAAAAACAGAGTTGAAAAAACAGTGTTGTGCGGTTCTGGAAAAAAAAAAGGATTCCAAGTCAAAGTTTGTATGCACATTGCCCCATTCCTAGCCTGAAACATCTGTTAGGGGCCAGTAATCATGCTTTCACAAATAATTTATCTGCATAAGCTTAATAATTACACTGTAGTTCATTTCCATGGTGGTGATCTTCAATCACATCTCCAAGATTGTGCTCATAGCATAAATCACGTTTCGTAGATTTCATTATAATCAGAAGTTGTTTCCTGGATTATCACATACCAATGCATATTTCTGTAATTACTTACCTGAAAAATGAAGCTAAGGAAGTCTTTAATTTGGTCTTTAATGCAATGTTTCAGCCAAATAAAAATTATTCCAAGTCATGTTTTATACACTGTTACAAACCATTTTTTTTCTGCCTCTAAGTCTAACACAAAATATGACTTTTCCTGTCCATTAAAGCAAGCAAGCATTTGCAATAGCAATAAATCACTACTGCAAAGTCCCAAATCAGCTAAATCCTGCCTGCTGTGCATGGGTGTTTTCCAACATGTCTTTTAACACGAGCATGCACACAGAGACCCTGAGCAAGCAGACTCCCTGTATGTTCTGCTGCCAAGTACACCAAGTATTGCCTCTCAAGCTCACAAGGCTGCTTGTTGGTGCATCTGAGGAGACCTGTCTATCAGTGCACTGCTGAACTGGGACGAATTTTCATACTAATCAGGATGTGACACTAACAGATTGTACCATGAAACACAGCTCTCCTCTGAGAATCAGTTACTTAAATAAATGTGCATTTGGTTTTCTGTTCTAGTATATTTGGGTTTTTGGTTTTTTGGGGTTTTATCAATACGCATTTTATACTTCCACTTGCACCCACTGCCTCTTTGCAGCTTGCCAAATAATGGGAAATGAGGCCAATACTGAGCATTATGAGAAGACAACTAGTATAGGCTTTCCAGAGAGGAGTTATCCACTTCAATCTTTATTACCTTTAAAACTATTTGGCTTTGGACCTTCCAGAAGAAAGTCATCCACTGCCACAGTATTTCGTAGAAAACCACCCCCCAAAAATAATTACTGCTTTTATTTTTAAGCTCTTCACCCAAAACAAGGCAAAAGCAGGTTAACTCTCCTGTTCTTTGCAACAGTAAAGCAACAGCAATCTACAGCTTCCTCATGAAGGAAAGCACAGGGCAGGCTGTGATAGCACCCAAGGGAACAGCATGAAGTTGTGTCAGGGAAAGTTTAGACAGGATATTAGAAAAAGGTTCTTCACCCAGAGAGTGGTTGGGCACTAGAACAGCTCCCCAGGGAAGTGGTCACAGCTCCAAGCCTGAGAGAGTTCAAGAAATGATTGGACAACACTGTCACCCACATGGTGTGACTCTTGGGGCTGTCTTGTGATGGGCCAGGAGCTGGACTTCAATCCTTGAGACCCTTCAAAGCAAATCCTGCTATTTCTCTTCATGGAAGTGAATTACTTCAGAACTTTCAAAAAGAAAATGACCAGTTTTTGCTCTTAGGTTCCTTTGCAGCAGCCACCAGTAAGTATCCAGTAAATCGTGATTCTTAGCTTAAAATACAGCACAGACTCAGCGTGCTTTGAGTGATGAATTCAATAAACTCCCATTAATTGGAAGAAGTTCAGCTGAACTTAAAATCTTCAAATCAAAGATGCCTGCACTATATATTCACTGAGGCCTTTTAACTGCAATGAACTTTTAAAAAGTTAAATTGGCCTCCATGGAGCCTTTTGTCAAAAAAGGTCTGTACCAAAGCAAATTGAAACTTATCAGGATAGCCCAATTAACACATAGTCTGTGGTGCAGAATACATAAACCCTCTAGACAAGAGAGGCCAAAGCCTCTGTCATTCCTACCATCACATTAATTACATTTACTGGAGACTGAACAGGTGGCAGCAGAGAGATTTGACAAAACAATTCCTTAGTGTGAAGCAGCCTAACACCTAAGGAAGCTGAACAGGGCGAAAAGAAATCTATGCAATTATTTCACAGTGCTGCAAATTAATTGCACTTCCAATTCTCATGACACAGTTCTATTGGAATTTTGCAATTGTTGTCATAATGCAGCACAAAATCTGAAAGAAAATTCTCATTTTCCTTCTAAATTGGGGTTTCAGGAGTGCACACAGATTTTCATTGACAGCTGCTACTCCCAGACTGACAAATCCACAATCCACAGTGGTGAAAAGATGCTCTAACAGCAGCTATAGGCAGCTTCTCTTCCTTCACTGGAGTACCTCCCTAACTGCTTTAGCAAAGGACAGATGTTGTGCATGACCCAATTGAACACCCTTTTTTTTTTTTTTTTTTTTTGTTATGGCTTTGGGGAAGGAAGAGAATGTTGCACACAAAATTCAGTGTTGATTAGAAAGCACTAACATTTGGCTGAGCAAACCCCAATTTCGCCCCCTGGGCCTGTCTGACCCACTAACCACTGCTTCCTAACTGCTCTGTTATGGCAAAGTTTGCCTGAAAAATGCAGAGCTTGCAGAGCAAAAGAATATGACCCTTACATCAGTCTTGAAACACTTCCTTAATGGCATACTATGAAAATCCCCATTCCCACACTCAAATTTATTGTTATTAAACTAGGCATTTGTAATGAAGATGTAACAACTGATGGAGCCTCTTTAATGACCAAACAGGGAATGAACTGAAGTATCAGAAAAACATGTAACATCACTCAAATAAAGAGAATAAATAGCAAGATCTTGTCTGACTAGGTGGAAGAGATGGGGGAAGAAACCCATTTCAGAGTATTTTCAGAATTTAAAATGTACTGTCCCTGTGGTATACCACAGTACTTCTCCTCCAGACAGCGAACAGGTACCACCTACCAACAGAAGAGATGGCTGTTTTGTTTCCACAACTTCCTTTCAGATATGCTTCCTTAAAACAGAGGTTTTTCACAGGCTCTGGAGGGTCAGTGTTTGCCCAGGCTTTGTGCTTTCCTATAAATCTGCAACAGTAATCCCTGCACAAAGGAGAAGAGCATAAAAAAGCAGGGGCAGGTAGAGTGGAACACATTGAGCCTTTTTTTCCCAAAGCAACAGCAAAGGTACCAGAGTTTCATAAGAAGAAACATGCTAGCTACACTTGAATTGCTTCTTGCAATACCATCAGCAACTTTATCAAGATCAGGCGCCCAGCTCAAGTCCCAGTTCTGAAGCATACATGAAAGCCTTCATCCTCTATTACCAAAAATCAAAAAAAAAAAAAAATTTCCATTCATCACCATGGAAGAAGGAAAATTTGAAGTAAGTACCAGCCACTAAATGCTCAGAAAACAAACAGCAAACAAAAGCCTCCAAAATAATAGCAAGTCTTGTGATTTTTTTTCCCCCAGCATTCAAGGACTACAACAGACAATGGCTGGACTGGAGCAGGATCCAAGAGCAAAGATTTTGCAGTGTTAAAGAACTAGGCATCTGCAGCTCTCTGAAGGACACTGATCCTTGCACAGAAAGCAAGGAGACATCAAGAGATGCTCTCTAGAGAACATGGGACACCTTACAGCTAGTGGGGGCAAATGGTATTTTACAAAAATGTGATTCTTCAAAAAGGGAGAAGGGGCTGCCATGTTTAGGTATTATCAGTAGTTAATGATTTTGTAGGAGCACAGAAAATTATGTTTAGTGACCTCTAATTTCTCATGTTTTCTAAAGATAAATTAGAACTTCAAAGGAAGAATCAGGGAAAGTCAGAGCCAAAACCACAGCCTCTCTGTACAAGTCACACATTTGCTTTCCTTTCCAATTGCTCCCAAGCTGAAGGAATGCCCAATACAAGCCTTCTAACTAAGGATCAATTTCATTTCACTGCAGAGACAATTCTTTCAGAGGGAAAAAAAGGGCACCACAACCACAGTGTGCAAGTTAAACATCTTTTTCCAAAAAAATATTTCAGTTTTTTGAGAGAACAACCTTTCTAATTCAAATATCCTACTTGTTTGGATGAAAAAATAATCCTACTGGCTTTTGTTTTTCTGCCAACATCAACTTTTTTAAACACTGTAAAAACAAACAAATGGTGAAAAAAGAAGAATACTCACTCCATCACCAGAGATCAGTCATGGAGGACCTTACCACTGTATGGCACAGCAGAGCAGGGCAGGAGGATCAGGACATCCAGGCAATACACCAGGGAAAAATTTGGGAAAACACTTCAGCAGCCTCCAATGGCTTCTGTCTGAAAAATGCCTTGGAAAACAAGTAGCACAGCTATCATGTGAGAGACCTTGAAACTGTCACTCTGTAGCTGTGACCTGATGGAAAGACAACCAAATGCAAAATGCTCCTTTTCAAAAAGGCTTTACTGCATTTTTTTTTGTGAAAACTCTTGTTCACCTATTACCCAGCCAACAAAGAGGGCTTGAAAAGACATTAAAATGGTGTCATCTACATATAAAGGAAAAACAGGCACATCATCTAGCTCATGGGAACAAAAATCACAAGCAAGGGACTTTGAGCCTTCAAATGGATGAAGCTTCCATGGCTTGAGATTAAAACTCTGTTGCACTCTTGCTTTTCTTGAATTACCCACACACAGATATAAAAGACAATACCCTTAAAGCTCAGAGGACTGGATTTAATGCAGAAAACTCCAGGCAGCCCAATAATGTTAACTATTTTAGACACCCATGAGAAGAACAGCTTTCAGTCAGTTCTGCACACAAAGTTATCTTCTCATTCCCCATTTTCTATTCCCATAGTGGTGGCTTTCTGGAGATGGGACAGCACGAGACCCTGTCAGCCACCAAGCCCTGTGCCCTGACAGAGTCCCAGCAAGGCTGTGCTTTGTGTTAGCCAAGCCTTGGTCTCCTCCTCCTCCTTTATATGAGATGAGGGGTCTCATATAAACAGATACTACCCCACTTACTGAGCTGATGGAATGGCAGGAAATGAACGATGTGCAAGCAAAGGGAAAGATTTAGCAAAGCCAAATACTGCTAGAGTTAATAATCATGCCCTAATTCAAACCAGGCTCCTCTAAAGCAGGTCAGGTTAATTTTAATTACTACACTTTTTTTTTTCTTGGCATGAGCTAAAGAGGTTCACATCAGAAGCACAGGAACCACTTGGGAAGCAGGAAGCTGCTGCACTTATCCTGTGAGTACCATGACCCGAATCAATTAGCATGCAGTGCTGCACATTTCCTTAAATCATCTCCAGTGCATACATTCCTGCTCTCACATCCAGGCTCACCATAGCTATGAGGGAAACAAAAGATGGTGCTGATGCTTGCTGGCAACTGCTGCCCTGCTTCTTCCACGTGTCTGCAGGGAACACAGCTGCTGGGGCTAACATTTGGGAAGGTATTCTTGAGCAAACTCGTACCATGCAAATGCAGGTAAGCCCACACACAGCTTCATGAAGAGACTGAAGAGCTGCCATTCCCAAGCAAAACTGGAAATGAAAAAGTCTGCATGTGTGATTGAGTTAATGGCCAGTTTAGGATTACGTGAACAGAGGTTAAGTTTAGGTTACTACATAACCCTGAGAGGACAGAAGCTACACAGCTGGCAGAATACTGCCAGACTTCCACAGTCTCTAACTTGAGCCATAGCACACACAGGGGCTTTGTCATTACCCTCTGATTACACCTACTCCACGGGGCTTGATGTAACCAAAGAGTGTGTCAGCAGCCTCCAAACACAAGGAGGACCCTCTTATGTAATGTTACTGTTGCATCTGAAGAGTGTATTTTCCTTTGTACTTCATTAATAAAACAAACAAATAAAAGAACAAACAACAAAAAGGTAACGGAGAAAAAAGAAAGCTTGTCTTCTTTCATACTAAGCCCAGAAAGGCCATATGAGGACCCTCCTCAAAAGCCACTGCAGAAAGCACCACAGATGTCCAAGCCACAGCCTACACTTTGTCCTGCAGCCACAAAATCTGATCATTCTGGTCTCCCACAGAAGGGACGCTGACAGTGAGTACACAGCTAAGAAGTGCTGGAATTCTGATCTCCTCCTCTCAAGCTTCATGTTTTGTGTCATTAACTTCAGTGCTTAAGAGAAACACAGCTGCCTTGGCAGGTCACTCTCAAGAAGAAAGGCACTTTTTAAGTGCAAAAGCTCCTTAAAGTCAGGATGACCTAGGAGAAGGATTTTAAATTAATTGCCGGTATTTCCCTATAGTAGGAGTCCTAGTAATATAGTAATATCTATATTGAATATCTGTATGTGTTGTATTGAATATCTGTATGTAGAAAGAGCCCTGGTAAGCCCTAGTTAGTCTTGACAAGCTACAGCTGTGACGTCCTCAGTTGAGCCCAGCTGTAGCTGGTAGAGATAACTGAGATAAAAGGGGGCTGGGCCAGCAAGTGAAAAAGAGAGAGCCATGGAGGAGCCCTGGCTGAGAAGCAGTAAGATGATGAAGAAGCCAGAGTATGCTAAGAAGATCTGCTGCGAGATATTGTCGAGAAGGTACGGGACTCTAGAAATATAATAATAACAATATGGGACTTTAGAAAGCAAATACAACATCTGGTGACCCCGATGTGATAGAAGATAGGACAGCCGAGAGCTGTGGCAGCCTAGAGCTGTGGAAGAGATTAGGCAGCTGGAGAGTTGCAGAAGATAAGACAGCCAAGAGCTGTAGGACAGCCTAGAGCTGTGGAGAAGCATGGCTATTGAATCAAGGAGCTGTGACAGTGAGATGCTGTATTTAGATTATGGCCTTTGAGTCAAGAGCTGTGGGGAGACATGGCCTGAGAGTCATGGGTTATGCAGCCGAGAGCTGTGGTGTGTGTGTGTTAAGCAGCCTAGAGCTGTGGGAAATATATGTATTGTAACATCGAGTGTAAAACCTGTCTCTATAAGAAAAAGAACTTTATGTAAAAGAAAAGGGGGAAATATAGTGAGCTGTAGAAAATGTATGTATTGTGTATTATACAGCCTAGAGCTGTGGAAATATATGCATTGTAAAAGAAAAAGGGGGAAAATATAGTCGGTGGGGGCCCATACAGGGTCCTAGCAACCATGACCCACTGGGACGTAGTGGGGGAGGTGGTGTTGGTGCAGCTGAGAGTGGCAGGTGGAAGCCACAGAGAGGTGCGGACCTGATTTCCTCCAATCAAGACACCTGGAAGTAGGAGGGCCACCAACTAGTAATAATGGGACATTGTAGTCTGTTTTATGTCGTGAGCGCCTCGACAACGACGTGTGTGTTATGCAGCCTGGAGATGTGGAAAATATGTGTATTGTAACATTAAGTGTAAAACCTGTTTTTGTAAGTAAGAATATTTGTAAGTAAAAGAACTGTAAGTAAAAGAAAAGGGGGAAATATAGTAGGAGTCCTAGTAATATAGTAATATCTATATTGAATATCTGTATGTGTTGTATTGAATATCTGTATGTAGAAAGAGCCCTGGTAAGCCCTAGTTAGTCTTGACAAGCTACAGCTGTGACATCCTCAATTGAGCCCAGCTGTAGCTGGTAGAGATAACTGAGATAAAAGGGGGCTGGGCCAGCAAGTGAAAAAGAGAGAGCTGTGGAGGAGCCCTGGCTGAGAAGCAGTAAGATGAAGAAGCCAGAGTACGCTAAGAAGATCTGCTGCGAGATATTGTCGAGAAGGTACGGGACTCTAGAAATATAATAATAACAATATGGGACTTTAGAAAGCAAATACAACATTTCCCTAGCAGGAAGCACGGGCACAGTACATCCCAAGTGCTGTAGAAGGCTGTCACCAGGGTGCCCTTCCCAGCTGTCCCCTTCAGGACAAGGCAGGGCACACAACAGCTGCCAAGCCTGATGGCTTCAAGTGTCACAGCTCCACCCGTGTCTGCCACAGATGAGCACAGGCTACTGCTACAAGTCCACTCGCGACGTGGAAGTCACCTGAGTGCACAAAATGTCTCTGTGACTACATGCAACAGCTCAGGATAAATTAAATTCTGGGATACTGCTGTGATGTCAGTGATTTAGCCTGACACAAGAAAATAGTGTTAAAATAGCAAATAAAGGCAGCTTAACAAGGCCAAGTGTAAGGTCCTGCACCTGAGTCAGGGCAATCTCAACCATGCATACAGGCCAGGTGATGAGTGGACTGAAAGCAGCTCTGCCAAGAATGACCTGATGAAAAACTGAATTTGAACCAGCAGTGTGCACTTGCAGCCCAGAAAACCAACTGTACTCTGGGCTGAATCAAAAGCAGCATGGCCAGCAGATTGAGGGAGGCAAGTCTGCCCGTCTGCTCTGGCAGTGTGATACCCCAGGTGGAGCACTGCACCCAGCTCTGGGCTGCAGCGTCATCAAGGCAGGATGGACAACATCAACCCTTTGGAGCAGGTCCAGAGGAGGTTACAAAGATGATCAGAGGGCTGGAGCATCCTATGAAGACAGGCTGAGAGAGCTGGGGCTGTTCAGCTTGGAGAAGAGAAGGTCTGGGGAGATCTTGTAGCACCTTCTAGTACCTGAAGGGAGCCTACAGAAAAGATATGGAGGAATCCCTTTACCAAGGAGTGTAGAGACAGGACAAGGGGTAATGCTTTAAACTGAAAAGAGGGCAGATTTAGATTAGATACTAGGATGAAATTCTTTAGAGACTTTGTAACCAGGTCTCCCAAGGAAGCTGTGGATGCTCCATCCCTGGAAGTGTTCAGCACCCGGCTGGATGGAGCTCTGGTCTGCCCATGGCAGGGGAATTGGAACTGGATAATCATTAAGGCACCTTCCAATCCAAACCATCCTACAATTCCATGGTTTTTCTCCTATGTTTAAACTTGGATAGGGAGAATAAATCTCTCTCCATAGAGATCTAAAAACCACATGCAAATGCAAAGCTCAAGTTGTCGGAGCAATGAAGCATATGTAACAAAAAGCTTGACATATTTTCTGAGTAAGGCAATAGAAAACACTTTATTTACAAGGTACAGGAGCCAACATAAGGGATGTTTCACACATGCAGAAGAAGACAGACTACTGACCATGTGGGAAGTGGGCACAGCAGTCACGCTCACCAACACATATGGAAGGAAAAAGGCATGCTTCCCTCCTACTAATCTTTCCAGTCTCTTCCCTAAAAAACAAGAGTTTTAAGGACCAAGTATTTTTAAAAGGAATACAGTAGACAAGAACTTAAACAAGCATGATGGCATTTTCTGAATTGATAAACCTGCCTTATATGATGGGAAAGAGGAAGGAGTGCTCTGGGAACTCACATTTTGGCTGGAGAACTGCTTTTCCCCTTCTGTGTAGTCTTATGAATTCCACTGTCCTGGTTTAGGAAGGGCACTCCCCAATATAGTACTCCCACTAGAAAGAAAATAAACCATTCCCCTCCTCCCCCACTCTGGTGGGAAACAAAAGGAAGAGATTATGGGTTGAGATAAGAACAAGTTACTAGAAACAGCAGCGAGATAAGAAAAGGAACAGTACTAGTAACAACACTAATAAAAGAAGTGTATAACAGGCAAAAATGCTCATCAAGCCCAGGACAGTGAAAAACAGTGGCAGACACCCTCCACATGCCACACTTCCCCACCCCTCAAGCCATGCCCACCTTCCTCCCAAGAGCTGAAGTCCCTTCCTTCCATCTGTGGCAGTGATGTGGGTGGTATAGAATAGCAACCCAGATGTACCCACACAGCTCCAGGCTCTGCCCCCTCATGGCTACTGCAAAGAAAATACCAGATAAAGACCAGAAAATACTGGCCAAAACCAGGACATCCCCATCAGTCTCTTCTCAGGAGTCCTGCACACAGAGCCCTGTTGGCAAGCCAGGGGAACAACTAATGAACGAAGATGCTACACTTCCAAGTAACTGGTAGGGTTTCTTTGGGTTCTTTTCCATTCTCATCCCTCAGCTAAACCCTAACAACTCTGTGGCAAATAAGGAACATTTCTAATTTTCTAACCACTTGGAACATAAGTATTTCTAAGAGGGTAGGTAATCTTCAGAAAGTAGAGAGCTATCCTACAGCCATCATAATAACCAATTTTGCAGGTATCTCTACAGCCAAAAAATGCCAATGCTATCTAAGATCAACTAATCAAACATGAAACAAAGCATTTTTATCAACTAAATGTGTTTTTTTTAAGAAGGACAAGTAACTAGTGCTGACTGTAACTACCCTGGCATTTTCCTGAACGGTTTTTTTTGCATGTTCTTATAGGAACGGAAGACTCAGTGTGCAGTAATTAACACAGTTATATGTCAGGTTTTAACAGCAGCTGGGACATTTCCATTAGCCTTGGCAGCAACACTTAATATTCCACATGTACCATGCCTTTTTGTTACTGTGGAAATAGAAATTTAAGACTCCAACCTCCCCCCAGAAAAGCACTTAATTTTGCTTTAAGAAAATGTCTCTTGACTTTCTGTTTATTTTTAAGTTGTTTCTTTTGAAGTCTCTCCTGTTTTCTGCCTCTCAGGGAGGTACATCACTTACTTGGAAGCACAAGTCACAGTCACAGCTGCGCTCACCTACCATGTGTGAAAAACCAGCAAGCGCTTCTGGATGTCACTTCATGGAGAAAGTCTTCAGTGGAGGATCAAATGCCAACAGGAATGAGGGGATCAGCGAACTATCTACCACACATATCCCTGCCCACAAAACCTAAAACAGCCTAGAGGGAGGGAAGGAACAAGGTTTGACCATGATATCCAGCACTTCCTCTCTGCGAGGATAATGGAAAGAGCCTAAACTGGACAAGCTGGAAATCTGATGGTTATGGGAAAACATTCAGCAGATTTTATGATGACAGCCATAGGAAACATCAAAAAATCCACAAATAAAGTTTACAGGAAAATAAAATCATTTTAATGAAATCTGCAGACTGTTTAAGGATGAAACCAATTGAGTCTTGAGTCGTGCTGCTACCTCATTTGTGTTTTGTTTCAGTTCCACCCACTCCTCAAATACCTACCTTCAGTCTGCCACAGCTACTTTAAATCAGCGTTTTCAAGAGGTTTTTTTACTCCTTCCTTATTCTGTTTTTTTTTTTTCTTTTGCTTTTCTGAGGTTTCCACTGAGGAATAAGAGGAATTTAGTATGCGGTAGATTACAGCAATTTCTCAAGCTTGGTGTTGCAAGCATATCAGTGGCAAATAACAAGATAACATGAAAAATGTCAAAGAATTTCAGGAGAAGGTTAAAGATTAAGTATCCATTGTATGCTTCTCCTAGATAAAGTCTGAGGAGAAAAACAGGTATTTTCAAATTGTTTAAAAATAATTTAAAGGGAGAAACAAAAAATTGCAGGCTAAATCCAGCAAATATTACTTTTCTGGATACTTTTTATTCCACATCCTTATTTCTTTAAGTCTCCAGGCACAATCTGAATTGGGGGATTTTCATCAGACAACTACCAAGCATGAGAAATCACCACTTCAATTTCAGCACAGTATGGGAGAAATGTCTATGAAGTGAAGGTACACATTGCATAAGGGAAATAATTACTAACACAAGATACATCAGCCACACATAGCAAAGCCCCCTCTGCACTGCAATCCCTGCACTGGCTTATGCAAAACTTTGGCTCAATGTAGCTGTTATCAGCTTTAGTACCTCATAACTTCCCTGGCTGGAGAGCAGGCAGTAACAGACAATTGTATGGACTGGATTCTGTTACATCCCTTGACATGGCATGACAAATATCTCAGAGATTTCAAGGCTTTTGTACCTGCGCCCGTCACAGACCATGAGCAGATGTTGCATTAAGTGTTCTTGTTTTCACACCTTGCAAGTCGTGGGTTCTTGACAGATGTGCTGGAGCAGATCCCTGTGCTTGCACCAGAAGAACTCCAAAATACTCCCACTAGACATCTCTATTTCCTCATGACTATTTTTTTTTTAATGCATGCCTAAACAGCTCAAGAAAAGCATTTAATTTCCCACAAGGGAAGTTCCATGTGGCAGACTTATTTTCAGCTGTGTGCTTAACAAATACAAAAACTCATTTTACGCTTTTGTTTGGGAAAGTGCACGACATTTATGTCAACACAGTTTTGGTAACAAAGCATAAGTTTAGACCCAAGTAGCAATCACTTAAAACCTTCCAAAAGTTATTCCTTCAAAAAAAATAAAGAAAAAGAAAAGTACAAATATAAGATACAGAAAACATAGAGAACAAGAAAATTAAAACTACTTTAGTAAAGAATTTACAAAAAAGTATTGAAGATCCAGCCAGTGTTCTGCACTAGTTCAGACTTGCACGGTGTTTGTTGGCATGGTGTGTGCCAGGACTCCATTCCAGAAAATCCTTACAGAATTTTGCAGAACCTTGAACTTAAGAAATCTTAAAAAGAAGTCTTAAGTTGGTGAAAGCACTGTCTTATGCCACGAAACATTTGTGCCCAATCAGAAAACAGATATAAACCCACAGAATTAAAAAAGCATGTGAAATCTCTCTTGAAGTGATAGCTAAGACCCAACAGCAGCCAGGTGGGCTCCCAAAGGGTGTCAGCAGGTGGCTGCAGGCAAACAATGCTCACCTGCACCCAGCAGCTCCACTGATACACACTCAGCATTAGGATGAGAAGCCTCAATGAATTTGTTAGCATGTAAGCTGGCAAAAACACAGACTAAAGGGTAAAGCCAGATCACTGGAGAGACCCAGTCAGCTGTGCCTTGCAGGCAGCATGGGGCAGTCAGATTCCTCCCCAGTTAGCCACCAGGGCAGGCTCCACTGCCCCAGCTCAGCAGAACAACCAATAAACCCAAGTGTGTGATTCCAATATTGAGAAAACCAGCACACTACTCAAAACATAAATCTCCTCTGGCTGAACTCCCATCATTTACTCTGGGTTTGGATCTCCTGACCAGCTGCACTGTTAACACAAGGTGTCCTTTCTGTCTGTTTATCCACAAACCAGCACCTGGAAGGCAAGCCAGCTGCTTCCTTACTCCTGCAAAACTTTTGTCCTGTTTGCCTTCAGTGTAATCCAGCTCTGATTTATGTATGGTTTACACCAGGACAATTCTTGTATTTCCACTGGCATTGACGGAGTGTATTCAAAGACAAGAGCTTTAGGCTGCAATATGCAATGATTGCTCTATGCACTTAACAGACATTAAAAAAAACCCAAACAAAATTATGAAGGCTGTATCTTACATTGGATACTTCAAATCAGTTCAAGAAGTCCAGTCTTGCTCATAACCCAGGTCCCAGCTATATTTGAACCACAGTCCTTTTCAACATCTCCCCTCAGGCAAAAAAAAAACCCCAAAAATCCCGAACATTAAAGTACAAACACATTTCTGAAAGCCCTTTTCTGTACATAGTTCTAGGCTAAAATTTCCAAGTGTGACATGCACACAACTATCAAAGCATAAAACAAATATGGCCAAAAGTGACACAGAGAAAGGCACTGAGGTTTGTACTTATCAATAGCTCTGTGGCTGGCACATCCTTCTGTTAATGAAACATAAGCTCCATTCACATTTTGAAATTTGCTGCTCATCAAAGAGCTCCAAAACCAGGGAGAACAAAAGATGTTGAATTCTCATAGTTCTTTGTGCTGCTTGTAAACGTTTCCCAAGCCACAACTCCCCATGCAAGCTTTTGAGCCTAAAACCCAAGAGACAAATAATTATGGAGAGGAAGACTGCCAAAGCACCAAGACAGAGCAGCAATAGAAAGCAACAAACAGCTAAGAATTAAGTGGTACACAGGAATGCTACCTAGTTGTTACATCTCCACTGATGCCCACTGTCTTTACAGGGGAGGGGTGACAGGATTTTGACTGGCACAGCTATCCCTGCACCAAAGCTATCTCAAGTTCACACCTGCCTGCAGAATAAAGGCTGGGAAAGGATATGGGGATGTGGATTCTTTTCTGGGTACTGTCAAGCCAAGTTTGCTTCCTTTGGGCCACAGGCTACATTGCACATGACCTGGAAGAAGCCAACTTATGAGATGGATGTGATGGGCTCTGTTTTGCCCTTTGACCACTGGTATTGACCCAGTAATCCTCCCTGCACAGGATTCTGCACCTCTACAGAGAGAAGCTGCAGGCTCAGCTGGGACCCATCACTTTAAAACAACCATGTTTGATGTTCCAAACAGAAACTCCAATATCTTTCCTTACATTTGCTCACACCAATGCAAACCTATTGGAGTATTATTCCAATATTACTGGATGGAAAGTGCCTGGGCTCTTCTGGCCCTTGCTGCTTGGCCTGGGGCGGCACTGTGGTGGTTTCACCTCAGAGACACCTATGGCCAGCTGGACGCTGCAGCTGGGCACTGGAACAAGTCCAGGCTTGTAGGAACTCAGTTTACCTCTGGTGAAAGTCCATAGGCTAGGTGAAGAGGAAAAGGAGACGGATTCCATGGAGGGTTCTAATCCAGACGTTATTCACAGCATCTGAATCTCAGGAACAGCTCCATCAGAATCCATCACGGCGTGCTCGCAGCCAGTTTTAAGGGTCGGGCAGGGGGAGGGAAGGGACAGGTGAGCCACCAACCAGGTGGGAGGGGCAGGGTCTCAAGGGACCAGCGACACACAGACAGGCCAATGACCTTGGCACTGAGGGGCATCTTTTGAACTTCTGCCAACCAGAGGATGCCCCTGCTGGAATGTTAAGCTTTGACTGGCAGCACTTAGCAGGAGACAAAGGGAGAGGGGGGAAGAAAGTATTACCACACCTGGGAGGGACTGGGATAGCTGAAAGAGGAAATGACCTCACACTGCAACACAAACCCAGAGGCACTAGTACACAAATGTATGGATTTCAAGGAACCAGCCAGAAGAACAGAAAGAATCTTGATTTCTATCAAACCAATGCAGCCACAAGCGTGCTTAAGCAAACCCTGGAAAATGACCTCCCAAATGTCTCACCACACACCTCACCAGACTGGAACCCCAGCGAGATGCCATGTGCTCCATCACCTTCCACAACATTGTGGGGCCACCAAGAGATTGAATTTTTCCCAGGTGGGCTCGAGGAAGGCAGCTCCCACGGCTCAGCCAAGTGCTCGGCGCCTCAGCGGGAATGGCACGAGGAGCTGCACACAGGAGCAAGAAGGGGCTGTGGGGCAGGCACTCATGGGGACCAGCTGTGTGCATGTCTGAGGAAAGGCAAAGGGCACACACAGCTGGGGTGCCCGTGGGGGAGGTCAAACAGAAGAGAAATCCATCAGAGGGAAGAGCAGCCATTGTGGGGAGCAAGGTAATGCAGCAAGGCACAGCAGCTCCCTCAGGAAATGCTCTACTTCAGGGAAATTTCACTGGATACAATGCTCTCCCACTTCTGAAAAGACAACAACACATTTCTAAACAAAAACTATCAGTGGAAATACAGTAAGAGGAGTTATTTTGCATCTGCCTTCAACAACTGTGTACCTCAGAGAAAAGAAAATCCTCTCTAATGAAAACGTGCACCACTCAGATAACATGATACCACAGTATGAGGAAAAAAAGAGATACCAAGAAGTGGGCTTCACTGGGTTTGGTTTCAAGGGTTTTTTCACCTAATACTGAAATGGACAGTGGACTTATTTTTTTTAGAGTAAGGACTTTAGATATTACTAAATATTGTTCAGAGAAGTTGTGGATCCCCAATCCCTGGAAGTGTTCAAGATGAGGCTAGGCAGGGCTTTGAGCAAGTGAAAAGATGTCCCTGCACATAGCAGAGGGGTTGGATTAATTGATCTTTAAAGCTCAAACCAAAATATGCTATGATTAGAAGACACCTGGAGACTTCAACTGGTTTTAAAAATTCCATAAACACTCTGAAAAAGACAGGCAATCAGGCACTGATAGTTCAGACCTCCCAGGGATGCAATTTATCATTCAGTATGTTCTTCTGAAATGTAACAATTCAAGATCTATCAGACACAGAATTAACACACGGAACGGAGGACATCCTGTATTACAGAACGACACACTTAAAAAGAGAGGATGAGGAAGAACCTGTAAATATAGTGAAAACACAGATTGTTTAAGATACACAACATTTTCTCCTCCACCTCCTTCTCAGACAAAAAGGATTACAGTGAGAAGGCAAATTAAGTACCTTTTAACAGCACAAACAGGTGCTGTGGAGATAGAGGAAGGGCAGCAGTATAAAATTTTGTATTTCGCAGGTTTTATGAAAAGACAAATTGAATATTAGTTTCTTTTCTTTTAATAAGAATAAGGTTAAATTTGTTTAAGAGGTGTATGATTTAAGAAAATATGGACTACTCCACTTGGCAATTGAAATCCAGCCACCCTTAAAGACCAAAGCTAATCAGATTTTACTATTAATGTTAGACACTAAAGATTTCAGCTCCTAATTGAATGAAATGTATAGCTGAATAGAAAGAAAGAAGACTAATTCTCTTTCAGGACTTGCCCCCAGCTGTTTATAAGAAGAAAGTCTGATTTAGGGAATATTTGAACCTACTTCAGACACATTTAGTGTAAAAGCAAGGACCATTTCTCTGGGTGGCAACAGCCCCAAAGCTGGAACTCCTGAAGATAATGCCTACAAGAAAGGGATGGTCCATTCTGGGATGCAGGGAAGAACTGCAGGGACACAGAAGCAAGTACTGCTGATGGAGCTGGATGGGCTGGAGAAGGTGTGAAGGACAGGAGATGGCTCCAGTGTGACACCTCTGGGAATTCCCAGGCCTTCAGGTGCCACAAGGCAGCAGTTCCTGCACCTGGGATTCAAAGAAATGGGACTAGAACCCACATAAAGACAGGCAAAATTTCATCCTCTGTTTGCAGACAGCGTTCTCCTCAATATTTCTTTTCAAAAAACCAACCAACCCAAATTTAATACATGTACCCGCATTTCTCCAACCACTTTTTTTTTAAGTAAAAAGCAACAGTTTGGAGAGTACAAAGAAGAAAAAGTGTAAAATTACGAAAACACACAGTTCCCAAGAAATGACGTTGTATCATGCTTTTCAAACTCTTAGGAACCAAAACTTTCTGCATTTTTTTTTCATTTTGTAAAATAACAGCCCCCCTCCCCACTTCTAAGTGAAACACTATGTTTTAGAGAGTGTGTGCCACGATGCCCATGGGCGGGACTTCCCACAGGAGATGCACAAAGCAATGCACTGGTCATTACTGAGGAGCTTCCATCCAGCCAGTGCAAACCCTATCCAGTGCTGGCAATAGGGTGCACAAGTTTCAGAAGTGCTGAGGGAGCCAAAAGCCCAAAGAACAATAATGACTGCAGAGGGCTCTCAGCCTCCAAAAAGGAAAACAAAAACCAGCCTGGGTAAGCCAGTCCTACACAAAAGTTTTGTGTGAGCAAGGACAACTCAAGCTGTCTTAATGAGAAGCAGTCCAACACATCCCTGCCATCAGGTCAGGAAGCTCAATAACACTGGGGCTCCACACAAGGCCTGGTGAGACAATCACATCAGCCTCAGTCTACCTAATGCCAAGGCAACAGTTATGCAATGACAGAAACAAAACGTTGTATTCATGGGGGACTGGATCACCAGCTGACAAAGGCTTCTTTTTGTGACTTCTTTTTGAAGTACTTTATATGAAATTTCTGCTCCAAGTCCCCTCTCCTGACTGACCAAACTGCCATTAACTGAGGCACAGCTTGGTCATCCAACAATGCTTCTAAGCAAAGAACTCGGCAGACCTTGGAATTTTGTGTTGTTATTATCATCATTATGAGCAAAATGTTCAAGAAAAGTCTTCTTATCTTTACTCCCCTTTTTCAAACTGCTACATTCAGGACAACACCTTCTATATGGACATAAATTATATACTTCACACACTGTTGCAGTCCCACAATGTGCAAGATTAACTTTAGTGGGTTTTTAAGATTATTACAATTGAAATAAAGATGGGTTTCTCCTTAAGGTGAATCACTCATGAAGATTTAAAACAACGTTTTAATTTCAAACTGCTAACAGTTTAATTCACTGAAGGAAAAGCAATTTCATACACTTAGCAGCAAAGACATTTAAGAACAATTTTACATGGAAATCAATACTCTTCCCTTAATAAGACAGTAAAAACATCCCTTTGTTTCTATCCCTCTTCCCTCCCTATTCCAAGATTTATTGGACATCAACCCATGCTAGTAAAGTGTAAGTTAGGAAAAAGATAATAAGATATAGAAAAGAGGAGAGGCTGCCCACTTTGCAGTTTCATTCAATATCAAAAGTCCATACAGGAAAAGAATACAGCTAATACAGCTGGTTGGTTTGTTTCAACCATCAGAGCTGCTGAGGCTACAGGAATCAGTACTTTACCATGCACTGAAAGGGGTGTAGAAAACTTCTAAAAAGCTTAGTAAAAAGACATTAATACTAGAGGAGTCTGATCTTCACTAAGCTAGGGAACAAATCAGTTAATAAGCATTTAGAAATTAGGGAATTAGGTGATGCGAATTAATTTAACAAAGTAGCAACCATAGGAATTCCGTCAGCTTCCTTTAGCTTTGGCTGAGTAATTAATTTTTTTCTTCTTAATTAAAGCCAGAGACAGTGCCAGCATCACTATGTGCATATTAACACTCGGGCACGCACTGATAGCTCTGCTTTAGCAGTTGCAACCTCTAAGCAATAATATGCCAGTGGCAAACCAGACCAAAGACAGAGCTGTATTTTCCTATCTTTCCTTTTTCCCAAACCTCCTAACTTTCACTACTGCTTAATTAATTTGGATGTATTGTTGGTTGAAAGAGAACTCGCGGGAAGCAGCCCATATACTAAAGTCCACGCTGAAAGGATGGGAGTGCTGAAGATGAGCGCTGACTGCCCACGGACCCATGTGCTCTACGGATCTCTCCCTCCCTAGGGCCCCATTTCTGCTCTCGTTAACACACTCACGCAAGCGCTACCCTCCCCGTAAGTTTGGGAACAAAAGTTGCCACTTTCCACCCATACCCAACTCCCTCCACCGCTGCCGAGGGAACAGCGCACCACGTTATCCCAATGGCCCGCAGGATTCCCCAGTGCTCACACTAACTGCATCACGCCCGGCACACGGGAGCGCTCAGCACTGCCCGCTCCACTCTCCTGCCCGTGTCCCGAGGCCATTCCCCCTCTCCCGACCAAACTTCGCAGCCTGGCAAAAGCTGACCCGCACCTCTGGGGACGGGGCTCTGGCCAAGAGGGGCTGCGCCCGCCGCTCCGCCGGGGGGCACCGAGCCAGTCCCCAGCGCCGGGCGGCGGCACCGAGACCCGCGGAGAGCCCCGGGCACGCTCCGGCGGCCCCTGCCCCCCCAGTGCGCCTCTTCCTCGGCTTTCAGGGATGGACCACGGGATGCAGAAGCTCCGGGCCGGCTGCGTACAACCGCCTCCGAAACTACAGATCCCGCATTCTGCATTGTTATCATCATCATCACCCACATCAATGATTTACTTTCAGAGGAAGGGAGCGCTTTGCAGCTGGCGAGCAAGGTCCCGTTGTTCCGCCGGACAGGGTGTCCCTGCGCCCGTCCCCGCTCCCGCTCCCCGCGCGGAGTTTCTGCGGCAGCGGCGCCGAGCGAGACGGGCGGAGGGGCGGCCGCTCCCCCTCCCCGCGCCGCCGGGGCGCTCAACAGGCGGCTCCGCTGCCGCTGCCCCCGCCGGGGCTGCCCGCACCTGCCCCCGCGCCCACCCTCCCGCAGCCGCGGCTCCCCTGCGGCCCCGGGGCGCGGGCTCTGCCGCAGCCGCGCTCGCTTACCCATGGCCGGCTCGCGTGGTCCGGGCGGCGCGGGGGGCGCAGGGCAGGGGCTCGCTGTGCTGTGCCGGGCTGTGCCGTGCCGGGCTGGGCTGTGCCGGGTGAGCGGGCAGGCGGAGGGCAGCGGCCGCAGCTCTCGCAGTGGCGGGCTCGGCTGGGCTCGCCTGCGGCGGGAGCGGCGGGAGCGAGGGGCGGGAGGGGCTGAGGGGCTGAGGGGCGGGGCGGCCCCGCCTGCGCCGCCCCAGGGGCCCGGCCCGGCCCGGCCGCGCGGGGCAGCGAGCACAGCGCCCCCCCGCGGCCGCCGCCCTGCCCGGGGGTCGCGCTCCGTCCCGCCCGCCCCCGTCCTCCTCCTGCGTGACATCCCTGTCCTCCTCTTGCGAGACATCCCCCGTCCTCCTCCTGCGTGACATCCCCTGTCCTCCTCCTGCGTGACATCCCCCGTACTCGGGGGCTGCCAGGGACGAGCCGCCGCGCCGCGGGCAGGCAGGACCCCTGACCCTCTCGCCTGGGAAACCTTGGGAACCTGAGCTGCGGGCACCCTTGACCTTCAGAGGCACCTGCCCCCTAATGTTTCTCTGTGACAATGGCAAGAGCACTGTGTGCTCAAACACAGCATCATTTCATTCATTACTGTCCGTACCCGTGCTCAGCAATGTGATTCTTATCTTCACAGCCCCTTCTGAAGCGTCTCATGCCGCTTCCCAGCGTCACGCAGCACTGCGGGAGCTGCCACCTGAGCGGCGTTCCAGCCACACAGCCGTGCAGGACGGTGCGCGCAGGGACTCTGCCGCTCTTTATGCGCTGCGAGGAATTTGTCTCGGCTTTGGGAACATTCGCTGAACGGGACCCTGGAAGTAACAGACCAGGTAGTTCGGGAGCATAAGGGTGGCTTCTCCCTTAGAAGATTACCAGTAGCCCCTTCCCCATACCTAGAGATGCTGGAGGTAAAATAACAGTGAGGATCACGCAGGAGTGATCCTTCACAGACACTGAAGGCAGGTATGGAAGAGAGTGGCAAAGTCAGCTTTTTCACTCTAGTTGTTTTCCTGAATTGGCCTTTTACCTCTAGAGCAATTTGATTGCTTCAGTTGCAAAGGCCCGTGCTTTAGACAGAATAAGTGCATCGACAGTGACTAATATCAATCAGATTGTGCTGATTTACATTAACTGGGTACTTGGCATGCATTTCCTTTGTCTTTGCCACAATAATAATACACTAATCTTCTGTTATTTATGCACAGCGTAAGGATATATTTCATTTCCTCCTATGATCATTAACACATCAATCTATTCAATTATGTAACAATATTTTTCACCTCAAATTGAGATCGATTGCTTAAGAACATATTAATAATGTTCAAAAGCAAAATAGTGACAGAAGTGTGAACACTAATTTTTAGGGAAATTATTTCATTGGAAATTCAGGCCCCTGCTCCCAAAATAGTGTGTGCACTCATTATTAAAGTTGCAATGTTAATGTGCGGTTTCTTTTCCATTAACAAAAAAAAAATAAAATCACAGTCTCCTGGGCCAAAATGATCTGAGGCTTTTGCATTGATTAATGAACATATATGTTTTTCCAGTAAGGTCTGTGGGCTCAACACCATGCAAGCACCCTGGGATCAGGGAGTAAATGCCTCTCCTCTAACAGGCAATAAGTGGATTGATGGAGTAAGCCATTTTATAAAGATAAAAAAATCATAGCTAAGCTGATCACTAGCAAGCTGCTTCCAGACCCCACTGGGAATTAAAGTAGATGAGCTATGCACCTTTGAAAAATTAGATTAATTATGGAAATAGCACGTGACCCTTAACTAGAGCGGCACTAAACAGTACTGAAATATGGTGGGAACAAGAGGCAAATGGTAAGAGCATCCCACTGTGTGCAGCACTATGTGCTGGTGAAGGTGTAAGTTAGTTTCCTTTTTAAAAATAAAAATTAGTTGAAATTGATATTCTTTGAAGTTGGTACAGCATACTGCTTGATTTATAACAGAATCAGCTGAAAAATGTCCCTTAGTTCTGACTGTACTTGCACTTAAGGGTAACTCTACATCACTGAAATCCACAGGATGAGTTCTTCAAGGGAAGTTGGTCAGTGCTGTCCAGGCTGGGTTTACACACTTACTCTGAAGTATGAGGCAGATATTCCTAAGGGAGTGCAGAAGAAGTTGTTCTTATCAACACATTTGCAGGGAGAGGAGGGACTCACTTTCTGCCATTCTCAGAAATGTCTGTCATTTTCCTCTCCAAAGGGTAAAGCAAAGAACAGCTGTCCAAATATTGGTTATGGCTCCGCAGTCAGGGGTGATTTCCACTCACAGAGGTACCAAGTCTCTGAAAAGTGGAGAGAGAAGTTGACAGAAGTTTTGGTTCCTTAAGCAAAAGTACATTGTAATATTCAATTGAGGTCAAGGAGACAGGAATACTTTAAATTTCTGTTAGGAATAGAAACTAATGGATTTAATTTCAAAACCAAGATGTCTGGAGAAACAGGTCTTTCCCTGTTTGGTAAAGGACTATGACTGGATTTTGGTCCATGCTCTTGCTCTTGTATCTAGCACACAATGTAGAGGACCAAGCTGAAGCGTGAAGCACTTCAGCAAGTCTCCCTGTTTGAATGGTTCCTTGGACCCTATAGCTGGTAGCTGCAAGGAAGGGATAAAAGCCTCTGTAAATGATGCTGGAAGCCAGGCTGATCCAAACAATCTCTTATCACGGGATTATAAAACAACTGCTGAAGATTTGATCCACAAAAGGAAAAGAGAACGTTAGAATTCTGCATTGATTAATGTCATTGTCTATGTTGGGTGCTTAAAACCTTTTCCATAGTTTAGGTGACAACCTGCAAACATTTTTCTCTACACAGTTACCCTAATACTAACATCATGATACCAGGTGTTTCAAGAGACACCTTCACTCCATGTAGCAATATGCTTGGATTGCCTCCTAACTTATTCTGGAGCAGTAAATTCCTCTCTGGAGATGTTTTAAGGAGGCCATTTGATGTTCAGGACAAGATTTAACTTCAGTCTCAAGATTAGTCAAGAAGAGGCAAGATGGAATGTAGAGGTCTCACTGGTTGTAACTGAGGGCATGGCAACAGTAAGAAATATCATATTTTACTGCATTTGACCATTTCCAGCAATTAGTGGTGAAACAGATTTCTAGATTAAGGGAAGGCTGATTGCACAGAATTCTTTTTTTTGTTGTTTTAGTTTACCAGACTCCATCTGTTTCTCCACTTCTCCACTGCAGAACATCCTAGCTCTAAAACAAATCCCTTTTTTGTGGATGGAATGGTGTGATAGCTGCCGCTACCTGTTTGTCTCTGTTTCCCACTCCCACTCTTTCCTTGGGCTGTCTAACTACACAGATTGCCCTAGGTAGGAAACCTTCCCAATTAAAAACAGAATCAAAGGCAGTGTGTTTCCACTTAATGTTTCAGCTTTGACTAAACATTCTGGTGCATCAAAGACAGTGGTTTAATAAAAATATGTGCTAATGGGTTGTGTGTTTCAGTGGGTTCTCAGCTCCCACCTCAGCAGTATGTGAGGCTCTATCCATGGCTCCCTCTGCCAACAGTGAAGCTAATGGTTAATTATGATATTCCTTCCTCTGACTACTACACAGACAGTGTTAGTGGGCAGCAGTCATGGCCACTTTCCAGAGGATTAGAGTGAGTGTATGGGGTGCTACTTTGCTTTTGCAAAACTCCTGCAAATTTCCAAAACCTAGTAAAATCAGGGACCCATAAAACAGCCTCCTTCTGAATGTTAACACACATGTATTTTAGCTTTAAGGAAATCAGAAGTGATAAAAACTGGTTTTAGTTGCAGTGAGTGTTCTCTGAGGCCTTTCTCAAGGGGGGTTCAGCCATCCTCTCTGTATTGAGCTTCTGTGATTCCATGTGCAGTTGAGGCACACTGTGGTTTTTCTCTCCCGTGCGATCTTTTGTTCACAGAGGCCGTGGATGTTAAAGAGAAGTAAGGTGGCAGCTGGATCCCTTTGTACACTTTGTGCACTTTATATCTGTGTGTAAAGAAGAGGTGACCTGTGTGGTCACCTCTCAGCAACTCGAGGTAGATCAAGGGGAATGACTCATGCTCTCCTCTGTCTTTTGTACCTGTTATGTGAAGCTGATCTACTGTAGACTCCAACTGCTGCTACCAAATCCACTTTTTAGTGCTCACTGCAGAGAGCTGTTTGCAAAGCTCATCCAGCAAAATGCTGTACAAAATGGTTCAGATCATTGGCACTGTTTAGTCTGGGGGAAAAGAGAGAAAGGAAAAGATAAAAAATGAGAAGAAATTTGATGCAGTTTAGCCAACATGTGATTTTTTCCTAAAAACCCCTCCCAGAATTTAACATTCAGGTATGATAGTATAAGAAATAAGTACTATTCAAAATGAAAACTGCTTCTTATTACCAAGTAGGTCACATTTCCAACAACTGTTTCTCAATATGGAAATACAAGCAGTGATTGCTTTGAAAAATATATAATTATATATTCAACAAAATGCATATTTTTTCCCAATGCACCACAGTTAATTTTATCTGAAAATTAGTGATTACGATTTTGGTGTTAATTATGGAGTACTAAATACATCTTCAGTGTTAAAAGATAGACTCATCTCTATTTCATACATCCCTTGTGGAACTCATTGTGGAATTAACAATGTTGCTTTGTGATTTTAGAGGCACAAAAAAAATTAGGAGATATCGTTGGAAACAAAGGATTAATATGTTGATTAGGATCTCTGCTTTTACTTAGGCCTACATAAGGGACCTTACCCTAAGGACAGAATTTTTCATTTACGTGCAAGGATATTCTGTGAGTGTCACTGAGGTCTGGGGGGCACCTTATATCACAGTATAAGCTGCTTTTATTCTGGATACACACAATTGCTTCTACGCCTCTCTCTGTCTGCATGCACATATATAACCCACACCTGGTAGGGAACCATGTAGGAAATGAAATGTGGTCTGAGAGAGCATGAGTGGTTTCAGTAAAGCATTATATGGAGCAGAAATCTTGAGAGTGAATGAGTGCACCAACAATCTGAAAACAAATTAGTGTTATACAGAGAAAACCACAAGTGGATACGACCTTTTTTACATGTGCAGCCCATCTCATTTCATTCTCCTGAATGGATCTGTGAAATGTAGAAATGCTGACAACCTTTTCTCCTAGTGAGAGAGAAAAGTCTTACCTCCTGCTATGTGAATCATGATACGATAATCCTATGAAGGCATTCTTCCACATACCTCATTCTAAAACATTTGGGCTGAAAAACTCACTTGAGATTGATCAGAGATGATGAGTTCTGTCTAGAAGTCTTGGATATAAACACTTACTGAAGTGCTTTGCTAAGTTCCTATTGTGAGGTATGATCACGTGGGCTGGAGAGGCCAGCCTAGGGTCTTTAGGGGGAGCTGACTCAAATGTATGGATTATCTAACATTTTCATTTGTACCACTGGGGAGATTTGAATGTGGAATAATTTGCAAATGAAGAAACAAGAGGGGGGCAAAATACATACCCAAGGAACATTAGTATTCAACTTCAGATCAACCTCTGTGTGAGCATATATGCGCTCATTGCAATATTCTGAAAATAATTGCATACATATGTATGTTAGCCCCACCCTCCAGTGGCATCAATAGGTTTAACCTCAGTTTTCTGTTGCACTGCAAATTAAGGGAAAAGACTTTATTTTGAGAGTGTTGAACACATGGCTGCCATCCAACAACTTCAGCATGGCAACTTCCCAAGAAAGCGCTCCAAGGCAGCCTAATCAGGACAGAATTCCTGGCAAAGTACATTTTGAGACAAGGCTCTCTCTCTTTTTCCAAAGTAGAAAACTCCTTTGATGGCAGGCACAGAGAGCATTTAAGAGCATTCTCAGGTGCCTTTTTTGCAAACTTGAAAAATCAAACTCAAAAAACTGGAGAGGAAAATTGCAGGAATCATTTTAACACTTTTCCTGCTTTAGTGGGGCAGTGGAGACTGAGAAACAGCCAGCTGATTTCACTTTAGTTCTCATTTTTTTACTTCTGTCAATAGGTACAAGCTCGTAACTGATTACAGAAGGTTTTAATGCTGCTCTGTAAAAGTGAATGGTGCCTTAAACTGTATCACAAAGCTGAGTTAAATTCTCTCCTAAAGGGTCACTCCGCTTTAGTTTTTTTACTAACACACATTCCAAAATGCTGGTTTAGGTTTTGTGTTGGGATTTTCCCTCCCCACACACAGTATGTTTTATTGCTTCTGTTATGCTCTTCCTGCTTTGCACAGTCCAATTCTGGCAAGTGGCTTTACCCAGAGCTGTGGTTTGTGGCAAAAATGTGATGTGTTGGAGGAAAGATGGGAAAGACTCCATTAGCCAGCAATGATGTACCATCCTTGCTGTGCCCACAGTGCCAACAGGCTGCAGAGGATGGGTGTCCTGGGCTGGGGGAGCTACAGGGGTTGGCACAGCCCTGCAGGTTTTTCACTGGGAGGTAACAGAAGCAGCTCTAAACACAACATCCTCCATCAGCTCTGTGAGATGTGGTTTTGGGAGGAAGGTGTGGCTTCAGATCTGCTGACATCATGGAAATGCTTCTGACCTCCTTCTGACTTCACGGGAAGCCAAACACATTAGACCTGCCAGAAATGTGACACTCAGGAATAAAAAACCTCAAGCCACTCTGGTCAGATGAGTGAGAACCCTCCCCAAAAGCCCAACATGATAAATGAAACTGAGGAACCTGAAAAATAACAAGATGACACTTTGATATTAAATGTTGAGTTTGGAAGATTAATATAACTTCTCATTCCCTAGACTATACATCTGGTGATTTTTTCCTAAAAAAATCCAAACACCTATTCTAAACAAGAACATTCTCCTCCTAATTTTTTGCAGATGCACAAGTACATGATTAAAACATAAAAGCAGAACACACTAGTCACCCATAGGTATCCATTCTTCAATTAGAAGAGATAAAAAAGTAAATGAAAGTGTCAAATGTCAAGTGCCACATTGATAATACTTTTATCCTTTATTTGTAGCCTACATAAGATAGATAGGAGTGCCTGTATTTTTTAAATAAAGAACACTTTCTAAAGACTCTTGCTATTTGATTCTTGTTCTCCTGGATATCATATTCAGCAAATAGAAAAATAATATTCCAAGTGAGGAATGTAATAAAAACTTTTTATTAAAACTATATTAAACACATTATACTGTCATAGGTGAATCTGGATTCTTACTTTTTGTAATTTTTATTTAATAAAGTTGAGGCTGAACATGAGTGTTTTGTAACTGCCAGATAGCCCAGAACATTAATTCTGCCATCCAATATTCCAAGGAAATAGCTTCTTTGCGTTTAAAAGATGAAGGGGCCACAGGCAAACCAAACATCACAAGAACCTGGCAGACAAAATGACCCAAGGCTGTTAAAGAAGCTGCAGAAACTGTCGCTTGTAGAATTATTCCCAAAAGACAACATTACTTCAAACACCCACTGGGCTGTTAGAAGTGACACTGTTTGAAGTCCACCTTGGAAAGGAAACAGAAGAGCATGCTCAGGCCTTGAAAGAGTGTGTGAGGGCTCATGAATATGAAGTATCAACCAGGTGATTGCTGTGATGAGCTCAGGGGTGACTGCCCAGAGCCCTGGTGGCAGATGATGTGCAGGAGGAACCAGAGACAACATCCACCAGGGGTTATCAGAGCATTTCCTGCAGTTCTGTAGGAGAATAGAGGTTGAGGCAGAGGTAAACGAGCCTGGCAGGCTGGCAATTAGGGCAACAAACCAAGCAGGAGCCAGGGAAGGGTACAGAGAGGGAGGCAAAGCTCGGCAGGCAAGCCCACTGAGGGAAATAGGGAGAGGAAGTGATGAGCAAAACAGGAGACAATGTCTTTCAGAAAGGGGGAAAAAAGGTCCTACTACAGCAATTTTCTAAGGCACCAGGTGCTGCTCTATCTGCAGTTTCATCTAGACACATCTCTGAGGCAACTGGATGGTTTGGCTCATGTCCTTTCTTTCCTATGACTCCCACAAGTTTTGAACCCTACTGTTATAGACTTTCAGGTTGAAAAATTCCAGTGGTTAAGTTGGAAATCTGTAGTCATTAGAATAATGGGAGATGCCTAGAGAGAGCCAACACTGCTATGCAGAAAATTTATTAGCAGCAGGAACAGAGGCCTGTATCAGCACTTTACTGGTGGATAAATCAGTGGGTTTGCTAATGATGTTTCGGTTCTCTTGATTGAATTGGATTTGTAAGAGAAATGCAGCTGCAGACTGAATTGCTTTATATGACAAGAGAATAATGAATAGCCAATCCTGAACACCCAGGGTTTCTGTATATATGGGATAATTTAGCTTCCGTTCTTGTTGTTATTATTTTATATGCAAATGAAATTATCAATGCCTTTATATAATAACTTCCTGGATCACATTTATTCTAGAGCTTTTGCCTGTTTGTGTGCAAGAGAAATTTCTTTCCCTCATTTTACCCAGGGTTTAATACTAAATCCAGCTCCTGCTGGAGCCTGTGGGAGTTTTATTGTGTTATAGATATGACCCATCCAGAGGACATTGAAAGTGAACAGAAAATATTGAAACTGCCTGTGGTTATGAGGGTGCTATTATTTATTTGAAGATAGGGCCCATTACCTTATGCTATTATCTGCAAGTTACATGTACTGGGTTTTGCATATTTGATGTTTACTTAACATGCATATCAGGTTCTTTTAACAATAGTGTTTCAGAGATGGTCTGGCTAAGTGCCCTCATCAGCCTCTTGCTAGGTTGTTCTCTGGGGTTCCAGCCAGTCAGTCTTTATGTGTTTGAAGCTCTAAATAGGCTACTGCTCCCACTCTGAAGGATCACGCCAAACTGAACCAATGCCTGCTGGAAAAGGAAAAAACGGGATGCCAGCTGGCCAAGAGGGCTGAAAAGAGAGAAAAAAGAGATAAAATCATTCTTACATCGAGAAACTGCCTTAGCAACGTCCTCGTCTGCTGGGTGGTAATAGATCACAGTTGCCTGATTGGTCTTCCAAATGGCTGAGCTCCCAAGTTACAGTTCCTCCTTGCCCTTGGAGGTGCAGTTGACTGAGATGTACTGTTGAGACACATAAATTTAACAGATGGATTGTGCAGGCCAGGCACTGTATCCAGCAATTGTTTCTCCCACCAGGGGAAAGTCTTACAAAAGCTTTCCCTGGTGTTCAACAGGATTGTGGTGGTTCATTGCACTGCAACTTTAGAAAGGTTTTGGGTGACTGGCTGCAGTGGAGAGAAACAAACTGGCAGTGACACAATTCCCACCATTTGCACAACAGTGAGGAAATTTTCTTTTAGGAAGGAAAAGAGGAGAGAAAAATCTTCTCTTACAGGTCAGGGGCAATGCTGTGGGAAGGGTCTTGGTACTTTCTGCTTTCAGCATTTATGGTGCCAGAGGCATTGACCAGAAAATCTGGTCATCTCCATTAGTCCTTTTCATGTGCTCTGCCCACAGCTGAGTGTCCAGGCAAGTTTTTGCCCTCTCTGTGTGAGGCAGACAGGAGTGCAGGGGCTGAGAGAGCATCATCAGCTTGCAGAACAGCATGTGGAGAGACATAGTCAGGAAGGAGTCTGTGAAAAAGAACGTGAGGGAGCAAGAAGAGAGGTGTGCTGATAAGAACTGAGGAAATGAGAAGCCCAGGAAACTGCTCAGTTGGATTCTTGGAGATATAAAGTGTCATGGATGTGGCCAGAAAAATGCATCACAGTGCATATTCATTTAATTCCAGGTAGCTTCATGGGGGTGGCAGTGGTGGGAGAGGCAGTGTAGGTTTTTTTCCAACATTCAATATAACTTCAGATGGTATTTTAGGCCTTGAAAGTGCAGCTGCTAAGCCACTCAACATTTTAAAGGTTTCTCGGCTAAGAATTATATTAGAAAAAACCTCAAATTTTAATCCTGGAAACCAGGAAATCAAAATAATGTTGGAAAATCAAGAAACACAACACAATTTTTGGACACATTTTCTTTTCAATTATTATAATAATTTTGGGCACCCTACTAGAATGAAAAAAAATCTGCATTGTACTTGAGAATCTGCTGAATGTTTTTAGCATTTTAAGGGTTTAACATAAATTCTGATTTCAAAAGCCTATCATGAAGGAAGTTTAACTAGCAAAACAAAATTGTTTAATTACTGGCTTTTAGTGAGGTATTAAAAAATTTCCAACAATATAAGCAGTTTGTATGTTTTATTCCAGTAGGACTTCCTATCTTCTTGGATTGAGGTGAACAATTCTGTCATGCTGATGGGGACTATTGCACTGCAGGCTGTGCCTGGAATGACAGTTTCCAAAAGTAACACAAATCACTAGTGCTGCTAATTATTATCAATGTATTTACCACAAAAATCTTTAGTTCTAACCATGCCAGAGAAACAGATTTCATTTTGTTAGACTTGAAAATGCAAGTAACACAGCTAGACTAAAAGAACTATTGAAGGGAAGAGACAGAAAGGAAGTTCTTTTTCTGCTTTTAAACAAGATTTAACTGCTGTTGACAGAGAAAGTACAGGACATCTTTCTAAAGCAGGTCTGCATAGTAAAACACACTCACAAAGGGCAAATAACTAATCTTGTTAACAAGTTCTCTATGAAGCACTTTCTACTCTGGAGATACATGTTTATGCTCTCACACTGGAGCTGTAGGTGACCTGAAGAGGGATTTGCTCAACACAAAAAGCAAAGGAAGGAAAATTTTGTCTGCCATTTTCTCTATTTTCTGTGGTGATAGAGAAGAGCAGTTCTGGAGTAAGGATTTTCTATAGCACAACACAGCTGTTCTTTCTGATGTGTCCCTAAAAGAATTCACCATCTGGCACTGATGATATCACAGCCTGTTGCCATGGGACCATCATGTCATCACACATACCCCACACTCAGCATCCTTTCAGCGCAAAACAGTACAGCTGGCACATCTGAGTCCAGCAGGCACCAAAAAAAGGTGACAAAGACCACAGGGCCAGGATAAAATGACAAAAACAGCTGCCATGAGCATGCCCAGCTATGGGGCTTCTCTGAGGAGGAAGGACTTCCAGAGTGCCCCTAACACCCAGGGCAGTGACATGAAAACAGGACAGCAAAGCAGCTGTGACACTGCTGACACAACTCTGTTGCAGAGCAGTTTCAATGAAAATGTCATGTTTTGCTCAACAAATATTTTCTTGTTGCTAGTGCAGTGTGGTCTGGCATTACTGGAAATCCTAAATTCATCAACACATGTAGAGAAAAATTGATAAAAAGTAGTGAATATTACTACCTTCCCATTACACAGTCTATTATTCATTTGACTGCTATTGGCTTAAAGTGCATTTCAGATATAAGAATTCATATAAGAATTATTTTGTTTGGAGAAACTGACATAACTTGTGTTTTAAGTGCATTGCAGCATAACTGGCTGAGGTTTTATCTCAACCTCGCCACTTTTCAGGAAAGGACAGCAGAAGGGGAGCCTTCAGCTATTACTCAGCCACTTCATGGAATATGCTACAGACCAGAAGTGTGGCCTTTGATGAGTTATTGCTTAAGTAAAAACATACTTCAAGCATTTATTTCTGTGAAGTCCCAGCCTTCTGTCCACATAGAAGATATTACAGGATCTTAATTCTAGAAAAGCTCAATATATATAATCTGTAACCACATTTACATTTTTTTGCAACTCTCTGACAAGGACAACTTAAATTTCCTGGTATTTTATTACCCTTTGCAAGTAAGAAGCAGGTCTTGCAGCCTTAACAAGCAGATGCGGAGGTGACAGGAAATGGAATTTCCTAATTAGTTTCTGAAATATATGAGATGATATATACAACCTCCAGTTGTTGCTGGAGGTAGCAGAAACCAGACATGATGACTGAGATCTTTTCCTGTCCAATGCAAAGGATGGGAACACAGCTGTACAAGTATCAAAATTGCTGAAATACAATGCAGAGACTTTTTCATGCTGGCTGCTTGTAGGAGCCTAGACCAAAAGAGTTTACTGACTCTCAGGCCAAATAACAAGTAATTGGGATTACATTAAACAGCTTATCACTAGGTGTCTTCCAACTTGACTCCTTTTGACCTCAGTAACAGTAAACTTTGGTGGAGCAGAATCACCAAACAGGAGGGGTTGCTGTAACTAGAAAATGCATGAGATAGCTGAAAGCTGAACCTCAGGACTGGGATTTCAATCTCCATCTTCAGTTGAAGCATGTGGAAAGATTCTAAACATCCGTATAAACAGATCAGAAATCTGTTATCCTCCTATGCCAACACCTGATGGCAGCTGTCTAGGGGACATGAATAAAACACTGGTTTTTTAGCCCTCCCCAGCTATCAGTAAGGTCCAGATTATGGACATCCAAAGACAGTGGTGTAATTTATTTTTGATAGCTCCTCATAGACTTTTGCCTCACTTCTTATTGAGTCAAGAAATTGTTACTTTTATTTAAAACAAACTCTTAAAGTTAAGGAGTACCACTTGTAACTCTATTTAGAAGAAATCCCCACCAATCCTTTCCTCTTTTCTCATTCCTTCCACCCCACAAATTATGTCTTTGGGATGGCTGAAAACAACAGTCATGGGGATAGCAGTTATGTGTATTTTGGTTTTCCAAATGGCTTTGCAGGCAAAAGATCTTAATGTAGTTTAGGGAACCAGCAGTGGTATTGGCACCATTAGGCTGAAAAGTATTTTCTTTTCAAAAACTGTGTATGTTTGCATTTACTCTCCTTGTTTGCCTTCTTAGAAGAAAAGGATTAATGATGAAGGGGAAAAAATTTCTTCTGTGACTGTGTAATAAAATCCATGCACAGAGAACCTCCATTACTCCCTGCATGCTCAAGAGAAGCAAGTAGTTCTCCACTTTTGGCCAAGCAAGACAGCACCATTCCTGGCCTGTCAATATTAATAGTTGAGGCTGATGCCTGTACAACCAATACCAAGGAATGGAATGAGTCCAAGCAATTTCTCTGCCATGACAGCCAGGTCTCCAAGACAACACCCAAATGGCAATGTCATGGTCTGTCACCCACCCACCCTGAGCTCATCTGCATGTGTCACTGTGTGCCAGCTCAGCAATTCCAGCTATGTGAGAATACAGGAAGAGGTGTGAAACCTTGAACACCCTGTAGCTATAACCACCCTTCAGAAGCAGCTGAGACTCCCTTACAGGCTACTATCCTACCTAGAAAAGAGCCTGTAAGAATTAGTGCCCTTTGGACTATCCATGCAGGAACACAGGAAACAACAGGTTAAACAGGGTGGACAGCTGATTGATTAGCACACAAACATGAAAAAATATTTTTGTCACAGCATGAATGTATTATTTATCAAATAATACATTTTCCAGGAGCTTACACTTTTAAGAAATCAGAAGGAAAACAGAGAGTTGGGATGTTTCATTTTGACAGACTATATTTCACATTTTGGGCAATAATCTTGGCCCCTCTCTAATTCTTTCAGCCAAAATGTTCAGCCCAGCATGCCAAAAATCACACTTAAAACTCAAAATTCAAGCAGCTGAATCTGTACCTTGCTTTTCTCAATTTCTAGACCAAGAGCTAGACTGCTATTAGTGCAACAAGAGATGAATACACCAGTATTGACAGCATATTTCACGTAATGAATGAGAAGCATTTACTAAGAGAAAGACACAAGTGACCAAATCTGTATGTGTTACATATGTGATGCTTATCCTTCATAAAGGCTGTTACAGAAATTCAGGTTGCTTTTTGTTAACACTTTTTCCAAGTGTGAGATGTCTGCAGCCAGCCATTAATGAGACCCCTGTCAAAAAGGATGAATACTTACCCGTAACGTTGATTGAGAAAATGATGCTCATCAAAAGGGCTGAATCTCTTCTCTGTACACACAGGCACACTGAGCTGTCAGCTGCTGGGTATGGGGAAAAAATTCTAAAAGAACAAGAGCCCTTGACAAGGCCACCATAAAAGTAAGCAATTTTTCTTTCAGTAGGAAACAGGTCATAGCTTCATTTCCATGTTACATTTTTATCACACAAATTCTGAATGTTTTTTTTTTTTATTATTCCTTTTAAGAAGGCTTTTAGTAGAAAAGACCTATTACATTTTTCTCCTATCTTAAAAGCATCTTCAACCAATCACACACTCTTCTGCTGAAAATAAGGCTGATTTGTTTGTAACAAATGAGGAAACCAGTTTTTGAAATCAAGACTGATTGGATGACAATTTTTGACTTCAGGGTATAATTCCTTCTACTGGAGCTGGGAAAAGCTCATGAGAAACAGTACCAGCAGCAAGTGAAGAATTCCCTTTGGGCAGGACTATACCAACAGCTGGCATAACTGGAAGCAAAGGTGCAACCTTCTGGAGAAGGAAGAATCAAGTCTGCATTCTAGTCAAGGAACATTGTGTCTTTGGGCAAAAAAGGTGCACATGTTCCCATGGCTGAGGACTGCAGCATAATACATGTGCGCAAGAAAGGTGAATGTTACAGACAACTGAAGTGGCATTTTTGAGTTGCTGCTGCATTTCTTACATCATCACATGCTTTTATGTGAGGTATTTATCAGCAATGTATAATGGCATGGAAGATAGAGTAAAAGAACTGCAACACAGAATTTTCAAGTCCAAATTGCTGAATTTCCAGCAAAATGGGATATCTAGGGGTAGTTAGCCAGATATCCCATTATGCTGGCCCATCCCCTGAAATGACATTATTTGGCAGCAACTTTTAAATCAGCAGTAGGGTATTTCAGGAGTTAGTACATTGCTCCTCAGGAACAATTTATCCAGTTCTCTCTCCTTCTAACCTCATAGCATATTTAAGCATATTAAACCCTCTTAAAATACTTAAAAGAACCAAAGGCAAGGTAATTTCCTTTATATATTTCTTTTTATAGATTTATTTTACATTTTATGTGAAGTAGGAAAGGAATTCAATGTTTGTCTTATATGAGGTCTCCACAAATACTTTTTGAGACCAGAATTTCTGCTTCTGCTAGCAGAACCAGTTGGATAAAGAATCAACCACAAGAACTGGAACTTGTGTTGGAAAGTAAGAACAGCCCAGTCCTACCTCACCCATTCTTCCTTTTTTTTTTTGAACTGAACTGCACAGGGAAAACACCATCACCAACTGGAAACATTTCAAACAGGAACAGAGAAATTTATGCATGTTAATCTGTGACAGGGTTTTCCCCCAGTGGATACAGCAACCCTCCCATTCATTTTGCACCACACCATGCATGTGTGGTATTGCCTGACATTGCTGTGAAAGTCCTGTCAACACTCCTTGTGCTTCTCCATATGTTAAAACCACTCCTGCTCTAAGTTCAATCTTCCTTAAACAATACAGCATCTGAAAGAAAGCTTTACCATCTAAGAACTGAAGTGTTCTAAGTATAGAAGTTTGTTTATATAAAAAATAAAAGTAATTTACAAGGTGTTAAGAAGAAAATTTATTTGGTCAAAGGAAGGAAACCCAAACAAAACACTGAATTTTTGACAAAACCCGCCAAAAACAAGAGTGACAACAAATGCAGAACTGTTAATAATCCCTTCCTCTCTCCTGTCTCACTGAAGTTTTTCAGATTAATCACACCAGAAGTAAGTCTTGGAAACTGGAGGCTTTTTCATTTCAGTGTTCAATTTAACTTCATCTGTGAATAATGTGGAACTGACATGGAAATCCTGCTTTGAAAAAACAATAACTACTACTGAAAGCAAAGATATTCCAAACTGCACTGCAGACTTGTTTTGTTGCAGCTGGCTGCTGCAGAGGGCACAGCAACTGCTGAGTATATTACAAACTACACATGCTACAGAGAAACTCTGGACACTCAGTCAGCATGAACTGAAGTTAAAATTTTACTTGTAACCTTCCTCTGTTGCCAGGAAGGCAGATGAGTGTGTCACTACGAAACCAGCAGACAACTCCTTTGCCCTGGCATGGAAATGCCACAAACTACTGCCCTTCAATCCACAATGATATTTATCAGCAGAGCTTCACAGAGAGTCCTTTCAAGCGTTCAGGGTACCATTTTCTAAGGAGCCATTTTTTAAGGAGCCACAGGTTTTGAGGGGCCAGTTCAGCCTCATTTACACAAACCACCAGTGTGCCTCACTCTGTGGGGCAAGCACAATTGGCCCAAAGTAAAGAGCGACAGAAGCAGAACCAGAACAGCTATTGCAGATGGATGAGCACACACGGAGGCACATCTCTGTGCAGATGGATGAAAACACATCTACTTGCTTACATTTAAATTTTGTGCATGTCCTATGCACTTGGCCATTGGAAACCTGCACATAAAACAGACATATAGCCCACAGGGCTACCTGGCTTCCACAGTTCTGTATACATTGGTCAGATATAGTCTATCACTCTAATAAGCCTTCTTTAAAGCTTTCAAGACTTCAAGCCCATTGCTGCTTTTTATTAGAAAGGCAAAAATCACCGTAGGCACTGGTTCCAATAGCACTGTGTCCTCTTAAGTTTCTCTTCTGCTAAACACATCTCTAATAGGCAGGACCACATCAGGCTTCTGCCTGATCGTCTCACCCCTTCATTAAAACATTTTTCTATATAGTGTTGCTTTAGAGTCAAACTCCTGCCAGACAAGTATCAGTCTGGAAGAAAAACTTCCTGCTTTATTATAAACCTTTGAAAAAGAATTCCAATGTCTGGGCTATGGTAATTTGATAAGTTGTATCTTGGCCAGTGGGCTCCTGATTCTCAAAAAAATCCAAGATTAGCAGACATAACACTTCAAGCTATGCTGTGTGAAACAAGATCCTAATACTACTATGTTAAATAAGACTAGAAAATGGGATCACTCAAATTCCTAAACAGGAAGAGCAGACAATTTGTAAAGTCTTTTTCTTCTCTGCATTGCTTTAAGTTTTCCCAGTTCACTGGGTATGGACGTTGTTATGCTTCTTGCATGTGTGGTCAAGGCAAGTGGATATCAAATGACTGAATTTTAGACAGGTTTGATATTCCTGTCCCTCCTATTACTACTTGACAACTGTATGTGTGTTGAATGTGAACATCACTGACAGACACTGTAAAAGAAAAAAAAGCCAAAGAAATATATACTGTCCTTGCCAGACTTCCCTCAAAGCCCAAAACCAAAACTTGAAGTTTGTTCTTTCGGCAGCCCAACCTGAGGCACCTGACCCTATAGCACTGGTGTGAATTATCTCTTACTTATTTCTGGTGTGATTAATCTGCCACGTCAGAGCACAGCGCAGGTACTCACAGCTTAAGGGGAATAATGGGCCAGTATTTGGGCTGCTTTTTGTCACAGTTCCTATCAAAGATAAGCTGCATGGCAGCCTCCATTGCTTGGATTTTGGCAGCTTCAGCACCATACAGCTTCTTCATTTCTGCCATGCGCCTCTCCCCAGGTCTTTCTGTGGGCGGCTCCACAGAACGCTCCACCCTCCAGTGCAGGTCTTGATCAGCCTCCACGTAGGGGTCCTCAGCTTCCAGCTGCTGCTGCCTCCCTAGACAAATAAACCATAAGAGATGTAAATTACTGGGCTGTCAACCAATCATGTTTTATTTTAACTTTTAAAAATATTATATATTCATATTTTTGCTGGGTCTAAAAGGAAAAAATCCACATGTTCTAGGGTGCAGCTGATCTCATTTTGCATAAAGAAATTCCTACTAAATATCATGATAAAGCCAGGCTGGAATAAATGGGGAGAAATGTAGATCCTGGAACTGAATCCTAAAAGTGTAGGAAACCTCTGTATTAGTACTACTAAGCAAAATCAACATTGCTCCATTTCTCCCCAAAACACACATGGCTCTGAAAACAACTCAAACAACAAAACAACAAAAACCCAAAACACAACCCCCCCTCTCCCTCCCAAGAAAACAGAAGCAGCCCAACCAAAAAATCCCAAACCACTCCCCATACCAAAAAAATAAAAAAAAAAAGGAGAGTTGTTTCCAAAATAATGACTTAGCAGCTGAGAAAGGAAACAATGCACAGGACAATGCAACTTTAGCTGAATGATAGCCAAGAGAAAATGTAATCAGTTACTACTCTGTGAAAATGAACAAATGGGTCTGTCGTGTCAGCCATTAAGTGCATTCAATGAAACACAGCTGGAAGCATCGTGCTTAGATAAACTGTCCAAACTCAGCCATTTCTCAAGACTTGCAAAGTTCAAAGCTGGCAGCCTTACTCTATTGCTTTGAAAACAAACAAAACACCACCAACATAATGCATGCATCAGGTCTTTTAAAGAGGATTTAAAAGAATTCAAGAGGTGAAACATTTGGACCAATCTGTCAACAAAAATGCTGTGGTAAGCCTGACTGGAAGCAAGAACTTGGTTATGCATGTCCAAATTTACTTCTGCTTCCTGGGTACTGCTATGATGAAAGAAACAATACTTTGTGCAGTTAAAACATCAAAGTGCTACACAAAACTCCCCTCTTATGGGGGCATTTCTACAAGAGAGAGAAAATCACCCAGCAGCTGAACTCCTCAATAACAAATGAGCATCCTCAAAACCGTGTAACAGGCACAATTCACTACTAATGACAGCAGTCGGGATTTTTTAAACATCAAAAAGGACAGAGTGTCCACAGGTCAGGATGCATTGGTCACACACAAGACATGCTTCTCAGTGTTTGGCGCCATGTACTTCTTCTCTCTTTCACCCTAACACAGAGATTTAGCTTCCACAACACACATGACATCTGCAAACTCTAACCCAAAGTTAAATATCCTGACATTTGTGTGTCAAACATCTGCAGTTTATTTTTATACTGGAAAGTACTGTACTGAGCAGCCAACTGACTGTCAGCCTTCCTAAAGGAATTATCCCCAGAACGGCATTCACAGAAAACAGATATTTTAAACAATATGATCAGAAACTTTAATTTTGGGATGTTTGTCTGACAGACACAGAAAGCTTTTGTCCTGTCATTTGAAACACCATTTGTATTGGTCATAGAAGGGCTTGAGGAGTTATTAGCCATCTATTCCAGAAAGCCATTTCTGTGATTTTGCTTTAAGGGCACACCCCTGCATTAGGCTGCACTGCCAGAATTCACAAGGAAATATACATTACAGTCCATATGTGTTTTTGGAAGAATCAGATTTATTTGGTGTTGGGCCATTTTAACCAGAAGGTCTGAATTAAAGAAACTAACATTGTCTACAGAGAGCTCAGCATGGTACAGCACCCAGGCTATACCCTGCACCCCACTGAAACCACCTTCCTGGGACACCACGCTGCCCACAACTACACAGCACGCTTTTAAGCACAAACTTCATGCACATTACACTGAATAGCTTTAGACAGACAAAACAAACAAGACCATGCTGGCAAACCAATGTCTCCCACTGTAGATTACACAGCAAAACTGGTAAGGCAATGAATTGGACCCATATTTGTTAACTCTCTTGGGACACTAGATAATTCCTTGTACTTCTGTATTGCCCGTGGAAATTTTTAATTCTTTAGTTTCATAGCTGCATACTAGAGACAGCTGCTTCCTTGTTTGCTGTAGAATGCTGTCTGACAGCTCACTGCACACGCTGATCCTTAAGAAAAAAAATTTCTCTGGAGATAGATAATGAATTCTTCTGTTTGGAAATTAAATGGATCTCTAGCAGAAGCTTCATGATGAATGAGTGGATTACAGCTTAGTGTGCATCAGTCTCCATTTCTCAACACAGAGTAGTTCATAAATCTGTAGATCCTAATTGTAACAATCAAAATAATAATACCAATTTAAATTCCATTCTCAGAATTACCTGATGTATGTCTGGAGTGTTTTACCTTATATTAATCAGATATAGTGCCCGTAACTTTCTAACTTTACTTCTGCTATTCCATAGCTACTGGTTAAAAAAGTCCCAGAGTGATTGCATTACAGAGTTTTAGACACATAAATCAGGTCTAGGATCCAGGCAGAGGCTCAGGACAGAAATGTGCTATAAGGACCCACAGTTTTTTGCATCAAAGGCTGGATTTGAGCACAGAACATGACAGCTGTTGCTGGTAATACCACTGCAGCTGTGTGGAATACATTGCAGTTTCAAATCAGTTATCTGTGCAGAGATACCACTGTAACAAACTCCAGTCATAGACAGAATCATAGAATGCCTTGGGCTACAATGGACCTTAAAGATCATCTGATTCCAACCCCCCTGCCACAGGAAGGGACAGTGTCCACCAGATCAAGTTGCTTAGAGCCCCATCCACTCTGGCCTTGAACACTGCCAGGGATGGGACATCCACAGCTTCTCTGGGCAACCAGTTCCAGGGCTTCACCACCCCCACAGTAGGCAGCATTATTTGCTTTTATAGACTATCAAGGAATGAAGTCATGAAACTAAATGGGCATGTAAACTACTGCTTTTCCAAAAACAATATTCCCAAAAATAGACATAAGGAATAGATAACAGAGAAAGTATTGTCCTGTTAGATGCACACTAAACTTTCTTTGGTGGGGCAAGGGCTGGGAAGTTGAAGTGCTGTAATTTCCAGCAGTCTGGGTTCTATCCATTACCTCAGAGTTTAGTTTAAAAACAATACAAAGCAGTACAACTTGAGCTAAATGTGCAACTATGTCTTCATCAAAAAGCTGACAACTAGAATCTGACAATGGAAATACAAACAAGATTTTAAGCTGTCTATAACCACAAGCCTATGGAGACAACCAGAATTTCTCTGAAGCAACCAACACATACTTATCCATGAAGCAGATAGAACAGCTTATCAAAATATTAATTCTCAGTCTGCAGCAATAAAGTCCCCAGCTCACTCTCAGATCAGTTTCACATTCCAAATTCTCAAGTCATTGGGCTGCCAAGTTATAAATGTAAAACAAGTAATTTTTACACAATTCTAAGTAGTTCCTCCTTCTACTTCACACAGACTAAAATAAACATGCTTTCTTTTACAGCATTCATTTTCAGCTACTGGCAAGCTTCCCCCAATCAAGGAACAGTATTTTGCAAACGTTGACAAGGCAGGCAGCTGCAGTGGTGGATCGTTCCTGCACAAAGGAAAAACATTGCTGACGTTTTCCCAGTTGGTCAGTTCCATTTCTATTCAAACATGCTTTTTCTCTCTCTTGAAGCTCTCTTCAAAATTAACTAATTCCTACCAAGTTCAGCTCTGCTGGGAAGTCATCATTACCTGGCCAAAACCAGTTGGGGTATCTTTTTCCAAACACAGTAAATAGAATTCTTTAACCACGAAGAAAAAAAGTCCAGCTCTGTCATGCACCCAGCGTCCTGGGTTACCCAAAAGGTTATTGTATTCCATATCTATCTGTGCCTAGAACGGGAAGTGCCTCTTTAAGATGACAGATCTGGAAATGGAACCTTGGGGCCAGCAGGTTCTGGCTGTTGGGGTTGTGCAGGCAGAGCTCTGTCTTGCTCGTGGTTCTTGCTCTTTCCTTTCACTCCTGCAGGCAGAGAGCTGAGGCAGCACTGGTGGCAGCTCCCCTCTGGTTTTCTTCTGGGTTTTTTTTACAAGGTAGGCAGGTGTTCAGCCATGTACATGAGAGCAGGGCTCCATCATACATAACAGTGACTTGGGAAGACAAACACCATCTCTCCAAATGTCCCTCCTTTCCTTCTTTCTTCTTCCCCCCACTTTATACACTGAGCATGATGTCAGATGGTCTGGAACATCCCTTTGGTCAGCTGGGGTCACCTGCCCTGGCTGTGTCTCCTCCCAACCTCCCATGCATCACCAAGGTCCTCACCAGCATGGCAGCAGGAAAGGCAGAAAAGGCCTTGGCTGTGCGTATTGCTCAGCAATAACAAAAACATTTATATATTATTAACCCTCTGTTGGATGTAGATTCAAAACACTGCCCCATACCAGTCACTGTAAAAGAAATAAATTCTACCCCAGCTAAAACCAGCATGTGTACCTAACTCATGCTACACTCCTGGGCCATCATTAGTAATTCTAGGCCTTATGAAAAAAAGTTTCAGATTACTGTTTCTCCCTTCACCACTTTTCCCACTTTTTATGAATGACTTTTAATTTGGTGTGTACTAGCTGAAAGAAAAGTGAACAAATACAGACAACTACCTCCATGCTCTGGAACTGCCAGAAGAGTATACTAATTACTGTATTAGCCATTCACTGCATTTGGGCCTTCATATGCACACAAATGACCCCTTACTTTCAGCAAGACTATGACCTAAGACATAAGCTATTTCCCCCCTAGGTCCTTAGAAACTCAGATGCCTTGTTTCTCTTATTTTATAAAAGGGAAAATGTCTCACACGTTTTTTAAGTTTGATCCACTTTACATTTCTTTCTTTGTAATATCCTTTGAGAAGCTTAAATAATAATAATAAAAAAATTCCTGTCCAGAACTTATCCTCTTCTTATTAAAAGAAAAAAAAAACAACCAAAAAAAACCCAGCAAAACAAACCAAGGAAAAGAAACAACTTCAAAACCAAAACCCAAATAAATTCCCTTATTTAGGAAGAAGCCTCCATGGAGAGACTTTGCAACAATAAAAGTAGATAGAAGTAGGGAGAGTAATTACCTATGTCAGATTTTAAATGAAAAATTCATACCCAGCATTGTGTGGTTTCTTGTACCATTTTTAGCTCTTGTCGTTTATCCAGCCAACCCTCAGCTCACTGCAGCCAGTGATAATAATTCCTTCTGACAACATTTCTTATACAGACATTCTTCCCCACAGGTCTGTAGGTGCCCACACTCAGCAGCCTGCCCTGTGCTGCCCCACACAATGGTAGGTGTGCTAAGAGACCGAGGGCTTGCTCCTCCCAAGTGTTAAATGCCATTACTGACTTTCAGGTGCTTGCTTAGCACACTATTTTTCAAGGAAATATTGCACTTTCTCCAGTCTCGGTGTGTTTTTAATTTTCCATGATTTCAAACTGCATGTTCACATAGTTGTCTGCTTATTTGAAATGATTAATTATTTTCTGCTACTGCTGTGTATGCACTTAGTGAGTTTTTCATCTTAAAAGCTACCTGAGCTGATCTTGAGCAGCCCACACTAACAGTTAAAACCACTACCCATTTCTACTGATTAGAAACTCCTAGTTCTCTCTTTGAATGCCACTTCCCACGAGCCTATCTGCTGTGTTAAGTGTTCTGCCCACACAGGTTTCTCCATGCAAAATGCCAGCTTCTTCATCTTCCTAGAAAAGATAAATACCTTCACCATAAACCTACATAGGAGTTTTTTTTTTTTATGTGATAGAATCAGACCATTTTATTGTACCCATATTTGCATGAATTGGGCATAACATGGGGAAAATCAAAATCTTTGCCTCAAGGAATTCCACCAAAACAGGGATTTAAATCAGGATTTGTACACAGGATATTCAAGGAGTTTTAATTTCTGCAGAGCTCTGGATTTCCACAGGGCTGGAATTTCAAGTACTACTCTTTATCAAGAGCAAAGTTTTGCAGAACAAGTTTCCATCAGCGGGACTCTACAAGATACAAACAATTGTGACTTACCCCCACATCTGTAAAGATAAAATATTCTTGGTTGCTAAAACCAGTGTGGTCCTGCTTGCTGGCAGGTTACTATGGAACACTAAGTAACTTACTGAAATTGTGGAAACATACTGCAAAAGAATGATGATTTTATAGCAGAATGAACAGCCTTGTTCTAGCTGTAAGCTGGCTTGGGGAAAATAGACTTCTTTTAAAACTTCTTAAATTTAAAAACTTGTGCTTCAAAAGATGTGACAAAGGGATTCCCCATGACACCACATAGCTTTCCCCTTTCCTTTTTTAGGAGAAGTCTGATCTCCAAGGACAGCGAGGCCCTATCTTACTATGCAAGCATTCTCACCTATACAGAAAAATCAAATGCTGTAGCTGACTGAAAACACTAATTCAGAATAAAAATTACTTTTGGTGGGAGTTATTGCCTGCAATGTTAACCTTTCAGTTACCAGTCATGACAATCATGAAAAAGAACTACCAAAAATCCTGAGGATATTAAACCCACAAATATCTACACTGACAAAATTTCCATCTGCTAGTTAAGGAGAGAATGAGTTAAAAGAAATTGACTATTTCATCACATATATCTAGAAGCAATGCAATATTCTCAAGAAAAAGGAAAATGTTCCCTTGCAGGCTTTGAAGTAAGAGCAGATGTGATTCCTTGGCAAGCTTGTGGCAGCCCGAAACCATGGTTCCATGGACATTTCTCCTTCCTCAGCTACAAAACCAGCTTATGCAATTTCTGCTCTTCCCCCTTAGCTGTGTGCTCCAGCTCCCAGATCCCTCATGCTACAATTGTGTAAGGGGCAACACAAAGAATCCTACAAAAAACAAACAAGCCCCCCAAACAAACAAAACTTCAACACATTATATTTAGTTCTAGTACAGTTCAGTGCCCTGGAAACACCAGAGCAGGAGCGAATGTCTAGGAAGAAGAATTGCTTAGCCTGGCTTTGGCACCAAGATGTGTTTGCTGAAGCACAGCCCAACAGAAACCTATTGCTAAGAGCAGGAAATAATCTCAGGTAAGAGAGTGCACTCCCTCAGACACAGTTGCAATAGGCTGTCTAAACAGACAGCAAACAGATTTTGCACATCTGACACACTCCAATACCTTCTTGCACTGTAATCCAATTTTTCTACACAGCTTGAAGAGGACAGCTCTGTAGAAACAGGGCAAAACTACTTACCAAGACAGAAAATGGAGAAAAATTACCTTTGAAATAAAAATGAATAGAAACCAAGGAAATAAGATTAGAACTAAGGTGCTCCACTTTCAGATTTGGTACTTAATGGTATGTGTCACTCTCAAGTTAATTAGCCACATGTCACACTGTAAATAACCTGTAAAATTAATCTAATACTTTAAAGAATGAGTTATCTCATATTATTTTGTTATTTGGGCTAAGCAACTGGCACAAAGTTATACAGCTAACTGGAGAATAAAGAAGCTGATTTTTATTTTAGAAAGAAGATTAAAAACCAAGGATTGTTCTGTGGTCTCCAAAATAAACTGCCAAGGATCCTACACAGAAACAATATAAGCCTTCATGCCCATGTTTACATTAGCACTAGGCTACACTGGTTACTGCCCAGCTAAACAACAAATCACCTTTATTTTCTTCTATTACCTTCCACAATGAAGCCCTTAAAAAGGAGTATTTTTAGTCCAACCAGAAAATGCACTGAAACAATTAAACCCCATGAATATGAAACAATCAATGAGTCAATGGAATCTCAAGTGAAAGCCTGCTCTAGAATTTGATTGCTCTAAATGTAATTCACAATCAGGGATTTGTTGATGAAGAGGAGAAAACTCAGAGGTGAGCCCTGTGCAGTCAGGGGTCTGCAGCACACCAGAGGCACCAAGGTGTCTGTACCCTGGTGCCATCTGACACAATTAAACTGATAGGAAGTTGCTGAACGACCACTGCAAAGAAATTAGAACAGGATCAGGCACTGGCAGCTGCCTCTAGTAAGGATCAAGTCTACTTCAATAAGATTAAATACAGACCAGCTGACTCTGCACTCCCATCCCCCAAAACAACTCCAATCTGTCACTGGTGGCAACAATGCTGACAGCAGACAAAGACAACACTGCTAGAGTAAACAGAAGGATTACCTAAATCTATATATAACTATGTCTTCACATACATTTATGGCACAGTCTGAGGAGACTGAACAAGGAAATGTTAAAATTTAAAAGTGCTACTTTAAAAGCAAATCAGAACACAGAAGAAACATGAGTTTCACAATAGTTTTTTATGTGTGCCCTGAATAGAAATTAAACACATGCTCTTGGAAGAACATGTTTCACAATGCACTGAGCCGCTAGACAGCTAAATAATGCTGAGTTTGGTACTTTCAGGAAAAAAAGAAAGGAAGTAGCCTGTGTCAGTCTTCCAGATCAAACTCACACATTTGAACTTCACACTGAAATTTCTTTCTTGACTCCAGATACTACAGTGCTGAAATCAAGTTTGGTTTATTGCTTGATATGAGAGAGCTACTTTATCAAAAACACTTGAAAAACATTTTGGAGAACAACCTGCAGCCATGTTTGTTGCTGATTTTTCTGGGAGGAAGTATAGTCAGGCTATGAATTGACCTTTCAGTTAACTGGCAGGTCAAAAATTCAGTATTACCACAGACATGCAGAATTAAATAACAAGGTCTAATCCAGAGAAAATTAATTTCAGCAAGTAAATACGCATTTTCTCCATGCTGCTAGTAAACTACGTGTGCTGCCTGACCAAGCATTTGGAAAGAGACATCTGAAAAAAGGGTCAAACTAAAGGAGTTGGTGAAACATATCACAGTTTTTGGAAGGAAGGGTTGAAGGGTTTTGAAGTTTGGAAATATAAGTTTACCTCTGACCTTCTAATTTCTCATTGCTCACTACAGCACTCTAGTAAATTAAATTAAATACTTGAACTCATGAGGGTAACTGCTATGCCCAGTATTAAAAACACAACAAAAAACATTGGGGACATATGCCACAAGAAACCTGCAGATGTGCATCTACTGTACCTTCAACAAAATGGGAATGTTTGACTTCAAAAGTAGTTCCAGGATTTGGTGCTGGAGCACAAATCTGAGCACTCTTTTTTAAGAGAGACAGCTGGCATCCCACTTGTCAGAAAGTTAAGTTGTACTTCTTAGCATTTGGGAGCTTTCTGTCTCCTCACTGTCACTTCAACGGGATAATTCCTACATTAAGTATTTCAGTGGCTTGATGAAGACTTTACACAAGGAAAGCCACCAGACTAAAAGCCCCAGTCTGACAGCCTGCTCATGACAGAGGTCAGTACCTAATGCCAAGGGAAGGATGCAAAAGCAGAGAATACAAATGTCTTCATGTCACCAGCATCACCAACTGAGAAAGATCAGAAAAATGCAGATGCTTCTCCAAAGCCAGCCAGCTGCTCTGCAATCTACCACCTCAACACCTCCTCCATCAGCATGTTGTACATGATGCAATCTTCACAGTCTGGACACTTCTACATTTACCAGTGGCCAAAAATCCCAAGGAAATGACAACTGATGAATTTTAGAATGATTCTGCCAACACTCTGTTCAGCAACCACATCACAGACTGCAGACTTTCTAGAAATCAAGGTATTCTGCAAGGCTTGTACAAAGTGAGAACAGCAGCATTAGTTTCAGCATTTGAACAACCACAGAAAACCTGAGGCCCAGCATGCTCTTTGGAGACCTACATTCCTTTCTACAACTTCTGTGAATACAGAGCTGACTTTTAGAGCAACAATCACTTCAGCAACTACAAATGGAATTAAACCCAGGAGATTCTTATCCAGCTAAATGTGAATGATAACACTCAATGGTGTAACATCCATGTTATTTATTTCAGTAAAAATATCCATTTAGTATATTCGGCCTTCATTTTTTAACTTTACCTCCATGATTTCAGTGTACCAGAGCAGTGATCTGACAAATTCAGACACGTGTCTTTGAAAATATTGTGGGAAATTTCAATAGTCACCTAAACAGCTTTGGAGGCCAGCAACAATTGTAATAATTGTAACACTGATAAACAGTTGGATTGCCCTGTACTGGGTACTTCACAGAGTTACAGCACAAGTGTTTCTCAGTATGTTGCTATATCAACCTTCTCTTTCTCTGAGCAACAGAAAAGTGCTATCACACCTGTACTAAAGGTCTAAATAAACAGAAAATGGACACAAATTCTAGAGCAGGAGGTGTTCTAGATTGTTTGGAATGAGCTTCACAGCAGATGACATCACATAGTGGCATAGGTACTCAACCCTGTCACTGGAAAAGACAAGAAGGATACAATGTTCCCTTGTATCCTTAGGGTTTAAGATACATCATCCTTTGGGTACAAATGCCTAGCTTTTTTCTTCCTGGCAGGTATGTGGAAGACAAAGACTATTATATGGGATATTTGTTTCTGAATTCTACCTTTGCAAGCTTTTGTGCATCTAGTCACAACCGGCACACCCAAGGCTGTGACACAAGTCTGTACAAGCCACCCAAGTCTGAGATGGGTGGCCTAACAAACTTTGCCCGCCTCTCTCACTTTATTTTTAGCATCCAAGGAAATGAGTTTTGAAAAGACCCAGGCAAATGGAAGTCTCTGAACTGGCAGCTTCTGCCATGCCAGCACCCACATTTCCCTAATGACAAAGGACGTGAACTCCATCTGGACACTTCTGATAAAAGTGAGGCACAGTGAGAGATGCTGAAAAGCAAATGGTGCCTCTGAAGTCTTGGCACTAACAACACCCCACTAAAATTAGCCAGGGTAAATTACCTGTCTCCAAGCAAATCTGTCTGTATAGGGGATCTATAACAGAGTGAGCTAAAATGTGTTACACTCGAGGTATTTTGCTGCCATGCTCTGTTGCAGCTTCTGAGCAGATTTTGTACATCATGAGTGTAGAAAGAAGACATCATCATTAAATCCATTTCTACCTTGCTCTCTGGCATTTGCTTTTCACTATTACTCCAGTGCTGGACACCCTGAAACTTTAAAAATTCTTTCTACACCAAAAGCTCCCCCAGTAGATACCAAAATAGCTTGTGTTAGAAAACACTTCATAGTCCACAATGTCACTGTCCACTTAGAAGGTTGAAAGTATCACACTAAAGGCAGATAAATTCAGATTTATCAGCAGAGAACTGAGACACAGCTCTTCCCTAAGATCATTTAGAGATCCACAAATGCTGCATGCGGCCCCCAGATGGAACCAGTAATCAAGGAATTTTAGGGAAAAGGGAAAAGTGCATCAACTGCGAAAACAGACTGCCCAAGCTGAGTGATTAGCACACAGATACTTTTATGCCACTTTTCCCTAGAGCTGTGTCTGTCAGCATGGTCTCACCTGCTCTTTTCCACAGCAGCTGCAGCTGCTTTAACAGCCTTCCCTGCAAGGACAAAGAATGAAGAGGAGACTAGAGGAGCCACTCAGAGCAGCTGCAGATGCTAATGGAATAACCAAGCAGGCAAACCTGACTTCAAAAAATTACCAGCACCAGTTCTGACTGTAAGTAGTGTCTGCATCTTCCCACACCAAACTGTTCCCATATGAAGCAATCTTCCATAACAGCATTCTGAAAGGAATATTTGCTCTTACAACAAGACTGGGGAAGGATTCCTTGCTGCCCACATGGCCTCAGCCCTGGGGCCCATCTGTCAGTTTTTTGCCAAAACTTTGCAGAGCCCAGGTATGTCACAGCAGTACCTTAAATCCTTGGAAACCACATGGACACAAAACAGGCGCTGACACTGTGTGATCTAAAACTGAACTACCACATGTATTTTCTTTGTAAAGAGAAAGTTCCAGTGGCTGATCCATCAGAGCAAGCTACTGACCAGGGATCCTTCTGTAACAGGTAACTACCAAAAACAGGTATCAAACGGATCTCAGATGGCGAGGGACAAAGCTGCTGAGAGGAGCAATGACCTGCCTCTCCTGTTTTTATTCATGTATCCTCAAGACAAGCCCAGTCAGAAGGAATTTTACTGCATTACTGATTTACCAGGAAAGGAACAATACAAGATTAACAGACTTCTCTTACTGAGTTAAGAATAACTTAGGGATAATAGCTTCCTGGGAGAAAGAGTAGCTTAAATTCTGTGTTTGTTCAGCAAAGGTGTTGTCAATAAGATGCATTTTGGTCACAGGGATGACATCTATGTTAACAGTTAAGCAAAAGGTCTATAAAGAACACTTAGATTAGATTGTTCATTATTCTAGCATTTGAGGCTTTTGCTCTCTTCCTGCTGAGGTCCTCAAAACCCCTTATAAAGATGAATAAACTGAACCTCTCAACAAGCCCCCTAGTGTATGTACTGTCTCACTACAATAACAGGAACACATCAGGCAGACAAATAAAGGATGACAACTTCAAACACAGGTTTATGAAGTTTAATATATATGTTCATATTAAGACAGCATTCTTCATTTCCATCAAATTTAAGAGGAAGCAGAGGTGTTCAACATCTTGGCATTCCTCGTACAGCAACATCTACACTACAGTGACACTGAACCACATGAGCTTCTTTTCCCACACTCCCAGCTATAAACCTGCTGTAACTCAAATACCAGCACTCCACAGCATGCTTAGAAAAAACTAAGACCAGTACAGCCACTGGCAGATAGGGAACTGGCATTCCAGGTCCCAGCTCCACCCAGCTGTCCAGGCTGCACCCATGGGAGCCTGGTCCACAGAAGGCACAGATGCCACCTAGGAGCTGCAGCCTGGGGCATCCCTTAGCAGAAAACACGAGGCCTGGCCTTGCTCTTGTGTACTTTCAGGGGTTGCCAACACTGTCAAACAGACTCAGCCTGAGGCATATACACATAAGAAGGACTTTGTATGTAATTTCTAGGTACATGTATTAACTCCTCTGCAACTGTCCTGAGCACACAGCTCAGTTTCCTCAGCAGTACCTTGAGCTTTCCAATGTCTCTCTTCCATTACTTCCATCAGCAGCAAGCCATAGGTTCACAGAGCAAAGATAAACACTCTCTTAAGCTCAAATTCTCTCTTTAGCATAGGATCCAAGGACATTTTCCTGACAATACTTTACAAATTGATATGCTTTGTATAAAGATAACCTTGTCTGTCATGAAACAGATCTAAAACTGCGCACAACTCTTGCTCTTCAGACTCACTAATTTTGCAAGTAGAGATTAGTTTTCAATATTAAAGCAGTGAAAATTGTGTCACTTTTCCTTGTTTTTCTAATAAGGGGCATTTTCTCAATTGTTGGCTTCTGGTACTGAATAACAGCCTCTGCTGGACACAATGTGTGCACTTGAGAAGATTCTGCTGCTACACAGCAAAAGGTTCAATCATCAGGATCAGAGATGTGGTACAAAAGAGTAACTTTCACATTTCTTCTTCAGTTCACAAAACAACATGTTTCAAAAGCATCTCTCAAGCACCCACACATATTGCAGAGAGCACTCCTATTTCACAGGCATTTCTCAGAAGCTTCAGCATCTCAGCTTCTACAGACTGTGGCTGAAGTTCATGCCAAACAAGCCTTTTTGGTTTGTCAAAAAGTTTGTCAACAAAGGCTGTTAAAGGCAGGCAAGTTGAGCAGATATTTATAAATTCACCATCCACCATTGCTTGGACAGTTTAGGGTAGTGAAGAAGAAAGAAAAAGAAATGGTGGGGAGTCTGTAGTTCCAAGAATTTGAGCTACAGTCTTATGATGAAAAAGGCAGATAAAAACCAGGGAAAAGCAATTACCAAAATTAAGGAAAGAAGGAAAACATGGTGGCAAAACCCCTGAATCAAAGTCTATTTTCCTAAAGGCATGCAGGCTTTAAACAAAACCAAAGGCTTCATGGATCTGGTACGATTCAAACAAGTTACAAAACATGGAAAATTCCATTACTTCCTCTTCACAGAAGAGACAGTGGCAACTACCATCTTCCAGAGAAAAAGAAACCTGAGGGGAAAAGTCTGCAGATTGCAATTTTGAAACAAACATCTTCATTCACCATTTCCGTTCCTTTCTAAAAAAATATTTTCCATCTAGCATAAAAAGAATTTAAGTTCAGACATTATTTTTGGGAAAAGCTGGAGGCTATGTGTGGGCAATAGAAACAGAGGCTTTGATGGAAAAAACTAGTCAGAGCATTAACAAATGATAGACTATTATCCTTCAGTAATGAACTGACATGATGGTACTTTCTCTTGCTTTTCTTTGCTTTTAAATAAAGGATTCTGTCTGTGTCCTGTTAACTACTACAGAATGGTTCTCAATGTACTTGCAATGCTGTACTCACTCAATTTTAGCAGTGATTTTCTCTTCTATGCAAAAGGAAACAAAGAAAAATTGTATAAGGACAAACTACATGTTTCAAAGGCTAAATTTAAAAGTGTAACAAATATGTGCAATTAGTCAATTTACAGAACTGTTAGGGCTGTGAATCTTCCTTTCTTGATTTTTGCCCTTTTAATTCTTGCAAATATAAAAAGGCAACTTACTGCATTCTATCCTTTACATCTAGGATGCCTGAAGAATCTGCTACCATACCTAGGTCTGACAGGTATGGTAACCCAGGAGAACAACTTCATGCTTTTCAACTGCCAGAGGGAAAACTTAAATGCAACCATAAACATTCCCAAGATGCACAGTATGTTTGGATCACCAGCTATATGAAGAACCAGAACAACAGACTAGCCTGACAAGAAAACCCTCTAAAAAAGAGAATCACTATATAATTGTGATTGCATACAGAAGAAATGTAGAGGAACTAAAACTGTCTGTAAGGGTTTTAACCAAATGCCATTTATCTAAAACATGAGATAAACTGGTAGCATATTAGTATGTCTGAGTTCATACAGCCTCAGCCAGAATTTACTCATAATTACTTCTGGGCATTCCAGGAACATGTAATTGACTACAACACATGATACAAATACAAAAACTAGTAAGAAATTGATGTGACTTCAAAGACAAAAAAAAAGGTTGTTTTAAAAGAGGTTGGTTGTGAACTGTATCATTGCAGAAGTGTTAAATCATTCAGCAAGTTTGCCAGTTTCAAAGAGCTTACTTTGCAAGTCAGCCAATCACTGCAAATGCCCACTGAGAAAACAAAACCAAAAATCCTACAGAGGTTAGAAATCTGCTTGTTCTTCAAGTTTGTGGCAGCTACAAAGAAATGAAATAAAACTTAAGTTTTCTTCTTTGGCTAGTCTGATGCAACATCTTTCATATCTGTGGAGCTTTTCTCTTCCCAATTAGCATTAAGGCTTGTATGCCACCATCTAGGCCCAAATGCCTTTCACAGAGCCACAGAATCATAGAATCATTAAGGTTGGAAAAGACCTCCAAGATTGAATCACCTCATTCCCACCTACCTCAGGCTTATTTAAGTCTTTCACAGTTAAAATTTGCAAGATCTTATCCTCTGATGTCTGTGATCATTTATGTCCAGCAGGCTCTAGATCAGGCATTACAAGTGAAGAGACTGACATCAGGTAGGATTCCTTTTAATCTATTTGATTATCCTTCTACATGCCTAAGAGACATCTGTGGATCAGGTGTGGGAACCAGCTGTATCTCACATGAAAAATCAAGACTCACTACAGGTGTCCAAAATAGATTAATGCTGTGTAGTATCTCTTAACTTTGGACAGGTAGAAAAACACCAAACTAATGGAGGTCATACTTCATAAAGATTGGTATCTCCTTCCTTACGTTCCTATTTGCCCCACTGATGCTCTGCTCCCCTGTGACTCCCACCTCATTAGCTGCCCATAAGTGCGTTTCTAACTCTTGCAAACTCTGCCTTTAGAATAAGACCGAGCTGTGTGTCTTCTCCCAGACAAATGAATATCAAGGTGCAGGGGTCAGAGGCTGTGAATTCCACCCGGAGCCCCCTACTGATGCCAGAGGAAGAAAACTTGAGACACAGCCTTCCCCTTAATGTCCCATAACGACTGGCTTGTACTTTAACAGATTGTCAAGGTCCCAATTGGTATTCTACTGTGGCACACCCAAACAATCTCATTCGCTTTAAATGCTATGTGAAACTCTTGCCTCACCCTTACAAATGTCTCTCTCAGAAGTGGAGGTGTAAATTTCAGGCATTACTGAGGTTAATGCTACCCAAGTTCCTCTATAAATCTGCTCCTAAGGACATGCAGTTTTGGATTAAAAGGAAAATTCATTAAAGAGAAAATACTCAAGTAACTGAGGGTTTCTTTTGCGGATGCATTATCTCAATCTTCTCAAGCACCAATACAGCATGCCAACTATTAAACATTATGAAAGATATAACATGATATAGCATCATTATGGATCACAGCTTAATGAACCTCTAAATTTAATTTTGTTCATAAACAGCAATCAGGAAAATTAATAAAACTACCTCTTAAAGTTGAGTACTACTGTCTTCAACACAGTCTCCATACCAGCTCATTTCCAAACCATTAGAGAAACAATGATTTTCCCTTCCTCCTGCTGCTTATGTTTCTTCTTTCGAGAAACTTTAACAAAATAAAAAATTTATTCTATTTCACCATGCAAGAAAAAATTATTTCCAAACCAGATCATACTGTGTTTTCAACTACTCACAAAATTAGCATTTAGAAAGCACCATTCACCCTAGATTTCTATGTCACTTTTAAATTTAATTTAAGTCAAGTACTTGTTTACTCTTTCATGCTCTGAGGAATTATAGATTATAGCACTTACTCAGCACTATCCTCACTTTATCAGGGAAGCTACTAAAGAAACTGAGGCATGCAGTAGTGAAAGACCAGAGCCTGACTGAATTTGCATGAAGATCTGCAATCGTGCCACTGAAGCACATGGAGTTGCACTCATCCAGAACTAGGTTACTACACAGCACAGAGCAGAGACCAAATCATTCCAAAAGGCTCTGAGTACTGCTGTGGTGGAAGGAACAAAAGTAAAATCAGTATTCTGAGTCACAAACTTCTTCCCAATTCACCTGCTCATCATAAAGAACAAATCATATTTTTAGCAAGAACAGCCAGTGAGAGGTCAGGAAGAGACTAAATAGCTACACCAAGGTCATACAGGATATTTGCAACACAGAACATCTCTAAGACCTGATTTCCCAATTTCCAGGATGCCACCTTTAATCACTCAGATACCTTTAAATACCACTAATCATATTGGTAAAAAAAATCCAAAGAAAATGTTCTGCATTGCCAGAAGTAGCTCAGTGTCTTAAAGCACCATGTATCTCATCAAAGAAACATTTCAACAGAGAACACCAAGCTGATTCTGCAAAAGCACAATGAGAAAGAGATTCATATCAGGCACTACCACAGAACTCCTTAACTCACTTTCCTCTGCTAACTAGATCAACTCTACATCACATTGATGAGAAGCGTGAAGTTGAGCTATCAGCTCACACTCTGATACCTGCTGATCAAAGAATTTAAAATACTTTTTCCTTACCTTTCAATCATTGCCTTTATTATACATGTTTAGAATGTTTTCTCTTTCAGAGAAGCAGAAAAAGTTCTATTAAACATTCATTACACATTTTCTACTGGAGTAATGTGAGAAAAGTTATTTTTACTATACTGCTTTCTTAAAACAGATATTTTTTTCTGCAACATCTACATATGAGCAAAGTATCAATAAAGAATAATCCTTTACTCTTTAAAGGATTTCACAGAAACAAAGATGACCAACACCTCTGAGGATCAAGACCTGAGAAAAATTTTACGACTTACATTCCCTACCAAAAGACTTGGGGCCAGATCAAGATGCTCAACAAAGAGAAACTTGTGGTGTAGTACAGAATGAAGAGGATGCAGGGGGAGGAGAAAAGGGTAACGAAATTTTACTGCCAGGTTAGCCAAAGAATAACAAACAAAATGGCTGCTCCATGTTATAAAATACATTGAGGGTTACTCTAGGGTTCAGTGATGTATTCAAGCATTTCCTGTGGGTTCCCCCCTCAGACATATAGTACATTAACTAGATTTAATCATAAAAATTCTGGAGCTTTTTTCCTCAGCACTTAAGATTAATTACTGTCTTCTGGACAGGAGTGTTATTCTCCTCTATGCAGTCATAATTTTTTTTTCCTCTCTCTCACCAAAAACTTCCAAACATTTTCTGAAACTTATTTCTAATGAGTGATACTTAAGTGTACCCATCAGTTCTGCCTATTTCAGTCAGCTAACTTCCTCACTTGCAGTGCCTATTTCTGTGAATTCTTACAAAACCTGTAAATGTTGAAGCCGCCCAGCACTCAATGTTATGGCCACCAAATCCCACAAAATACGTTGCGGTGAGATGCCATAGCTTGTCTCAGTTATCCCGGTTCCTTCCCCGGGTCTGCCAGCCACCTCTCCCTCCCCCTCCCTTGCCCCTGCTGAGTGCTGTCTGTCAGTCCTGGCATTCCAAAAGGGTGCTGAGTGATTGGCAGAGTTCAAAAGATGCCTTTCAGCCCGGGGGGACATTGGGCCATCCAGGTGTCATTTGTCCCCTGAGACTTCCCCCCCATGATCGCTACTCCTTCCCTCTCCCCGGGGTTAAAAGGAACAACAACCTCTCGGTTCGGGGTTCTGTTGGAGCTGTTACGGGATTCAGAGGCCTGTGGGCCAGGAATAAAGCTGTGGATCGAAACCCTCCAGCAGAACCTGACTCCTTTTCCTTCACTCACCTTAAAGCTTCTCCACCAGAGGTAAACCTGAGCTCCTGCATGCCTGGACTTGTCCCAAGCGCCAGCTGCAATACCCAGCTAGCCAAAGGTGTCTCTGGGGTGAGACCACCACAGCTGCTGCCTTTGGTCAAGCAGCAAGGGCCAGATGAGCCCAGGCACATCCCATCTGGTTATATTGGCAATAATTCCAATAAACACAGAACAAGCATGGACTTACGCAGCTCTTCTCGGTGCCTCTCTGTCTCTGCAAAAAACTGACGAAGCTCCTCTGTGATCTCCATGTTACTCAAGTCATATTCTATCTCTCCTTCAGACTCAGAGTCTTCCTCCACTTCAGAGTCCATTTCAGCATCCTCTTCCATTTCGGAGTCCTCATCAGCATCCTCCCTCTCCTGGTAGGCACCTGGGTACTGCTGAGCTCCCCCGTGACACAGAACTCTGACATCTGGTCTGTAGCTGGAAGAATAGTGTTGGATATGTGGGAGATCATTCCCATGCCAATCTGAGTAGTGGCTGCTTGGAGAGGCTGCAGCAGGATGCCAGGGATGCCATGGCAGGCAGTAAAAGGACTCCATGGCTTTCCTGTAGGCTTTCTGGTGCCTGTGCATCCAGCGCATGGCTGAGTCATAGTGCCTCCAGTACCTGGCGTACACCTTGTGAGAGTACCACGGCTCCGTGTCCTCCTGCGGCCAGAGCACACGGAGAGAGGGAAAGAACACAAACAATCAACCACACACCACAGCACTCATGCTTCCCCCCAGAAAAGAAGGTATAGAGAGAGAAATGAGGGGAGCAGCTAAATGCAAGCACAATGCTCCTTTATAATCTTTAGTCATCCTTTAGCTATGATAGAACACAGAGATTTGAAAAACAACATGTATGAGCACAGTGCACTCACACCACGCCTCATTACTCCTACAAGAGACTCCTTTGGCATCAACTACCACTGAAGAACTAGAAACAGAGAAGTTGTAGTGTCCAGAAGGTATTTTCCAAGTGTTCATGCTACTACAGTAAGAAACAGTCTTTTTTAGGAAATATGCCATATGGATATAATCCACAATTCCTTGGACACTCACGTGAGTTTTAAGAATTGAGTAATTCCAAGGTGTAGATATTACACCCTATACTTAATTTCCAACTCCACAGACAGAAAACACAGGAGATTAAGATTCCTCCGCATTAAACAAATGCATTCATTTTATCCAGTAACATATTTCCTCCAGTAATGTATTTCCTCCATCTGCTTGCCAAAGTTTCTCAGAAAAGGTCAAACAGCAATTTAGACAAGTTCATATATCCACCATGGCCACGATCAAAAACAAGACTGTATTTAGCCAAATGCAAGCTGCCAGTAAATCTCCCTTTTGTATCCATCACCAACCAAAACATGAAAAGAGGCAATAAAGAGCCACTGATAAAGTACAGAGAAAAGCAGTTCTATAGAAAGAAACAAAGTGTGACACACCTTCTCCTGTCTTTCAGCTAATCTTAGTTTTCATTAAAGTTTCATGCTGTTCAGATTTCACCAGCAACTACAAAGCCCCACAGTCCCTTTAGCCTTAAGCTCCCTCCATACAAGCCACTTCATCTCCCACCTCATCCCACTCTCAAAAAAGCAGAATAGAGGATCTTATAAAAACAAAGCTATAAAGTACACTAGAGCCTAGAACAAGTAAACTAAATAGCAGATATTTTCTCCCTTTCCCTCATGTCCTAATTTCCAATGAAAATACTTTATCTGGAGTAAAACAGAATGCCTCTACTTTAAATAGGAAAATTTTAATTAAGCCATGTTCTGGCAAACACTCAAAACTATGGCAAAACTAGCTGACGTTTTCAGAGATGAATGTGACATTTACAGTCCTTTATTAAGGCGGTTTCTTTTCCTTTTTTTTCCTTTTAATGACATACAGGACAAAAATCTTAAAGTCTGTTTTCTTGATCTGCCCTGGCACCATTTCGTCTCTTTAAAAAAAAAAAAAAAAGATTCTGTGGGGAAAAGAAATCCCAAGGCAAAACCAGAAAACTCAAACCTAAAAAATACTTTCCATTTAATACTATCCAGAGAAGTTCACTTAGTTTATTTACACTTGTTTTCACTTTCTGGTTCTAAGACAATAAAGCAAATGCTAGTGAGTTTGGAATAAAAATTGCAACTCTCATGCTGTCTCTCTTTCTGGAAAATTGAGCTTATTATTCCATAAGAGATCAATGCTATATCTTTTTTAGGTCATTGCTAAGTGCGCTCAGAAACAAAATATCTTCAGCTAACAGAGTACATAAAGAAAACCACCACAAATTTGCCTTCCTTAACGTATTCCCGATCAAAAACTGCAGCATATTTATGAAGGGCTGTGTAGTTCAGCTATGTGATTTAAAAGTGCAGAAAACTTATCTTTGCTGAAAAGAAAGAATTCATGGAGATGAAACTTCACTGCTATTCTTCTCTTGGTCTAACACTGCACTGCTACAAGACCATGCATTTGGAGCTTCCAAAATGCATCATTCCCAAAATGAGTGGGTAGAAGGAAAGCATCTGCCTTCCATATGGAATTTCTTCATCCTCAATCATCCAACTACCTAACAGCTAGGATGAACGATGCTTTATTTACTGTTTCCCTTTGCTTAAGAATGTCATACTGACTCCTCATCTTTCAGCAGACAGATGAGAATGTCCTATTATCAAACCTGATAACATTAACAAGTTACTTTTAAAACATTTTGACTATTTTTTCCTTAAATATTAAAATACTTTAAAATCCAGTTTTGAAAGACCATGACGCTTGACAAAAGCAGGTATCTCCTACATTCTATATATCTGCAAAAAAGACAATATATTCTTTTAAAGCTCAAAAGTTATCGCCAGTTTTTATAAAATGTTTCTAAAAAGGAACTTGATGACTTTACTGAAAGCTCTGGAATCGAGTTGGTTGATTTGTCTGGCTGACTAGCTCCAGTTGTTAATTTAGGGGAAAGGAAGACAAAAAGCCAGTTCATACAGACAGAACTGTGATGCTGGTGCTTGTCCAACTACTTTTTGTGAGGGGTTTTTTGTTGAAAGCGATGCTTGAAAACGTCCTTACATTTGAATTTTAAAAATACATCTGTTAAAAAAGAAATTAGAGAAATGTTTTACATTTGAGTGGAAAAGGGAAAGGAACACTTTTAGTCTCACTTAATTCTGTGTCTGTGCTTTTTCAGCTGTGGAATAAATGGAAATAAGAGATTTCCTCAAGGAAACAAAAGCTATAAGTCCAAGACAAATGATCAGAGTCCTCTGTTATTCTCCTGTTATTTATCTGGAGTCTTCCCAGGAGTAGACAAATCACTCATTGTTGTAATCTGAATTCTATTTTCAAAGCAATTTAGTGACTTTTACATCTAATTTTTACATGTCTGCACTCACAGTTCAATGAAAGTGATTATATGCATGTTATATATAAAATGTGACTAAGCTATTCCACAGAAACCTGTGAAGACCTCTTACCATCTCTTGTGGAGTTTGTTCTGGTGATGATCAAGGTGAACTAGAAAAGAAAAGAGTAGCTTTGTAATTCATAAAAATATGTGCATTAAGGTGGTCACAGACACTGAACATATTTTTTGCTATATTTGAGTAGTATGACCTATAGCTGTTAAGTATCCCTTCTCTGTTGGGGTAAGTTCAAGTCTCTTACTGATAGATTTTGATTAGCAGCAATAAAAATCCCATTCCTTAAAATTCTCCACTACAGTAAGAAAGTTAAAATAGAGCCTTCTACAAAATGCAGCCTGAAATGCTGGAACTTAACATTTCTCCCATTGGTCTTTTCTTTTTTCATGCTTCCCCAAACTTTATTCTCCAAATTATTGCCAAACAAAAACCATAAACTTAAAAGAAACAAATTGTTCTTACTTTTTAGCTGTGTCTACACAGGAACTTGTATAAAATAAGCAATTGCCATAAAATGATTAAATCCATCCTGATTCCACCCATGCAGTGAGGTTTCTCTTTAACCTGTGGTGGACTTTTGACCACATACTGTCCCTTCTTTCTCTTTGCTTCTCTTTTTTTTTTTTTCTCCCTCCAGCATCTGATCCTGCCTCCCATGAAGAAAACACAGGTCAGTTCAAGTTGCAACCACAATTTTTAAATGGGAGGAAAAGGCATAAGGAAGAGGAGCAACCAGACAGGAAAAAAAATAAAAAAGGAAAAAATGGTTGTGAGGGAATAAAGGGAGAACAAGAGCTCTATAACCACCAGGCAGGATGTATAATCATCAACACATCCAGGGTGGTTTACCAGTACATATCACTGAGAAATATTCTTAATCTCCTCTTATCTGACAATTATTTTATTACACTAATAGGTTAGCTGCTTCACTCACATATTTCTCCTGACATTCTCACCCTCAGGTTGAACTTTATTTTAGTTGCCAGTGAAAGGTAACAGAAATAGATTACACTAAACTACCTATTGCTACTCTTAAGATCTGGTCAAATGCTATTCCCAGAAACACTGGAATATAGCCAAGACAGCACTTAAAACTGCTGTAGATTAATACCAGGATAAAGCCAGGGTTTTTCAAAATGCATATGAATACAGTACAGTTGTGTTCTGCCTCATATTTAACAATACTCATTAGAGAGCAACTTTTTGTCACTTAAGCCATACTGCATGAAAGGAGAATGAACGGCCAAACAAAATGCAAATCATGCAGCAACTACAAAAGCAAATGATGGTCCTTTTGGATGTGTCCAAAGCCCACACTAAGCTCAAAGCCATAAATCCCTGGTAACACCATAACCCCATGTCTGCAAGAAGCTCTACATACAGGAGCAGTCCCACTGCAGTTGATGGAACTACTCATGCCAGCAAAGGCTGCAGATTCAGGCATTAGGCAACTAAAGCATGCTGGATTCTCTCCTGCCTGCTTGGAGGAAGAAGGAAACCCAGCACTGAGATCACTGCAAAACACTGCAGTGACTTGTAACACCCAAAACCCATGCACATATAGAAGATTGCTGTCCACCCCTCTGTGCATTTCAAATGTCTTATTACAACCATTGCTTTCTTCAGAACTTTCATCTCCACTCTCATGATGTACACACATATACTTTTTGTCTCTTCCCCATGTATATCTTTCCCAGATACATCTGGATACTGTCAAGGTTGCCATAAAGTCTTTTTCTCATACTTAAAAACCTAAGCCCATGATATCCAAATCTTTCATTTTCTACTTCAGAAAAGTAGGTATGTTTAATTTTCATGTTCACTCTAATTCCTACATGACAAAAATTTCTTTGAAACAGTTTCAGAATAAACAGAAATCAGGATTGATCTCAATGTAAGTAATTTTAAAGCAGTAATTGGTAAAGTCTGAATCTTTATTATTAACACAAAACATATACCTATGCTTTCTGAAAGGGAAGGAGGGGAAAAACCCTGGCAAAACCATCCAACTGTATTAGTTTACCAAATATGAAAAACCTGTTTTGCCAAACATAGAAACTTTAATTATTTTCATAAATTATTTATGAAACATTAGACTATAAATATAAAGCAGACCACAAAAATGCTGCAAGCGAGGAAACGAAATTAAAAAGTGAGTTTGTTTTATTTTCAGTTGAATTACTCTTCCAAAACAAACTACATCAAATATGAAACATGACAAGCAGCAGAAAAAATAAATGTAATAGTTCTATAATTTATACTTAAAAAAAAAAGAAATCTGTAACCATTGAATATATGAAACTCATGATCAAATGTACAATTTAAAATGGGAATGATATTTGTTTGCATACTGATCATTAATGATGGACATTTTTTCTGCTTTCTTGTCCTGGTTTTAAAATATTTCTCCTGATAATGAAGCAGGGATGTACTCCCTTTCATCAAAACACATCCGTCCCCCTAACCAGCTTGAGGCAGGTGAGCATTAGAGAAAATAAATAAAACCCATCAAAGCAATGACAGCATTTAATTCCCTTGGAGTCAATAGAAATGGAGACAATGTCTGTCATACCTTAGACTCAACTTCAATGCTCTAGGGTTTATAACTTGGTAAGTAAATCCCACTCTGGGACTAGTGGTGTGTTGGATACAGTGTGGCCACATGAAGGAAACAGGGACAACTCCAAGCCCAGTGCAGACCAGTGAGGGTTCCACTATTCACAATATCCACCAACACAAGATTAACTAACCTATTGCATGATATTATGGTAAAAACATTGTATGTTATTAAAGGCAGGTGGAATTTCAAGAAATTCAGCAGGTTTCAACAAAATACATTTTTACAAAGCTTTCATGAAAAAGCCAACTACATATGAATTGGAAATGACTCTAACAACAGAGAGCTGACCAGCCCCTCTGCCCACTGCTGCTTTTATCCCTGCTGTGAAAACTGTCTTCAGTCAGGCCAGAGCTGCCCTAACGCAGTGTTTTTTCTGGCAATGGTTAGTAGGACATACTCAGTAAAATGTGATGTTAACATAAAGGAATTACTTTTCCAGGTACATTTCTCCTGATTTCAGCAAGTGGTATTTTTTTTTTATCCCCAAACTGATTTTGGCATTTAAAGCCAAAACCCCCATGAGTAACAGGTGTTTCCAATAAATCCCCTGGCAGTAAACTTCACAGTTTAAGGGATTAAGCATAATTTTGTGCTGTGTATTTTGAACTCACTTTAGTACATACTAGCTAAAAAAACATGAACATAACATCAATAGCGTGCATTCTCCCATGAACACTATTTCATTTTATACTTCTGATGCAGAATTACCACCAGAAGAGGGAAATCTCTGAAAAGTGGTCTGACATTCTGTGCTTCAGATTAACGCTGTGCATTGCTGTGACGTTAACTTTAATACCAAAGTGCCCTAGTTACAGCCATGAAGAAACACAAGCCTGTGATTGCTGGGACAGCTGGCAGCAAAAGTTATTTCTCTTCAAAAGAAGGGGTAAAAATTCCCAACACTGTACCCTGCATTCTGGTTTGCCAATGGCTGCAAATACAAGACTTGTCCAGCACAGTTACAGCTACTTTTCATCCCAACCGGAATGCTATGAACACCCACCTATCACTATGATGTTCACATCAATGTCCTTAAAACAACAGCAGCAACTCCTGTGAATGGAAGGGAAATAAATTAGCATAATGCAAAATAATGTTCTCAAACTTTAGCATATGTATTACAGACCTTTTGGCCCTATCAGAAGCCGAGGCAGTGTATTCCACTGTGGCTCCCCAAAAGAGGGTGTTTTCTCTGAGCTTCAGGACATAAACCCAAGAACTATTTTGGCCAAAAATCAGAGGGAAGAAATAAAGTGCTAAAAGCTGTACAATTATCGGTAGCCCAGTTAGCTTCAGTTTTATATATATATATATGGTCAATTTAGTCATAAACAAGGAACAGAATGGAACTTCTCCAGCGCAGCTTTTGAAGGCGTAGCAATTTCCTGGTCTCACAGATCTCGTGCCCAGACTCCGGCAAGTGACTGAAAGGCTCGAGCAGCGCTGAGCAGCTCCGGCCTGCGCTAGCAGGGCACAGCTACACCCAAGGGCTGGCAGGAGCACGGGCCCTGTGCCCCGGCTGCCCAGCGCACCGAGCGCCGCTCTGCCCGAGCTCGCTCATCGCCGCCTCAGGCCCCGGGCCGATAAAATGTACAGAAACGGCAAAGCCCCGCTCCCGTACCGGTACCACAACCACTGCTGGGGCCACAATCCCCGGCCTTCGCCCCGCCAGGCGCCCGGGTTCCCACATCTCCTTCCTGAGCCCTTCGCTTTCCCGCTCCCGCCGCCGTTTCGCCCCGGCTGCCGCCGCCCTCAGCCCGGTCCCCTCCGCGGGCGGGAGGCCGCAGCCTGCGCGGGGGCGCCGCCGTCCCCACACCCACCCGGGCGGCGCGGGGCTCCGGCGGGCACGGAGAGCCGGGCACAGCCGCCTCCCGCGCTCCCTCGCTCCGTTCCGGCGGGGCCGAGCGCGGCTTCCCCCGCCGCTTCCGCCCGGCGCTCCCCGGGCCCGCGGCGCCATCTCGTGGTGCTGTGGGGAGGCGCGGCCGGGGCCCCGCTCCCCGCAGCCGCCCCTGGAGCTGCCGGCCCACAGGATCACAGGATCAGTTGGTTTGGGAAAGACCTGCGACATCATCCAGTTCAACCTGTGACCGAACAACTAAACCATGGCACTGCGTGCCACGTCCAGTCTTTCCTTAACCACCTCCCTGGGCAGTTTATTCCAGTGTCTAATCACCCTTTCTGTGAAAATCTTTGTCCTAATGTCCAATCTAAACCTCCCCTGGCACAGCTGAACATTATCTCTTCTCCTTCTGTCGCTTGCTATCCGGGAAGAGAGACCAAGAAGAGACCTCACTACGGCCTCCTTTCAGGGACTTGTAGGGAATGGTAAGGTCACCCCTGAGCCTCCTTTTCCTCAGGCTAAACAGAAGAAAACAGGCTGAACACCCCCAGCTGAACACCCCCAGCCGCTCCTCACAGGCCTTGTGCTCCAGACCCTTCACCAGCTTCATTCCCTTCTCTGGCAAGTTCTGGGTTCCTGCTGTCCCACCTGACCCCTGGTCACCATCTCCAGTCCCAGAGCACACACACAGCGCTCACCAAGCTGACACGTTACTCAAAACATGCGTGCACTACAGTGGTGGCGCTGTGGCGCTTCCATACTTTACCCTCTGGTTATTATATTTTCCATAGTTAATATCTAATTTTCTGTTCAGGCTCTGCACTGTGCCAGTATTTTCACGGGACTGTGAATGAGCAGCCCCTTGGGGACCTGTCACAGCTGGCAGAGCGGGAATTGCATTTTCCCCTGTGTGGCATTTTACGCTCTCTGTATTAAATTTGCTAGCTATTGCCTGGTGCCATAATGTTGTTGTGTGTTTCTTCATGGTCAATAAACCACTCAGCTGTACCATACTGAACAGCTCAGGATCCTCAGCAGACTGTGCCACCCCATTTCTCCGGACGCCTCATGGAGGGGCTGTAACACACAAGTATGGCTTGTGCTCCTGATCCCGGCAAGAAGGGCTCCCCTAGGGCTTCTCTCCACTAAGGCTATCTCTCTTCTCTAATTTCCATGCTCTTAATTAATACTTTCAGCACAAGATTATTCCCGTTTTTCAGCTCTCCTGTTGTGCTTACTGCTCTAGCTGCTTGCCTGCTGAAAATTTCAGCAGATCATATTGAGACAACTTCCCTTTGTTACCTGCTTTAATTAAAAAAGCCCATTGTGAAATGAAATTTCATATTGGGTCTCATTCATATAGCAGATTTCTATATTTATTTCCCATATATCTACTTAAGTTATTTTTAAAAATAATTGTTACTAATTTGCTTGATATGGGCATCACATTTAATAGTTCACAAGATCTTCTTTAAAAGTGGTAAAAATGGTAGGATGTAAATATATTTTTAGCATATTCAGAGCACTGTCGCTGCTTCTGAAATTCCAGTGGCTTCTCCATTATCTGTGTATTCTTTTCTTCTAGCTACTGTGTTGCTGTACAGTTTTCTATGGAAGTCAGGCATCTGTGCAGAGCTGAGAAGTCTAGATACTGCAGTGGATTTTAATTGTGGTCCTGTTCAGCCCCTGCATCAAAAGTGTTTTGTGATTTCCCTGTGTATGGCCAAAAAACTCATAGAGAGCCTCTGTCTCCAAGAAAGAAGTGCTTTATACAATTACCAGCCTGTTTTGTCTGATGGGCACCCAGTGCACTCAGAGAATCTTCCAGCTTTTCTTGCTCTGATCTGTGTATTCCTAGAGGCAGATTATCGCTGCCATATTTGAAAAATCCCTTCACCAGGATTTCTTCTCCTGGGAAGTTGAGAAGCCTCAGAGAAAAATGTAAATAATAATTATCTGATTTGCTTCTCCTGTGTTTGCTGCTTTGGAATGTGGTTTGGACATTGTTTGCCAACTGTTCATTGTTTGAGTAGTTTAATATGAATTGTTTTTACTTAATGACCAATCACCATCAGCTGTGTTGGACTCTGAGGAGTCAGTCACGAGTTTTGCATCATCATTCTTGTTAAGCCTTCTGTCTGTATCCTTCTCTTTCTTTAGTATAGTTTTAGTATAGCATTAATATAATATACTATACTATACTATAATATAATATAATATAATAATATAATATAATATAATATAATATAATATAATATAATATAATACAATACAATACAATACAATACAATACAATACAATACAATATAATATAATATAATATAATATAATATAATATAATATACCAGCCTTCCAAGAACATGGAGTCAGATTCTTCATCTCTCACCTCGTCCTGGGGACCCTCACAAACTCAACAGCAGATTTGGGTTGCTTTGTGCTCACACATTGGTATCTGCTTTTACACATGGCACACTCATGGCAGGAGGCTGTGGACAGCAGCACATCGAGGTTATCTTGGAAAGTCAGTAGGTGAAAAAAGGAATCAGGCAAATCAGAAGTGCTCTATCTGTTAGTCAGTCATCAAGACACATTTCTGACTTAAGAAGTCCTGGTGCACTAAGAAAGAGCTGCTCTTTGCTTGCCCAGTTCGTTCCTGAGGGCACTGACGGGGGCCACTCTCAGAAAAAGTGGTGATGGACTGCACAGATCTTTAGTTGGAGTAAATTAAATTGATAGGTGATTATGTTACATATATATTAAAATCAAGGCATGCTGTATTGCTGAACTGCTGCACTTTGTATGGGAGAAAGGCATCAGGGAAACCTGCACAAAGGTATGGCATATGTGCTGGTTTTGTTAAACCTATCAGTCTCAGGCAAAGACTTCAAGTAATGTCTTACTGTTGGTGCTATGTAGATTTTGAAAATGCAATCAGCATTGTAATGTTTTGGAATTTTGTAATATTTCAGTTTGAAATACTACTTTTTTGGATAGTCTTATAAAATATACATTCTCCTGGTTCTCTGCTTCTTGCTTATTTTCTTCTATCTGCCTTACTTATGCATATTTGCACTTGCACAGTTATTGCCTGGAAGCACAGAAAAAGTTATGCTATGGGATCTACAGAAATATCACATTAAATGAACCTATAATTATACACATTTTTAAATAGTGATATCAGTACTTCTTGTCTGCTGAAAACCAATTTCTTCCTCTGTGTTTCACCTGATCACTTTCCCTGGATCACTTCTGAATCTTTCATTTCACAAGATATCTGCTGCTGTATGAGCTGTGTTTTCCTTGGAAGACCACGTAGATATTTAATGAGTTTAAAATCTGTCTTATCAGAGGAGAAGGAGCACCCTGGCAAGGTTTGCTTTTAAAGGAAGCCCCCTTCATGGTCCCTCCCACAACCCAACAGTAGAAAAGGTCTCAGATTAATTTTGATTGGTAAATACATTTGTTCTACACCCATGAAGCATAAAAAATGTAAACTGAGTCTAGAATGAAGTGAATACCCCTGCAATTTCTTTCTCAAAAATAACGATTTGGTGATGAAAGCATAGCTCCTATTGATTCCAGCATGATATCTCTCACAGGCTGAGGGCCAGAAGCATCACAGAGGAGCCTTGGTTTTATTGATCGTTTTTGTCAATGGTGTCCCATAATGCAGCACGCCCCTCTTGAACTACTTTCTTCCATGACCCTGTTCCTTGCAGCTTTCAGTGTTGCTCCAATAGGCTAAAAATAAGGACACTCTTTGCTGGGAAATCCTTCCTGGCAAGAAAACAAAATGTTGCTACCTATTCGAGTACGGAAATTTCTTCATAAGAAACACCATTTGCAATTGTCAAGTCGTAGAGAACATTACTATTCAGATTCATTAATTAGCCAACTTATTTCGTTAGCTTCTTCTTTAAGAAACTATGAGTTCAATGACTGAAAGTTTGTAAAAAAAAGAGGTGTAGAAAGTTTAAATTTGCAGAACACTTACATAAGCTGAGAAAGTGCTCTGGGCATCAGATCTGAAGGAGAGGTCATTTCCAGCACACAGTGTCAATGACTGGGAGTTGGAAAGTAGGCAGTAACCTATTTTTCTTGTTCCACTGTTCAAGAATCATATATCTGTCACATCCAAGTGTGTGATTCTGCAAAACTTGTGCAAATTTGTGGGTAGGCCATTATTTTGCAGAGATTGTGTTATTGAAGTGTGTTAAATGTAATTCAAAATAAATCACATTTAGAACTGCAGATTGTCCAAGGTATTGCAATTATTGACTCCACTTGTGCTTTACTAAGACAAAATAATATTTTACATTGTTTCTAGCAGATTTTTAATCATTATGTAAAATATTTGTTTGGATTAAAATAAATCCTCCTCAGGTCTAGCTCCTGTATAATGTGAATCTACAATTAATAAAATTTACAGGAAAAGATACCCCTTTTGGGGGGTGTGGGGGAGGGAGAAGGTGTGTGGCTGTGTTTGTATGTAGGAAACTACATGTGAGACTTCTCTTACCTCTGGCTTTCTGAGGGACAGGCTACCAGAGGCAGAGCTGGGGAAAGGTAAAATCTCTTTTGAAACAATTTTACAGCCAAAGAAAATATGAAGTGGAGGTAGACTTCTAGACCAAATGCCAATACTTTTATCCAAAGTTAGATGTAGCTCATATCTCTCTTCTGTAGCTCCTGTGCCCCCATTGTACATTGATATGTGTTGATAAATTAAATATCAGAAGCACCTCTAAAAACCTCCCCCACTGGGACAGGGGATAATATTCCTTTTGCTGTCTTTCTGTGCTCACTTACAGTCTGACAGTGATCTCTACACCTGAGCTAGTCACTCTCCAGATATCATTATAGCCACGGGCAAAGCACAGTAATGCTTTTTGGGTGCTGTTCATCTGGTAGATGTTGGTTATTTACTTGGGGTAGATGTGAATCACACCCCATAAGTGCTTTTTTTCTTCCAGTGATTTTCAAGGAAGCCTGAGGCAATTCTTACATGGTGCTGTTATTGCAGGTGTGTATGTTTGATCAGATAAATCCCATCGAGAAAAATACAAGTGCAAATACAAGTGCAAAAAGTTGCTAAAGGAAAATACTGCTGCGGATCGTGAGATAAAAGCCCACCGGGGTCAATAGATGGCAGCATTGTAAATGGTAAAGCAGAGCCTTCTGTCTGAAACCGCGGCACAAGGGAGCCTGAGCTGGCTGCTCTGGAGGAGTAGATGACCTGCCAAATAGCCCTGCCTCGTACCTCTGCCTTGCTAAAATGTGCCACCGCCTCTCACCTTCCAGATGGCACAAAGCTACCTTTTTCTTGAAAGCTAACAAAAGAATCTTGAACCGTGCAAATTTCCAGAGTCTGAAAAACAAAAGAAAATTCAATGTTCAGCTAACTCTTACATTTATGTTCCTGGACACTTAACACTGGAACATGTAGCATAGCAGCTTACGATGATTTATATGAGAATTTTGTGTGGTAATTGTATTCAATATGTACACACAATAAAATGTTATAATCTTATATTTTCATCTTTCTTTGAATTTAATTCTTTTGGTCTTTAGTAATTAGTTTTATTTTGTGTGTCATTGTTATTTTGGCATTGTTATACAAGAGCATTTAGCAATTTTTATTGGGAACTACAGATGGCATAGTACTGTTTCTTTTATATGAAAAAATGTAAGTGTTTCACATTTGTCATTATTATTTTTAACTGGGAAAACATTAATATTGCCAGTACTTTAATTCAGGCAATCAGCAAGTAACATGTGAAAATGTCATGGTAAGACTGAAGACTGTAAAACATCAGAAGATGTGGCTAAGTTTTGATTCCTTTGCCCCCAGAGAGACTCTGCCTTGGATCAGGTAAGAGTTGTGCAGCCAAATGCTGTGACCATGGCAGTGGGGATGGGACTGGATCTCCTGGTAAATCCTGCTGCTCTGTCTAGCTTCCATCCCTTCAGCAATTCTCCTGGCTTAAGTGCTGCTGCATACAAAGTGTGTGATACCAGCTTCTCCTGCCTGGATGTAGCCCCAAGAAAGAGTGCTGAATCAAACTGCACTGTACCTATCTTCATTATTCCCCTTCTCCTTCCATTTTTGTAACATTACAAACTCTAAAAAGGTTCCCAAATGCATACAGGATGCACACATACTGAAATACCTAATCACTAGAATCTATTCAACAGAACTTATACAGGTTAATTCCCTGCACTAACATTTAGTCCACTCACTTGTCTGTTATTGTTGTAAGAATTTTCAAATTACTTATAACCAATAATGACTACATAACCGTCAGCATTTTAAGACAGCATTGGCTGGGAGCTTTTTTGTTTTGTTTTGATTTGTTTGTTTGTTTGTTTCCTCTCTGATAAACATGGCATAGGGATACACCTGGCTTCTTAAAATAATTTATATATTTTTATTGGTTTTATTTATTGCACTGAATGTCTTTATTGGTTTTTGAAATATCATGAACTGCCTGAGAGGTATGGATAAACAGATTTCACCAAAATGAATAGGCATCTATGCATGTAAAGTGTTTGTACAAATCCTGTGTCTTGGGATCAGTTTTTCCATTATTGTGCAAGTGTTAACTGCTGCATAACCTCAAAAAGCCTTTGATTGACCAACAGAAGAGCTGAATAATACCTTGAATCCAGTTAAAATCTCTCAGTTACATACTTAGGTCCTGTAAAGGCTTGATTTCTTAGCATTGCCCTCCATCTTTCCTCTTTTCTTTCTTTCTTCTGTTATTTCTTGTAGCTACCTGTTGTGTTGACAGCTATTAACCATGGGTGCTTGTTTGTGAGCCATAGCTCGCTCTCACCATGAGTTGTTATTGCAGACTGCCCCATTGATGGTGTTTGCGTGATCCTTTGAATTTCCACAATTGTAAACGGCTGTTCTCAGTACAGTGGGTGATAGTAATTCTACACAAAGCTGCACTGAGATCCAGAGGCAGACCACAGCACGCTGACCAATCTCCCTGCTACAGGAGCTCTTTCACAAGGTGTTATCTATATCCTTGGCTATCAGTGGCTTTAGTTACAGAGGCTTTGAACTGACACTAGAAGGGCACTGGGAAGGAGTGCAGAATATAGACTGGGTGTGTACTCATGTTCACCCGCTCCAAATAAGGGGAGGCTGCCTGAGTCTGCATTGCTCTCAGTCTGAGAACAACAAGATGCCTGTTACACTGCTTCAAAAGCTACAGAGTGTTCTGGGCACAATGACAGGAGATGGCAATGGCTCTTGAATTAGGGGCAGAGGTGGATTGTAACCCAGCAAAGTCAGTGTCAGCAGCTTCTTCTAGCAGCCAAAGATTTAGATAACCCACTGGCTGTGGGGCCAGCACGGCCCTGGGAGGCACAGCTTTCATGTAGGAGTGACTTCTGAACTGCCCCTAAGTATCCTTAAGCCGAGGAGCTACACGTGGCTCGTTAGTATCAGGGATCTTGAGGTTTTCCAGGGCAGCTCTCTAGGGATCAACATTAGATCTGTGAAACTTGAAGCTGACTGAGGAGCTGACTAACAGAGAGGAGAGGAGAAAAAAGACAGATGTAGTAGAAGACAGGTGCATGTCTTTTAAGTCCTTAATTCACAAGGTGGAATCCAAAGCTGAAAGCCATGTCTGTGGTTTTCTGTTCAAACCAGGAAGGCAGTTGGGCATCCAGGGAGTTTCCTGAAAAACATTTGTACTGCAACCTGTGTTTTTTCTATCAACTTTAGCTTTCCAGCTGTAGTCCCTGTACTTCCTTTATAGTCGTTGAAGTCCTGCATCTCCAGGAGACAGAGATCACATCTAGCCTCTGAGCTAAGCTGTCTGGCTGCCTCCAATGACCTTTGAGCAGACATAGATACAAGCTTAGGTACTTCTGCTGTGTGTTTAAAGGTAGGTGAGAACAAGTGAAGAAACTGCTGTGTGAAGGGATCTTTATCGGCAGCTGTTCTCTCAGAAAACAACACTTCTCTCTTTCTTTCAGGTGGCAATGAAATGAATGTGCCCCTTCTGATTATTGAATAGCTTGCCGAGTACATCACTTCCTTAGAAAATGAAATGTCTGGGCTTAATTCCCTTCTAAGCCTCTGAGGCTTAATACTTACCCCCATGAGAACAAACAAATCACTTACCTCTTGCTGACCTTGAAAACCTGACTCCTGCTTATAGGCCAGCATCAACATTTTATTTTTCATTCCAGCTTTTGTATGTGTCCACACACATTATTTGGCAAGCCATTCTACTGGCTTAGCCAGGGATACTACAGTGCTTGCACACACAAATATTTTGGCCAACATAGAGAAAAAGAAAACAATTTAGGGGAACAAATAGCATCTTTGTTGCAGTAGGAATGACTAATGGAAAAAAAGTTAAGTATTTTGAGCATCATCAGTTTGTTTTACTTTATTTTCCTGGTCATGAATTGGACCCAACTCCTCTCTATAATTACTTCCATTATGGTATTTCAGTAAGAATGCTCTGCTGGGTTTTTGTTTGCATGGAAACATTGTATTGCTCCCTCAGTGTAGTTTGTCCTTGTGCAGAAGTACCTGAGGACCTATCACAGTGATGATCTCCCTAGGAATGACAGCATAAGAAGGGAAACAACTTTTCTCAAAAAAACTTATGTGAGTGTTGAGGGAAGTGAGTTATGTTGGGCTCGTCTTCAGTATATTCTCAGCTCTTAGCTGTGGGATCTGACTGTTGGTGTTCTATGGGAAGCTGATTTCTGCTTCTGGGAAGGAGAGGTGAAATCTGAGTCTTGGAAATGTCAGAGGTACTTGTTTATGCATCACATGGTAAATGTGCGGGAAGGTCTCTGCTATCGAGGTCTGCTCAGGTTGGATCAACTGTTTATGGGGATACTGATTATTTATTTGTGTATAGGAACACCAAGGCAGCTTGGAAATACAGGATTTGCACTACAGCAGATATCCAGCAGCCTATCTAGTTCTAGAGTTGGCTAAGCCAGTGCTCTGGAGTTGGTTTATGCATAGACAACAACACCTCAGGAACCTTTGTACATACAGCAGTACAGAAACCCCAGACCTGTCACAGACAACTTTTATGAAAAATCCTTTCCTTAGGATTTTTCCTTCTGAGAAGCCGAGAGGCCTCAGGAGCAAAATGTAAACAATTGATTATCTGCTGCTGTGGAATGCAACAAGTAGATCTGTGATTGGTCTCATATAGTTGTTTGTAATTAATGGCCAATCACAGCCCAGCTGGCTTGGACACAGAGCCCGAGCCACAAACCTTTGTTATCATTCTTTCTTTTCTATTCTTAGCTAGCCTTCTGATGAAACCTTTTCTTCTGTTCTTTTAGTATAGTTTTAATGTAATATCTATCATAAAATAATAAATCAAGCCTTCTGAAACATGGCGTCAGATCTTTGTCTCTTTCCCAATCCAAGAACCTCTGTGAACACCGTCACACAGACCAACAGATCTATCCTGCAGATTTCCTCCACCAAAAGTTCCCAAATCAGAAAAAAGAGCTTTTCCAGGAGATCCTACCTGCATGCAAGCCCGAACGAATGGCCTACACGCAACATGTAGATGCTGTTGATTTATGAGGCATAAGTTCCCATAAATCCTGAAGGCTTCACTTAATCTTTCTCTTTCAGATCTGAATAAAAGTTGCACGAGAATGTCAGGTATGGAAAATACTAGTATAGAATAGTGTTGGAAACTCTCAACATATTTTGGCATATCTAAATTAAATGTCTTTGTGCAGAAGCTGGTTTTATAAAACTAGAAGCAAATGTATTTTTCTTTGAGAATTCATTAATTGCTGCTTCTGGGTCTCATCTGGTTGCATTTCACTGAGACATTCTGAGGATCCTTGAAGGATGGAAAAATGCTAACTTTTAAAGAAGCTGGATATATGTCACACTGCTGGGATGGCTGCTGTTGATCCTCTGTCCTTTTAAGCATTCTGCCACTTGAATAATCCTGGTATTGTTTCCTTGGTCTCTGTAAACATTGTCTATGAAACCTTGGCATCTTTCTCAGAAACAGGTCTTAAATGTAGAAGCCTGAACTAGCCAGGAACAATGATGATCCCTTGGTATCCCTCAAACACTGTTGCTCATTCCTTCTCAAAGTTCTGGCTGTGTGGAGATGCAAGTGGCAAGTGGTCTAGAAAATGGTAATGCTTTGTTACCTTGCACAAGAAATCAGAACCAGAATGTCTCCAAATATACACATACTCCAGTTTTCCCCTTTGGAACTGTCCTTGGGCTTGGAGTGCCCAGAATTCTCTTTCTGCAGCAATGATAACTCTCTTCCTTCAGGGTCTCTGTTCTGGCATGTAACTATCTTTATGCCTCCTCTCCTGGATTCATTGCTATCTCTTATACTTAGACCAAAATCTTCTGTGTCAATTAAAACTTTCATTGGCCTTTCAAGGTTATCTAGATCCCCCACCCAATAACTGCCTGCTTGGTTACTTCTCTCTTGATATTCAGGTCTAGAAAAACAGCTGACCAATGTGTTAATGAACATTTTGGACCATGAAATGTCCATGTGAACAGAGGATGAAAAAAATTGTAATGAATTCAAGAAGAGTTCAACCATTCTGTGGTTTTCATACCAACTCCTTTTATGGGGTTAGCCTGGAGATGGGGAGAACCTGAATTGGACTGGATGAATGCTCTGGGAGCTCATAGCCTCTTCCCCAACATTCTCCCTTCTGAAGATTCAGTGGGCTCTTCCATCAGACTGTGAATGAAATGTATTTATTGCAGCTGACATGCTCAGGATCTCCTTGCTCTGGTCTGAGATGTGTGTGAGAAGTTGGTTGGAAGACCTGATGCACAGTCCCACCCCATGGCCAGAAGTGATGTCTGCAATGGTGCACATGGTGACCCTGGTAGAGGAAGGGCCTTGGTAATGCTCCTGAGATGCTGCATGTGTGGTTTTATGAGTGACAAAGTTAGCAGTGAATAGCTGCCCAATAGCTCCATAACAGGTTATGCGACAGGCTGGCAGAAAGATGGCATCCTTGCTCAGCTATTAGCCCTGAATCACCATCCTTGAGAATTTCAGTACAAAATAAAAATGAAGAGATAAAACAACCAATGGCAAGCGAAGGAAAACTCAGTATGTGAAATGAAATTGCAGTCTTCATGACTGAAACACAGGGAATTCATAATATCAAACTATTTTCAAATTGTACCGACAGAGATTATACAAATCATTGCATAACAATTTACAGCCAGTCACACTGAAATAATAAACAGGCACAAAGTTTTAATTTCCTGGTCCTTTTATCCGTAAAGAACTGAGCATTTAAATGATTACTGACATTATCCTTCATACAACTTCTGCAGAGCAGTCAACAAAAAACTAATGCCCTGACCACATCTGTCATAATATATTGGATTGGGCTGGCATTCAGTAGTGACCCTAAAGACTGTAAAGATTATAAAAGGCATACAAGTGCATGCATTGCCTTTGCAGATGTTTGATGATAAATTGAGGTGGCATTAATTCCCAAATAATTAATTATGAATTGTTCATTCATTTTCTTAATTAAAAAGTTCTTCACAAGTTTTATCTTCCTTGTTTGGTGTCCTATGATTTACTGCTGAAGCATCTCTCTGTTAAAAGAGAGCTTGCTATTTCCAGAGAGAGTCATATAGAATGAATAATGAAGTACTTTTTATTAAATGACTGTGAATATCAAAAGCTCACTACCAGTATTTCATGGAGGGTTTATCTTAGAAGAAAGGAGATGCACATGGGCTTGAACCAGTGCGACAAGAAATCTTCAGCAGTAGAGATGACAATCTGCCTCTACAAAATGAGAGACATGCTGGTGTGATAAATAATACTTGCTTTGAAAAGCAAATGCAATACTTGCCCATTCAATTTTCCAGGCTTGAATGTACACACAGTCTTACAAAAAGAGCCACTTGCTTCACTTCTGTTATTTCTTATTATACTTACTGTAGGTTGTACCCAGAAACAGCATCAAACTGCCATACACACTTATAGACACCAGATATACAAACCAACCACGAATATGAGCACTGCCCTATTGTGGAAGAGGAGACAGAGATTATTATTTGTACTGTAAGTAGTTGGAAGGTGTTCAAATGCTGCTGTAATGGATGCAATATGACATAAGTAGATAGATCCAGAGGTAGTTCCAGAGATTTATTCTTGAGAACATAATTCCAGTCTACACATCAGCATTCTGTGATACACTTTAAAAAAAGAAAAAAGCTTCTGCACTTGCATTGTTATTTTACAGGTTTATGGGGACATTATAAAACTCCTTCTTCAAGACTTTTTTTCTGCTGTATTTGAGTACTATTCCTAGGAAGTAACAATTTATGAGAGTACAAACAGTGAAAATCCTCTCAGAATCTTTTTGGCTGGCTTAGCTTGTACAGAATTACCAAGGCTTATTTTATTACTATTGATTTAATGGTGTTAGGTTTTCAGAAGGTATTTTCATGAATGAATGCAACCATGTTTATAGGTTTTATCCTTTTTCAGAACAGCTAGGACCTGTTCTTACTTTGAACAATATGGAGGCCATGCTGTCATCACCTAAATGATGAGAGTTTCCACAGAATCTTTGCAGTACTGTGTTAATCCTCAGGTAAGGTAGCACCTTTCCTTCCAGCTGCACTTACTCTGACCTGATGTCATTTACTCTCCCTGTTTCAGAAGGTGTATGGGTGAGCCAGCCCTGAGGATTGGTCAGGAAAGCAAAGAGGAGCAGCATGTCTACTTGCAAGTGTGAGTGTGAGAGGAGGAAAAGGCAGCAGTGTGACAGCATATTTATAGGGCAGCAGGAGTCTCGAGATAGCAACTGTTGGTGCTGTGTGCCAAGGTCTGAGATATCTGAGTATGAGATGATCCTCAGAACAATTTGTCCTACCACACAGAGCTGCTTGCTTGGAAATAAATAATTTTTGATGCATCAGTCTAGTTCCAGCCCTGTGGGTTGTTAACAGGATACTGCCTGTTAACAACCCACAACAACTACGTACTTTCATTATCTTTGTATCCAGGAGTTTCAGGGGCTGTGTGGCCTAAGGGTACCTCTGATCACTTTGCTGGCTAGAGGAAAGACTGCCACTTTGACATCCTTTGGTGCCATTACAAAGGATGGGTCCAGCTGCAGTGAACATGGGGTAGTGATGGTCACTGTCACAATCACATTCACTGTGCTGAGCAGTGAGAATGCACAGGGCTGCTACCTCTCCCTGGCCATCAATCCAGCCTGGAGGTGGGCAGTCCTACTGCTTCCAAAGAACTTTTTACTGCTCTCTAAGGGACCCTGACCATTGTTTCTGGAAATAGTGGGATGTGAAAGTGGCCAGGGGAAGCTTACATCTTGTTGTGTGAGGTTGTTCAGGTGAGGCAGTGCTTCTGCTAGAGCATTTCCTGTGGTCACAATGGGGGCCCCAAAGTTGAGTTTCAAAAGCAGAGCTTTAGGGTACTGGTCTGACTTCTCTGTAAGAATGTTCTTCCTAAAATCTGTATTGCAACAAGCCTTTCTAGGTGAAAACATGCTGTATAGGTTATGTAACATCTTCACAGAATTCCTTAAACTTTTCCAACAAAAGTGCTGGTAAAACCAGAAAAACTACATGCAAATCATTTTATCATAAAGTTTTAAGAATTAATTTCTTCCCCTTTTACTCCTTTCTTCTTGTTTATCTCGTTTCTATTCTCACTGCTTTAGAATTTACAGAAATCTGTGATTTGATATTTTTCATTTTGAAATAGAATGCTCTGTCTTTTCTTGGCATCTAAATACTACTCAAAATTCACTGTGTTACATTGTCCGGGCATTGCTTTTAAGACATTACATTTTTCAAACTCTCAAGACACATAGCTTTCAAATTTTTTAGTTTAGATGAATTTTGGCTCATTATATCTTCCTAAAATAGATGTAACTGAGATCACAATGTCTTCATTATCTTGTAATGATTATAGAAGTCTTTCCTTAGCACATTAATACAAGTAACAGTCCTTGACACATTTATAAGAGTTGTCAACTAATGAGATACAGTTTTCACACGTATACAACCAGGCCACATTTCATCAACCTTCATTAAACAAGAAAAATAGGAGCACAAATCTAGTTGGGTCGTGCTGATGCACAGCCAGAATTTCTTCTCTTAATATTTCCTCCCTCTGCTACTTCAGGAATTTTGATGACAGAACTTAGAAGATAATAATATAAAGTATATTAAATGAGAAACCTTTAAAAAATAATAGTGAATACCAGTTCTATTTAAAATGTCCAGGGTGTGAGTGGGGCCATGTGGGGCAGCACAGGTGTAGGGTGGTAGTGGCAAGGGCACATTTCTGCTGGGGGATGTTGGTGCAGCTGATAGGCCACACCAGGAATGGAAACAGAAAGGCGTAAGGCCCAATGATATGTGGAAAAGAGTGGGTTTTTTTGAGTGATGTGAATAGATGTAGAGGGAACTGGATAAAAAGTGAGAAGATGTTAAGACCTGTGTGAGGAAAAGTGCCAGGAAAACTCCTCCAGGAAGCTACAGCCCTGACAGGGATGTAGAGTTGGGATAGACAGAGCTGGCACAGCTTGAATTGTAAGGATTTGTTTGGAAAAAAAGACATAAGCGTTGCTACATTTGAGAGGGCAGAGAGAGACCAGCAGTTTGGAGGGGCAGAAGCATAAGCCTGAATAAAGGTAACTGTATTTATAAAGGAGGTGGAAGTAGGAAGGTAGACAAGCTAACAAAAGGAGAGAGGAAGAAGGGGACCCTGATGGAAATACTGGATAACTTCGGAAATGCAGTTGTCACCTCTTCAAAGTTCTTGCTATAGCTGCAAAAATAATAGCATGCTAGCTTTCATCACATCTTTTTTGAGACACAATTTGACTACAACTGAATTTCAGAGGTTTAATTTCTTTAAACTGGGAATCTCACTACTATCTTTTTGTCCTTTTCTAAAATGTCCAGTCCTGATGAAGGCTACTATAGGTCAAAGCATCTTTCAACATGAGAAAATTTTCAGCTCTAATGGTCATTCAAACAAATTATTGTATGACCCTACAACAAGAATGGGCATAAAATATTCCATCTGTTCACAGCTATTTCCTTGACCATGAACAAGACAGCTTTCATGATCAAGCTCCAAAACATAACAAATAAGCTGCACAGGACACTACAAAAAACAATGACACCAAAGAAGGAAAGATGTAAAAAAAAAAAATCTTTGTTTTTCAAAGCCTTATTATATGAAATCTGCTGCTCAAGTGCTTGAAATCTGTGCAATAAATAGCTAATGTTTAAATACCCTCAAACTCAGCCATCCCTGAGAAATGCATCAATGTGTGCTCTTGCATCAAATTCAAGGACTCTCACAAACAGACAAAAAACCCAAGATGATTCTGCATCTAACTAGCTGGGGGAAAAAGTTTTACAAAATATCTGTGGGAACAGCTTCCAGTCTGGGTAAAGAGGAAGAAGACATTGATGTAATTATCATTTGATTTTCTCTGTGTTCTGCCTTCTGGTTTCTAAAGAGTTTCTTTGCAACTGAGATATTCCTGGGGCAGAATTGATAAAGTCCGACTGTTTCAAAGCAAACAAACATGGGAAATTTCTGTCTAATATGGGGAATTGTGTCTATTTTTGTGGGTATATTTTGTTTCTTATTTTTTTTTTCTAGTAAAGGCATTTCAGACTAAAATGGCATGATTCCTTCTCGTGGATTAAAAACCCATAGCAATTCAATGAAATTATTACAGTTCCCAGCAAGAACATGCTGGTGGGTTTTTTTCTGTTTCAATCAGGCATAATCATATCTTGCAGCAAACACTTGCAAGATAATCTGCTGGAGAGCAGTAAAACAAAGCACAAATCATCCCCATCAGAATATTGTGGAACACAACCTGTTTTATTGGCATTACCTATAGCAGTGGTTGCAGCTTATTTAGAAGTGCAAATGGGAAGCTGAGCTATGTTAGATATCAAATGTTGGAATACCTGGGTTGTTTCCAAATGTTGCAGTGCAGAGGAATTGCTCTGAGTATGTTCTGTGAAGGACTGGGTTTTACTTTTGCTCATAGTGTGGGTTTATTAAAAAAGAATAAATCTCCATTTGCTCCAGGTAAACACATCATTGGTTTTGAAGAGCTGCTATTTTCCACCCAAGCAAGCTATTTCCTTAATAAATATTTTGTTTACTTTGGCAGACATCAACATTTAAACGGCAATCCCTCTACATCTATAAAAAGCGCAGCAACCCAGGGCTTGTTTTTCTCCTATGTCCCCTCCTGGACCTATCCTACTTTTTTCCTCTGTTCTTGCCTTGCTTCTCTTAGCAGTAACTTCTTTAACTTCTAGATCCTCAGGAAATCAGGCTTATTCCACTGATGTTTCTCTCTTCTCTGTAAAGAGGGAGTAGAGGCCATGGTCAGCACAATATACTGCATCCTCCTGAGCAAACTGCCTTGATGCAAACTGTCCCCTGGAGCATGGAGGCATTTGAGAGCAGAGATGCTGATGAAAACAGCACAGCTGAGTGCTTCCTTGGAAGTGAGAGCCTTGAAAACTGGCTGGATCAGTCTGGTAGGAAATAAGGTTAACGTCCCCAAGGGCATCAGTCCCCACTCCTTCATGGTGTCCTTTACACAGGATGTAGAAGAATGTGGAATACTGAGGACCTGACTTTCCTCTTTCTTGTGGCATTGGAGTCCCTGGGTTGATAGACAGGGACCCTCACCTATCATGTTCCTTCCTGGGCTGCAGATATCTCACTGGTCAAGAGCTGGGCTGTGTGTGAGAATCAGACCAATGAGCTGTCTAGATTGGGAGGGTTGAATTCCCTATGTAAGAAGGCTCTCAACAATAAAATAGGCTGTTTGCCACATGAAGCATTGGTGTGTGTTGTCCCTGTCTCCAATCACTGAGCCCACAGAACATGTGAATTTATTAGTGTAGCCATAGGCTGTGGTCTCAATTGTAGTCGTATCCAGAGTAGTTGTATCCAGAGTAGTCTCATACCTTCTCGGGGGTTCCTCGTGGCCCGGTCTTCATCTCGCTGACTCCATGCTCAGCAGGCTGCTCCTGCTTCTTCAAGGTTGTTTCAGGGTTCTACCTGATTGGGAAACCCAGCCCCCTTTTATCCCAGCGATCCCTGCTGGCCACAGCTGCGCCCAATTAAGGACATTGCAGCTGCAAGCCATTCAGAATCAACTGGGACTCCTTGGGGCAAGGCCCATATACAGATATTTAGATATAATACATATATTTACTCAAAGGCCATCTCTACTACATATTAGCACTAACTAATACTGACAAATATCAGAAAATCAGAATCAGACCTTTATTACTTTATCACGTTAGATAAACCATTGTGCTCTGAACTGTTTTTTGCTATGCTTTCTGGCGATAATTACAGTAAGAAGAAGGTGATGGAAAAGTTTGCCTGAAGCATTTTTCTCCCTTTCTTTTGCTTCCTCCTCTTTATTTAGCACCTTTCTACAAACACTGAGTATTGCATTATGAATTTTAAACAGCCAAAGAAAGGCTTATTTAGCTAGGAAATGTCAATAGAACAGTATTTATGTGGCAGCATAACATATATCTGCTCAATAAACACTCAACCAAGGGTCCTGTCTGCATATGGAAGAGCAGTAGATGGAGATGCTCAGAGTTCAAAAATCAAAAAAGATTATCTAAAGGCTGCAGAGCACAGCTTCTTGAAAACCAAGGAGTGTTTTCTGCTCACTCTTACAACTGTAAGAGTGGTGGTGACCCTAATAAAATATTTCTAAAATGTAATTTGAGAGAGAATGTGAAGAGCTGTGTTTACCCACTGTGCATTTTTTTAATAGCATTTCACTTTTCCCATGGGTACAGAAGTATGTAATTCCATTTCTTTCTTTCTTGGTGTTGGATTTCATTTTGTGTACTCCCTAAAGAGGGAGTTCAATTTTATCTTAATAAAATTTTGACTTGAGGACTCCATATGGAGTCCAAAGTACTTAATGTTCCCAAGAGCTGATCTGAAATAAACCAAATGAAATAAAGATGACCAAGGAAATAGTCTCGTGACACATTCAGCGACATTTTTTCTGGTTTTGATTTAATTTCTTGTAAAAATTTTGACCATACACCCAGAACTCAGCACTGCAATAAATGCCAGTATCTTGCAGTCTCAGACAGTGTCTTGGGGCAGAAATTCATCACCTCTTGCTGTCTTTTTTTCAGGAGCAGAAATGAGGTCAGGTACAAGTCTTAGGACTGTAGCAACAGAGATGGAGCTTCCAGCTATATCTACATCAGATAATGGAACTGCCTGTGGGTGCTGCCAGGTGTTGTTGCTGCATGATGCAGGCGCTGCACCCACCCTCCTCTCTAAGTGAAGCTGCTGTGTGCCAGATGATTATCCCTGCTGCTTTTTGAACCATAACTGGAAACTTTTGGATAGTGTTAGCTGAAATGCTCCTGAACTGTACCAGAGATCACTAACAATTTAATGGGGCAAAGAATAGAGCCTAGCAGTGCTGAACCTGAAGTGTGCCTTGGTGCTGTTTGATTTAGAAGAATAGGCATGGCCTTTCTGATTTTCTGCTCTCCACCATTAAATGCCTCATCAGTTAAATGTTTGATTTATTTGGTCATGCTTTACTTCTAAACTCAGGAACTTCCTGCTCTGTTTCTTTTCTCATAGACACAGCTCTTTTTCTTGTACACCCTAACCGCAGTTCACCTGTTCTCTTTCTACTTTGACAACTTATTTAGCAATTGTTGAAGTAAGAAAATGATTTTTCCCACATCCCTTAAAATATTGCCATGACCCATGGATAGAGCTGAACTCTGCTCTTCATTCACCAACAGTTGCCTGGTTCTCAGTATATAAGAATGCTGGAAAATTCATATTTTTCCTTTCTCCTCTGGTGCTAATAAAGGGCAGGCTGAAAAAGGCAAAGACATATTTTTATTTAGGGTAACATTTTTAATTCTGATTAGAATCATCCAGAGTGAAAGACAAGCTCCCTTTTAGGACTTTAAATAAATAATGGCACACAGTGGCCCAGCCCATCATCATTAAACACACTTTTATAGAGGGTCATGAACTCCATACTGGCCTCATTAAAGCTGTGAAAACTCCATCAGTGCTTATGTTTCTGTGTAATGATTTAATTAAATTTTCCTATTGCTGGAGCTTGTCATTATGCCAGTGATTTTCATGCTGACTTCTTAAACTCACAGAGTTTTGCTCAAGTCTAAATAGTCCAAAATTGGTTATATCAGTGTGTAGTCTCTGGCAACATATGAGGCCTGAATAAGCAAGCGATTATTTGGAAGGCTGGGGGAATTTTCTTAGTTTTGTCTTTTTACTTAAGGATTTAATTTTCCACTCTGTTTCTTTTATTCTTTCTTTTGAGCAGAATATACAGTAGACTTTCCAGCCTGTGATGGCAGCCTTAGAAAACTCCTGACATGTAAACAGGAGAAACTTGGACTCATTAGTATGTACTAGATAAAGCTGGACTTGATTTTGCAAAAAAAACCCACATGTGACAAGAAGCTGAGCGACACTGAAGTGTTAAGCTCTAATCTAACATTGTTCTGGGAAGGCACAAACCTATTCAAGACACAATAATTTCTACATTAACATGGGATTGTGGCTGAGAATTTAAATACTGCAGAGCCAGAGGAATTTCCACAACAATCAAATTTTAGGCCTCTGTGGCACTGAAGATTAATATTAGTCTAGGCAATGTTTTTCTGTGATGAACCCATTAAAAGCTTGGATGAAGAAAGACAGCTGTGAGGTGGAATAATTGAAATACTTGGTGGTTACTTGTGAGCAAGCAGAGATCATAGACACAGGAAACTGACACTGAGGTGTACATGCCTTGGCAAAAAGTATGTAAAAATGAGGGTGTGATCCCCAGAAGTAGGGTGATTCATGCCTCAGCTGGGCATGGCTGAAGAGGCAAATCAGTGAGCCAACAGGCCGAATAGAATTCACAATATTTTATATCTTGGAGTACTAGCTGCGCATTTCAACTGACTCTGTAATGACCAGATCTTCACCTAACCTCAGCTCAGCTGCTGCATACAGCTTTGAACACCCGTGATGCCTTATGGATGATGGAGGAATAAATAGCAGTTGCCAATCTTATATTTATGACTTAGTTTTCAAATGTAATTTTCTCTATTTACCACCTCTCTAATTTGAATGGCATGATTTTAGAAGTTATGGCCTTCTCTCTGCAGTAGATGTGCTATATTTTGAGGGCAAAACAACTTGTGCCACTAAGCAGGTGCATAGCTAAGTTTTATATCACCTTGATTTTTCTTTCGGACTTCTGGTTTTTGTCCCTGATACAGTGAATTTTACTTATGGTGCCTGGAAGACATAGAGCCCACAAATGATTCTGGCCAGATATGTGGGATGTCTGTACTTGACAAGCAGACATTTATGACATCTGGGCATTTGGGAATTTTTGTATTTGCTGATGAGGCTGGAGCCAAGCATGTAGCTGCCTAGGAGAGAACATAACCTACGGCTGAAAACCATAAAATCCTACAAAACAGCTTTGATACTGAAACAGATGTTCTGATGTTTTTTTTTTCTGAAAAAAAACCCCAACTTTGCAAGGGAAGAAAGGCATATTTCGTAGGAAGACAGAAATATGAAGACAAGTTCTAGAAAAGATGCAGTGAGTGACTACAAGAGGACTAACACAGGACAGAGAATATAAGATCACATTTTGCATACTTTACTTTTGAAGAAAATTATTCTAAATTCCATAGTCTTTTTTTGTCATGCTGACAGCAACCCAAAAATGTTTGTGACTTCATCAAATGAGGAAAATACTGCTAAAGCTTAATAACATTAGGTGTTGATCCACATTCTCTACTTGCTAGTGATGGTATAAACTTGGAGCATCCACTGATTCCAGCAGAATTTTTATATATTTGCCTATAGTAACAGAGTGCAATTCACTTTGATATTTACAGGTTAATATTTGGCAGAGCAGCTTAGCTCTAGCGTGACTTGTAACTATGAATGAAATTTATTTGTACATTTTACAAATTTTTAATTTACAATGCCAGAACATTGCACTGAATAAGATTAGCAATACTGGGAAAACCAAATGAAAGTCACAAAATGAAACAAATTAAATCAAAAAGTAGAAAGATGGGATTGCAGACGCTTCAAGACTTATGGTTGTTCTACATTTATGCTACACTTATCCATGCTTAAAAATGCAAGCAGAGGAAGTAGAAGTTAAGTTTAACGGATTGCTTTACATCGTTCCAACTCTTGATGAAATTTTCACTGCAATGCTATATTTTATTGAAGACCATTATTAAAATTATTGATCCAATTCTCAGGGGTGGGATCAAGGTTTTCTTGAAGTGTCAGGTGCTTTAAAGAATGCAGCCCAGAAAGTCTAAAAGCAACATCAAATTATTATTTTTGGAATGAGTAAGAATTCAGTTTATATATATTACTAATATAGAATACACAAATATTTATAATGAATGCCACAGTTTGTAACATGTATGACATAATCTTTATTCTACATTTTATATATTGTATAAATATATAGTGCATAGACTTATATTTTAGGGTGTGTATATATAGCTGTAGGCACATATATGTCACGGGATGTATCAAAACAAGGTTTCATTGTGCTGCCATCAGCTCCTGGTTTGCATCGGGGCACTGATATTGTGTACTTCACTTACCTAATTGCTTAAGGAAATGTATCTGCTCTGCTGTGGTGTGTGGGATGGTGTGAAAACAGGCTCTGCTAGACCACCTCTAAGGAGATAGCAAACAGCAGCCCCCTGGGAGAAGAGAGCAGTGGGCTCAGGTCCCCAGTGACTCTGTGTTGGGGGCTGCAGAGCATCTGGTCTGGCTTGCCCCAAGCTGGGCTCCACTCGGCCAGGGCACACTGGAAACAGAAGCAACGCTGATGTGGCACCCACAGGAGAAGACTCCTCTTTCTGAGCACCTGCAGACAACAAACAATGCAAAAATTCCAGAGAAACAGCTGCTGGGAGTGCGCTCTCTCCTCTCCTTCAGACAATTGTCTATTCAGCTGCACAGTAGTAGTCCCAAGGAAACTTTCAGGATTGTTTCTTCATTGCTTAGGGCCTTTGTGGCCGCAGGGGGAGGTTGGCATCCTCTTAGTGCTTTAAATCATTCTTCAGGAGCCTTCTTTCAGGCCTGGCTCTTTCTACTGGCTAAGTAGCCCTAATCTGGGTACTCTGAGTTATCTTTTTAATGATGCCTGCTGTGGACAGACATCCAGTTTTGAGATGTTCAGCACTCGTGTTAGGCAAGTAAAGTAGGCAGTCTGAATAGATGCCATTGTGCCAGAGGACTGCAGGGACAGCAAGTGCCAAGTTTAAGATTATATTCTCCAAACAGGAAGCTTATTGCTGCTCTCTAACCAAGCAAGCCAATTGAAAGCCGATCCCCTGAGCCAGAAGTGAACCAGTTCTACTTCTTTCTAATTCCAAGTCCAAGCACAGAAGGGAAGTAATTTGTTTTGGACTTGGATTTGGAGACGGGAAAACTGACATGCTGCATCTGGATGTTTACTTTACATATTTGTCATTTTATTTATGAAAAGTCATGGAATCTGAACAACCAGTTAGTGAATTGCTTGCAAAACTTGCTTTCAAATTTGTATGTATTTTATCTAAGTACTGAAGTATGAGTTTCAGCATGTTCTTTTTTCCATTTTCATTGTTTTGATTTATTCTGTAAAAACTTCTCTGCCTGTCCTGTAAAATCATACACTTGGAAATGGTTTATATGCATGCTTTCAATGTTACCTTTTGTTTTCTGTTTTGTATGCTTATGACTGTGCACATTGTGAAAATAAATTTTCTTCTTCAAAAGGGGCTCTCCTATTTCCATCCACAGTGTGTGCTTGACACTTCTGGGAAAGAGGAAAGGGTGAGGGAAGTTAAACTGGAGTACATGATAATAAAGCTGCTTTAACTCTTTTCCCCTTCTTCAGCGGGCTGAATCAATTTTAGCCAAACATTGGAGAATCTTTAGGAGGGGTCACATGCTTTTGAATAAAACTGGCCTTCCTCAGCTCTTCTTCTCAGTGCTGCAAGGCATCTACCATGGCATGTGGAGAGTGTTGCAATCTGAGCTCAGCATTGAATCCAGTTCAGCACAGTAGCATCCACTATGGAGGTGACAGCTCCAGACTTTCTTACGTATTTTTCCCCTGCCTTTAAGTACAAAAACTGCAGCTCTTTCTCTTCTATTCAGAGCTGTCCCAAAAGTTTTGTTTTGCTTTCCATGGACAACCATGTCTTTATTCTTGTGTAAATCAAGTAACTGGGGTTATCTGCCCTCTCTCTTTGCAGGCGACATAAACACATGCTTGCAAAGGTGGGCTGGCAGGAAAGTTGTCCAAAAACACCTGACATCTTAAAGAAGAAGGTGAGAAGGCATTCACTGTGGCTTCTGGACAGCTGTGTTTTTACTAAAAAGGAAAAAAATTGAAAGAATAATGGTCCTGGTGGAAGCCATTTTTCTGATGGTGCAGAGGATTCCCCATTTACTGTGGTATGTTCCTGCAACTGTATAAGCGTGCTATGAGAAGGCAAGGGCTATCCAGGAATAACTTTACCACCTTGAGCTGAGGGTTTGGTGAATGGGACTCACAACTGAATTTGTATGACTGAATGGAGAGCTGGTTAAGGTAGAAGAACTCTAAAGGGCAAATCAGGCCTCTGACAAAATCAAGAAATTATTTCCAAATGGAAAAAAAGGCTAATTTTTAATGGTTTGCTGTAAAATTAAACATTAATAACTTTCTTGTTTAACTTTCTAGACCTTTGCAATCCTTTCAAAAGCAATACAGACATGAACTGTTGCAAGAGAGTTTGAGGTGAGATAGGTTGCACTGGGGAATCAATAGCTGGGCATTATATTGTTTGCTTTCTTTGCAAAAATAAAAAAGTTTCTCCGGTGGTTACTGTACTGTTCTGCTGCTTTTCTAATTTGCTGTTGTGGGAACACAAAATTATTTGTCCAGTTTGTCGCTCAATGTGTAGCAAAAAGCTTGAAATTACCACTATTGAAAAAGCAATTGCATACCAAGCAGGAAAAAAAAAACCAACCAAAAACATGTAGATGTCACGGCCTTTTTTCAGAAAAAGCTGCTTCATGACACAGGACATGTACATAAAAAAAGCAAGAAGTCTCTTTTACAGCCTTGTTGTACATTGGACTTCTCCCATTTCAGAATTCTTACTCCTGAGGAGCTTTTGTGTATGTGTGGGTGTGTGTGGGTGTGTGTGAGAGCAAAAGGAACATGGTGTCCTTTGCTTTAATGGTTTATTTTATGTTATTGCTTTGTGTTTTGCAGTCCCTCTAGCCAATCTGCATTTACGAACTGAAAAGAATAGGAGCCAGGGGCCTAATATTACAGTAAATTAGGTCCTGAATTTCTACTCAAGCGATTTAGTTTTGAATTTAGCCTTTATTATAACTGCTTAATGTACAAAGATATCACATTGGGAGTTAGGAGGTTTGCCTCTTTCCTCAGCAACAAGAAAATGGTAGTCACGGAGTGAAGAAGAATGCTTCCCTTTTAAACTGTTTGAGCTGGGCTTTTGGGATATCTCTCAGATCTTTTTATGGTCTGCCTAAGACTTTCAGTAGTCCTTACTAGGGCTACTGGGATCTTTAAATCTGCACAGAGAGGAGGAGAATTATTTCTATCTGCAGAGAGGAAAAAACAGTGGCTGTGCTTTTCACATTCATTTGGAGCAAGAGACTCTTTATGTTACTAATATCAAAAAAGAATGTTATTCTTTTATAATTCTATTTTCTATAGTTGCTAAAAGCAAACTGGGTTAGCAGAGAGGAAATTAATGGAGTTTACCTTTTCCAGTTTCACAGTTTATGAGACACTCTGTGTTGGTAATATGATCAGATTAGACTGCTTCTTGTGTTCCCTTTTCAGCAAAATAATAACATGCTTATGGGCCTGTGTTTATTCAGATTCCTAGGAATATAGCCTATTTTAAGGAAAATTCTGCTCTTATGTGACTGAGAGGGATTGGACCAATCTAAATAATTGCCTCCTCTTTTTATACTAAAAATATTGTAAAATTAGATCTATCAAAAATTCACTACTTTTTGATTTTTCAGTGGCATGGTGCATCCAGATTCAAATTTCCACAATAAATTGTCATGGTTATTTCATATAAAAATTTCACCTCCTCATTTTTACTCCTAGAAGTCTTGTCAGCAGGATTTTTAATTGTATGAGATTTTCAGGAATTGCAGTAACATGTTTCTGCTGGGATGATCAATGACCTTGGTTAAAAAGATGGTCTGGGCCCATGTAATGACAGAAACTTCCAGGTGCACTCTCAGGAACAGTGCCAAACTCAAAACTAACTGCTTAGGTAAGAGCAGTGCTTTTGCCCGGAGGGAATGCAGGTGTCCCTTCTAATAAATCCCCAGATCTGTCCCAGGACATCATCCTGGAAATCCAGAGAATGGCTTGAGAACTTGAATGCTTGGACTTTTGCTTTTTTTCAATTGACTTACCTTGGTGTTCCAGTGGTCAGGACATCAGGGAGGTGAAATCACCCCACAGTTTTTTGCTGTGGAGGCTCCACACAAAGTTCTCAGGACACAGACATCCACAATGCCCTTATCACTTCCACTGGCTTAAACGCAGCCCACATCCAACACACTTTGGGTAATAGCTGTGGATTCACTAAGTATCACTGGATTGTTCCATTTTCTAGTTATTTCAGCCAACACAAGTCAATCTGCCCACAGATATCAGCAGCCTGAGACCAGCCCCACATTTTGCAGACATTATCTAAGGTCATGGCTGTATTACTGATTTCAGAAACACTTCCTATATCCTGGATCCAGATGAATCTCCAGGCCTCAACCCACATGCCATAGTGGCAAGTTTGCATCAATCCCTCCATACTCAAACCTTTAAATCCTTCCTTTACCTTTGCTCTTTATTAGAGCAACCGAGTCTGCTCTAATAAATAAGAGGTAGGCAAACTCTGAAGGGTAAGCTGCAACCTAAACAGCTGTAGCTTGTGAATGAGAATGAGGAAAAGGTCCAAACAAAGGTTTTTCCCACCTTTCATTGGAGCAAGGTAATGACTATTTCTGAGACAAGCTGCTGAAGACATGTACTTAGCTTGGCATCCATGCTGCTGTCTCAGACAATGGTTGGCAGTGGAGACTGCTGGAGTGAAGGTTTCTGGCAGGAGATTTGAGTCAGACTGTCCAGGGTGTGGTGGATGTGAGGCTGGGGTCAGTGATGGGTGATGAGGGTCAGCCCTCAGGTGTGGAGGAGCTTGGACTCCCAGCCTGAAGAGGATGGTTGACAAGGAGTTGAGGCCCATGGTATGTACCTCATCTGAGGAGGCTTAACAGTGAGAGTGTTGTGAAACAAATGAGGAATGGCTGGTGAATTCCTCAGGGCTGCCTATTTCCTTCCAGGCAAAAACAGAGGCACAGACACAAAAGAGTTGCATTTGAATCTCACATTGGGAACTTGTCTATGCATGGCTGCCTTGCATATTTTTTTTAATTTTTTATGCAATTTAAATGTTTGTGGTTTAGTTCATTACAATTCTTAAAAGAAGACTCTTGAAGAAAAAGTTGGATTTTATCCAGTGACCTACAAAAAGTAATTGCTGTCTTTCCAGACATTCATTAAAAATTAATGACCAGAGTAGTCCAGTAACAAAACTATTCTATTAAAAAGTAGGTAATTTTTAAAAAGTGCACACCACAGATACTTACACTGCTACTCAGGAGGAAAACAAGCCACCTGTTTTGAGAACTGCACTAAGAAATGTAAATTGCAGTAAACAATGCAGTCCCTCCTGTAAGCCTGTTTCTGGTTGTTTTTTTTTTTTTTTGTTTTGTTTTTTTCTGCAGTACACCAAGGTCCAGGAGTTCCCTCCCTGCTCTTTTACAAGCCTCTCCCACCTGGAAAATTGGTTCCTTGGTGTCCAAGCTCCCTTGGATCCCACTGCCTGCCTGGGGGCAGCTGTTCCCTTGTGCTGGCTGCACGGTGCGCCCTGGCAAAGGGCACATGTCCCAGGCTTGAGCTGAGCTCTGTTTCTCAGCAGAAAAGGATTTATACCTTTTTATAAATCAAAAGCCAGATACCAAAGCTCTTGTTTATGCTGGAGTAAGCCCCAGCAGCTCAGCAGGGCATGGAGGTGCTCAGTCTCCATGCACAGACAGGTTTGCCTCTGACCCCTGGGCACAAGCTACTGCTTTTAGGGGACCACACCATCCCTGCTCCCTCCTCCAGTGCCCCAGCAGGCTCCAGCAGCCCCTTCCAGGGCTCCATCAACCTGGGACCAAGCAAAGGGGGTTTGTTTCCCTGCAGGGTCAACAGTGGTGCTGGGAGCAGCAGCTGTGCTACCAGCATGAGCCCTGCTGGCGCTGCATCCAGTGAGTTTTCTCTGGCCCCTGGTGCAGCCCTGCATGCGCTGAGGCACACTCCTGCAGCCGTGCATGTGCTGGGGCACTCTCTTGCAGCCGTGCATGTGCTGAGGCACTCTCTGCACTCTCCTGCAGCCCTGCATGCACTGGGGCACACTCCTGCAGCCCTGCGTGTGCTGGGGCACGCCCCTGCAGCCCTGCATGCGCTGGGGCACGCCCCTGCAGCCGTGCATGCACTGGGGCACACTCCTGCAGCCCTGCATGCACTGAGGCACTGTCCTGCAGCCCTGCATGCGCTGGGGCACACCCCTGCAGCCGTGCATGTGCTGGGGCACACCTCTGCAGCCCTGCATGCACTGGGGCACCCTCCTGCAGCCCTGCATGCACTGGGGCACACTCCTGCAGCCGTGCATGCACTGGGGCACACTCCTGCAGCCCTTTATACACTAGGGCACTCTCCTGCAGCCCTGCATGCGCTGGGGCACAGCAGTCCAGGGCCATCTGTGCTTTCTCTGGGCTAATAAGGGATCAGCAGCTGGCCCTGTCAGCTGGGTCTGCTCTAATAAATTAAGCAGGGCCACATCAGTGGACCTGATTATTTATATTGTTAAATTATTGAAATGCCCTTTGGCTTGCTTTTGGCCAAGTGGTGCTCTCAGACACAGTCCAAGAAGCTGGCTTAGGCCAGGGACTGCTCCCAAGTGTGATGTAGCTGCAGACACCTGTTTTACAGAGTAAGAGAGTTTAATAATATGGACACTGGCTGTTCCATGCCATTTGGTCTCAGTGTCAGAGAGCAGCTTCAGGCAAGCTTCATTCAGAAATCTAGGCATGGCTTTTGGGTACAGATATTCTTTTTGCCAATAGTGGAGCATGAGCTTGAATATCCAGTCCTGAAAAATAAATCCATCTCATGCAAACAATTGGGGGTGTTTTTTCCTCATTTCTGTTTGTTCCTGAAATATCTGTCCTATTTACTTTGAATTTTTTTCCAGCTGCTCATATTACTATTCTGTTTGTAAGAGTCACATGGAGGCATTAGCTTTTGCTCTTAATGTTTTAGAGGGCCTTTTTTAGAAAGGAAAAGTGAGCACTAAAGTTGCAAAAAGAATTTAGGTGTTTTCTTCCATCTGAGTAAATATCCGTAAATAATAGTTCTTTGAAAATCCTGTTTCAAGCACATTATGTATTTATACACCCATTATATATATCTATATATTTATATAGATATATATATATGCATGCACACATAACATTGCTTTCCCATAAAAATGAAAAGCATCTTATGGGCTCAATATTCCAATGAGCACGTTAATGTGCTTACAGATAGTCACAGATCTAAGTTTTTCTTGGATTTCCTTCTGCTTTTTATCTCTCTGTAAATTCCTTTTTCCAAAGGATTAAATATTTCCCTGCAACACAGACATTTTTATAAAAATACATTTAATTTTTTTCTCTCTTGAATCAACCCAAATGTTCAAGCTTTTCTTTCTTGGTTACTGTTTCAAGTCTAAAATGATCTGTGAAAACAGAAGACTTAACACCCACTGTTTCTTGGACAAACTTAATACATTTCTGTATTCCAATCCAGGAATAACAAAAGAAGAGCAAACAGTTCTTCTTGTGTCCTTACTCCCAGCTGGAGCCACAGAATGGTGCATGTTGGAGCTGTGAATATTTTGATAGGGATTTCATCCTTATTTTAGGCATACATTTAGAAAACTTGCAACAATGGGAGAGACTGCATCTTGTCGAGCCACAGTGCAGCATTCTCTTGATACTCACATCTAAGCTTCTTCTTCTGCCCTGACCTAGAGGAAAGTTTCATAGCAAAAACCCTGATGGAGTCATCAAATGACAAACATGGGCTCAGCTTTGGTTTGCTGCATTCCTCCTGGAGAAACTTGAGTCTAAATTACAGTTCTGGGGTGAAAGAGGCCACTTCCTTAAGTTTCCTTGGGTTCATTTGGGAAGGCTAAGGCTTCTAAACGTACCTTCTTGCTCCTAGAGTTCATCAGCAGCTAACAGAAAGAGTTTTCAACAGCCTTCTGATTTTTACCAGGAAGAAATATTGCTTTTCAAGGATGGAATCAAATGTCTAATTTTAGCTTTAGATCTTTGCTTATTTTTCTATGGTATCATATACCTTACTTTCAGTGTGAGAGTGATGTTTGAGACCTTTAGAGAGTACTCTCAGCCCCATGGATTTGGAATTCATCTTGTAGTGCTTCTGCTCTTGGCCATGGCAGCAGTGGAGTGCCAAAGAGCAGTGCTGGCATCAATGCTGAGCTTGAGAATGAGGTTCCATACAGCTCACAAGAGAAAAGCAAAGCAAAGATGTGGATCTCCTTGATAGGGCTGGAGAGTGAAAAATACGGAAGGAGACAAGAAGAAGTTTAAGATCTATGATTGTATGATGCTTTGTATTTGAACAAACAGCCAGTTTAGAATGAAGTGCTTGGAGGGAAAACAAACAAACAAACAAACAAACAAACAAAACCCCCAAAATTTTGGCTTTAAATATTGAGTCATGCTGTGGAAAAAATGTTATTCCTCTGATGGCAAAGGGGAAGAGAAAGAAAGAAAGAGACGCAGAAGGCAGAACAGAGGACTAAGAAGTCATGCTCAACAGAAAATGATAAAGTGAAATCACAGAGTAAATTCCAAATCATAGAATATGCTGAGTTGGAAGGGACATTCAGCTCCTTATGGAAAGCTAAGTGCTTGCCAAGAGGCTTCCAGGTGGTACCGGGAGGAGAAAAGAGGAAATATATTGGGTTTAGATAATTCTGAGTGTATGAAACAGGTGTATGGATTATTTAGGCTGGAGAGAGCAGCAGAGCTTTTGGGAGGCTTGGAAAAAGAACAGTAGTTTTGGAGAGCAGAGATGGGTGCAGGAGCCTTAATTTTTTTTTCTTCCTCCTCCTATTTCCTCCTTAAATACAGGGCTTCCACTTCCCCCTGAGACCTGACCGGCAGCAGAGTATGTTCTTCTGACAGGCAGCAGAGTATGTTCTCTGCCTCATGTGGTGACCTGCTGCTTCCCCAGTCCCCTTACAGACATCCCCACTGCTCACCTGACTGTGCCTCAGCCCCCTGGGCCGGGAAAGGATGGGGCCAGGCAGAGATGCCAGAGGAAGGGCTGGGGAGCCACTGCTTTCTGCTTCTCCTGCTGGAAAAGGCCACATTCTCCAGCCTGTAACTCCTCTCAGAGGACCAGCTGGGACTGTCTTGCCTTTGACAACTCATTTCTGTGCCACTGGCTGCCAGTGTGCCTTTGTCTGGATCCGAGTGCACCAGGGTAAAGGGAGTCATCATCAACTCTAGCAAGATCTGCCACTTTTTAATGTGCAGGTGTGGGGGTTTTGTTTTTTTGGTTTTTTTTTTGGGTTTTTTTTTTTTTTTGTTTTTTTTTTTTTGTTAGTTTCTTTTCCTATCAGCAAAAGTTAGACTGCAGTTTTATGCTCAGGTGTTGAGAAATTAATTTGATCTTAGACTAATGTTAATAGTTCCAAGATTCAGAGGAACACAGAATATGTGCTATAGAAAACTTTGAGATTAAGTTTTGTGGATGAACAAAAATAACTTACCAGGGTGCTTTGGAGACTTAGAATCACTTTATTGTCCAAAGTAAAATCAAAGAACATTATGGTATTAGCAGAAAACAGAAAATGTACTGCTTTTCTCACTGCTTTAGCTTTACTTTAGAATTTCACTGTTTCTTTTAAATTTGCAAGGTAACAGAGACAGTGACTATTGGAGACAATGAACTAACCCAGTTAGCCTAACATCAAGCTGATATAAAGCATCTGATGGTATTTCCATGCCCTGCAATGTGGGTTTGGAAATATTTGAGTTTGATTTTACAGATGGCTTAAAAATAATACCATCCTTCTGTGTAAAAACTGTGTGTTCACCTTAATGTTGTTTTGATTCTTTTGAAATCCTTGGTTCAGCATTGTTACTAACTTCAGATAATAAGGCCTTTTCCAGTTGCTTTTAACAGCTTTCATGACTCCAGCTTAACAAAACATCATGGTTTGGTCATTTGTCCTGAGTTCCCTTTGATTTGAGGTAATATGAGGCATCTATTTCTCCTTTAGTATTTCTAGGTTTCTGCAAAAAGTATTGCCAGCCTTCGTATTTCTGATTTTTTTTCTATTTGGTTATGCTTCTGTGCTTTAAGAAATAACAGTGATTAATTTGTTCTTTACAGAGATTAAAAACCTCTTTCATCTAAGCTCTAAAAGCCAGATTGTTATTTGCACCAGAACTAAGTCATGGACTAAGATGCTATTGTACTTGGTATTTTAAAGTAGGCATAAAAATGGTCTTTGCCCAAAAGAGTTCATGACCCAAGTGCAAAAGGAGAGGCAGTAGATAAAAAAAATTACCTGGGCAGCATGGGGAACTGATAAAATCCCACTGATCCTCATGGTAAGCTGGGCTTGCACACCTTTATGCAGAAAGGAACCTTTGTTTTCCCTAAGACTGTGTGGTTCCAAAATCTTATGGCAAGAGGATTAAAAAGTTCACAAATACAGTTCCAGAACAAGTAGGCATAGACAAAAGCATATTTGAAAACATTTCAAATATCTCTATTATTAAATTAGAAACGCTCCAGACTGGGAGACTATATCACTACGAGGATGGAAACATGGAGCACTCGGTATGCTTTGCAGTGCAACTTTTTTTTTTATTCATCCTGTACCTTTGATAAGACATGCAAACTCCCAGCTTCCTAATCAACATTTGCAATGGGTAGCTAAGAGCTGAAATCTTTAACTGAATCTGGCTTTTGATGGACTAGTGATTTCACAGTACAGTGTGGCAGACACTGTGTACAATGTGATTAATGCCCCTTCTAATTGTCTGACTAGAGGAAAGCTCTTAAAAGTGGTGATGTCCTTTGTCTCTCAATCAACTCTTAGTACAACCTGTAAGCTAGTGGGAAATGTCATCTAACTAAACAGTGAGGTAAGACAATGCAAGATATGGCCTGTACTCGTGACTTTTGCTGTTTTCCAGAGTGAACTACATGTCTGAAAGTTAGTGTTCCATGTCACACTGGTAATTAAGCTCAAATGAGAGAGATCTAGTCAAGTATTCAAAAGGACCAAAGTAGAGTTCAGCTGTTTTTCAGAGAAAAATACCAAAGCCAGTATTTTACACTCAGTCAAATCAGTTGATTGATGCTTCCCTGCTTTATGTGGGTTTGTTGTTGCTCCCTTAAGGATGAAATCATCTGCCCTGCCTGGGCACTTGGCTGGTGCTGTCTGTCTCAGGCTCTGGCAGACCAAATGTATCTGGTGTGCTGGTGATGGGGCCAAGGTCCTTTAGAACTACACTGGGCAATTAATCCACCACAGCTGCAACACAGCAATTGTGAAAGGAAAGCTAATACCCTCTAAAAATTAGCAAACCTGAATCTTATGGAGCAGTATCCAAGAGCCAAGCATAAAATTACCTAAAGATTAGAGATGATAATAATTTAGTGGGTTAGTCTAGGAAAAAACGTTTGGAACAAACATAGAAAGATTTGCTGTATGGTTTCTAGTTACTAGAGGGAAAGAAATGCTTATATGTTTATATGGGATTAGTGGCAAATTTAGAGTGACATCTTTACTTCAACTTGCAACTGTTTGGGAGTAATTAAAGAAAACAGCTATGATTCTAATATTTTTGCAAATATACATTGTGATTTTTATTATCATATCTGTAGGCTTGACATCTCCCTAGATAAAAAATCCTGAATAAATTAGTGAAGCTTATGAAACAGGCTCACAGGTGATGACTTCTTAGCTGTACTTCTAGATATTTTTCTCATCTGTTCAGGAACACAGGCAATATTCTTCGAGGTACTCAATAACCCCAAGAGCTTGATTTTTTTCTGATTAAAAGCTGTATCCTGATGTAACAAGCTGGCTCTATTGTCAGACATTGCAAGGCTCACAATCAAGTCTGTTAACTCCCTTTGAATTGGGAGACTGACATCTTTCAGAATGAGATGTGCTGATCAAAGTTCTGGAGTGCAGGCAGATACAATTATTGCATTTTCCCCAATGCTCTTGTAGATCTTGTCTACACAGGGAAGGTGACAGAGCGTTTTCCATCTGAATTTTTCAAACAGGAAAAGGAAGCCATCATTCCCCAAACAGCAATGGTGGTTTTGTTTCTGTTAGCAAAGTCCCTCACCTGTGTAGGTCTTTGTCTGCTAGAGGTCAGGGTTACAATGAGAGGCAGAGCAGTGATAGAACAAACAGCCTGAGTTTGTCTTGGTGGTATATCTGACATGTCACATACCATGGTGATAATAAATGACGTTTATTAATGTTGCAGCACACAGTGAAACAATTCAAAGTAGGCTCATCTCAAAAGACAAGATTTAGTTGGTTGTCAATATCCTGTTGAAAACAGAGGTTCTAAACGTGAGGCCAAGCTGTTTATGGGTTGGCAGAGGCTAGTCTAATTATATTTTTATTTTTAAGCTTGTCTTTTGTGGTGACTTGATCTACTAGGTTGTGGCATGGAGTATTTCCAGTTCCAGATACAATAGAGCAGGGTATAATTTGTGTGGTTTATGGACCTGGATTGCCTAAAGAACATCAGTTTTTTAATGTGCCTAGAAGGCACAGATTCTGCAGTGACTATTTACTGAACTGCTGAACCTTCACAATAGTTTCATTTCCATCAAATGATGCTGAAAGCTTTCTAGCTTTTTTTTAACTTTTCTACTGCATCCTTCCCCCAAGACTAACATTCATGAAGAGGACTGCACAGAGTGTAAAAATGGAGCATCTGTGATAGCTGATCCTGAAGTCAGCAACCAAAAAGACAATGAGGCTATCTCATATGAAGTGGACCCAGCTGACAAAGCAGATTGATTTTTTTTTTAATATTATAGCAAGTAATATTTTTGTTTAACACAACTTTTCACAATGTAGTTGTTATGGAACTATATGTATCTAGTAATTTCCAGAAAGATGAAAATTGAAAAACAGGCAGATTGCATGCTTTCAATTTCAACTTGAATGCTTCTCCTTTTCGGTTATGACCACAAGCTATAAAGAATATATTTATCACTGATGTTTTTGGGAAGTGTAAAAGAGAAATGAGCCCCTCCTCAGTGTCTTTGAAGCACAGTGCTTCTGAAGAGCAAACAGGGAAGTTCTTATGTCTGTATAAGTCAGGGACAGCCAGTTGTGAGTTACTTGACATCACAGATTTGAAAACTCCACTGAAGAATACACCAGGAAAAACAGGGAGACATCAATAATTTATGAATCAGGATGAAGGAGCAATGCCCAGAGTGCTTAGGAAAATATGCTTGCTCAGTACCTTACTGGGCAGCTTTACTCATAGGCCAAGACCCCAGAGAATTTCAGTTTGATGGAACTTCTGGAAACCTGTGTCATTCTGCATCTGAGCAACTCAGTCCTTGGAGTGCTTTATTATAGGAAAAGGCTTGGGAAAAGCTCTCAGAGAGCCAACACCCCAGTGATTTGACTCCTGATTTATGATGTGCCAGCTCCATCTAAGTAAGGCTGAAGACATGCTGACCTGTGATGTCCACAGAATCACTTAGGATGCATGTGACTGAATGCTCCCTAGGCTGCTGTCTTTGAAAGGCTCTGTAGGGAACTTAACCTGGGAAAATCCTTCTGAGGACATCTCTATGTTGACAATTCTCTGCACAAATATTTAACTGTGCTTACTATTCTCCAAAGAAATCCAGCTTTTCCCAGATGGTTCCTTTCCTTTGGGAGAAACCTATCCACATGAGAAATAGTGTTCTTGGATGGGTATAGAGCATGAAGTCTGCCCTACTGGACTGAATGGAGTAGGATGAAAGGACAAGGCATGCACATGTTCTCTGCATCACTTACAAGCTGGTGCCTACAGCAGTGATTTATTCAGTAATGAGCTAAAAAAAGAAAGGGAGTATATCTTTGCTCATTACTTTGAAGCAATTGAAATTAATTTTGCTAATAAATTAAGTATGTCTAAGTGTTAGAAGCCTAAGAGAGTAGAGAATGACAAGTAATTGTGAAAGGCTTGTGGAAAACGTGGGGATTTTCCCAGTGGAAGTGGATCTAAGCATCCTAGTAGTGCAAGAAAACTATTCTGGGGGAAAATCTATGGCTATAGTCTTCTTTCCCTATGCCAGCTCTTCTACAGAAACTCTGTTTTTTACTTCTCACTGTGCTATGTGGGACTTAGTGTCTCTGTCATTAGTATCATCCTAACCGATTATTTTCTTGTAGGGATATTTTTATTCAGAACCTGTCTTGCTTTCCCCTCAGCAAGTCAGTCTGGGTCAAGATGAGATGATGCAAGAGGTAACATCCCCTTATAATTTCCTCCAAGAAATACCATGAGGGAAGAAGTTCCCCACCTCTCTCTGCCTTTCCCACCAACTCTCTGACCTGGTTCATAAAGTGGTCCATGACCACTTGGTTGGACACAGATGTGGGTCATGCCACAGAGAGTGGCATTTCATTAGTGGCATTTGTCCCAAGAGTCTGCAGAACTAAAGTAGGTCTCAATTACCTTAATCCCCTCCCTTAAGACATTTGACCCTTCCAGCAGCATTCTCTCTCTTTTCTGTACTTCTTTTTGCCCATTGATCAATAGTTATAATGTGTCACTGATTTCTCATCATTAAATGCTGAAGGACACTACAACTCTGTCTTTTTCTCATTATCTTTCATTTGTACCATTTTGTTCTCTTCTATCCCTCTGCCACCTTCATTTTCTTTCTCTTCTCCTCCTGTGAGTTTCCTCTTTCCAAATGCTGCCTGACTTATCAGTGCGGTGTCTGCAGCCAACAATACTATTTGGATATCGTTTGTTCTTTACAGACACCTCCTCTCTGATCTCCAGACTGGTGTCCTTGTTGCCTTCTTCCCTGTTGTGCTTGGCAGACTACAGCAAAACTCCAGCTGGGAGCCTGATTTAAGTTTAACACCATGCTTATTCGTTATTCTTTCACTCTGGCTGCAACTCTAACATTGTACTCTCTATTGCCATTTTTTTTGTAGCTACTGTGAGCCTGAGAGATAGAAGTGGGGTGTTTCTACACAGTAATCCTATTATCTAGTGAAGTTTTATATGCCTAGCATGTTTTTGTTGAACAGCCTTTCTCTCATGTCTTTCCTGGCTGTTCAGGAATGCTTCAGATCTCTTCTGTGCTTAATGTCTGCTGCGTGCTTACCCTGGGAATGGGGCTGCCAGAGGGCACAGAGAGACTGGAGATGTCCAGGTGCCTGACAAACTGAATTAAATAAAAATACAAAGGAAGTGTATGGAAATGGCATATAAATCACTCAGACCCTTATCAAAGCCTGCACCCCCATTGCAGTTAATTACAGGATTAAAAAAAAAAAGATAGGTCTAACAAAGCAAGCTCTTGATTAAACCTAATCACACCTCTGCTCCTTGGTAAATGTGATGTGCAGGAATTCTGAAATTTGCCTAATTGCATTTGGATACAGATGTGTCTTGTTTCCCTCCACCCTTAGCTTGCTGCTACATGAGTTCTAAACCCAGAAAACTTATTCATAGGTGGGATGTGGCTACTGAGGGCCTTCTGAAGCTAAGGAACAGGTAGAGGAACATGTGCCCTCTCAAGTACTTGAACACACACTTGTATGTATAAGTATGTATATAAATGTCCATAAGTGTACATGTCAATATATGTCTGTAGGGACTGAGTGAAGCACAGGCAAATGGATGCCAGCATTAGTTTCAGGCAGGTGAGGTTGGTGGTGATCAGATGGTTATTTTGTTTATGCACTTATTGTTTATTGCAATTATTTTGTTTATGATTACAGACTATCTCGGTATCTCTGCCACCTGTTGCTCCCAGACACTGAGAAAAGTGGCCTACATCTTTTTCTGGCACAGAAATGACAAGTGAGGTAGAGGTCAGAAAGGTTGATAAGAAGGTGTCACAGGCTCCAAATGACTTTTGGCTTTTGAAACACAGGTCCTTATTTAGAAGATTAAATGAAAAACTTGCTGGGATGTGTAATGAGAGCTTTGCTTTTTCATCATCTGAAAGAGGATCATGGCCATGAATGGTTGATTTGAAATGATGCCAATATAAAGAATAAATACATATTGATATTATATTATAAAGAATAAATACATTATTGTTACAATAATACAATAATAATAATAATAAAAGCAATATTATTATAGTAGTAAACTTATGACAAGCACTTTGTGTGTATATTACAGGAATTGATGCAGGAATTGTGCTCGTAAAAGGCCATGTGAGTATTTAAATGTCAACATAACTTTTTAAACTAATATGACCAGAAAGAGATAGAGTAGGTAAAGTTGATAATTATAATAAATAGTACAGGACACTTTAAACAGAGACCTGTTTGCAAAATGTTGACAACAGTAAGCATATTAACCCTCAACTCCATTTGTTTATTGTTACCTTAGGTGTAATGAATGCTGTGTAACAGCAATGATAAATTGCTCTTTAAAATGATCTGCTTGTAAGCATGCAGTTAGGCTATGCCAAAGAAATAAACCTAACTCATGTTTAAAAGCTTGCTTTTGGTAAAACATATATTTTAGATGAAGTCTATGAAATTTCTAATTGTACTTTTATTACCTGTTTGTGAGTATTGGTATAACCCAGTCACATTTCCCCTGTTTTGTTTTTTTTTTTAAATAACAAAGGCCAGACAGTGGCATTGTTTTGTCAATTCTTCAGGACCTTTGAGGTTCAAGAATGATAATAAGGACAAAAAAAAATCCATAGGAATGTGCTCCTAACAAGAATTAGACTTAGTTGAAATAACTGTTGATATTGGTTTGACACACCTTGCTAGAAGCCACATAATTTTTTAGCAAGATAAAGAAACAGCTTGGTACTTTAGCATGAGACTACCCATTTTCTTGATTTGGATGATAAATTAACCATCAAAATGATAAATGAACCATCTTCTATCTATGCAGTAGCTCTCTGTTAACTCTTCCTTTAATAAAAGTGAATATTGTGTCAAGATAACAAGTACAGACTTCCTGAGATAGAGCAAAGTACATTCTTCAAATGTCTGTATACTTAAAACAAGGTCTATGAGAAGCAAGATGGTCTATTCCTCACATTATCATCTGCTCCTTCACAATGAAAGAAAATTCTGTAAAATGGAAAATGAAGGGCTATTATAATATAAAGGATAAAATGTGTTATAAAATATATTTTAAAAATCAGAAATAAGAAAAGCAGACAATTTTATAATCTAAAAATTGCCTATTTTTCTCCAATATATTTTATAGATCTCCTTTATACTTAAACTGACATGATATAGTATTAGTTATGTTTATTTTTGGCATACAAAAAGTATAAATTTCTTTCAGTAGAGGACCAAAATATGTATTTCAAAATCCAAGTCCTTTAAACAGTAATATGTACAGTAAATGCCATATTTCAGGTCTTTTTTCTATAATCATTTCCAATAAGTCAGGAGTCCAGGGAATTTTTGTCTCTGGAAAATAGAGCAGATGTTGTTTCACCCACACCTAGATATGTCAAGTTTAAAAATAAGCAATTGCAAGGCAAAAACTTTAAAGACTTAAATTCACATTAATACTGGGAAGAGGAAAGAACTATTCCTTTGTCTATTGCTTTGGAGCACATGGAAAATCTCCAGAGATGACTGAGATAAATTTCTGCAGGAAAAGTGTCATTTGTCACTGTTTATGACCTTTTTTCCCCCTCTTTCTTGAAATCCCTTTTTAATATCCCATTAAAAATCATAAAAGGTTTGTTCCTCATGGTAGCAGACCAGTCTGCACTCAGCACAGCCCCACAGGACTCAGAAGAGCACCTTGAACTACACGGGGCTTTTGTCATTCATTTGCTATGAGCAGGCAAAATTGATGGTTTTGTTTTACAAAGAAAAATGTTTTTCTATTTATGCATGCCATAAATATACCAGTGCTGGAACAGTGCAGTCCTCTTAGGTGCAGAAAATATTTGGCACATCTTAATTGCAAGAATGTGATATTTTTTGTTGAGATACAACTAGGACTTGGGCCTCAATATCCCATTACTAACAATAAAAAACACAGCTTTAAGCAAATCGATTTCACTGCATCTTAAAATACAACCTTCTGACAGAAAGGTGGCTGCTTCTACAGACCTGGAAACAAGCCTACCTAATTTTTATAACTGCCTGTATGTGTATAAATGCTTCTGTTTTAATATGCTGCCCCAGGCCTTGGGGTTCATGTTCTGCTTATAGGCTTATTTTTCTAATTGCTGAATCGCAGAAATTTTCTGTGATTCACTTGGAGTGGGTAAATGCTTTTGGAATAGGTTTTTGTTATGAGTAATGCTTTTAGTGCTGCACTTAAGACAGCAGTCACATTGGGAATATAATTGCTTAACTCTTTAATTTTTTTTTTTCTTTTTTGATAGCATAAATTTTCATAAAGTTTGAGTAACTTCAGGGAAAAATCAGGAAAAAAAAGCCCAAACCAAATCCCAACACCCTTTCTCTGGACTATGTGAAAAGTACAATTCTTGAGAACCTTTAGGGCTGTTTGCAACAGTGGGCTTTGAATGTGAATGCCATTGTTCAGCATTCTGTGTTTGTTTTGTAAGTGCATTTTGCTTAGATATAGGTAAAAAGTAAGTTTTGAACTGTAAGTCTTCCCTTTTAGCAAGACCTTGAAGGGTGAGCTGCCCCCCTCAGTCTGCAGGGGACACTGTCCTGAAAGGCAATCCTGACTTCTTTCCAGTATAAGCATTTAAAAGGATGACAAAGAAATTCTTACATCTACAAGCAAGGCAAAAATATAAAGGGACCCCCCCAGCTTGGTTCCATGTATACCCTTTGCATCCATGCCTTCAGGATTATGTGTTGGTTTAAATTCTTAGAAGCTTGAAACAAAGCACTTCTTCATTTGGGCTGCTGCAGCTCGCAGACTGACAAGTAGCCAACTTGTATGGTGCCTCTGAATCCTTCAGACACTGAACACATAGAGCTGCTGAGGAGGGAGCGTTGTTCTGCAGGATTTGTGGAGTTTTTGGTGGAAAATGCACCATCATTGAATTTAATAAATTTCTTTGGCTGTGGGTTTTGTTTTGTGTCATTTTTTCCTTTGTTTTGTTTTGTTTGTGTTTTGGGTTTTTGTTTGGTTTTGTTTTTAATAATAAGTGTACTTTTTACTCTAGAGGAGAATGACCTGCTGGAAACAGCATATGGTCTTCTTTATATCAGACACAAGATGTGGTTTATTATCTCTGAAGATAAGGGGTACACCATCAGCACTCTTTGGGAACATAAGTGAAAGTCTTCTATGATGGCAGGAGATAGAGTGCTGTAGTTTTTTTATCAAAACCCATCTGCCAATGCTTTTGAAGCATAGGGTTCTTTTCTTGTGAGAACAGAGAACTGCCCCATTGCATAACAAAACTAAACTTCCATAAGAAATGCATTTTTATACCTTTCTGATATTAGGTTTTCACCTTGGACAGAAATTATATATATGTATATATATTTGTCTATATCTATCTAGATATATATATATGCATATTTAGGTATATATTTATGCATAGACATATAAAAATGAGTACACAGATTTGAACTGTACATGGGAATATTTTGAATCTAAAGGAAGCTGCAATGAAACACATTGTTAAATCAGATTTCATTTCTTGTAGCTGTCTCCTTCTTCCCTTTGACCTTTAATGTCATCAACACAGTGCTTGCCATGACTTAATGTATATCTGTGCCTCATTTACTGGTGTTTACAGAAAGATTTTCTTCCATGGCTTGGCCACACTTGTGGCAGACACCATTGGCTGAGACTTTCTGGCTCCTGCCAGTCCAGGATCCAGCTTTGATTTCTTGTTTCCAAAAAAATGCTGAGACCCAGTAAGCTCACAATAACTTTTCCCCCTTTTTCCCTCATTGTGAAGAGGCTGCAGTTGTGATCAGGCTGCTCTGCCTGGGTCAGCATCCACTGCCAGCCTGTGGCTGCCCAGCAGAGCCAGGCCCCCTCTCCTGGGAGTCACCTTGCTTCTCTAGAAAACTCCAGTCAGGGGACATTTTATCAGGTTTTAAAAAGTATGCTGGAGGTAGTTCTGATGCCTTGAATGTCAATATAAAATGCTTATCAAGGGGCAGATTGCAAGTCAGATTACTTGTTGATTAATTAATTTTCCTTAATTAAATTAATTAATTGCAATAGGAACAGCTGCTAGACTTCACAAGGGCTGGAGTTATTGTAGTACTGGAATAAATTGGAGTATTAACCCTTTGCTCTAGCACAGGACAGGGAGTATTTAAATGTGTCCTGTGAAAATGAAAATGTACTGCATGCAAGACACGTAGGTTCCAAAGAAACAATTTTTGGAAATTCCCAGGAGCAGGATATGAAAAAAAGTTGAAACAAAATAAGAATGTAGCATTTAAAATTCCTTGCATTACTAAGGCAGCATTCTCCCACCTCTGTAAAACAGTCTGCATTTCCCTGCTCACCCCTCTTTTCCAGAAACAACCACTGGGCAAAATAAATCACAGAATCACAGAATTAACTACGTTGGAAATGACCTTGGAGATTGTCAAGTCCAGCCTACCACCTAACACCATCTCATCAACTAAACTGTGGCACTGACTGCCATGTCCAGTCTTTTTAAAACACCTCCAGTGATGGTGACTCCACCACCTCCCTAGGAAGCCCATCCCAATGCCCAATCACTCCTTCTGTGAAGAACTTTTTCCTAATGTCCAGTCTAATCTCCCCCTGGTGCAGCTTGACGCTGTCCTCTCATCCTGTCGCTGTTGCCTCAGAGAAGAGGTTGACCTGCACCTGACTACAGCCATCTTTCAGGGACTTGCAGAGAGTGATAAGGTCTCCCCTGAGCCTCCTTTTTTTTCCATTCTAAACACTTCCAGCTCCCTCAGTCGTTCCTCATAGGGTTTGTGTTCCAAGCCCCTCACCAGCCTTGTCTCTTCTGGATGCGCTCAAGCATCTCCAGGTCCTTCCCAAACTGAGGGGCCAAAACTGAGCACAGCACTCAAGGTGCTGCCTCACCAGTGCTGAGTACAGGGGGAGAATGACCTCTCTGGTCCTGCTGGCCACACCGTTCCTGATACAGGCCAGGATGCCCTTGGCCTTCTTGGCCACCAGGGCACACTGCTGGCTCATGTTCAGCTGCTGTCTACCAGGTTCCTTTTGCTGTCCAGCCACTCTGTCCCCAGCCTGTAGTGCTGCATGTGGTTGTTGCAGCCAAAGTGTAGGACCCTGAACCTGGACTTGTTAAACCCCATATTGTTGGATTCAGCCCATCCATCCAGCCTGTCCAGGTCTCTCTGCAGAGCTCTCCTACCCCCCAGCGGATTGACACTTTCTTCCAGCTTGGTGTCATCTGCAAACTTACTGAAGATGGACTCAGTCCCCTCAACCACATCATCAATAAAGGCATTAAACAGGACTGGGTCCAACACTGGTCCCTGGGGGACACCACTAGTGACTGGCTGCCAAATGGATGTAGCAACATTCATCACCTGGATGCTCTCTCCAACATGCCTCCATGCAGCTGTGGCTACTTTCTCTTGGATTCCTTATCCCAGCAGTCATCCAGGATGAGATAAAACATGGATTCCAGCCCCTTGCCTCTTTTCTCCTGGTGTCACAACACTTGTCAGTGCCTATCTTGTTCCTCATTCTTCTCTCATCTCCTCAGTCCCTGACCTTCCTACTGCAAAGTGCTCAGGGAGCCTCCTCAGGTGCCTACACAAGAGCTCATATACCTTACTCCTGGTGCAGGAGCAAAGGAGGGATCATCTTTGGGTTCAGTTTGGCCTCTCTTCTGCAAGGACTCCCCAGCTAATAGGGGTCTCCCATATGATTGGTTTCCCAAATCCCTATTCTGTGTGGATTCTCTGTTTCCAACAAAACAGTCTCCATCAGAAATGTTCGGGGTTCATCACCTCAGTATGGGGTCTGTGATTTAGCAAGGACAGATTTTGGATGGCTTTTCATCTCTTACAGGTCATTGATCTGTGTTTCTCCTGCATGGACCCTTGTTTTTATTTCACCACAGACCTTGATTTTGCCTGCTGCCCAGCCAGGGGAGCCTGGCATATCCCTTATGTCTGAGACAGTTCTTGTGTTAAGCTTTTCTGGCGTTGCAAATATTTATACAGCATCTCTCAGGTGAATTTTTCATGCAGTCTTGGGTAACATCTCCACCTCCTCTACAAGGGCTGTTTATGCAAAATTCCTCCTTGGGGAAAATCCCCCTATGCTGAGGAAATTCTGAGCTCCCTCTGCAAGTTTTACTTCAGTTATAATATGGATTTGATCCATCTCCTGTGCAATGGCTGTCATGATCAGGGATGCCCTTGTGAATGCTTTTCTCGCTCAACTGTTTTATCTGATTTCTCCTTGGAGAGAATCAGATGAATTCTCTGATTCTTCTCCTCAAAGCTGTATTCACTCTGACAGTCTTCCCAATACCATACCCTGGGGAATTTTAATTTTCAATTGTCTCAATAATCTGTGTATGTGTTTTAATTGCATGAAAATTTTCGCTTGTACGTCCCAGTTCTTTTTGCTCAGTGTATGCACACAGTGGAGAACACAGATTTCCATCAAGTTCCAGTCAAAGGAACTGCAAAAAACATATGCATCCTGAAAATTTTCCTCCAGTCCCTGCACACCTACTCATCCAAATCCATGTAGGCTTCACTGATGCTCAAAATACTCCAGAAAAATCAGCAAATGAGATAAGAAGAAACAGGATGTACTTCCAGTTTCCAGATGAAGTCTTGGGGAGAAAAAATGGCAAGGTTACTACTAGAAGTATTTATGATCATTAAAAAAAACAGTAGGAGGCTGAAGAAATTTGACTGAGTTTCTGCTGCAAGAGGAAAAACAGCCATAAGCAACCCAGAAGTCCTTTCTTACCTCATCAGGGTATCACTTTCATGGTCCACAAATTCTATATTCAGATTCTAGGGATCTAATGTTCCTAGTCAAATGTCACAACTAATTTATTCCCACAATTTCACTTTTAATCCAGTGTCTCAGCAGCCAAACAGTGCAACTTGAGCTTGGTTTGCATTGAGGGACTGTTAAAGGGATAAAGGCTGGTTTTGGTAATTTGCTGAGATCACTGGCATGGGGGCAGAGCTGATGAGGGACAGATTTCTTTGGGTTTCCAGAAGGAGAACTGGAGGTCTGAAAACACAGAAGCCGGGCTGGGTCCATTACCAGCAGTTATTCTGTAGTGCTGTTTATGCAGCCTGATCAACTGCAACATTTTGGGCAGTGGCTTTTTGAGATTATTCACCTTTGGTATCTAAAATGAGAACTTGAGCTAAGTGTTTAAATGCCTTTGATGATCAATGGAGGAAACAGGCATAACTGGGTCAAGATTAAAAGTGTGCACTGCAAATGTCCAAGGACTTTTGGATAAATCCCTCTTGCTGTTATTTTCACATGCAGAGAGTCCGTCCTTGGTTAGAGAGTCCATCCTTGGTTTGCAAGTAAAAAGCCCACCCTGGCTGTGAGATAGCCCATGCCTATTTATAACTGTATCTGTTTTATAAAGACATCAGGAAATGAATGTTCTGTTCCCTGGACTGTTGGTGTAGCTGTTGTGCATGACTGGTCATATGACCAACTTTGAGCGATCACTCAAGCATTTAAAAGAACAGTTTATGGAAAATGAGATGCTCTGATGAAGAATACCCTGAGGACAGAGAGTTGACATAAACTGAACAAGCAGCCCCGCTTGTCTCACCAAGCTGTGCCAATCCCATTTAACCCCAGAGGGTTCTTAAACTTGGGATCAGGAGAACTGTGGCTGGGGGTTGTTAACCAAAGCTGATGAAAGGTGAAGGGGGTGTCAAAACCAGGAATCCAGAACACAATAACAAGATTGTGGTTAGAGAGACAGAGACAGATCCACTTCAGGCCTTCTTCCACTGTTCTGCCAAATGTAAACATTGGGCTGAAATTTTTCGTTTCTCAGCTCTTCACTCTCTGCTATTTCTCACCCCCACTTTGCTTCCCTATCCTTCTCTTTCACTGTTTTTTTTCTGTGGTACATAAAGATCACAGAGGGGCTGAACAGATGGAATCATCTCACCTTTTCTGGTCTGTTCAGTCCTTTTGTGGTTTATAAACAGGCTTGAGGCTGTTATATGATAAGGCTTGAGGAACCTGAAATAGACCACCCATCAAAGCCAGGTTTCTGTGTAATTCAGACAGACCCTTGCCTACACCACCCTGCCCCTACCCAAGTCCTGCACTTGGCTGGGTGTCTCCTTTTGAGCTGCCTGTTCACTTCCCTTTAGGCCCTGCTGCGGGACACAGGCCTGGGCAGGAGTCACAGGAGTCATTTCTAAGGCACCTTCATTTGAGGTTGTCCCAGTTTGTGCAGACACCTCTGGTACAGCTGCCAAAATTCAGCAGACAAGGAGAAAATAACACTGACTGCCTTAAATGCCATGGGAGACAAACCCATAGGGCGATTTTTCAATAAATCTTAATTCTGACTTTTGTATTACCCTCTGAATTCTGACTTTTGTATTACTCTTTCCATGCGGTTACTGAACCGCATGGAAAGTGCAGGCATTCTACTCAGTTTAAAACTAGGTGACTGGATTTTAGTCTATGGACACAAGGGTTAGAATATATGCCTTTACATTCTTAATACATCTAAATGCTTTTGCATCCAAGAAAAGTGTTCTTGTTGACTTTTTTTTAAATGCAGTAGTAAAAAACATGCAGACATTAGAACCACAATATAGGAATATAAATACTTTTCCCAGAAAGATTTTTTTCAATTTTTTTTGACAAAACAATAGTGTTTTACTGGTATTCAATAAGTCTAAATTAAGCTCTTTATATAAAGTGAAGTTTCATGGAGCTCAAGTGAAGCTCTTTCTGTTTTAGGAGAATTAGCCTACTGGCTGTCAGCTTCAGGCAAGTTCCTATTCTTCTTGGATTTTTGCCACTTTCTCTCTATCTCCTCTTTAAGCAATTTGTCCTTTTTGTAGTCCCCCTGGTCCTTCATAGCCTGTAATGTAAAAGATTCTTTTTTCTATTTCATTGATCATTAAGAGCAACTAAATATTTAGCTCAAGTGTGTGTTTTGGATCCCAAAAGTTAATACAGTTAATAAACCTGTTGACAACTTCCATGTTTCACCTTTTCCTGGGTAGCTTTACTTTGGCTATCATCTCCGCCATCCATAGGTTCATATATCACAGTGTGCTGGAGCTGAACCAGTGTGGTACCTTCAGCACCAGCACTGGGACAAATCCCTCTCTTCACAGCTTTTCTCTTTCCTTCTTTGTTTTGTTTCACAGCTCTTTTCTACTCCTGACTTGGACCTCTTAATGGCAAAAAGGAGAAAGAGAATGAATTAGCTCACTTGGTTGAAGTTTGATTCCTCTTAATTGCAGAAGGAAAAGCAGTGTTTGTTTTGTTTGAAAAGGTAGTTCCAGGTTAAAGACTGTCCCTTGACAGCTGAAGGGGAGTTCAGCTGACAGCAGCCTTCTGTATCGGTGCTTTTTGTCCAACCCTCTGTGGTCAAAGGAGAAAAGTGAGCAATTCTCCTAATCCTGAAGGAAATATCTAAAGCAGATGGTGAAGTCCCCCAAATTAAAATCATGTTAAAGTCTGGAGTTATGTGAGATCATATCACCTCAGCAGTCTTTAACAGTCTTACAGAGAGGTTGCATTCTACAGGAAATTTTAAAAATAGTAACGTCAACAGCATCTGAGCAGGTACAAATTCCTTCTTACTGGTTACCCTGTTGCTCAGTGTTTGAATTTCTCTTGGGCTAGACAAGCTGTTTCATTTTGCCTGAGGTAAATCTCTCTGGTGCCTGCTAGTGCTGTCCTGTAATGGCACCTAGAAGATGTTGATGATTTTCCTCTCAGCACATTGAGTTTATTTCTTTCACCTCTGTCTGAACTTTGTCCAGACTGAATCAGAGTGCAGTCTGCTTTGTTTTTACCATCTATGGCTCCTACCAAAATGACATTTTGAGGCAAAGTTCACTCAAAATGTGACACTCAGAAGTTTTTATGGAAATTGTCAAAACCTCTATGGAGCTCTTCCCTAGAGGACTCAGCCTAAATGCTCATGTTAGATTGGAGCCTTTCAGACAAGTGCTTCTCATGCATAGTGCTGCTTGCTGAAAGGACATCAGGGTCTCCAGAGGAAAGGAAAAAATTGAACCAAATCCTGTCAGGGTGGAGTATGAAGGAGCCCCACTGATTTTCTATGTTTTAAACAGGGTTTAGCTGAATCCTGCTGGCAGAAATACTGAATACTACTGGTGGAATAAAAGATTTCTCAGAATGGTGGAATAAAATCAAGGTGAACTCTAATCCACTGGCTGAAAGGGGCAGTAGAAAATAATCTGGTACTGATAGCAGAGAAAGGAAAATACAGATGAACTTTTGCGTTAAAATTTGAAGCTGGGTGTTTTGCACTTGCATCTTCTATTACTTGGAATTCCCTATAATTAATCTGCTCCAAAAAAGAAACAAAGAACAAAACCCAAAAATTAAAAAAACCCCAAAAATCCAAAAAATCAAGTTTATTTTTGCTAGGCAAGAAGAGCATCTACAGGGAGGTACTAAAGTAGCACCTGTATTCCTGGCAAAGTCGGAAGCCAACAAGAAATATATTTTCTAGCTCAGCCACCAGGTTGTTGAAGAAGCATGGGGAAATGGAGCTGAAGAGAGGTTAAGTAGGGATACAGTACATTTATAAAGCACTTGATAGGTGTCTAAATGCTAATAGCAGGTTGCTGCATGGCCCGTGGCTTAGGTGGCTTCCTCTTGCTTTCTGCCTGCCACCACCCTGCAAGAGGGCATCTTGTCTCTGCTCAGGAAGCAGCTGAATAGCCTCTTGCCTCCAGTTGCTTTTTTCTGCCTTGAGTGTTGAGACTGGAAAAGTCAAAAACTTTTGTGCCTTTTGGACAGGAGAGCTTATTTCTTGCCAGCACCTCATGAAATGCATTACCTGACTTGCGCAGTACGCTGATCTTCTCTAGAGGAGCAGGGGAAGTTGCTTAACCTAAAGCTGACCAGAGGGAGAAAGGTTTCTCAGAAGGGTCTGTATTCTCCTGGCTCTGTCTGTGCACAGCTGTAACCATCTGTTTTTCAGAAGGGCTACTGTAGTTTAGAGGGGTGAGATTGGGAAGTCACATTACAGTGTGGACCCAGATATGGACAGACAATTCTGAGGTCTGTTTTACTTTACCTTGTCCCTGTGTCTTGAGTATGATCCTGCCCATCTTGGATGAGCCAAAGACATTTGTGTTTGCTTCTCTCTTAAACACCCACAGAAAACTCAGAGCAAGCCTCTGAGTTGGCACGCTGTGAGCACTGAAGGTCTATCCTCCTATTTTTCAGGCAGGACTTTGGAAGAGTTTGTGTATTTGTCCAGACTGGCATATGTCTGGTGAGCTGCAGACACACCTTGAGCTGGATGGGTGTGTTCTGTGAGGACAGCAAAGCTAAAACTCACAGTCACCATCAGACAGCCTCTGAGTGCAAGTGTGAGCTGCAGGGCTTGAACCCTCAGGTCTTGAAAGCACAGGCTCAGCTGCATGCACAAACCACCTATAGCAGAGAACAGCCAAGTCTCCAAAGCCTTGGATTTGTTGCATAAGCAAAGGGCTTATTCATAATTTCTTAGCAAATGTTTGCAGCACCTAGATGTGAAGGAATACTGGCAGCACAAAGATCATGGTAGGGCCAGCACACTGTGCCAGAGGAGCTGTCAGAGCTGAGCAGCCTTCCTCAGGCATGAGCCCTTCTCAGATCCTAGGGGATATTAGTCAGAACACCGGGACTCCTGGATTAGGATGCAGACTCCAGCACAAATAATCTGCATATTTGTCCAAAACAATTATTTAGTTAAAGGAGTGTGAAAATAACTAATTAGAAGTGACTGTCTATTTTAGCTCATGACCATCACTAGTATAATGAGGACTGATGTTACTCAAGTATCTAAATTCCTCTGAGTTTTTGTTTCCTTTTAAAAAGCCTTTCTATATATTTATTTTTGGTGCTTTTGTTATCAAATTTTGTTTGCCAGCTCTAGGTAAAAAAACTCTCTTTAAAGATTATCTGTTTACAAAATCACATACTGATATTTCTGTACTCTTATCAGAAGAAGGGTACGGTGTATTTGCTCTACTTTATCAGGAGAATCATAAACCAGCAGCTGTTATTAAAGCTGAATAAATACGCTGGCAGTGCTGCAGCTGGAAATCAGACTTTAAAGTATTCAACTCTTGGTTTTATTGCTGAGACCTCAGCTGAATAGAAATCTTTATGAAAATTTCTGTATGGAGAATTCTAGACTCAAGTTCACTGACACTTGGCGACAGAATCCTCTAATGCCTCTAACTTTGCAGAGACGGTCAGCAAACATTGCCTATCGTCTCATGGAAATTGAGTGTGTACCTAATTTCATTGTTAATTACTGACACTAAATTAGGTGGGATATATGGAGGAGAGCCAAAATTCATTTATGTTAATTTTATCATCAGCTTTTTGTTCTTTTCTCCTGTCATTCAGAGATATCCTATCACACAGTACACCTTTTCCCATGAAGAAGAAGTAAGGAAAGAATTAGTAATGTATAATTTCTCTTTAGACAGGTCTTTACCTTCAGGGATGCTACTGGTACCTGATTTTCTGCCCAGGTTAAGGTCTCCCTCATCTTCCTTAAAGGTTTCTGTAACAGCAGCTCTCCATTTATCCACTGATCTCTTGGAAACAGTCCTTTTAGGAATCTTCTTATTCATTCAGGCTATTCAAATAATTGCCTATACTAATAAATGGATTATCTAGATTGTATTACATTGCATGCTTGTGTCTCACATCCTTAGAAACAAATCTGCTCTGACAGGAGAGAAGTCAGGAGGTTATTTTTAACACATCTGAGCAATTGACTCCCCATGGTACTTAGAGGTTATATTTATTTATTTCTCTTTCAAGCAGCCAGGCTGCATGTAAATGTTGAGAACTGGGAGTGCTTCTCCTTTTATGTGTAGATACATATTCAGGTGATATGTCAGCTTCATCTCATGATATTCCAATATATATTCCTTCCTTCTTTTTCTCTGAAGGTTATTTAGTAACAGAAAGGCCATTTCTCTGCACAATAGTTTTTGAAAGAAGTTTCTAATCTTCCATAGCCAAGGAACAAATATCAGTATTGGATAACAGAGCTTATAATTTTGTATTAGCATGATACATTTATTTCATTCTATTGTAGTGATTGTTGTTATTTTTAAAAACTGAAGTATTTCTAAAGCCAAGTTGATTATTTTATGTTTTTCAGACTAATTCTCCCTCACACAATAATGACATTGAACTTATCCCAGCTTATATTCTGTAAAAGATGTGGAAGTTTAGATCCTTAGGATTTTCTAAAATTAACAGTATGATGTTGTTTACTCTCTCCACAGACACTTTTTTTTTTTGGGTAGAAAAGAGAAGCCCAGAATTTAGCCCTAAGTCTAAAACCAGGGCTGTTGTTTTTACCTGGAGACTTCCTTATGTCTGCAAATATCATATACTGGCATGAAATGCAGAACAAAGCATAGAAAGAGATATTCATAACAAAGGATTTGCAAACGTTATAGGAAATAATGGAAACAAATAAAGGTAGGAAATGTGTGAACACATGTAAGCAGCTTCCCTCCAGCCATACTAGCTGTTGAAAGAATGTAAACAAAATTTAGATCTTTAAGTCAAAGTTTTGGCTCGCCTGTGTTGGATAAATAAGCATTTCATTTAGATGGAAATACCATAACTTTTACATAGGATGTGCACATTCCTCTCTTCTCCTCAGAGCTGGTAAGATTATAATTTAGCTTTGACACTTTCAGATTTGACTTACTTTACAATCAAACAGAAAGTATCATTTACCAGCTTCACACAGAATGAGAAAAATATGCAGAACCATTTAATTGTTTAAATCAGATAACATCAAGATATTATAATGCAAAATATGTTTTCTAACGGTAACTTAATTGAATGGTAGTTTGCATATTTTACATAACTAAGCAAAGTGAATCACACAAAGCAAATTTGATTTTAATCATATCTGAAACAATATGCTCTAACTCAGAAAGTAATGGAAAATTGAAATGATTCAAATTAATTTATGTGGTTTTTTGAGATATTTTTTAATTGACATATTCCTTTGTCCATTGGTTTTAGTCTAGTTAAACTTTTTTAATGTAAATTTTGACCAGTGCTCCTTGAAAAATATCCCCACCCTGTTCTTAACTGGTGAAAAGAATTGCTGTGAAAGTCACATGAGAAACATTTGGTAATTTTCTTTGTAATCTTTTGTCATTGGAGGTATGTGCAGGGTAATCTAAGTCATCCAGCAGATGAAAAGGCAATAATTATTTGGATTTTAAGCATGTTTTAGTATTTGCAGATATGCAGCTAAAAAACTGCCACCTTCTAGTATCATGGAAGCCTTAGGCTTAGAGTTTCTGACTTCAGAAGCTTTGGAAATTTGTGGAGGTCTCTGGACTTCCAGGCTCCCCTGTCTTTGGTGGAAGATACCTAGTCTGCCTCTATCTCCACAGGAAAAACTTCCTGTATCTGTCTCATTCGAGAGAGGGAGAGAGAAAAATTAGATTATTAAAATTCTGATTTGATTTCTCCACAAGATAGCTGTTCAGCAGGAAATTTTGGTTTGATAGCTGCTCAGCAAGAAGTTTCAAAATGCCTAAGTTATGTTCTTGTACAGATCTTGAGAAGGGAGCTGCAAAAGTTGTCAGTTACTGGGATCTGAACTACAGCGTTGCCAGACCTAAAGTTTTCCTTCGTTTCAGTTGCCTGTTTTAGGCTGTTCACAGCTGTAGCACAGCTGTCAGTGGGCAGGTGAGGTGGTGAGTGAGCTGTTCACAGCTGTAGCACAGCTGTCAGTGGGCAGGTGAGGTGGTGAGTGAGCTGTTCACAGTTGTAGAACAGCTGTCAGTGGGCAGGGGAAGTGGTGAGTGAGCTGTGTGATTCAGTAATGCTGTGTCAGAACCCAGGATATTCCTCTGGCTGCCCTGGAGGGCTTGAGACCCTGGCAGGGGGCTCAGAGACCTCGGCACAGAGTCAATGACACTTGTGCCTTCGATTTTAACCCATGGAAAAAATTACCAACTTTGTATGAAGATGTACAAGCCACAAGAGTTTGAATAAAATGATAGTGAATTTATCACAGGGTGAAAATGTAGAATTTTGAGGCTTTTAGAATGAGGGTTCAAGAGGCAAGATGGAGGAATCTGAGAGTGTCTTTTCTCCTTCTTCTTGTCCTCCATCTTCTGCTGTGATGGTGGCACTTGTGGATTGGTTTAGAGTAGAGACAGACTGTCTAACATAGGTGATAGGTATTGGAAAATTATTGTAAATAAAGTACATGTAGCTTTTAGTATAAAAAGATAACACTGCCTTGAGGGCAGTCAGTGTGCCACAACCCAACCTGCCAGACAGACCTCGGTGGGTCAGAGAAAGAATATTATAGATAAGAAAAAATAAACAACCTTGAGAACCAGAGCCAAGGAATCCTGTCTCCTTCTTTGGTCTCAGGGCAGGGAAAAAAAGAGACTTTCTAACACCTCGGGGTCATCTCGACACCAGAGACCTCGTCAGTGCTGAGTGTTCCAGGAGAGCCTCTCAGGGTGTGAGGGTGGGCAGGCTGTAGCTCTGCTGGCTGCTGCATCTGACAGCAGGCAGATTCTTCAAAGCCAGGAAATGCAGAACATTTTTTGTTTCACTCAGAGTGCTCAACATCTCATTATCTCAAGATAATAGAATCCCAGCAGCAGCAAATTTGGCAGAGGCAGTCAGAAGTCTGTAGTAACTTTTCCTGAGAACTCCTGGAGGCTGAGTAAGCTCTGACAGATGAACAAACATGATGTCTGTCTTCCATCAATGTAAAATCAGGCCACAGTTTTAATTTTGTTTTTGGCAATAAGCAGTAAACAGAAAATTACCATGACTTTAGGATGATCTCTGATGCTGCCATATCATATTCTTCTAACAGTATCATAAAGAGACTAAGGAAATCTGAATTAGCTGAAACTACTGCAAAGCGAAAGCAGAACTGCAGAGCATGCCACATCAAGAGAAAGCTCCATCATTGTCATTCATGGTCACACCAGGGGACTGTGCAGAGAAAAATACTTCAATGGAGTGAGGCTGTTCAGTATTTTCATGAATGACTTCAATGAAAAAATAAGTGTTCCTTGCAGGTACAGAAATCACACTGAAGGATAGAACTAGAAATCCAGACTACCTTGATAAACTAGGGTAAAATCTCACAAAATGTGTGAGGAATACAATGAATATATTTGTGCTTTTATTCAAATTGATTCTTCTGAAATGAAAGTGCATCCAGGACATTCCCACCCTGTGTATACATACTAGAAATGGAGTTTTTGCTGTTTTCTCAAAATGAAATTGTTTGTTCCAGTGGGTTTGTGCTTTAGACCAGTTATACATATCTGTAAATTGCAGATCTTGTTGCTTCAAAGACACAAATTTGAATATTGTAAAAAATATTCTATTATGTTTTTAAATTTTATTATCAGCATCTCTTTCTTGTTGCTAAAACCAGATTACTTTTGGGTGCAGTATAATCAATTTATTTATATTTTCTTTGAGAGCTGAGCTTGAAAAGACTGGAAATGCAATGAAATTGTTTCTAAATTTGTAACAAAAAAGAAAGCCTATACTTTTGGTTGAATTGTTGTTTGATTTTAAAACCTTATTTAGCATCTCTGCCAAGACATGCATACTGAGAGTCAATGATAATTCCCAAAGGAAAGTTGATTTCTCAAGGTTGTCACAAACATTTGCATCTATGAAGGGAAAAGTGCAGAGACCAAAGTTTTCCATGGACCAAGAATTAAATCCATACATTTAAAACTTTTGTGTGATGATATTGTCATCCTGTACCACTCAAAAGGAGGATTAAGAATATTTGTTTTGGAAAATTGCCTCTGAGGATTTTATTTTTGTGAAAGCAAAGGCATTGTTGGGATTGAATCAGCATCCTATGCTGGTTGAACTGTAGAAGTAATATTTCATGAGTCATTCAAGATGAATTGCTGGGTTTTTAAAGAGGAACTCTTGGTTGTTATAGTAAGGAACTGTACTTGTGTCCATCACATTTTCAAAGTAGTTGATTACTTTATGTAGCTATTAATGCTAATTGCATTCCAGGAGCTAACGTGACAGGCTGTTTGTTATCCTTGAAGTTATGAAGTGGAAAATTCAATATGTCAGCTGATAGCATTTTTCTGAAGTATTTAACAATTCCCGACTTGTCTTCATAATTCTGAAGCTGGCTTAGACAACATTTTATTTCTTAGTATTTTGGCCTTAACTTTGGTGGCTGAAGCCTCTTTAAGTGTTATGTGGTGAACAGTGGATAGAAAATTTTCACAGAAAGCTTGCATTATTCAACTTTTTGTTATGCTTCATTGTCAGTAAATTTTGTTTAGTTTTGCTCTATATTTCATAGAACCAGCAGCTCTCAAGCGCTGTAGGTAAAGATCCATAATTTGTGGTTCTTTACTCAAAATTGAAAATAAGGTTCCATAAAAGGATCAGGCAGGTTCTATGATTTTCCTGAGTCCAGAAAAGCTTTTATATAGAATAAATGCTCAATGTGTGAAGGCTTAAAATGTCTGATCTCTTTGCCACAAACGTTGCACATTCTGTGGAATGGAATAGCAGTTCCTTTCTCCCTCCTCTTCAAGGTTAACTTGCTAAGCATATATATGCATGTATGGTTTAAAGTTACTCACAGCATGTCTTAGCAGGATTGACTTGGAGATTGGTTTTTCTTAGCACATGGGAATTTTTATTGGCCTGAGCTCCAGAGGCTGAGTGCTCTGCACTTCTGGGTGTAGGGCAAATGTGCCAGACCCAGGAGAGAGAGACAGCAACATAATGTTAGTCATGCCAGTGTGAATAATGTCTGTGACTCTACAAAGAAATGCTAGGGAATAATCAGTATGTGAAAAAGCTAAGGTAGTCAATGAAAGGGAATGGAATCCAAGAGAACTGACTTTTGCAGTTCTCTAAATATGAGAGGTATTCAGATTCTTAATAAGGAGATTAAAAGGCTTGTGGGAAATAAACATCATTCTGAAGCCTGGATGTATTTCTTCTTATCAGCCAATGTGATTATTGATAGTGAAGTTTCAAAGCCCACTGATGACAGAGGTACATGACTCTGCACTCCAGATCATCTGAAACACATGATGGAGAAAAAGAGTAAGTGATTGAAGAATAAATTTCCACAAAGATGATACTTGAGTCTGCTTAAAATTGTTTATTTTCCATATTTATTAAATAGAATATGTGTATATTTAAATATATTTATATAAAACCTCCTCATTGTAAAATACTTCTTTATTAAAATAGGTTGTAATTAATAACACATTTTTGACCTCATAGGTTTAAACAACCATAGTACTGAAGTTCAGCTAGAAAATAAAAATACACGTAATTTATTTGATCTAAAACGACCTAAGTTGCCTAAGACCACAGTGTTTGCTGCAACATGTGCCATCACCATTCTCATGTTAATCCATTAAAGTGTGAACCAGTGGGTTCACTTCTGCAACTGTACAACCATTTCTTTTGCCAGAAAAACCAGTTGTTTATTGGGTTTGGTGCACATATAAAGTATTTTATCTTCCCTCCAAAATCTAATAGCAGCACATTTCATTGTCTGGGAAGGATAATCCTGTGCTCTTTGCAGCCTTCTGTGCTGTCCAGCAGGTATGATTGGAAATGTCAGTGTCAGGAAAGAACCTTTACTTGTTATATACACCCTTTAAATCATTATATTGTCTAAAAAGTACCCTTCATACACCAAGTCTAAGCAGACTGACAAAGAACAAGGTGAAGCAGTACTTACTCTTACAACGCTGACACTTCAAGTGCTCCTGAAATGCTTTGGGTTAAGGAATGCATGGAAAACTCTTCACATTGACTCCCTGAAATCAAGCAGAATCTGGCAGCCTTTAACATATCTGTACCAAAATTGAAGCTGCTGTGTTGGTGCTCTCAATCATGGTGAACTGTGAAAATGCTTGGTAGGAGGATCACACTGTATCTTACCAATTAAAAAGTAAGAGCTCCAGAAGCCAAGGATTTCCAGTGTAAATGTAAGGGATTTGCCGTGGTTTGGAGTACTGCAAGGGAGTTGATGTGCAGTGCCTCTTATTATTTAGATGGGAAACTGTTCCAACAAGCATGTTATGAGAACTGTTGGAGAAGGGATTGCACATCCAGCTGGTACTGCTTTTTTAGGCATTAATTTGTGATGTATAATTTCGTATTATTTCATGTCATGACATATCCTATTAAGTTATTTTAGGACATAGGTTGTGACTGCAGCTGGCACCATATGTCACATTTTATCACATCAAGTGGCACCATAAGGTAAGTGCTTGGTTTGAGCTTTTTTTCACAAATCGAACAGTTAGGACCATTCAGGTGCATGAAGTGTGCAGGGTAAAAAATAAACAAACCACCCTGTGCCTTTTAAAAGGGTAGAAAACTCAAGAGCCTTTGAGGGTCCTATACCCCCAGGGCTATATCCCAGCACTGTCACCAAATCCACGTGGAACCCTTGGCTTTGTCCTGGTATGAGTGTAAGTCTGCCTCTCTCCCAGGCTCAAGTCTGTTTTCCTTTCCCTAGGAGCCCTCTTGCTTTGGAGAAGGAAAGACAGATGTGTTTTGAGCTTTGGAGACTGCAGACTCAGTATGGTCCCTTCCTTTGCCCCACTGCTGGGCATTACAATGCATTTGGATGGGCTCAATGGTTTGTGGCACCCATGGCTGGACAGCTGAGCTTGCTCACAAACCTGGGTCCTAAGGAGACAGCCATCCCTCACCCAGTTCCCAGTGAATTCCCAGGGAAGTGTGAATGTGTGAACTTGGGCTGAAACTCTTTGATATCAGAGTGTTATATCAGATTTTGTCCTGACTGATTTTAGACTGCAGCAAGCCTCTGGGAAGGCTCCAGCTCTCAGTGTTTACTGAAAACACCAATTTGAGAAATGCTGCACCAGGACTGAGGCTGAGGTTTCTCACCTGTCCATGGTGAAGTCAGAGGTGATGTCTCTTGTCCTTTCCCCTTCTGCAGGCCTGAAGTGTCAGACTTGACTGAAACAAGAACCAAACCACCAGACTGGTGTCCTGGCTGATGGGTTTCTCTTCACGCATAACAGCTGAAGGAGAGACAGCCCCTGAGCAAGTGGTTTGCCTTATTAATTCTTTGATGAAACATACACTGGATTTCAGCTGCAGTTAAATTCTTCTAGCAAGACTCCTTAACTAATGGACTTTTAAGTAAATGTTTCCATGCAGATCTCTGGAAATCTGGTACCAGGTGTGCTACTGTCCTGGTTTCAGCTACAGTAGAGTTAATTTCTTCTCAGTATCTGTTACAGGGCTATGTTTTGGTTTCAGAATGAGAATGGTGTTGATAATGCACTGGATTTTGGGTTTTGCTAAGTTGTGTTTATTTTAAGTCAAGGACATTTTTTCCTTGGCTCATTCTCTGCCAGTGAGGAAGCGTGCAAGAGAAACTGGAGGGAGCATAGCTGGGACAGGTGATCCAACCTGACTAAAGGGATATTCCACACTGAAGAGCATAGTGCTTCACTGAACACAGTATATAAAATGAACATAGAACATAGTATATAAAATGGGGGAGTTACCTGGAAGGGGGATCTATCTGTGTTTGGGAAGGTTTGGTTTGTCTGGTCTGGCATTGGTCAGTGGGCAGTGAGCAATTGTATTGTGCATCACTTGTTTTTCCCTTTTTATTATCATTATTTTTATTTACCATTATTACTCTATTCTACTTTATTTTCAATTATTAAACTGTTCTTATTTCAACCCGTAAGTTTTAATTTGATTCTTATCCTTATTCCACTGGGGTGGGGGGTAGAGAGAAGGGGAAACTGAGTGGCTGTGTGGTGCTTAATTGCCAGCTGGGTTTAAACCACAATAGTCACTTACTTTGTCATCCATGCTGTTTGTGAGACTTTTTGCTCACAGATGATGATGTGGATCTACCAATGGATCCCCAGACACCAGTAAAAGACTTCGTGTTTCTGAGCTGCTACCAGTCATAACTCTCAGCACTGACATTTTAATTCCTATATATTTAGGGGCTATGAATAAATATAGACTGGAAATTAGAAGCAATGGGGGCCTGTAGCTGCCTTCCTGGAGAAGTGATGGGAGCAAGTTAATTACTTTTTAGCTAGAACAGAGCAGGAAAAGGACTGGATAGTGTGGGTGCCTGTGATGTTTTTGGGTTTTATCACTGTGATCAATGCATTTCCTTCCATTACTGTATTTTCTGTTTAGAGAAGAAACCAGATGTTCTTCTGCTCTCATGTTTTCAGACTGTTAGTGCCTTATGAGTGCCCAGTGAGATTTTGAGTCTTTGAATGGTAACCTCCTCCCCCCTTTAGCTCTTATCTAAGTGTGCTAATGCTTCATATTTAAATCAATTAATCTGTCCAGTTAGGCTCAGATGCCACTTCCATTTATATTGGCTAAGTCCCTCTCAAGAGCTAATGGTCCACTAATGCAGTCCCACAATTCCCCCTGTGAGTCCAGAAAGACAGACAAGTTCCCAAACCATCCTCAGTGAAAGATCAGAGCAGCTCAGCATAATATAGTATCAAGAACCACAGGAGATGTCTGAAGGCTTAAAAGATAACATGCATAAGCAGAGTACCAGAGAAGACCCATTAAATGGATTGTGACTTTGTAGTGTGATTAAAATCAGTTGGACAAGGGTAATCCATCTGTGCTGATGCAAGAAAACTATTCCTGTGAGTTAATGGTGTGTTAAAGAACATGCAGCATTTTTGTCTTCTAAGAACACAGGAACATTTCGTTTAGACTAAAGAGCTGTCTAGTCCTGTACTCTGCCTTTGACTGCAACCAGCAGGCTGTGCAGGACAAGGATACAGAGGGGCCCAGGGGTAAAAATGCTATTTTCTATCATAGAAACTATGGACATCTCTGATGAAGAAATATCTCTTGGCAAGCCAAAGAGAGCGACAGGTGACTTATGGAAATGAAACAGAGACTTTATTCAAGCTAATGGGACATGTAGATTTCCATGGGGCTAGGATTTCAAAACAAATATTCCACCTTTGAATTTTTCACAGCAGACACGTCTGTTTTTATTAAATCTCTCAGAATCAAATGCTACTTATTTTTATCCCTCTGGGCTCTGCTCTCCTATTAAGAAAATCACCAGTGTCATGACTCCAAATCTATATAAAACCAGCCTGTTTTCTTGCAGTCTAAGACTGAAAGGGTCCAGTTAGTGGTGAACTGATGCTGTATCTCTGAGACAAGTGTTGAAATATAGTTTCATGTGTATGCACTTAAACTTGAAGACAGCAAGGGTTCAATGATGCCTGCATGTACAGGAAGGCCCAAATACTTGGGGGTTGTGTGAACTCTGTCTCTGGTGGGCATGGATCCTTTTTGTGACACCAGGAGAAGGTAGTGAGACTGTAAGAAAATCCCAGTCTACTGCAGCAACTAGTATGGAAACAAGGAAGACAGTGCTGTAATCAATCAGCTTCTGCTGTTTTAATTCTTTTTCACAGGGGGTGTCAAGTCTGGAAATCCTACCAGGTGTTTCAAGGCACAACTTGTGACAAGACTGAAAAACCATCATTCTGCCTTGCTTTACTGTTTGGTTTTGCCCTGGCAGCTGTGCCAAACCTGGCTCCAGAGGGTCAATTTGCCTGGACAAGTCTCCTACCCTTTTCAGGATTCAGACACTGAATAGTTTCCAGTAACTCCTCTATGAAAAATTCAGGTGCTTTGTTCCAAGTAAGCAAAGTTATATTCAATGGCATCAAGAACTGCTTTTCTTATAATTCTTATTCTTATAAATCTTATAATTCTGCCTGGCTGAACATTTGGAATAAAGTTAGTGCCTTCAATTTTCTTCTGAAATGGGTCCTTACCTACACCACTGAACTCTAGATCAGAGTAGGTCTTTTGGCCTGATTTTGCTGTGTCTGAGACACACATTTAAGGTTAAAATATGCATCAGTCTTCACATATTCTCTGCAGTTGAGTGGTCATGGGATGCATTCCCAGTGCATGGGACAGCTTATTTAATGTATGTTAATACTATGAGTAGGCTGTTGGGTTCTACTGTGCTGCACCAAAGGGTAAAACAGACAGTAAAAGCAAAAGTTACTGGTAAGGATGAAAAATATAAGAGCACATCTAAGAGGCGATATATCTAACTCAGCTGGCAAAAGAGAGTATTCTGCTTTGCAGTGGAACATGCTGATATGAAGGAACAAAAAAAAAGGAGGCTCAATAATGCTTATTAGCATCTTCATGCCCAATACCCCTAAGATCAATATTGCAGCAGTCTGAAATATGAACAAAGACAGTTTCTTTTTACACCATTGAATACAAACTTTGTATTTTATCATCTATTTGTCAAAACCAAATTAGCTGCTCATGAAAATGAGTGATTCAGAAGCAAGTCCCAGTTTTTTGCTGTTTCTCTTGTTAGATTAAAGGCCCTTTAGCCAATAAGAGGACAAGGCAGTTCTTTTTTCTATCTGTGAAAGAGACCTTTGCATGTATTTTTTTTTTTCCTTTGGGCATATCAGAATTATTGGTGATTGATGAGGATCATGCTTTCAGACAATGCCTCTAATAAAGTTACCTATCAGAGAGATCCTAAAGTATCTGAAAGGAAGAAGTGGAGAATAGTTCATTACAGGCTGTTACATGAATGCTCTTGAGTAAGGATCTTCCAGCACAAAGGCAGTTGCAGAGCTCTCACTGTCACTTCCAGAGTTTTTGTAGCCTTGTCACAGTGTCCTGTGTCCTGTCACTGTGTCCTGGTTCCAGCAATGACAGGGCTGATTTTTGCAGCAGCAAAGGGAGCATGGCTAGGACCTGAAAGTCGCTCTAAACCACCTCACGTGATTGCCAGGGGTAGGGGAAGGCAGTCTATTCCAGGGAAAATGGGTTCTTTCCTGTCAAATAAATGTGTTGGAGGGAGCAGTTGGGTAACCCTAATTCTGACCATTTGCATGTGAATCACTTGCCTCTCTCTTGTACGTTTTTTAAAATTAATATTGTTGTTGGTACTGTTCATTTTCTTATCTCATTGCTGTCTCCAGTAAACTGTTATTATCTTAATTGGTGATCTTGGTCTATTGTACCTCCAGTTCTCCTCTCCAGCTACCTGCAGGGGATGGGGTAGTGGGGAGTGAGCAGTGTGTGGTTTTAGTGAGAGCACTAAACTGGAGGACACCATTTTCTAAACCATGACACACCGGCATAAACAAGAAACAAGCTTGGGGTTCCTCTAAACAGGAATACATAATTGATTCCTGTGATTATTTCCTGTCGGCATGGACTGCTCTCTCCTGTTGGAGAAATTGGTTTTCCACTATCCATTAAACAGTAAAACACCCAGAAATACATCTTAAAGAATAAAAAGATGAATGCCTTGTTTTAGAATAAAGGCCTTTTACCTTGTTGTGTCTTCTATGCCTTCCATAAATAAATGTTAATTGTTAATACAAGTAATAGGCAACACTGTTGTCTAATCTGAAATTGAACTGTTTGATGCACTCTGAGTAATTTTGAAAGCAGAGCCTATTTCTGAATAAAGGGCATGACATTAACCCTACATATTCAGAATTCAGATTCTAGAATTGCTTAAACCCACACTTTGGACACTGAGAGAGATGTTGAAGCACTTGCATGTCCAGGATGACACCTTAAGTGGGAAGCATGTCAGATGGAGTTTCAAAACTGCAGCTGGGGACAAAATGCAGTATGGAAACAAATGGATGTATTTTGGGGACCAGAAATGCTCCAGGTGAAACACACAGCAGATGCCTCTAGTTTGAAGAAGCCTAAGGAGCTGAGTTTTATACTCTGAAGCATAAGGTCTCCTACAACCACTGGTTAAGACTTATGGAGAGTCTTGGGCTGTGTGCAGACCCTGGACAGACATTTAGCCATAGAACTCTGCCTTCAGTGGGAATTTCATGCTTGCTACTAAGAAAAGACTTACACTTGTTATGCAATATGTCTTCTGACATTTTAGGCACTTCTTGCCTGTCTGAGTAAGAGGATTCATGCATCAGAGAGCAATCCCAGCCCTGGTGTGGCCCAGTGGCCACTGCCTGCCAAGTTCCTTCACTGATCACCAGAGAGCAATCCACTTCCATGGAGTAGGTAGATTAAATTTTCCAAAATAAAACCTTACAGAGTCAGATGTGAGTAGAAATGAAGAGGCATTTATTATTGATGCCTTTTGTTAAACATTTATGGGGAGCCATAATTCTGCGTGGTATTTTAAGTATAGTATTTAGAGATTTATTTCCCTTTCTCCTCTTGGATTACTAAAGTTGAGGTACTTCCATAGGCTTTGAGTTAGCTCCACACCAGCAACAATTGTATTTCTTCAGAGAAAGCTTTGGGGTGTGATTCAGCTGGACATTTGGGTCTTTTTGTAATATCATGTGTTGTCTGATGAGAGCTAATGAGCTTCTGGATACTGCAGTTATTTCCACCTGGGCTAGGTCAAGGCTTTTTAAAGATACAGTTCCCCACATCTTCCTTTCCCAAACAAACTTGTCAATAATACCAAATAACAAAATCCCAGTGCAGTGAAGAGTTTCAAATCTCTGTATGCAATCTTTTTTTTTCACTGCCCATTAATTTGAAAGTCCAATACAGTCACAGAAATCACAGCCTCTGGAGTCTGGGAGACAAGCAGCTATCCAGACACAGATGTCTGCTTTAGGATGAGCTACTCTTGAGTCTCCAGTTGCCTTGACTATGTTGCCATGGACTGAAACGGGAGCTTAGACACCTAGTTCATATTTAGAAAACACACACTCTAGGCTAAACCCTCCAAAGTGTTCAGTGTTACCCTTCAGTGCTGGTTTCAGTTCCCCACACACAGGTGTCAAGTGCCATTTCAAATGCCTCTGGGGATACCAGCTGGCCTAGGGGCCACTTCAGAGAGGTGATGGACTCTCAGAGGTCCTATTGCATATCACCCAACCTTTGGTTTTATGTCACTCAGAGCCTGCATTTGAACACCTGAATTCTGCTGTTAAATCCCATATTAATTAGGTTGCTCTAGGAAAATAACTCCTTGAGAGAGATGCTCTTCAGTCACTCAATACAGCAAATGTGTACACTATATTTACAACCTCTTCATAATAAATACTTTATTACTGATTTTCTACAGTTTTTATTCTGGCTTATTTTTAATAATGTATTTACTTCGAATGCATTCATGTCTTTCATGTGTTTGTGTGTGTTTTCTTTTGCTTTATCTGCATTACAACTGTTTTTTGTAATTAATAACAAAAATACTTCCAAAATTATCCATAACCTATCTTTATTTTATTTTTTAATAACTATTTATTTTTGAAATGTGTTTGGCTTTTGTGCCAACGTTATAGCTGTTTACTTAGCACAATGCTTTTCATTCCACTAATAACTGTGCTCCTGAAAGATGAGCTAATTTTGCATAACTGAGTGTGCAATTACAGTCTCTTTTCAAAAATTGTGAGAATCCCTTCACTTTCAAAAAAATGTATTAGTTGATGTTGATTACATTTTATGCATGAAATCTAACTGAATTATATGCATTTATTCCTTTGGGGCATCAGAATGGACAGAAAGCTCTTGCAGTTATTCAGCAATGTAAGCTAACCTTAGAGTTCATTTCAATCCTTGTACGGAAGTGCTTGAAAGTTTTTTGTGTAAGGATAATGAAGTAATTTTTTTAAGCCTGATTTTTATCCAGTTTATCACGATCTGAATGAATTTCATGGATAGCCTCAAGATCTGATAATTAGCCTGCTTGTTATGATTTTCAAATATTTGATTATCTTCTCTCTATCTAAATAATAATTTAGGTGAGTGATGCAAATTTTCTTGATGGGCAAGTATTGGTTGTGCTATTTTTGTTAACACATTAAACAAGCCACTGCCACCATGATGATCAGATTTATGCACTGCCTGTTGATTCACTCAATCTAAAGCCCATACAGAAGTTGCTGTTTTTTCATGGGACGTGAGACATTTTGAAGGACACAAGAGCTGACAGACTGCCTGGTCCACAGATGTGACATTATTAACTTCAGTCACAAGAGGTTTAATCCCCAAACGCAAGAGGCAGAACAACCTTGTGTTTGGGGATTTTCCTCTGCTTACATGAGTGGAGAAGAGGTGCTAGAGCCATACTCAGCTTTGTTACAATGCCACTGACTATGAAAAGCTGAATCTGAAGTTCTTCCTCGAAGTTCATAGAGTTTTTTCAGGAACTTCTCCCTTACATTGACTTCAAATTCATTTCCTTTAAAAACAACTCCAAGTTGAATAGAAAACATCTCATAATTAAAAACATTGCTACTTCTTTAATGATCTAATTAGTTTTACCTGCCAGGGTCAGCTTCATTGATTTCAATTAAAAAGAAAACGAAAAGACCTGCCAAGTGACCTACTTTTTAATATATTCAGTAAGATCAAGGTTGGAGAAGCAAAATGTTTTAATGAACACAATCTGTGTTTGCTGAAAGCAAAACTATTACTGATTTCTTATTGATCTGAAAATGGAAGGTACAAACTAGGTTAGAGGATAATTCATGTTTTTTTCATTAAAAATCAATGAAAACAAGACTGACCTGCTTTATTCCCCTTGTGTTTACACTTGAAACAGATTTGATCATTAGGGGAACAGTAATGGTCTAATTATTTAGACCATTCTTAATTCAAATTGTAGAAGTGGATGGAGGATGGAGTTGCCTAACTATAAATAACAAAATGCTTTTACATAATAGTATCTGGGGAAATGGAGTGCTGGGAGTCAGATTATGCCCACAGAACAGCATTATTAATTTATGTCATGACTTCAGAAGTACCCTGTAACATTAGGTTGGATAGGAGCATCGGAGTTAAGAAGAAAAAAAGCTTTCAGATCAGACTTTAGTAATAAGAGTAAGTAATGAGCCTCTCCTCTCTTTGAAGTGGGGTAATGTTGTGTTATGTACATTACAGCTTGTAAACTGCTTGTCTAAAGTGCCATCTCCAAGCCTGTAAAACAAATAACACACATTGTTTAGCCAGATATTGCGTTATGGAGTATTATGGTGATGGCTATGTCTCTGCAGTTAAATTAGAGTGTCAAAAGGAGTGACCCTGAGCACTGGACCCCAGCTCTGCTTTGGACCTCTCCAGATGGCTCTTCCTAAGACCAAATTTAAGTGTTGGCAGTGTGGCTGTGAGCTCGCCACTGTCACTTGGTCTTGGTGCCAGGGATTGTTCTCCACATTTTTTTAAAGCTGGCAGTTGGAACAGAGCCAGTTCAACTTCCTTGAAGCCCAGTCCCAGCAACCTTTTGTCAAATATACCATGTTCTTGCTGCTCTCTGACAGCAGTGTCAGTAAAGCTCTTCTGGCAGTGACAGCTTTTGTAAATAGTGAACTTTCAGGCTAGGCTTATTGACTTGTTAGATCAGTTCAGCGGTTGGGATCTCTCTGACCTTTCTGGCTTTTTTGACCTAGAGGCTCCTTGTCTCAGTGATCTCAGTGCAATTGTGTATATTAGAGAAACACACATTACTCTTTTCTAGCCTTTAAATGCATTATTTTCTATTTTCACCTTGAGCTTCTGTGCAGAAATCCCCCAGCACAGCACTACCATTAGTCTTAGCAAGGAGACTTGTCTTGTCCTACATTGAAGGGCTCTGAAGGGCTGAGGGATATGACCCACTATTCTATTCCTTCCTGAAGCATAGAATTTTTCTAATGCATGCCTGAAGCTTAGAGCAAGCTTAAACCAATAATGACTCCAGCCTTCTTCTTCAGGTAGACAATCAATCATGCTTTGAATGACTGCTGTGCAGGTGAAATCTAATGTATTTTTACCGATTCATGCTATCATGTTTTCCACCATTTGTATCCACAGGTGGAAAATACCCTTTTTTAGGCTTTCTATGCCCCTTTATGTGCCCCTAATGCTTTTAAACATTTTGTTAAATAAGAATTACCTATGCTCATTTCAGCTCAGCAGCAAAATCCCCAACTAATCTTGTAACAAAAATATTCCTCCATATAACTTCTTCAGAACCCTATTCAGTCAATAATTTGATTAAAAAGCCTTCACACCTTTTTTGTAACATTGCCACAGCCAGGATTTGACTAACAACTTGATAATTATAAAGCTAAGGTGTTTGGGTCATATATCATTGGACCAGTTTAACAAGCTCAACTTTGGAGAAGTAGAACAAAGTGGCTAATGAAAGAGAACTTTCTTGCTCTATAATGAATTTTTACACCAAAATTAAAGTGACAAACAATTTTGATTCTTATTATTACTGTTATTATTACAAGTTCCATGAACTTCTTATGTACATGACTGCAATGTCAGATACAAAATAGGGTAGGCAGATGTCCTGCTCTATTTTGAAACATGGCATGTAGTTAGGTAACTTTCTTAGCAGTCTTTTGGGAAACCAGTGCATCTTTCACACAGATTCAAGTGTTGTTTAAAATTCTCAACATCTTTGTTACCTAGCCTTGTGCTTGGCCAGATTAAGTTTTGATTTGCACTTTGGTGTTTGCCTCCCTTTAGTTTCAAGTAGTTTTTAGACAAGATGAAGTTCAAGCAGTTTAAGTTTCATTGATTAAATTAACGCAGATTTATTTTTTTAAACAAATGTGCCCAAGAACCAGACTCACCCAAGACTTTTGATAGTCTCAAGAAATTCTGTATATGAGCATTTCTATCTATGTTTGGAGGAATAAATTTGGATGAAGGCCTTGTAGCACCATGTGTATCAGGGTTTAGATGTGTTTTCCTCTGCTAATGGTTGGCAGGCACATGAGTGTCTTGGTTTGAAAGACAGGCGTCTGCTTAAGGAAGTCAGAAGCCTCCCCTGAAATGGAAAATGTAAACCCCTCCCCTCCAAAATTATTACAATTTTGAAATTAAAAGGCTCTCAGACATAGATATGGGAATAGGAATAACAGTTCTTCACTAGGAAAAATAAAAATACAAATGTAATAGTACAAACCAAAAACTCCTACTGACCGAGTCAGAACATGCCCTGACCCCCTGTTGGCCAGGGTGTTGGTAGCAGTTCCTTTAAATGGTGGCTGCAGTCCTGCTGGAGTGTCAGGTGTGGTTCTGTTGGTGCAGTGATCCTGAAGAAGGGTGGAGTTCTCCTCTGAAGGCCCAGTGGTGGTGTAGTTGGCCTGGTCTTTCTCTGGGAAGCCAGTGGAGAAGACAGCTGCTCCTCTAGGAAGCCAGTGGGAAAAGGCTGCCTGGGGTCTTCAAATCTCAGATTATATCCAGGTAGGAATGCTTGGGCCCTCCCCCGAGCATCTCCCAATGGGATGATGTGATTTTATCAGTCATGCAGTGATAGTCAGTGGCCCATTAACAGCTGATGTCTCCCTGGAGGGAGGATGGGTTGTAGAAGAGATAAGGAAAAACTGCCCAATTAACACAAGATAAGTGCCCCGCAGATAGGAATAGCATACACACACCCATTTACAACATAAGACAATGAGTTAACAAGAAAAATGCAATGTGTAGTCCTTGTGGGGAATGCACTATAGCAGGTGTACCTGAAAGGCAAGAGTTAAGGTTATTGTCCTTTTCTGAGCATGAACGTGGACCTAAATTTTATTTTTCTTCTTCTTTTTTTCTTTTTCAAATTTGCGCTCCTTTGGACCTTTACTTCCCCCCTTGCACTGCTTTTCCATTACTCTTCTTGAGATATGAGAAAACTTCAAATGCTCACAGGGCACAGTGTCCTAATGTGTAGAGTCACTAACTACATCCCACTCTAATTATATCTCTAACATTGCCCCAAAGACATAATTTACCTTTTGTGCCTGGGGAGGTGGATTGAGTTCAAAATGTCTGAAGTGTAGTCTGAAGTCTATGTTGCAGCCTATTGGAGAGATATTTTTTCAGTAAGAAATTGAGGACATGATTTGGGGTAGTGCATGATGTGGAGTGGAGGTGTTTGAAGGTGAAGAGCTCATTGAGGAGTTGAAGGAATGTGGAGGAGCCCACAAACAGAAGAGCTGTAAGAAGGCTGAGTAGTGCCAGACATAAGGGCTCTCTAATACCTTCACATCCTCCCTTTGGTTTTCCAGGCTCTGTTCCTTCCTTCTTATCTTCCTTCTCCTTCCCACTGCTGCAGACTTCTTGAACACTCAGTCCCTCACAGTACACATATCACTGGTATTATTCAGTTACTTCCTTAGAAGAATTGGAGCTCCTTCTGAATTTTCTGCTACGCTCTATTTTTTTTTTTTTTTTAATAGCTCAAAGCTGTTTTCCCAAAGCCCTCACTGGAGACGATTGCATCAAAACATTTGTCTTTCTTCCTTCAGCATTAAGAGGCTGGGTGTGAATTGATAGGAGGATGAGAGGCAGCTGCGCTGCATGCTGATCTGACTCACATACTACCTAGCTCATATTAAAGACCTCACAGTTAAAAGTTTGAATGACCTTTCATGTTCACAGTGTGCTTGTAAACTGTGATCCCTTTCCCTAGTGAGCATTGATGAGAATTGTGCTCTTTTTTCCCTCCAGGTGTGCACCCACTGAGTAGCTTTGGTGACAATGAGAGCTATGGTACATCCAAATCAGTTAATCCCAGGTGCAACCAAAACAAGTGAGTGAAATTTGTCATTTTAAAGAATTTTTTTTTGTTTCAATTCACTTTTTTTGCTATGTATTTCTCCCAAATTGTGTTTGTCAAGTTTGCTTTGTTTGAGTACTCCCAAATCTGGAACACTGATGGTAACCACGCATCCATATAAATTTTAAAACACTTAGATCATTGATGAGGAAGAGTGAGCAGACTTTTAATTCCAGTACAAGTGGCACTCAGCTATAATAATACTCAGGGCATCATTGAAAACATGCCTTTCTTTTAGTACAAGTACGCTAATTGCTTCTCAGTCTGCAACAACTCTAAGCACGATTTTAGTAGCATTTCTCATCAAAATTGCTTCAGCATTTTAATTAAACAGCATTTGTTTAATCCCCAGTGTGTGTCTTTTAAATTGGTGGAACACTCCTTAACAAGTGTTTTTTGGCTCAGAAGAACCCCACTGGAACTGTTTCAAGGATGCAGACCTGGCAAGCAGAAAGGGAGAAAGCTGGTTACCTCCCAGGTGTTTTGGATCAGCAGTGTCTTACAGCAGGGGCAGGTTCTGAACCTGTCAGAGGAAACCACTCTTCACAGCCATGCCAGTAGCTTACTTTTCTCTCCCTCTTCCCGCTTTGTACTAAGGTAAATTATCTTTCTGTATAATTTTGTGTTCAACACTCCCTTACCCTGAATTTCTTTGATATAAACACAGCTTCAAGGAAGATACAAGTGCTTGTGGCAGCATTAACACCTAGATTCTTGACATTGTGGCAGAGCACCTAGTTTTTCACACATCAGAGACATATCTGTCCACTCTAATGACTACTATCCAAACAGAAAAAATGCAGCATTGCTTTTCCTCAGAAGTACAGCCACAAGCAAAGGAAGTGATCCACTTCATAAGCTGCTAAGCCCAGACACGCTTTCAGATCTGTAAAGTAATGGTGCTGTTGGGAAATGGACTCGTTCACATAAAACACATGGTTGTATTCTGTTGTCTTGATTTCTTCCACTTGCAATGAGAAGTGCTATTGGATTGTAGCACTGCCTGAAATATATTGGTTGCTGATGAGTCATCCCACTGGAAAAGGGCTGCTTGCATCATATTACTCCAGTGCTATGCTATCGCTCTCTTGCTACCCTGTTCTCGTGATGAAGGGTTGTTGTGCCAGGCCTTTGGGAGGAAAGTCAAGGGATGAGATATGAATGTATTTAATAAAGAAGTCCAGATACCAGAAATAGGTTTTTCATCTGGCATAGTACATGATATTTTTCCAGAGCATGTATTGAAGGACACCATCTCTGGCTTCTTTAGTATTTTTCCACTGTATTGATTTATATTAGTTCACAAAAGATGGCATAATGGCATTATTCCTCAATCCTCTAGGAAATGACATTGGATTTCATTTGGCATTGTCTGTTGAAAGCTGTATCTGATGGCAGACAGATCTCACATTCGTAAGAGGCCTCTAGGTTTTATAGTTTGACATTGTTTTGGGAGACAGATCACTTAGTTTAATTCCAAAGGCATCAAAGTGAGTCACCTTTTTCTTTTAAATTTCTTGTTTATGTACTGTACCTCCCTGCTGTTGTGTTGAGGTTTATATTGCTGCCATATTTGGAAAAGGCTTTAAGGAGATACTTTACTATGGTTGCAGTCCAATTTTTCTGCTACCCCAGTGCTCTGCTTCCAAAGGCAGTCTCTATGTGTTGTGTAACAGGTTTATGGAAACACATTCTCTGCAAGGGCTTTTGTGTTTCTTTACAAATAACTTAATCTTATTTCATAGAAACAGAATTTTTTAATAATTCTCTCTGGTTTCCCAGGAATATTAGACAAAATATGATGTAGATATTATAAAATTCTAAAGCAAGTGAAACATCACAGGACATACCACATTCAAACATTTATAGATAGTGTAATGAATGATTTTAGAGAGGGCACAAAAATGCTTGCTAAATCACTTTAGATAAAAAGAAATAAAAAAGAAGATTTATCTTGAGAATCCTTACCATAATAGTACATTGTTTGGAGGAATCATATGGAAGAAACATCCCTTCTGACATTTACATTAATATTGTGATTTTCAGAGGGATATTTCAGTTCATTTATTTTCCCTCTGTTTTCTCTAGTGGCTGTTCTTTAGGCTGCATCTTGATATAATGAATAATATAAATCCCGCAATTCTTCAAATGTAGAAAGTGATGCTTTGCAGGTTGTAAACACTTTTGCCCTTTAAGTATTCAAAAGACTCTATTTGTCTGCATGCAGCAGGGACTCCTGCTAACCTGCTGGTCTGCATCCACCTGCTATTCAGAACTCTCCCTCTTCCTTTTAACTCTTCTTGGCCTCCTGTGTTCTCTCAGAGAGCAAACATTAAATAATGCTGCTGTCTTGACTCCAGGTAGATCCCAAAGCAGCAGTTTGCAGGACCAAAAAAAAAAAAAAAGAAAAAAGAAAAGTACTGCTTAGTTTTGAGTATCCATCAATTTTCAGGTTTGCTTGAAGTACTTTACATAAAAGGAAGAAGGTGGCATTTTTGGAAAGGTTAAGTATCCATGTGGGTTTAGAAGCGGCTCTGTTTTTTATTGATCTCCATTGAAAAAGATACTTCATATTGTCAGGAAAAATGGCCAAAAATCACCTGAACATACAAGCCAGGTAACCTCAGGAGGCTGTGCAGTCTTAGGGAAAGGGCAGGTAACTGTGGTGCTAGGAGTCTGCCTTGCTGCTCATGTTTGGGACCAGAAAACCTTTTGGCAAGAAGGAGGGAAATACTTGGGAAAGAATCCTCCTGTGAAGGGCAAGTGAGTAAGGGGATTTGTTGATTAAATCCTACCTCTGCTGCATAAGTCTTGAGAGATTGCAGAAAGTGTTAAAAGAGGAGTGTGAAAATTTCACTGCTTGAGAACAGACAGAGTTTACACTACTGGGATGCTCAGGGAGCCAATCCTGCCTCATGGAGGCCCCCTGACAAATGCTGCGTTTTCTTTTCTTCCTTCTTTTATTTTTGCATCTTAGCAAAGGAGTAGGAATTCAAGTGGAAAGTAGCAAGATTGCCTGCTCTGCACTCAAAAAGAAGGGATGTAGCTTTTTGTTTGGTGCCTTTTTTTTTTTTTTTGTTGGTTTGGTTTTGTTTGGTTATTTTTACTTATCTCTCTTTCTTTGGATGAGTGATGCTTTAGCTTTAATTAAGTATTGATGTAAGCATCTAACCATTACTGGGACATGTGCATAAGGAGCACATGTGTCTCTAAGACATTTCCAACATTCAAACAAGCCCAGAACAAATTAGGCAAGTCTATCTAATTCTGTGCCTTTGAATTAAGAGGATCTGCATGGAGACTCTTCCCACATGAGGCTTGATATAATCAGATATCTTTTCCCTTGTTCCACAATTACTAAAACAGAAGATCATCCACTGCTGAATGCAGGTAGCCCACCTTAGTTTCAATAAGAGCTGTCTGGGCACATCTCTGGAAGGCATGTGGCCACTAATGAGAAAATGGAGACATAATAAAACAGATTGTTCCTGTTCTCCTCACTGACTCAGTTCCAACATGTACAAAGTATTGCAGTTTGCCAAATGTCTCACCAAAACACTTTCTCAGAATATGAACAAAGATCCCTCAGAAATCATCTGGTCTGTTTCTGTGAGCTGTTGCATACAGTCGATGAAAGTATTTCAGTTATCTTGAGTGGAAAAGCACTTGCCATAATTCCAAAATTTGATTAGATGGAAAATCCAGACAGCAAATTGACATAGATTTTGTTTTAGCATATGAGTTTATCAAAGAAGCAGCAGTCTGTGTGTGTTGGAGGAATGCAAAACACCATTTGCCCTGTCTGTCTGTTTGTATAAGCACAGCCAGTTTAACTACTACGCTGCAGCAGTGCCATCTGTCAGATCAGCTATAAGGCATTTATATCACAATAAAGATCCAGTGATAGTTTGCCTTTCATCTTAAAAGGGGTGGGGAGAGAAAATAGGGAATTTGTCTCTCATTTATGTCTAACTGCTGCCTCACAGGTGCCAGACTAGTTTCTACCTTTTTCCCCAGGAAAAAAATGCAAACATAAAAATCATCAGCATCATCAGTACCACCACCAGCAGCATCACTACCACCATTACCAACCAAAAAAATAAAACCAAAGCAAAACCAAAACAAATAAAAACCCCAACAAACTAACTAAAAAAAAACCCCAACTGCCCCCCCCCCCCCCCCAGAAACCCAAAACCTCTCCTCACAACCCTTTCCAGATTCCTCATGATCCCCCAGAAAAATTTGGGTGCCTCAAACATTCTCCATTTTGAGCAGCAGCATCTGAGTTGCCCCTTCTTTTGTGTGATGGGAACTTGGAGATGATGGGAGCAGTGTCATCAACCTTCTCTGTGGTTTCTGGCACTCCTTGGGATGTGGTGGGTTCTCAGCTTCTGACATATGATACCAAGTGTCCAAAGACATTCCTGAATTATTTTCTGCATTTTTCACACTTGATTTTCAGACCCAAGATTATTTGCTCATATACTCCCATCATCTGAGTTGATTTTATTTTGTTAATGAATATGTATTTACAAGTGTCCCGATATTTTAATTTTCTTCTCCTTTTGCCTCCATGAGAAAGATAATTTATGTCATAAGAAGCTCAAAATTTTCTCCCTAAGGGTTTTCCTCGTAGAGGAGGAGTCCTGAATGAGAGCTGGACATGTGCAGTGTGCTAAAGTCATCACTAGGTTCATACTTTTTAAATGAAGTCTAGAATTGTATGGTGCAATAATTTATGCCTGGTGAAACATCTTATTAGGGCCATGAAGTTATAAAAATTAATTATCCCCTAGGCTTCTAGGTCTCTTCTGTGTGTGGCTCCAGAAATAAATTCCTGCAAAGGACAGAGGCAAAACTGCTTCTGCACTTAAAAAGGGAAATGGCTCCAATGTGGCTGGGAGGGTGGGGCATGCAGCAGGGCATTGGCACATGAAGCAGCAAAGATCCTAAACAGGTTCCTTTGTTCAAGATCATTATGTCCTGTTAGGATCTCTGCCTCAATTTGATGCCCCAGTAATTGAAATAAGAGCTCTTCCACACTTTATTGTTCAGTAAAGTACTACAAAGTATTTTGAAGTATGATGAATAGCAGATTCCCTGAGAATATAATCTTTAATTGATCATCAGATCTTTTAGTGAATCTCTTTGGCTGCAGTGACAATGTTGAGAGACAATGTTTTAAGGCAACAAGGCATGACATAAGAAGACAGTTTGGGGTATGTGAGAAAGATGCCCTTTCCCTGGGGGGCTCATCAGACTGCTCTTGTTTTCCTGGCTCTTTGCTCCCCTCTGAGCTTTGCCTGGGGACAGCTCCTCAGTTGGGTGTGGATGGAGATGGCATGGTCCTTTTCCCTGAGAGTCACCCCTGCAGCTGTGCCTGAGGTCAGCCTCTGCTGCTCCCAGTAAGCCAGCAGTAGCTTCCATGCAGGTGTTCACTCTCCTGGGATTGCCAAATGGCCCTGGTTGGTGACCTTTCCCAGGATGGTGCTGAACACAGGGGCTTTATCACCTCCCTGCTGCTGTTTCCCTGTAACACAGCTCCTGCTCACTCTAGCAGGCAACTTCCTTCTCAAACCTTTTGAAGATGTTGTATTTCAGTTGCAGTACTTCATAAAAAGCATATTGGAACAAGCTAACCTTTAAGAGAATTTTGCTGACCTGCATTGAGTTCTTTTATAATTGAATCTGGCACACTCCAGCAATAGGTTCTGAGTCACCTCTTCACATCACAGCAAGGAGCTACTGAGACCTCCAGCCTTTTGAAATTACAAAAACATTTTGTAAGACCATTTTCTATGTTGATTGAGTTGTAGCTACCTTGGGAAAAGTCTCTGGAACCTTTAAAAGAAACAATTTCTTGTCAGCTCAACGTGACGCTGCTAAAAGACTGAGTATTAGGAAATGATTCCATTAAAAAAGAAAAGAATTCTTACTGAAACTTTTAGATGTGCCAAATCCCTATTGACAAGACCTTTCACTTACCACAAATGAGATAAATGGAAATATCAATGTCATATTAGGTAAGCAACTAAATGGAAAGAGTGAGTTTGAAGAGTCAAAGAACCCATTGGGAAAAGCAGAGCATATCTTCAATGGGCTGAAGAAATGAAAAACATTCTTCAAACGATTGCTTTATCAGGATGTGAAAAGGCCAAGCCTTTATGCTGCTATAATTTATGGATATCTCCTGTTTGTAGGACAAAGTGAAAGAGAAAAACTTAATCATATTTTTGTTGGAGGAAGAAAAGACTCAGTCTCCCTTCTGTTTAAAAACTCAAATTAATTTTAACTCAACTGCCGTCTGTGTGGCTACCAACTATGAAAAGCTAGGCAGAGGTGCACAACCTAACTTTGGAAGCACACTTTGGGAGAAAATGTTAGCAGGAACTCAAAAAGCACATCTAAAATTAGGACATGGCCCTAAAGCCCTAGCTACCAAGCTCTTCCCTCCTTTGGGGGGTTAGAAGTAATTGCAATCTGGTCTCTTCAGCTTTTCTTTCCGTTTTGGCTTTTATACACATACTATCATCATGATTAATGAAGACATCATCATGCACTAAAAATGTTACATTTGACAAGTGTTCCAATTAATGCATCAAATACTATGCTCAGTTCAAATTCCCTGAACCTATGGAGTTCACTTGAAAGCAAAGTCCTTCCTCTGGGCAAAGCTCCCAGCCTTCATAGCACTCTCATGATTGCTATAATGGAGAGGGGAAAGAATGACCACCGCTGCCCCCAGCTGCAATTTCTGAAGCTTTACCATCAAGTCATTTCTAGAATCAGGAGAATATATTGCTAGCTTTATTTCTATTCAACAGCAGTGACTTCTGGTGGGTCCTTAAACAGCCTAAACTCATTTCCCTGTGAGATATCCTGAAGAATGAATGACTTTCCCATGCTGATGAAAAAACAGAGTCAGAATTAACTTAGAGAACCAAGTCACTGTTGTGTTGTTCTACAAACCACATGGTTTTCCCTGCTCTTACCAAATTTTAAATTATGACTTAGTCAATTTTTTTTAAACACCAATCCCCTATTTTTATTTTCTGTTTTTAGAAGTGTGTGGTAGAATTCATCTTTGGATGGCTGCAATGTGCCCACCCAGCCACCCTCTCACTCCCCCTCTTCAAAAGGACAAAGGGACAAATTAAGACACAAAAGCTTGTGGGTTTCAATGAGGACAGGGAGATCACTTACCAATTACTTTCACAAAAAACAGACTCATCTTGGAGAAGTTTAATTTAATTTATTGATAGCTAAAATTGGTAGTTAAATAAAATAGTGAGAAACAAAAAATTCTCATGCTTCTTCCCAGGCCCAACTTCACTGCTTCATTTTCAATTCTTCTACCTCCTCCCTTCAGAGCAGTGCAGGGGAATGGGGAGAGTGGGTTGTGGTCCTTTCATAGCAATTTATCTCTGCCACTCCATATTCTTCATTCTGTGCTGCTGCTCTGTGTGGGGTTCCTCCAATGGGCCACAGTCCTTCATGAACAGCTCCAGTGTGGGTCCTTTGCACAAGGTTCAGTCCTTCAGAAATGGACTGCTCCAGTGTGAGCTCCCACATGGGCTCAGGTCTTGCTGAAAACTGCTCCAGCATGGGCTCTCCACAGGCTGAAGCTTCCTTCAGGGCATGGCCACCTGCCGAGGTGTGGACTCCTCTGTGGGCTGCAGGTGGGTGTCTGCTCCACTGTCACCTCCATGAGCTGCAGGGTGACACCCACGGTCATCTGTGAGGGTTACAGGAGACTCTGGAGCATCTCCTTCCCCTCCTTCTCCCCTGATCCTGGTGTCTACCATGGGCTGTTTTGCCCCCATTTTTTTTTTTTTTTTACTTCTCATTCTCGCAGCTGCTGCACACCATGTTTTATTCCTTCCTAAGCATTTTATCAGAGAGGTGCCATCAGTATCTGTGTTTGGCTCAGCTGTGTCTGGGTCCATCCTGCAGCTGGCTGGGACAGAGGTGCAGCTCCTCTTTTTTTTTCTCACAGAGACCAGCCCAGCACAGTCCCTTACTGTCAACACCTTGTCAGTAAACCTAACACATCAAGGTCTCCTGAGCATCTATTATGACCTGCTTATTAAAATTATTAGAGAGATGCCCCTGCCCAAATTATGGTGCAAAGGAGACCGTGTGCTAAAGTCAATAGTATGGATTTTATTTAACAGTAATTGTGAGGTGGAGAGAGATAGAAATAAATAACAAAAGTGAGGGGGGAGAGAAAGAGAGTGACAGAGGCATATTAAGTAGAAAATATCACCACTCCATGGATACTAATGGTGTCACCTTTATTTCATCTCAAGTACCCTTAGGTGGCTTAACTTGGAGCCCAAGGTTACAGTCAGGAGGAATGTTCAGGGAGAGATGGGCTTTGATGGTCACAACTTCTTTATACAGTTTTGCCATAATGGGCAAAAAGTCCTTTATAGCAATGATTAAACCATTAACCATGACGTTCCAGTCTCTCACACAATCTTGCTGGATACTTCAGATATGGCTTAAAGGTGCAAAGGTGATCCTGTCCATACAAGCTTCTCCTGAGTGTCAGTAGAGCACGTCAATAATTTTCCCTTAGCTTATATCTCATTACTTATTTTATAGAAATCTGTTATTAAAAAATATATTATCATCTCTGTACTCTTAGCAAGCAGTCACTTGTGGTTTGAAAGGTAATGAACTCACACTGAATGATGTTCACATAAGAAGTTATGGTGGGGATGTGGCATGATATTTGTGATAGGTGTAACAAACTAGATGGGTGATTTGTGGCCCTTATTTCCTGCAGATGCTTGCAATTAGCTGGAGTTTGCTCAGTTTTACCTGGCTGTAGCTCAGAATTCTGTTTCTGATGGATATTGAGAGTGTTTAATTCTGAGGTTCATAGACATCATGTGTCTCTTCAGGTCTGTGTTGGCTATGGTCTGCCAAAAGGAATTTATCTTGACAGCATGGCTGTCAGTGTTCCCAGACCAAAACAGGCCTTTGTAGAGAAGTGTGAAATGTGTGCCCCAATTTTCTGGGCTTTCCTAGTGCTTGCTGTATGAAAGGCCCTCTGTGAGTTTGCGTATTCATTCTGTTCAAATCACTGCTTAGAAGAATGGGAAACCTTTTTACTTGTCATCTCATTCAGAGTTGGCTTTTTTAATAGATGAGCCTTACAGATAAAAGAAATCAGTTTTCTTTATTCTGTCAAAGTGAAGGTTAAGACAAGGGTTCACAATTTTGAAAACAAGACATAGGGCAATGAAATGAATTATTAACAGTGCCCTTGTATTTTGACTCATAATCTTTCCACTCCTGTTACATTTCCCTTTCGAGATATCATTTATCAGCTGGACTGAGAGTAAACCTTTGCATCCTTTCCATCTGTGTGAGCTGCTAAAAACCTTCCCCTTCAGAATTTGACCTTTCTTTATTTCCCTCATTCCCTTCATCTCTCTCTCCTGTCTCTACTCCCCCCTTCCCATCCCTTTTTCAATCAATTGGTATACAGATTTTTTTTTTAATATAAAAACTGGAATCTGGGGAATACATCTCTTGCTGCATAAAGTCAGCTGCCCAGCCTGGCTAATTCTGAACATACATGCTAAATCAGGCTAATTTCACTGATCTAATTTCCCTGGTGTTATGCCAAACTAATGCATTGTGGGGTTTGTCCATTCCACCATACCAGCCTCACCATAAGCTACTGCAATGGGTTTTCACTCACCCAGTTCATCAGACCCACTCCAGATGCAGCCCAGATAGCTTGCTAAGTCATTTGCTAATGCAACAAGGCTTTGCTTTGTCTAGCTGCACTAATCCTATGCACTACAATCCTTTGTGAATAATACAAATAAGAAAACAACTATATAAAGACATCTGTGCATTGAGCCTGAGAGCTCTACCTCTTCCCATATTTTCACTGAGCATGTACAACAACACAGAATAATTTGTCATGGAGTTTGATTTCAATCCCCTCTTTTACTGTTGTAGAAGTACAAGGCGAGCATTTGTTCCTCATACATTCAAAGCCTTCTATTTTTCTGATTGTAATTTATGTCCACTGTGCAGAATGTATCTGACTAGAGCAAACAGTTATTTATATTCCAATTACAATCAAAGAGGCACACCAGAGTCTCTTCCATCTCCTGCCTCTAACTTAGCCATATATGTTGTCACTAAATACAACATTTCAGCTGCTATCAGACAAGCTGCTTTGTATTCTTGAGTTTTCTGCTACAAGTAAAAACTCCATGGAAAAAGAACTGCATATGCAGAGCATAGCACTAGAAGTAATGATTTTGGGTTTTTTTGCTCTGCTTGGATAAAAATTGGATTCATGTCTACTTGGGTTTTTTTCAGCAGCTTTAAAGTAATGAATGAGGGCAGAGGTCAAGATGTTGCTATTGCTCCTTTTTATGAAGCAGAGCTCAAATTCAGCCTACTCTGTCCCTGTGCCAGTTGTAGCAAGCACAGTGTCCCTGGTTCTTCCTCTGCCTCAGGGGCCAGTGGGCACTTGTGGTCATGAGCTAAACCCTGCTTCCCTCCAAGACACAGTGGCCTCATCCATGTGATTTTCAGGGTACAGTGTGGGTATGAGCCCTGCAGGCTGCTTGCCCTCCTGTGAAGGCTGCTTGGGCGCTTGGTCTTGGCTAGCCAGGCACACAAGCATGCTCTCAGTTCAGTGGGGTGGATGCTCAAGGCCATGCTGTGGGCATAGCTCTTAGGGCTTGCAATGGCCCCATGGGTGAGGAAGGTCTGGGAGCACAAGCTGCCTGAAAGGAATATTCTGGGTGACATGGGGACAATAACCTTTGCACTGTGCCTGATGGACAAGCAGCACTGAAGGAGTTCCCTAGTCCTGCTGTGACCACAGGTTAAGGCTTGTTGAAAAGCCTTCCTTCCGCACCCAAATTCCATTTGACTCTGACTCTCCTGCTAGGGAGGACAATAACGGGTACAAGGGCTTGCAGGGACCCTCAGCTCTGCATGAGTGTGCTGGCAGAGCCAGGCTGTGCCAGTGTGACCCCACATGGCGCTGTGAGGGGTGGCTGAGGTTTGGCAAGGCAAGGTTACGCTTTTGCGGTCAACCCGCCTTTCTCATTCCAGCATCTCGGAGCGGCTCTGGGCTGCAGTCCGTGTGTGTCTGCCCTGGGGAGACAGCTCATTACTGCAGAGAGAGCTGGGCAGCCCTTTCCCTGCTGGGTTCTGTGAGTGAATGTTTGGTTTCCTTTGTTTGGAAATAGGGAATTTGTGTCCCCAGCTACCTCGGTGGTTAGCTTCCTCTATAATTAACAAGTGTTTATGCTTTCCCCATGGGGTACAAGTACAAGTCAATCTTCACTTCCTTTACACTATATGCAGTATATTTTTGCCAAGGCTCAAATGCTTTCTATGTAGTACACTCCATCTCTTTCCTAAAATCAATGTTTCCAAACACAATTAGCAGTGCTGTAATAGACTTCAAAATATCACAAAAGAACTGTGAGCTAGAGGGCTCCAAGTTACCGCTGACAGTCTAGATAAGAATAGGTTAGCTCTACAGTTGGACAAAGAAGTTCAATTTTCCCTCTTTCACTCAGATAACAAGTTCCAATATTGTATGTTATAGAATTAATTTACATAATTACAACTGTCATTGATCTGTGCTGCTTTTCCATACTGTTGAAAGAAAATATATTTATCATAAAGATATAAGATACTTTTTTCTTTATACGAGGATTCTTTTTTGCATGCAGCTAACTGAAAGCTTCAGAAATTTTAACTCTACCTTCTTAAACTTTTATGACTTTTAGTAAGTAAAAAAAAGGTGTTACTGATTGCAAAGTGTCTGTATGTCACGTAAAAGACATCATGTAAAAGATGTGTTAGTACATTTAATCTGGTGACATTATAGACTATTTGCTTCCGTATCTCTTCCACGAGCCCTATATCACAGGTTTGGCAGTAAGCTTAATAAAAAAATGCTAGTTTGATGGAGATGGTAAAGTATCTGGAAAGCTCCTTCTAGATCATAGAGAAATCCCTGTCATCTGCTACTTGTTTCTTTTAGCAAGAGGTATCTCAGGTTTTGCACGGAGGATACTTGGCCAGACTCACTCACTGGTTGCTAAAGGTGGGACTGGAACCCTACAGCTCTGAATAGCAGAAATATGTGTATTTTGTTGTTGAAACCAGTCTCTCTTCTGATGGTGATCGTCATTTTGACTCCTAAACCCATAAGGTGTAGTTGATATCAGGCTGCCTTGACTTTAAAGAACAAATAGGCAAAAAAAGGGGCTCTTCTAACCTCCCCTTTCCTTTTGCAGAAGATGCAGGATATGCAGAGCTTTTGTTTCTTTAGGCATCTGAATTTGGCTGTAAGAGGACAAATTTGGCATCTGTTTAAAAACCAAATTGTGGTAAGAAAGCTTTGTGCATATTTTTTAATAGATTTGCTAAATACTCCTGCCAATGTAGTAATCCTCCAAAATAATCCTGACAATTCACTGAAGAGGCCAAGAGTCTGAATCATTGTTGATTTTATCCTTTAAATAAAATGCATAAATACGTTTTTAATTTGCTGTGACCAGTGAAATGGAATCAACACATTGCAAAGGCAGAAATCTCTCACTTGGCCATATCTGGGGTTTTGCTAAAGACAAAAAAAGAACTGCAATGATCCATTGATTTCAGTGAGCTGTTAACACAACTTGTGATCACTGTGGTCAGGTATATTATTTCCAGTCAGTTCATAGATTTTCACACCTCCAGTGCATTGACATTTCAAACAAAAGCTTCTAGCCTAGCTCTGAGGAAACGTGATCTTGACTAATGCAGGAAGCTGTGCATGTACATGCAAATATTTGCAAATGCAATTTAGGGATGCTGTATTTAATTTGTATATATGGGAAGGGAAGGACACATCTATTAGTAACTTAGAGTGCTGCAGCTGATCTTTAATAACTTAGTTATGGGACTAAATACATTTCTTCTTCTTCTTGTCCATGTTGGACAAGTTTCTGTCTCACAGAATCACAGAACAGTTTGAGCTGAAAGGGACCTTTAAAGGCTCCTGCAATGAGAAGGGACATCTCCACTTATTTATTGTTCAGCACATACTTATATGGGGTTCCTGCTAAGGTTCTGTGTGCCACTGAAAGCCAAATCAGCCACTGTAACTTGGTGTGGATCTTGCTTGCATCAGTGCTACCTGTAAGCTCTTGCTAGGGAATTTCTGTCAGCCATAGGAAAAGCCAGTAAGGCCTTTTCAGGTCAGGTACCAGTCACACTGAGCAGTGATGCAACAAAGGTACTCATTGCAACAGAAATGCCACTGTCAGGTCCCCTTCTGAGCTCCTCAAGTGCCTGAACCTTTGAGAAGCCCAGAGGCTTCCCCTTGCAGCTGTGCCTCCCTCGCCCTGTGGTGCTGCCCTTCTGTGGCAGTGGGGCGAGCTGTCACCTGGGCAGCACTTCCCTGCTGCTGCTTTTGTGCTGCTCTTCTTGCAGTCTTGTGTTTGCACATCCTGAAGGGCTATGTCTCTTCTGCAATCTTTCTCATTGAAAGTGATTGCCACCAGCATTAGTGAGAGTTTCCTTCTCCTTTTGTTTCTTTTAGTGTTTTCTTGAAAGTCACTTAAATCCCTGGAGTCTCTTGCATGCCACCAGCTACAGATTATGCAAAGACATTTTTATGTACTTAAGCTTGTCTCAAGCCTGTCCCTATATTTTTAAAGATGTACAGAATATAAATTTTCTTTCACAATCCCTAATTTACTGGTGAAGTCCTTAGACAAAGTGTTGTTTAGATCCAGACACTGAAAATAAATATAGGAGACAAAGCATAATACTATCCCTGAGGCACAGAGTTTTAAAATGAGATTTTTTTTAAAAAAAGAAGCTCATGAGCACGAATCAACATTTGTCAATGTAGGCTTAGGTAGGCTTAGTTTCCTTTGTGAACTATTGCTGTTCGTTATGGAATTTCTCTGAAGACTTTGCACCTAAGCAAAAAGTGAGTGATCTGAACTGGAAAGGCCATCCTCAGGCTGTGTAAGACACATGCCACCAAACTGGAGTGTTGCCAGGGAGTGTTGCCATAGAATTTCATAGGGAGTGTTGCTGTAGAAAACAATTAGTGATGAAACCGAATTGCAAATTTCGAAATGGGATCCAAATTTAAAGGACATGGCTGTTTATGTGGACACAGGGACTTCATTAATTGCATTTGGTGAATGTTCTTATAAGGAGATGAAGATGCCCTTGTCTCTTGAGTCCAAACAATATTGAAGCATTTTTACCCAAAGGGCTAACTTTGCCAAATTTCAGGAGACACCTTGTTCATGCAAGCAATTAAGAATAGTCATTAGGGAAGTCTTGTAAGATGTGAGGCCACTTTTAAAATCCCTTTTCCAAAGTACAGAAGGATTTTTATCCTGGGCCTCACAATGCAAGTAGAAGTATTGACAACATGATAAGAATTACAAATGTACAAATATACAAATATTTAATCCTTTCTTCTCTCCTGTTTTGTCTGGATTGGGTTCTACAGTGCTGAAAATTCTCTTTATAGATTTCCTCTGCATTAAATAAACACTAGGTGGAAAATACCTCAGCTTATTTATGACCTGGGTGCCTACATTCTCTTTGAAGTGATGTGAATGAAGTCCTGAAGGCCTCCTGGGAATTGTGGAGTGCTTTCAATTGCCCATGACTTCAGCAGGTTTGATGATACTGAACATTTCACAGGAACAATTTCTGTTGCACCAGTTCTCAAAATTACAGAGTGCAGAAAGCGCTGACATGGTGTCATGGGGTTCTGACAGCTGGGTCAATTACATACCAACATTTCAGTGGGCAATAGCTTAGGCCCACTTTGTTTTACTAAACAGAATGACAGAAAGGGATAAAAACACCCACTGCCACTACAGAGTGACCCATTTCTGTTACAAGGAAGGGTGGCCCAGCTTTGGGATATTTATGTGGAGTTTAGAAAAATCAAAACATAACAAAAAAACCATTGTAAGACTGATATTCTGAAATGCTGAAATTCAGAGAAGAGATACTAACAAACAAAAACCTGTTTCTCACTTAAATATGTAGATTAGATGAGCAAAATATACATTCAACTGAGGTTGAATCTTCCTGGAAAAACAAGTTAAAATCCTGCAAATTACCAGAATGAGAACATAGACAATTATTTTTTTTTTTTCAGGAAAAGCCAGATCTTTAGTTGTTATAATTAATAAAAGATAATTTGGAACCATCACACTATGAAACTATGTCCCTGTGTGTGTTTTGGCTGGCATAGAGTAAATTTCTTTGCTGAAAGGGTGGTTAAGCAGTGAGACAGGCTGCCCAGGGAAGTGCTGGACTCACCATCCCTGGACGTGTTCAAGAAATGACTGGACTGGCATTTAATGTGGGCATTTGTGCTGGAAAGAGGGTTGATAACACTGAGATGTTTCTGTCATTGCTGAGCACTGCTTGCACAGAGTCAAGGGGTTTTTTTTTTGCCCCACTCACCAGAGAGTGGCTTGGGGAGTGCATGACTTTGGAAAAGAACACAGCTGACCCCAGCTGACCCAAGGGATATCCCACCCCATTATGGTGTCATGCTCAGCAACAAAACTAGGGGGAAGCCTGGCTGGGAGGCTGCTGCATCAGTCAGCTGCTAGTGAGAAATTGTTTCCATTTGCATCGCTCTTCTCTCTTTGCTATTTCCCTTTCATTAAAGTTATTACTATTCATACTACTATTTTATTTCAATTTTTAAATTGTTCTTATCTGCATCCATGAATTTTCCCACTTTCACCTCTCTAATTCTCTCCCCTGCAGTGCCACTGAGGGAGAGTGGGCAAGTGGCTGTGTGGTTCTTAGTTGTCAGCTGGGGTTAAACCATGACAAGCAGCTATATAGGCTTTCCAGTAATAAAGCACAGTTGATAACAAGCATTGCTGTTACAGCTGCTGTCTTCCATTTCTGTCCAATTCATCTGTCTCAGTGCCTGAAGCTGTTCAGCAGGACCAAGGGAAACAACATTAGCCTCTTTATTATTTATAACTCATTTTTTTTTCCCTGATAACACTGCAATACCATAAACACTGTTTCCATGGAAACTCAAATAAGACAAAATTACCATGGATATTGTTGTTTATACCTCTAGGAATATAGGTATCTGAAGTTTCAACCTGTTCCTGCATGAAAAAGGAATGCAGAAGTGATTGATATTTTTAATTACTGCGTAATATTGGCTGAGTTGGGGAATTTCTTGAATTGCAGTGCTGTGTGTTGCAGTCTTGTTATCCAATTACATCTCATGCTTCTCACCAAGTTTATTTCCTTTGAAAGCTGTTCTTTTAAAAATGCAATTAGGAGTTCCTTTTGTCTGTAGAGTTTGGTGATGCTGAATGGTGCATTACATTTATATGACATGGAGTAACAGCATTTAAGGATTAGGAAACCAAAAATGTCTTTGTGGGTTTTGTAATGCAGATGGATAAACCTGAGGCTGTATGAAAAACTAGAAGCAAAATTAAGTGATCTGGACTGTAAAGCCCATCCACAGGTTACTTAAGGCATGGCTGTGTTATGTTTGCCCAATTATCCCCTTAAAAAAACAACCCAACAATATTTAAAGTAGCAGCAATTTTAATTGAATAGAAAAAAATATATAAATAAGGGATAATTTGGTTCTTATAATAGCGCATAAGCAAAGACAAACCGCGGGGTACACGAGTGCAAGGCTTTTGGACCCTTGCCACCTCATGTACAAGTTTGCCAAGTGAAAATTCCCCCTTTTATGCCATGTGTAAATCTCATCTCCTCCCATTTTCGATTCATCACACTTTCATCTCCACCCTCATCACCATCTTTGCCACGCATGCGTTGTCACTTGGCTCGGTGGTCGCACAAGTCTTTTGGGGTCTTCTGATGAAGATTTTAGTAGTCTTCCTCTGTGTCCTTTATTTCACCTTTTGGTTACACATGCGCACCAAGCCAGTACAATGCAAGCCAAAACTATCATATCGCTACATCTTAATATCAGAGTAATAAATCCCTTATAATTAGCAGTTTCTGGGACCCAACCAGGTTCTTTTTCCTTTTTGTTCATTTTTAGCTCCGGGTGTCCTTGGGAACAGCTGCTGGGAAGGGAATAGGGAGCTCGTCCTTGGGAACATCTGCTGGGAAGGGGGGGGGGGTGGAGCCCCTCCTTTCCCTCTCTTCTCTTGGCATTACAACTTTTAACTATTTTATTTATTCCCAAATATTTATTACTGTATCAATATTGATTACTGTTTCAATTTTATCAGCACAAATCATACCTATTTACCACAATCCCCCATTTCTTTTTCTTTTGATCATTGATTTGTGCTGTATTTAAAAGCTTTGCCTTGATATGTTCTATATTTTTCAAAATTTTGATTTTCTTATTCTCTCCTTTCAGCTTCAAACTTCTCCAGCATTTCTGCTGCTGTCTCTAGTTTTTCACACTCTTTTGCTAATTTGGTTAGCACTTCTTGAGCTATTTCAATCTTTTTAGGTCTTTGTTCTTTAACACAGGTCGATTTAGCTGGTAGTACCATTATAGATGTTAGTTTTCCTTTTTGCTGATTCTGGATTTAGAGGCATTGTTATAATCTGCATCCCTTGAATTACTGAATGAATTAGCTTAATAAAACACAAAATCATACAAGGCAGAAACAAAAGTCCCAGAATTGAACATAAGAAACATAAACCTTAATTTTTACCAAACACTTTCAAAAAGGTTATCTCTCCAATTTGTTTTTAGGATTGAATTTTACTTTTGTATTGACACATAAGCTACCTTTTTTAATTTTCTCTGCAAGTTCTGTAATAGCTTTTCCATAATTATCAATTTCTATACAACACTCAAATTCATTAAATTTCCCATAAACTTTTCCTTCTTTTGCTAACAGATAGTCTAGGGCAATTTTGTTTTGGTATCCAAAAGCCCACATTTGTGTATATTGCCTGGCCAACATTTTTAAAGCACTGGAGGTATGATTTGACACCATTTCCACTACTGCTTGTGGCCTGATTAATCAATTCAACAGGTAAATTGGGGTCCTATATTCCCATGACCCATCTTGAGCCCATGTTGCTGGGTCATAATATGCTATAATCTATTCTGCAGGCCATTTCTCTTCTTCCCATTTTTGTTTTCTTCCTGCTGTTGGAAAATTGAAATTCAAATCTCTTTTATCTTATTGCAGGGTTTCCTACAGTGACGTTCCTAACACATTGCTCTTAGACCTTGGTAAAACAAAGAAGGAGGGTTGTATTACTCTTAAGGCACAGGTTTTTCCCCATCTTTGAGGTAACTTACTGTACACTCGTTGCCCACAAATCCAATATATCTCATCTGGGGCTTTCAAATTTTTATCAGTTTTCTCCGGTTGTTCTCAATAAGACCTCAGGTTGTGGATGGATTGGTAGGGGTTAGCTCCAGGACTTCTGTATCAGCATAAATTAATTTGTTTATCCTATTCACAATTTATTTTTTTTATTGGTCTCCAATATCTAACAGGGGTTTCAGGTCATTAAACTTTTGAATAATTATCTATATTAACTACTAATGTGGATTTGCAAGGAGTATGCCCCACTACTTTATACCAGAAATTTGGGTGTGGTTCCACTTTAAAAATTGCTCTGGAGCTAAGCTCTTACCTTTCCATGGCCATCTTTCAGCCATTTTTAGACCTCTACAAATTCAACATTTGGATAATCCCAATTCTGTAGCAATTTCTTGCATCAGTCCCACAAATAGATTCTTATTTGAGGTTGGCAAATCTCAATCTTTGTAGTGCTGTTTTAGCTGCTTATACAATTCAGCCAATTCTTTTGACTCTTTTCTCTTGTTCTTTTCTCTATTCCCCTTGGTTTCTTTTTCTTCTTTTATTTTTTTTCTTTTATTTTCTCTTTTAATTTTTCTTTTAATGCTCGGCCTCTTATGCTTATACTTGGATCATCTTTATTATCATCTCTTTCAAAACAAAAATCTTTCATATTGAGGGCAAATCTGATTACTATGGGGATAAAAAGCTCGTCTATTCTATTTCAAAATTTTTTTCTCCAATATATATATTATTTTTTTTTTTTTTAACACAAACACTTATAAAGCTACTACAATTGTAGCAGACAAAACTAACATATGGGTGTGTCATAAACACAGATTCTATCTTGTCCTTAATCCACACGAGGTGATTGCAATAGTTACAAATGTTAAAAGTGCTGGGACTTGGCTTTTGTCTTATTTGCTTTTTATTGTTGAAACTCTGTCCGGTGTGGCATTCTGGCTTTTGCCAACTGCCAGGGTACCAAAGTGATCACAGTGAAAATAATCCTTAGGAGATGTACCTTTCTACCTTTCTCAAGGCCCCTTGGGTTGCTGCCAAGGGCCGAGATACCAGTCTTCTCGGTAGCAAAGGTAATATCCTGGGATCTAGTCACTGGTGCTTTTAGTTTCTTTGGCACCCATAGCTTCACAGAGTTTGCTTGTCTCATTTTAAATGCCATTTCCCAGTTCTGGCTGGTTAAAAGAAATAACTAAAACGACAAAAAACAGGAAAAAGGTTAGGCCGGAATATTATAAGCCGATATTTTCCAAAATTTTAGGAATGTGCCAACCACAATAAGATTTAACTAGTTATCTTTCTGCTTCAAGGACAGGGAGTTTATTAAATCGCTGCCTTCAATAGGCACACTCACGCGGGCCAATATGCCCTCAGAATGCTCTTATGATGTGGTATATAAACTTTTCCACAACAGCTGTTGATTATGAGACACTGGTCTATAATATCATGAATTGCTCAGTCTCTTATTTGCATTATAGCCAATATAGCAAAAACCAATAATCTAAATTCTCCATTAATCCAATTGCTGCTGGAAGGGTCCCGTCTCCCGCTCTCAAAGGTATCCCAAAAAAAAATTATTAGCAATGCATTTCATAGTTAGCCAGCTAAACACATAACTATAGCAAAACAAGCAGATCAATTATCTCTCCTCTTCCCTCTTAGTTATTTCTCCACTATGAGTTAAAACAAAGTGTGCAAACAATACATATCCATGGATGTCACTTTAAATCATTTTTATCACACTGCCAACATTTTGTTTGTCTCTGGACCTTTTTAACAACAGTTGTTACCAGTCTCAGTTGCTGGGATTGCAGTTCTGTATCCAATCTTAATAATGTTGCTGGTGGGTGATCCCAGAGATCTTTGATCCTTTTAGGCTGTTTCTACCGATTAAAAAAGTTTTTTTTATTCTTTTCCACCGGCGTTCTTCTACCTCCAAGCTCCAGGGAATTGCAGTCGGCGGCCACTCTAGGATGCCTAGTTCCTTCTTAGTAAATCAGGGTTAATATAAATCAACAAATCTCACTATATATTCACATTCTTGGAATTACTTGTTCTAACAATATTTTAACCACTGTTTGAGCTGTAGCCCGAGCTACTGGAAATGCTTCAACTCACTGAGTTAACTGATCTAAATAACAAATAGTTCTACCAACCCACTTTAGGCAATTTTGTAAAATCACCCTGGATCTTTTCAAATGGCCTGTAAGCTTTTTTGCTTACAAAGGGAGGGCTCTTTAACAACTTCTTATTTACCTTTTGACAGGTAAAACACCCCTGGGTAATTTGTTTTTCAATTTCAAATATTTCTATACACCCATAAAATTTAAAAAGTGATCACAAAGGGCTCTTTTTCCCCAGTGTGTCTGTCTATGCAAGTTATCTAAAACCTGACATGCCACTGGTTTTGGCATCATAATCCTGCTATCAGTAAAAATCCACTTTCCCTCTTTAAAGGTTGTTCTTAATTTTTACAACTGCCAGTTTTGCTAGCGGAACGGAAAGGGTCTCTTGCTGAATTTCTATTTTTTTTTTGTAAGGTCATGATTTGCTTCTTCATCAGCCAAATTATTTCTCTGACTCTAATATCCCTCCCTCTCTGATGTCCCTTTACATGTACCACTGCTATTTTCTTTGAACTCTTTAAAGCTTCAAGTTTTCTTAACTATCAATTCCCCGTGTATTAACCCTTTCCCTTGAGTGTTTATAAGTCCCCTTTCCTTTCAATTTTTTCTAAAAAGTATGTATTACACTAAAAGCATATTTAGAGCCTGTATAAATAGTCCCTTCTCGTCCTTTTAGTACTAATAATGCACGGAGTAATGCATAAAGTTCACAGGCTTGTGCTGACCAGGAGGGACTAAGGGGACCAGATTCCTTTACCCCCAGCTTTTTCCCACATCACCCAAATGCCAACCTGTATCATTAATTTCCAGATTATCTCCTTCAGTTAAAGAATAGATTTCAAGTTTTCCTTTACAGGCTTTTATGTGTAGATTTAAAGCGATTATTAGATCTCTGCCTAACAAATTATTCTCGGCCTCTGGTATCAACAATAAATCATTTACTCCAAATTTGTCATCTGTTTCAATTTGCACCCCTTTAATTACAGGAACGGGGAAAGCCTCTCCTGTAATTCCGACTACTGGAACTCGCTCAGGACTTATCTCACATCCCTGGGGTAATTTTGTCACTGTCGACCGAGAAACTCCTGTATTTACTAAAAATATAGCTTCTTCGCCCTGAGGACCTATTTTTAGCTTTATCAAGGGCTCTTCTAATAATGTTTCGGTCCTCTTCATTAAACAGAACTCCTGACCTCTTTGATTCTCCTGAAAAGTTTTCTCATCTTGCTGTTTTCTTCTGCAATTCTTTTGCAGGTGCCCTTTTTTATGACAATAGTAACAGATAGGTCCTGCACCCCTTAAAGTAGAACAAGAATTTTTAAAGTGTCTTTTCTTGTGGCGGGAAAAACGCACAGGTCCTGTGTTCTTAAAAATAGATCCTGATATCTGCTGTTTGTTTTCCCCTGCAGATTTTTCTGTATTCAGAGCTGCTTGCATTTCTTGAACTGCTGCCACCAAAATTCTGGCATCTATTTTCGGCTCTTTTTTATTTCTCTTTACATATACTCTTTGTGCTTCTCTCAGTAACTCTTGAAGTCCCCTGTCCTGCCAGTCTTTTAATTTTTCCAGCTTCTTCCTGATGTCACCCCAAGATCTCACCACAAACTGAATTTTTAACAGAACCTGTCCCACTGCAGTATCAGTATCTATACCTGAATATAATTGTAAGTCTCTTTTTAATCTTTCTAACCATTCTGCTGGGGACTCATCTTTTTCCTGATGCAAACTCAAAACTTTTCGTATATTATGTTTCCTAGGCACTGCCTTCTGAATTTTTTTATTTTTAACTCTTTGGGATTCCCATTCATCCCAAAACCGAATCATCATCCCCAGTGGGCCGTCCTGAGGAATGCTCCCCTCCTGAGAACCCCCCTCATGGTTCCCAGATACTCCAAACTCCTGCGGATTTTTCACACAATCCACAGCCCCTGGGTCAAGGAACTTACTTTCTCCCTGACCCATTTCTGGCGGCAACAAACTAAGAGATCCCCGGTACCTGGAAAGTCTTAGTTTCCCACACTCACCACATGGTTCAACTTTCTCACTTATTACTCTGTCACTTTGCCTTTTCGATCTACTTGTTCCACTTTTATCTCTCCCTCTGCAGTTTTCTTGTTCCACTCCTATTTCTCTCAATCTATTAACCCTGTCCTCTCTCCACCTAATCACATACTAAATTGCCTGCTACCAACCCCTCCAAGGAAATTGAACCTATTCACTCACTCTCCTTCTCAGTTTCCCTACTGGATCAATCTCTCCTGCCCTAGGACCTTCTCACAGGTGCCTGGACCAGAGACCCCCTCCTCCCCCCGGGTCAAACCCTCCCGGGGTCCCCACTCATTCAATTTTCTTTCACTACTGGGAGATTCCAATCACTCCAGGGGCCTAGGACTGCCCAGCCCCCGTCTCAGACACTCCACACACACTCACACATGCATACAGCCGCCCCCCGACCCAAAACCTCGTGATACTCACAGCCTCCTTTTCTCACGAGGGTCTTCGTGCACAAAGCAGTTTTATATGGGTACTCTCTCTCCTCTAAGCCGGCACTCCGATGGGAGCCTCTTCTGCGCGCTTTACTAACTTAATTTGCTTATGCGTTATTGTAATAAAGACTCTCTTTTCCCAAGGGAGAGTGGACTAGCCTTGGGACCACTTAAAAGTCTGGTGGGGAGCTCCTTCCCAAAAGCTATCCACCTCCCTGGAGACAAGAGGGTCCCGGGTTTCGGCACCAAAATTGTTATGTTTGCCCAATTATCCCCTTAAAAAAACAACCCAACAATATTTAAAGTAGCAGCAATTTTAATTGAATAGAAAAAAATATATAAATAAGGGATAATTTGGTTCTTATAATAGCGCATAAGCAAAGACAAACCGCGGGGTACACGAGTGCAAGGCTTTTGGACCCTTGCCACCTCATGTACAAGTTTGCCAAGTGAAAATTCCCCCTTTTATGCCATGTGTAAATCTCATCTCCTCCCATTTTCGATTCATCACACTTTCATCTCCACCCTCATCACCATCTTTGCCACGCATGCGTTGTCACTTGGCTCGGTGGTCGCACAAGTCTTTTGGGGTCTTCTGATGAAGATTTTAGTAGTCTTCCTCTGTGTCCTTTATTTCACCTTTTGGTTACACATGCGCACCAAGCCAGTACAATGCAAGCCAAAACTATCATATCGCTACATCTTAATATCAGAGTAATAAATCCCTTATAATTAGCAGTTTCTGGGACCCAACCAGGTTCTTTTTCCTTTTTGTTCATTTTTAGCTCCGGGTGTCCTTGGGAACAGCTGCTGGGAAGGGAATAGGGAGCTCGTCCTTGGGAACATCTGCTGGGAAGGGGGGGGGGGGTGGAGCCCCTCCTTTCCCTCTCTTCTCTTGGCATTACAACTTTTAACTATTTTATTTATTCCCAAATATTTATTACTGTATCAATATTGATTACTGTTTCAATTTTATCAGCACAAATCATACCTATTTACCACAGCTGAAAAGGGGAAGATTTCCTTTAACTGCTGTCTGGAAAAGTGAAGACCCTCATTTAAACTGCAAAGGCCAATTAGCCTTGGTTGAATGACCTAACTAAACCATGGACTCAAGAATTCTGTAGTAGAATCTGAAAATCTAAAAATGGGCCAAAGGAACAGCTTTAGTAATACCACAGTGGTAGGTGTTACTATCCTAGTAGTAGGTAAGGAGTTCTCCTTTTTTTTCATGCAGAATGTTACACAACTTCAGAAATGGGGGTTTTTTTCCAGTTATGTGAGAACTAAATTTCTGCTGAACTGGGTGATCCGTTCAATCACATTATGTGAAAGGAAGGGGTGTGTCTGTCTCACTTCTCCTAGGAAGAGACTTAGTGCCCTGTAGAAGTAAACCGAACAAGCTTTGGTTCAAAAAATCAGAGCTTGAAGAAGGATGTCTCTATCATTTGATAGATTAGTCACCTGAAGGAGGTTAACTCCTGCTGCACTGGACCATTCATTATTTATGCAAGATGGAATTTTATTAAAAAGGGGGGCTCAGAGCAAGTCCTCTGTTGTCAATAACAAGCATGGTGTTCTGAGCACTGCTCTGTGAAACAAAGCCAAAACCATTCCTGCAGAGATGAATTAAAGTTCCTTGGTGAAATAGTAGATCAGAGCTGAGGCATTTTGGAGAAAGCCTGGGACAGAGTTACAGAATAAAAGGAGCAGCTTTTTAAATTTAGTCCATCTTTCCTTAGTTTTCTTATAAAATGCTTCAAACCGAAACTCTTGCTCTTGTGGTTTAATGGAATATGTTGCAGACTTGAATAGAATCTTTAACTTAACTCTGACTAGTTTTTTTGAGAATTTGCATTTGTTTGTTTGTTTTCATCAGAGCCAAATCTATTTTGCAATCAGTTGCTTTGCAAGCATATAAGTTATTGACAATGTCAATCTGCAGAATAATGCCATGAATATTTCTGCTTCTCAGTCAGAATAGATGCTGTTTCCTGCTCAACGAAACTGGAATAGCTCTTCTCTCCTTGGAGCAGAAAACCTTTTTGGTTTTTTTACCTCAGTAAAGGTATCTCTTGAGTTTAAAATATTATTTTTTTTGCAAGACAACATTGGGTTTGTGGATGGGCTAGTAAAAAATTTTTCTTTAATCTACTATAACAAGATCCAGCAAAATTATTGCTCTATTCTAATGCCACACTGCTGCTTTATGTTGGCAAAGATATATTCTTTTGCCTCAGAACCAAACAGCCAAAGAGGAATCTACCTATCTGAAAAATTCCTGCTTCATAGTCTACCCTTGCACATTGCTGCATTTCACTTTGGATATTCTTGTTTCCTTCTGTTTTATGCAATGTGCTTCTTATTCATCTCTGTCTTTTGAACCAATTCTCCATAGAACCACGGATGAGATCCAGCTGGATCCTCACTGGAATGGCAGATACATTACAGGACTTAGGGAAAACTTGTGCTTTTTGAGAATAGCAATTGAGTCTGTGGTGTTTGTTCAAATAAGAAAAGAACTAATGAATCTATGGGCTGTAATATCTTGTGATAAACTCAAAAAATATCTATTTATTGTAGATAAAGCCTGCAGCACTTCAAGGTCTTGGAAGAGCCCCTTGCAGTACATGTGTAAGTCCTGCATTGGATGTGCTCTAAACCAGTGAACAAATCTGACACCAGCTCCCACTGGCATGCAAACATTTCTGACCACACTTTCAGCAGCCTTGAAAAGGCAGCTGCACATGAGCTGTGTGTGTGCTGTGTCCCCAGCTGTGCCCATGGACAGGTTGGCAGACTGATAACTGAGGCAGCCCAAAGCAATGCCAGGGGCTGGTTTTTGATTGAGATGATTTAGTTCAGCTTACCAGAAGTATTCCTTACAACTGTGTTGTTTACTGGTGTACATATAGCCAGTGACTACAGCAGTCAATTTCTGTGTTCAATCAGAAAATAATTCAGGAGGAAAGGAAGCTCTGGAGCTCATGTGGTCCAATCTCCTGCTCAAAGTGAAGTCACTTTCTTGATTTAGCGCATCAAAACTTCTCCATCCAACTACTGAAACTCTCTGAGGATAGAGAAATCTGCTTGAAAAATCTGTTCCAGTGCTTGGAACTCTGAACATTTTTGTCCAGGTAGGTATGGGTCATATTTCACTGATAAGCATCCTACTGATTCTTTAGGATGTCCCTCTACAGGCAACATGTTCTTGCAAGTAATGGCCTGGATTTAGTAATGTGCAGGCACAGGTGTGAGTTGCTGCATGTTCACTTTATCTTCCATTAAGTGACACAGTGGAATGGGCTCTGTATGTGCTTTCAGCCCAGCCCAGCACACAGGTGGAGCCCAAGAGGATTGAACACCCCTGAAGGTGTATCATGCAGTGGTGAAGAGAGCCAAGAGCCCCACACCAGAGCAGGTGGATGCCTGAGAGGAGCCTGTGGAACCTTGGGAAGCCCATGCTGGAACAGGGTTCTGGCAGCAACCTGCAGACCTGTGGAGAGAGAGTCCATGCTGAAGCAGGTTTTCTGGTAGGATTTGTGACCCTGTGGTGGGCCCACACTGGAGCAGGATGTGTCTGAAGTACTGCACCTTGTGGAAACTGCTGGAGCAGTTTGTGAAGAACTGTCTCCCGTGGGGGAACCCACGGTGCAGCAGGAGAAGGACCCTTCTCCCTGAGCAGTGACAGAAAAAGGTGTGATGAACAGCAACAACCCATCTCCCTGTGCCGCTAGTGGGGAGGAGGTAAAGCTTGGGAAGGATGTAGGGGTGGGGGAAAGGTGTTTTTAAGATTTATTTTACTTCTCATTATACTGTTCTGATTTCGTTAGTAGTAAGTTCAGTTAACATCTCCAAGCTGAGTCTGTCTTGCCCATGATGGTATTTGGTGAGTGATTCTCCCATACCTTATCTCAGCCCACGAACCCTGGGTTATATTTCTCTCTCCTGTGGAGGGGAGGGATAGAGTGGCTTTGGTGAGTGGCTGACAGCCAGCCAGGGTCAGCCCACTGCAGTGTGCAGAGCATCAGGGACAGCAGTCTCTGCAGTGATGCCTCCTGCTCACTGATCACCTGCAGCAGGTCATTTCAGCAAGCCCCAAATTCTGTGTGCTTTGATGTCACCAGATTGTGAGCTGGATATCTCCCTGAAGGTGTCTTCCATTACATTCTATGAAAACACACCATTCCTAGCTTATTCTTTCCTTGGCAAATATTAGCATGGCTTTGGCTATTATTTCCTCAAGAGGAAAGAATTCCATAAACATCAGACTTTGCTATAGAACAGAGTGCATTGTTTTCAACAAGCCAGGGCAGAGGATTTAATCATTAATTAATTTAATTACACTGGAAAACAGACCAGCAATGGAGATGTTAGCCCAGCCTCTTGATTTCAGTAACAAATTCCCCTAGTTCCCCACTCCACAGGTGCCATCTATCCCCATGCCAGCAGCTCTGCCAGGGCTCTGGATGTGGCAAGGTAGGGTGGGGAGGTGGGACTGGGGCATGAGGCCAGGGCCACTGGGGCTGGGCAGGGCCCAGGCTTGGGGTGGCATTCCCTAAAATGTGTCACTCAGTGCCAGATCCCTGCTCCCGTGGTGCCACTGGGGTCTGGCACGGCCTCGAAGGGCTGCTCTCAGTTCACCACCTTCTTCTGTGATCTCTTCTCTGCTTGAGGTCCCCTCACAAGCACATGCAGCTGAGCCACCCCTGAACTGTGCCATGGCCACAGAAACTAAAAGGAAACAAAAGCAAAACTCTGACATCAACCTCTGTGTTTATGAAACACCAACTTGTTTTCACTTTGTCATGCATTGCACTCCTGCCCCCTCAGTTTGGTTGTCTTTAAATATAAGTAGTGGTTTCTCTGAGTTCATGCTAATATAGTTTAAAATATCTCTGTGGAAAAAATTTGGATGATTTTTCCATCTACAGACAAGGTCTAAGGCTAGCTCTGATTTTTGTTTTTATGTTTTCTCTTTGAATTCATAACAAAGCTTTATGTTACAAGATTAATCATTCTATCTCCGTGTGTTAGCCTTTCTTATCCAGATTAAATAAAATACTATGTGATTAGGGATTGCTTTATTTTATAGAAATTACTTTTCAGTTATACTGTGCAGCCTCTATCTTGAGATATTTCAATACTTTGGTATTTAGACATGCTGAATGGTGTGATGACAGAATGAGAGGAAATGGTCTCATGTTGCACCACAGCAAGGTTTAGATTGGATATGGGAACAATTTCTTCACTGAAAGGGTGGTCAGGTATTGAAATAGTGTTGCCTAGGGAAGTGGTGGAATCACCATGCCTGGAAGTGATCAAAAAGCACTTGGATGTGGTTTTTAAGAACATTAGTTTAGCTGTGAACAAGGTTGTGCTGGGTTATCAGATGGACTCAGTGGTCTTAAAGATCTTTTCCTGCCTTAATTCTTCTATGATGATGATGATAATTCTTCTCTATGATGTTTCCTATGGGAAGATGAAGATGAGAGAGACAAACTAAAAATCCTAGAGGAGTATTGGGAGATATTTAAAGTATAATCACAGAAGAAACAAAATAGAAATTCTTTCCAGTAGCCTTGCTTAATCCTGGAAATTTTATAGACTTCTGGCACAATTGTGACTAACCATTTGGTTAATTATGATTTCTTTAGTGACATCATGGCAGCATAACACAGGAAAAACAGTATACAATTTTCAATGACGATGCATCTGATTAATTTGGTGCTGGCTTTTTAAACACTCAGTAGGCAATGATTTCTTTCAAGTCACTAAATTTTTTCATAGCTTTCTAAATCATAATATATTACCTCAGATACAGTTCCATGGCATTGTGAAGGAATGGGAGCATATTGGGTATAGTACCTTGAGATTATTAAAAACACAGTTCCATTGTTTTCCAAATGTGATTGAAAATGGTATTTCTTTACTTCTGAATAAATTTAGTCTCACCTGTCTTTTGCCTCTGCCTACTACTACTTTTCTGAGACACAAAATGAGTTTTTGAGATGTCTTGTCGATGAAAAAGAAATGAGCTTTATATTCAGGTCAGCATTGCGGTCAGGGAAATACTGTCCTGAGATTATTATTTTTCCATAATTGCCTTTTTCTTGGTTGTTTTTGAACAGCTTTCCTCCCAGCTTGCTCTTATTCAGGATGCTTGAGGTGGAAAAAGGTCCCTTAAATTCAATGTATGGAGTGCAACCCACGTCATCTCATTCTCCTGAGTGTGAATAGCTGGAGTCTGAGGAGGGATTCATCCCAGCTGCCTTGCACTGCTTTGCATCCATTATCACTCCTGGCTGGTGTGTTTGGTGTGAGGGGAGCTGCAGGAGGCTGGGCAGTGCCTGCTGTGAAAATCCAGGCAGTTCATGTGCACAGGGAATGGGATGCCTTCCTGGGTCAGTGACCCCTAATGCACCCAGGGCAGAAGCACATCTCCTGTGAGGCTGTGTAAAAGGCAGTGATTTCTTTTACCTGGGGTCTGTGGATCCCCGGAGGTGTGTGAAAAATTGTGGAGGAATGTGTAAATTCAGAGCACACACAGTTATGCCAGTTCCAGGAAATGTGCAGAGCTGCAGTTTCTGGGCAGGTGGAAAATCACTGATATAGTCTGTGTTTGGAAAAGACTTTCCCTCACCACAGGTAGACACTTGTAGGATTCTTTTGTAGGAAATTCTTCAGCAGTCCTTCAGCCTGCCTTACCCTCTGAGTATTCCTTGGCAGGCAAGTATGAAAAGGACCAGAAGAAGAGTCTGTGGTAAAGTACAAGTGGAAATATTTGATAAAAATGGAAACTTACATCTTATTGATCTATGCTCTTTCAGGGTACATTTAATGATGTCTGATCATTCAACTTCAGGAGCATAGCATTTAGAATAAAGCATGTTTTATATTCATTATCATGACAACTTTCCTCCCTCTCTACTTTCCCTGTTGAGGCTTCATGTACTTTGTTTAATAATAGAAATTCTGATAGGTTTTCTAAGAGAACAGAACCTCTGAGAGCACAGTTCAATTCATAGTTACAACTGCTGCTTATGTGTGGTGCTTTTTATTAATTTTTGAGGCAGCAGTCAATTATTGAGTCCTCAGATTTTTTTTTTCCTTCTGTGTTGAAGAGCCACTGGAAGGCAGTACATTAAGCATCCCCTCTAACAATAAAGATATCTGAACCTCTCCATCAGAAGGGTTCTGTATCCAATTATTTGCAAGCTCCTTGCAGATATGATTTTATGGAGTAAATGGAAAGCATACTTCAGTCATTCTCTGCACTGATAGTAATTTAATAAAAATAAAAAGCTATTGATTTTTTTGTTAGCTGCATTAAAAGACCACTGTAATCTTGGCTTCACTCTGCTGTTGGCAGAGCATTTGCCAGCAAGTAGATTTTTTACTTTTCCTGGGGTACCATTTATTAAATGCTATCTTAACGTGTACAGATTATTAGATTTGTTGAAGTGGGGTAAGAGTTATAATACCTTCCTGTTATTTAACTTCTCATAGCTGATTCAGATGTTAGAAGCATTTGCAGAGATTTATCTCCTGTACTTTGTGATTTCTGTTTCTTCCATTCCTTAAGCCAAATGTGCCTTTGAGGTTACTGAGCCAGCGCTTACTGGGCAGCAGCTACTTCTGACAGAGATAGAAAATAACATTCTATTTGCTGACTCTTATTGAAGTAACCACTCTGGGATGACAGAGGAATGTCACTTAAGCTGTTCAGTAAACCTCAGCTTGAATAAGGAGTTAAATCAGTAAAGCTGGACTCATGTCAAATAATTTATTTGTCTGAAAGACTTGGTCTACTCTAAACTAAACTGCTCAGGGATATGCCTTCTCAAAAACTTTTCATGTAATCTATTCCCTTTAGAACTTTATATTCATCTGCATGGACCACAGCTAGAGCCTACACAATTCTTTAGGTGAGTCGTGAATTTCAGATGTTGAAAAATTACTTACACACTTTCATTGCATCTTAGGTACACTTGTATCTCTCTAAAACAATGTTTTCTGTGATGCTGAAACATAAAAATTTGAAATCCATTTGTCAAATATGATTAATCCTGATGCAGTCCCAGAACATTTATGCAGGGGCTTGTCTTTGTTCAGGGGAGGGCAAAGAAGCTGTTGAAGGGGTCTAGAGGGTAAATTGTATGTGGAGTGGCTGAGGGAGCTGGGGGTGCTCAGCCTGGAGAAAAGGAGGCTTGAGGGTGACCTTGTCTCTCTCTACAGCTGCATGAAAGGAGGCTGCAGCCAGCTGGGGGTCAACCTCTTCTCCTAGGCAAATTAAAGGGTAAGAGGACATATATGCCCAAGCTGCACCAGGGCAGATTCAGGGTGTGCATTAGGAGGAATTTTTTTGCAGAAAGAATTGCCATACATTGGAATGGACTGCCCAGGGACCGAGTGGAGTCACCACGCCTGGAGGTGTTTAAGGAAAGACTGACATGGCACTCAGTGCCATTGTATAGTTGACAAGGCGGTGTCCAGTCAAAGCTTGGACTTGATGACCTCAAAGGTCTTTTCCAGCAGAATTGATTCCATGCTTCTGTCATCTTCACCTCTATAAGTCTTTTAAAGATTTAGAGCTGTTGGTTGGGATCAGAGTCCATCTTTATTTCCACATGTGCTGGTTTTGACTGGAATAGACTTTCTTTTCTTCATAGTAGCTAGTAGGGGAGCTATGTTTGGATTTGTGCTGGAAACAGTGAAGATAATAGAGGGATGATTTTGTTATGGCTGAGCAGTGCTTGCACAGAGACAAGGCCTTTTCTGCTTATCACCCCACCCCACCAGTGAGCAGACTGGGGGTGTACAAGGGTTGGGAGGAGTTACAACCAGGACAGCTGACCCCAATTGACCCAAGGAATATCCCAATGTATGACATCATGCTCAGCATACGGACCTGGGGAAATTGAGGAAGGCAGAGACATTTGGAGTTTTGGTGTTTGTCTCCCCAAGTCACCATCACATATGATGGAGCCTGGCTTTCCTGGAGATGGCTGAACAGCTGCCTGCCCATGGGAAATGGTAAATTAATTCCTTGTCTTGAGACAAGGGCACTTGCAGACACATCTCACCACTCAACTCCGCAGAGAGTTTCAAAGAAAGGGAGGGACACAGCCTGGCAGGTTCATATTAGATACCCAGTCCATCTCAAGGACAGTGCCAAATGACTGTGACAATTTTCAGTGTCAGTGACATTGTTCTGAGCAATGCCATTGTAGTTTTGTTTCAGCTAATACACTAATATCAGGAAAGAGTCACAGGATATCATAATCCTTATGCTCAGACCCAGGTATGCGTATGAGTTTGTGTATACATCCTGATGAGTTAAGGGCAGTAGCACATAGTCCTCCAGAGGGTTGTCACAGAAAGGATGAGGTTGAAAGGGACATCTAGAGGTCATTTTGACCAACCCCCTGCTCAAGCAGGACCACCTAGAACTGGTTGCCCAGAACCATGTCCAGACTGGTTTTGAATATCACCAAGGTGGGAGACTTGACAGCTTCTCTGTGCAACTCATGCCAATGCACAGCCACCCTCACAGTGGAAAAATGTTTCCTGATCTGGAGAGAAAACCTCCTGTGTTTCAGTTTGTGCCCATTGCCTCTGGTCCTGGGAACCTCTTTTCTGTCAGTTTGCTTTCTATCTGGGTGGTCCCCAGCATGTACATGGGGCTGTTCCTCAGGCGTAGGCTGAAGAATAACAGGTTTAAAATTCTCCTTGCTGAACTTCATGATATGCCCTGAACTCCATCATCTCATGTTTACTGCAGGCAAGATTGCCTTTGAGCCTCATATTCCCAACAAGACCCTCACTGGTAGGAGGTCCAATGCAGTGTTTTTCTTCATTGACTCCTCATTTGGAAGAGAATGATATAAAGAACCCCCTGGATTGCTTTTGTCCTGTCCTGTTGTCCTCTAGAAGATTTGGGGTGATGGAAGTTTCTCTGAGAGCCAGGGCCTATGAATGTGAGGCTAAATGAGTGGCTTGCAGTAGGCCAGCAATCTGTGACTGCCAGTGTCCTTCCTGACCATATGTTAGGAAGTGGTGTAGGCTCTTAAGGAACAGGACACTGATTTCAATTGCCTCATTGTGGTCAGGAAGCATCTGGTCATCTCTAGATGGAAGCTGGCACTGCTCTCCTGCTCTTCAGCTGTGGCACAGCAGTGCAGTATTAGAAAGCCTGCTGTGACAATTGCTGGGATGAGTAATGCAAAACCCTATTGTATCTCCTTTGTCCTGAATTGACACCACCAGTAAGGATCCTAATTCTAGAAGTTTGGCATGCTCAGCATTATCAAGGTTTTGATTTTGTGTAATCAAAATCACATCCAGTGTTCAGTGTTCTCTGAGAGAAGCTGTGACTACTGTAATTGTGAGAAGCACTTTCTACCTTGCATTTGGAAAATTGGTGATCACACTGTAATTTATGCATGCTGATACTGGACACAGTGTGCATATTATATCTGTGTGTTTCAGAGTGGGGTATTTTCCTTCAGAAACTTGTGAATGTCCTTTCCAAACCATGTCATCTGTAACAGTGAAACAAAAGAATGTATATATCTATCATGGTGCACATATCCTATGCTGATTACTGCATCCCCAATGAATAGTTCAGGTACAGCCCAGTTCCAGTCAGTTTTCCCTCTTCTGCCAGTGAGGCAGCTGTTGTGACACACTGAGGGGAGTCCAAGACCAGACTGCCGTGGGTGCTGCTAGAGATGCCCCACTAAGGTCAGATGGACACACTCAAAAAGCTCCAAAGAGATCAATATCATATGATCTGACAATAAAATTACATGACTGATAGCCATCACATCAGGTAGGTCTGGAATTTCTGGGGAAGGAAAACAAACATGGCATAAATTTTGTACTTGATGCTAAAATAGTGTAATATTTAATATACACAAACATTCAATAATAGGTCATAGTCTGGTCCTGCTACTATTGAACACGTACATCATAATAGATATCTTTTTACTTCCTGTTGCATTGCCAGTTTTCAGGAAGAAAAACAGAGAAGGCTTTCACAACCTTGTATAGCAGTGGTCAAATTATGAATTTTCTACGAAGTTCAGTCAAAAGCCCATCACTTTTTTGTAAAGAGCTTTCCTCTTATTATGTCTAGAAGTACATTAGAGAATAGTAAGAGTTAGAACATCTCCTACAGCGTTTTAAATAGGAAGTGAAGTGTTCTTTTAACTCTTCTACATCTGCTAGCTGTTTACTTCACTGAAGCAGGGTATAGTTTTTATGAATGATGACATATAACCCATTTTCTAAAAATACTTTGGATTTTCCATATAATTTCAGTGTCCCTGGGTAACTGACAGGAAGAAATGGTATAACAGCCTTTTATGTTTTTTCCCTTGCTACTGTGGTAGAAGCTTTAGATCTGTCAACTGATAATGAGGAATATACCTTCCATCAGCCTATAACTGTGAAAAGAAAACCTTCCCAATTACGGTTCAAATTCTCTGCCTTCCTTTGCTTTAACCTAATTTCCTTAGTACTGAGGTCTTTTTCTGGTTCCCTGTGTAATTCTTTAGCACATTCCCAGCTAGAAGGGAGTGCTTGTGCCCCACCCTGTTTTCCTTTGTTCAGTGTATTTCTCAGCAACTTTCCTCTGACTGCAGCCAGTAATCAGCCAGCAGCATCCTGCTTTGGTCCATTCCTGTACTGCTTTCATTTCTTACACCTGTAATGTAGCACAAGGACTTCTAGAATAAAAAAGTTACATTATTCAGGCTTTTTTCAAGTTCTACTCAATAGCTGTTAGCAGTCGCTAGGATAGTTTGATACTTGAGCACTTATGACCCAAAAGTAAATGCTGATTTTGATAACCAATCACAAAGAGCATAATGAAAATATGTAATTAAAATCCTTAGTTTCTCTAGAAAAATCTCATTTTTTAAAAAAATTAGAAATTTATTATTTTCTAGTGAACATAATTTTTCATTGTCAATGGAACTGCTTGTGTGCATTTTATACCTTTCTCTTCAAAGTGAGTAGACAGCAGCAGAGACAGATCTGATGAGATTCTTACTTTAGATCTACCTTACTTTGTAGCTCAGAAATGCAGTTAACTAAATCTAAGGAAGCCCTCCACAGCTCCCATCAAAGTCTTTGGTAAGAAATAAGCATTTCTGGGACATGAGTCATCTGGTTTATTTTAGACTGCTTCTTCAGGATGACGTGAATCACACCTAAATGGCTCTTTCTCTGAGCTGATTATAAAAGACATTGGTGGTGACCAGGTCAGTCAAATCCCATCTCTCCTGTCCACATTGTGCATCATGGGTGATTGATGTGATTGCAATTCACACTGACTCAGCATCTGAACTTGACATTTGGTTGCTGGTGTCTGAAATCATAAAATCATAGCATCTTAGAGTCATTAAGGTTGGGAAAGGCCTCCAAGATCATCAAGTCCAACCTTTGACTGGACACCACCATGCCAACAAAATCATAGCACTAAATGCTACATCCAGTTGTTTCTTGAGCACCTCTAGGGGTGGTGACTCCACCATGTCACTGCACAGCCTGTTCCAATGCTTGGCAACCCTTTCAGTACAGAAATTCTTCCCGATGTCCAGCTGGAGCTTTCCCGGGTACAGCTTGAGGCCATTTCCTCTCATCCTCTCACTTGGCTGCCTGGGAGAAGAGGCCGACCCCCACCTGGCTACAACCTCCTTTTGGGAAGTTGTAGAGAGGGATGAGGTCTCCCCATATACTCTTTTTCTCCAGGCTGAACAACACTAGCTCCTTCAGCTGCTCCTCATATTGTTTAGTCTCCAGACCCTCCACCAGCCCTGTTGCCCTTCTCTGGACATACTCCAGCACCTCAATGTTTTTCTTGAAACGAGGGACCCAGAACTGAACATAGGATTCGAGGTGCAGCCTCACCAGTGCTGAGAACAGCAGGACAATCACTGCCCTAATCCTGCCGGTCACACCATTCCTGGTAGGGAATTCCCTTTGCCTTCCTGGCCACTTGGGCACTGCTGACTCATGTTCACTTTTCCACTGGGCCACTCTCCAGCCACTCTTCCCCAGCCTGGGACTGTTGTGACCCAGGTGTAGGACCTGGCACTTCACCTTATTGAATCCCATCCAATTGGCCTCAGCCTGTTGATCCAGCCTGTCCAGATTCCCCTGCAGATCCTTCCTGCCCTCCAGCAGATCAACACTACCACCCAGCTTGTAGTCTGGGAATTTGATGAGGGTGTGCACTTGAAGTCCTCATCCAGATCAGTGATAAAAATATTAAACAGGACTGAAATGAAAGAGCAGAAACATTTTTGTCTACACAGATGACACAAGTATCCCTCAAAATATGGCCAATTATAGTTTTAAACATAATAGAAGAAATTATGTTAAACAAAAATATAAAGAAACAAATGGGGTAATTGTATCTAATTAAAATTATGAGCTCCTTTTGGTATCTTAGGTAGCTATACATTCCTCAGGAATCATAGAGAATAATAGTTAGCTTGATGATTGACTCACCTATAGAGTTAGAATTGTAAATGCAATGAATGCTTTCCCTTGAAAAGCATCAGAGAATCTTTGACAGATACAGTGAAAAAAAGGGATATTTATGACAGTGCTGGATGGGGATGATAAGAAAAAGGACACTTCCTTCTTGCCCCAAGGTGAGGTTTGAACTCCGGAAGATATTCCTGGTAAAGTCTGATACATAAAGTCCTGAAACAATCTTGTATGGCTTTTTTTTCCCCAGTGGTATTTAATGGCTGCTTGAATTTCTAGAAATCAAGCAGATGGAAAATGCCTGCAGTTCACCTGCTGTTTTAAAGCAGCAATAGAGGTAATAGTGAATTATATTTTCTTTAGTACAGATATCCAGAAAGTTTTACCTGCCTCTGGTGTTGAAAGAAAACATGTAATTGGCACTTGTGTGAAGGAAAATAGATGTGTGCAATCATGGAGTCTTTTAGTTTTGCTTCTTTTTTTTTTTTTTTTGAAGGCAAAGCTTAAGTGGAGGGAGTGGAGGGAGTCTTCCAAATCTTGTGTGAGTACCAGTAGCTCAGAGACGGTTGTGACAGCCTTCTGCAAACACAAAGACTGTATCACAGAGACAATTCACATTACAGAGAACATAAGCTTTGTCTCAAAATACTTGAAGAATCTTCTGAAGCAGAGCAGTACCAAATATAGAGGGTTTACTACAAAATCTCCTAGGCACTGAAATACTGCTCTGTTTTCCCTAACAAATTAATCTCTACACATAGTGAGGTTGTAGATGTGTCAAATTCATCTGGAAAAGGATTCTGTGCCATTGAAAGTGCCTGCAGCTGTCCCACATGGACATAAGTTCCAGCTCTGGTCTTGCTGTTTTCAGTGGTGAGAGTTCAAAACACTTCAGATGATCTTAAACTCTCCCCCTCCAGACAAAATATGTTAAAATATCCCTGGTTGAAAGATTAAAAAGACCTAAATCTTATTCCCCTTGGACTATTAATACTGTCTTGTCTCCATATATTTTCCATTGCCTCCATTTCCTTCTCCACAATTAAATTTTCATTAATTTCTTCAAAGAGAAGACTTAAAAAAGACACTACAGGTACTCTCGGGACTTTGATTTCTTTATCTTTCTACTGCTGCTTTCCGTTCACAAGTACAAACCTCTCATTTTTTTTTCTCCATTTTGTTATCTCCTAGTGTCTTCAGATGCCTTTCTTGTGCTCTGTTAGCTGAGAGAATTTCCCCATATTCCACACTTAAGATACCCACCCACAGCCCTCACCTGCCATTCTAACCCCGTCCCAGGCCTCCCTTTTCTTCCATTCCTAAGCTTGTAATTACTCTAAAATCTTTTCCTCATCCCATCTCCAGTCTCTCCTCTACCCCTGACATATCTCTAAAACCTCTCTCACCAAGGCCTTTGATGATGGCAGCTGCATTTCAGATCCAGAGTCAGGCTCATGCAGCATGTTTAACCAGGCTTTTCTACCTTAATTCTTGCCCCTTCCCCTAACCTCTCTGGACTTCTTTCATACTCTCTAATCATGTTTTTTGGAGACAATTCCTTTAACATTCTCTGGATTTTCAGTTGCTCTTTTATGACCCTGTCAGCATGTATTGTCTTTGAATAATTTAATCAAAAAACAAACTTAGCTCTGGTCCCTAAGAAGACAGACAAGCAGATTTTCTCTTGTACTAAATCCTGGTTTCTCTCTTTGGTACTCCCTTCTGAGTGTTCAGTGATACACTTTACTTACCTGTGACTAAACACATCCTGTAAGGGCCACTTGGCAGAGATAGAGCCTGTTTGTTCAGTCTTTAGTCAGTGGGTTATGGCTGATGACTGGAATGCTGCAGCAGTATGACTGTTCACATTACAACTGTAGAGTTGAACTAGATAGAAATAAATCAATATTGAAATGAATGGTTCATTACCTGTGAGAATGCTTAAATAAAGACTATTTATTGGCATTAAAAAAATCTGCATTTGAGCCTATCGTTCCATCTAGTTGAGCCAAGGTCTTTGATACTTCCAAAACCAATATGTTTTGGTGATGTTGAATGAAAACATTTTATGTAAATATTGATCAACAGTATCAGATGACATGCATGCTAGGTTTTGAATACTATTTGGAAACTGAACCATTGCCAATAATTTGCTTGCTCTTGGTTTCGCCAATCTTCTGAAGAATTAGAAGGTCTCTAGATGTAAAATGGAGATATATCACAGGGATATGGAGTCAAGGTGATGCAACAAGGATCTGACTGTTCCTTTAGAATTTAAATGTTAATAAAGTAATAAATACTCTATTCCCATCTTAATTTTAACACTAAGTTTGAAAGCAGGGTACCAATAAATAGTAATGGCTTGTAAAAGAAGTGTTTAGGTCCAACTAAATTTCCATCTAGCTTTTCATTTCAAAATCAATAATGTGAAAACATTTGCACACAATCAAGTGATTGTGAGGGGATAAAATAGTCTATGAGCTTCCAGTGATCATATTGGATAAACTGTGGCTTTATCTCTCTCTCTATTGATTCTTCCTCCTTTCATTTACTTTATACTCCATGGAAATCTTCTCATCTAGGCACCTGTGTTTTCTTAAGAAGTTACAATCAAGGCTGACAAGTTTATGTTCATTTTCACTCATGCATGAAAGTGCTGGAGGAAGATATGCATTTTTCTCTTATTCTTCTGCAAGGCTTTATTATTCACCATGTAAGGCAGCTTCTCTTTGATGTTTCATCTGTAGAAAAATAATACATTTATCTTCATTGCCACCTTTTTATTTCCAACGAATGTTGAAAATAGTTGTTGAGTGAAGCAGACTTCCAAGCTGATGGTTTGAAATCAGAACCATAGAATCCTTTAGATTCTAAAAAGACCTCTTAGATAATAGATTCTACCCACTAACCTAACACTGGCTGCCAAGTCCACCACTGAACTATGTTCTCAGTGCAACATCTACCCTTCTTCTAAATACCTCCAGGAATGGTGACTTGTTGGAACCCAGGGCACAGGGAATATTTCTCTGTCTGTTCTGAGGGGTCCTGACCCCCAGAGAAGCACTGCCTTTGACCAACCACTGCCCTGGACAGCCTGTTCTGGTGCTTGATAACCCTTTCAGTGAAAACATTTTTCCAATCTGAACTTCTCCCGGTACAACTTGAGGTCGTTTTCTCTTGTTCTGTCACTCATTACCTGAAACCAACCATCATCTGGCTATAGCTTCCTTTCAGGGATTTGTAGAGAGCGCTAAAGTCTCACCCTGAGCCTCCTTTTCTCCACAGGCTAAACACCCTCAGCTCCCTCAGCCACTCCACATCAGACTTGGCTCCAGACCCTTCACCAGCTCCATTGCCCTTCTCTGGACTCGCTCCAGCACCTCAGTGTCTTTGTTGTAGTGAGGGGCCCAGAACTGGGCACAGAATTTGAGTTGATGTCTCACCAGTGCTGAGCACAGGGGGACAATCTCTTCCCTGGTCCTGCTGGCCACACTATTGCTGATCCAGGATGGCAGTGGCCTTCTTGGCCACATGGCCACACACTAGTTCATGTTCAGCCAGTTGTCAACCAGGACCCTCAGGTCAGCTTTTGCTGAGCAACTTTACAGCCACTCTTCCCCCTGCCTGAAGTCTTGCCTGGGGTTGTTGTAACCCAAGTGCAGGACCTGTTCCATTGATCCAGGCTGTCCAGATCCCTTTGCAGAGCCCTCCTGTCCTACAGCAGATCAGCGTTCCCCCATAACCTGGTGTCTGCAAAATGGCTGAGAGGTCTCTCAATCCCCTCACCCCGATAATTGATAAAGATTTTGATCATGACTGTATCTAACACTGAGCCCTGGAGAACACCAGTTGTGGCTGGCCTCTGACTGGATATACCTCCATTCACACCTCTCTCGGGCCCAGATGTCCTGCCAGGATTTTACCCAGGCAAGAACACGCCCTTCCACACCACTGGAAGGCAGTTTCTCCTTGGGCATGCTGTGGGAAACTGTGTCAAAGGCTTTACTAAATTGCAGATAGGCAACATCTATAGACTTCCTCTCATGCACTAAGTGGGTCACCTTGTCATAGAAGAAGATCAGACTTCTTATTGGCTGGGTCTGATCACCTGATCATCCTATTAAACTGCTTATTCATTAGAAACATAATAAACTCATTTGGTAGCTAATGCTTTTTTGGATTACTGGTGCTGGATGTAAAAGAAAATGGGACTTATGGATTACTTGCATGTCTCAAACTAGTTTCAATAACACACCATATTTCATGTCACTCAATGGTGTAAACTGTTATTGTCCTTTGAGGCACAGAATACCCTTTTCCTCTGATTCAAAGCATGTGAAAAGCCTTTATCTGTGAGAATCTAATAACTCACATTAAAAAAAAAATCTATATTTTTAAATTAACTTGATAACATAATTCACTTCTAAATTCAGGAAAAAACCCAGTTGTTTGTATTAAAATTGCTGGGCCAATGCTTTCAGGGCCAAAATTTCATCTAGAGTAAATGATATGGTTTGAAAGAACTATGGAGATACCATTTGAAGGTATAGATTTTGGCTTCCTTCTCACAGAGTTATTGTCTTCTGTGATCTTCCTGAAATGAATGTTAAGCAAGAACTGGTGAGAAATGAAAGCACTCAGATAATCTTACATCTGTGCATATAGGCCTTTCCAAGGGGTAATTTAATGTCTGTAGTGAATACAATCTTTAGTCCAATAATGTCAAACAATTCAATTAATATTGACAAGGTAGGCAAATCTTGTAAAATTTTACATATCTGTGACAAGATCTTTCACAATGCTAATGTTAACCAATTGTAGATTATCTTCAGATAGGTCTGAATGCTAGTGTTACATTTAGGTAGAAATTTGAAATAAATCTGCTACAATTATAAATTTTGAGCATCATGTGTTTCTGAAGTTTCTGTGTTTTTCAGGGAGTTGTGTTCTGATCAGTTTGTTGGAGTGATTTAAAGCAGTGCCCCAGTTTAAAGCTGCAAGGCACAGAAGAAACATCTTTTCAGCATTTTGCTCTTGTCTTGAACCACCAGTTATCTCTCAAGGTCCTAAATATAAAACAATTTTCTTGTGAAATTGGGCAAAATCATAGCAGAATCATCAGACCTCAGATGTGGGGGTTTTTTTGTTTTTGTTTTGTTTTGTTTTTTTAATCTGGTAGTGATATTTTGAAGAGCTGGTCACCATAGCAACAAAATAGGTTTTACAGGCTGCAAACAGTTCAAGAGTCTGTTGAACTGACAAAATGGCATGGTGCAGACAAAATAGAAAAATGAGTTGTGTATCTTATGGGACTGCTGCAGGAAGGGATGAGCTCTTTCTGTTTGAGAAAATTTTGACCTTGAATAAGTTTTTTTTTTCCCAAATGTGAGTTTAAAGTGCGTCTAAACACTAAAAAATATGGAAATGGCATTGTAGATGGTGAGATCTAGTTGGATCATGGGTGTATTTGAGTTGCCAGGAGAATACGTCCAAGCCAGGGGCTGGGGGGGTGCAAGAGGATCAGCACAAGGACAGGTTTCGGTCCCCCCTGGCAGTAGCACTGCAAGCAGGGTACCCTGGGGCACCTGGGCAGTGCTGGTGAGCTCTCTGTGAGAGAGCACCCTGAGCATGGCCCAAGGTACAGTCCTAGAGCCAGGAGAGGGGCACTGTGGCAGCCTTGAGGTCCTCGGTGGCTGGAGTGGGGGATCAGGGACCCAGGACAGCCACTGACACTGCTCCTGAAAGGCTGAGTTAAGGGCATCCAACACCTCTTGTGCCCCTTGGCTGGCTGTCACTGGAGGAGCTGGGTACAATTTTTTTTTTCTACAATACATTCAACTGTGTTATGAATGTAGGTGATCAATTAAAAACCTGCCTCCTTGAGTGAACATGATCCTGGGATTTTCTGGTCTGCGAGTCTCTGTGATTGCTTTTTTTACTTGACTGTCAGTATTTCAGGGAAGGTCATAAGTCTAGCTATACTTTTTCCCAATTCTTTGTCCTGGCTTATGTTATTTTTTTTTTCTAATCTCCTAACTAAAACCCAGTATTTTCACCATATTTCTCCTTTTCCTTTTGGGGTGTTATCTCCTTGTTTCTGATTCTGGCTGTCAGTGAAGGTTGTCCTGGGAGTACAGAGGAGGGTTCAAGTGCTAGTTTGCTAAGTGTTCTTAATTTCCAGAGAATTAGCTTGTGGTAAATGTAGTGTTGCTTTAATAAAAATCTGCTGAATCCTTTGCTTTAATCCCCATAGTGAAACTTTCTTTCTTTTATTCTATATCTCAGGTTTAAGATTGCATCCACTTGTAGAGTGCAGAAACCTAAAGGGAGGTTGAGGTGCAAGGAAATTCTTATCATACCTATATCATCAACTAATCCTTGATTAATCCTTAAATGAGATTTTCTCAAGTCCACTCTTCCTCTGTACTCAACTGTACTTGGAAGCATTCATGGAGAGGCAGGTTTAGATTGAGCTCTGAAATATTCTTTAGGGGAAGAGACTGTCTCACCCAATTCTTGTTCCCACGTGATAAGTAGACAAGACCTGGTCTAGTTGGAGAGCTGGCAATTTGGGTTACCAGCAGTATTCTGGGCTCAGCTCACCTTCAGCCTGTTAGGGATGCAGTAGATCCAAGTTCAAGTTGAACAGTACCCAGTAGCCTGGAAAGTGGCTGGGAAATGTGACTGTCATGCTCACATACATTCCTGAAGCTCTTGTTTCCATTTCATGGCAGATGGAACTGGGATTTTCAATTTCCTGTATGGGAGAAGTATCTGGGGCCAGAAGTAAAAGCCTAGTGAATTCCAGCATTTTGTAACAAAGATAAACCCTGCAGTAAACTAGCCAAAGTAGAGGTATCCAGGCAAAGAACTGACCACTTATTATCACATTTCTATCATTTATTTCCTTGAAAGCAAGAAGGAAGTACAGGAGAAAAGAAGCAAGGATGGATGTCATTCAAACGTCACTAAGAAATTCTGATCTAAGATGGTAAGTTAGAAAAGTACTTAAAGTTAGGGGAATACATCTTAATCCAACCATTTCCTCTTGAATTCTTAGATTCAGCAGTTTATTTAAGTAGGAGATTGAAACAATCTGTTTTTGTTGTATGTGTATAGCTTTATATTTGGTATTAGATGGTAGAAAATTGTTGACAGGTAACTTAGTCACTAAATTATGGAACAAAGGCTTTTTAAGCTTTTATATTGAAATACAGAAATGGTTAAAAATACTTTTCTTTTTGTCCAGCCCCATCATATGCTTGCATATGTGTATAGAGATATATCTACACACCCACACCCACCCACCCACTTACCCACACACCCCTTCAGGTAGCTTTGCTTGAATTCATCATCAAGTTCCTCAAGCCAAGTGATTCTGTGTCCATAAAGCCTCCAAAGGTGCCCAGGAGCTTTCCTTTTCTCCCTGTATCCCAAGGCCTGTGCTTCCCCAATGCATCTCCATTCCAATCTTGAGACAGCAGTGTACTTAGAGGTTTGCAAAAGCTTGAAAAAATTTGAGCTGGGGCACAAACTTGAGACACATGTTATCAACATGACATGTCAGCAAATTAACTCTATGCAAATAAGTTCCTGTTGCACCACAGTTTTTTCATGCTATTCTACTCCTTTATCTTCAACTCTGCAATAACTTTTCAGCAGTGTTACCTCAAGCAGCCTGTTCCTCACAGAAACTGGTGTCCTGACAAATCAGTTACCTGTCACCTATTGATACTCAGTTCTTGAGATCACAAAAAATGCCTGCAAGCACACAGAGAGTGTGAGAGGGCATAAACAAGAGGTGGGTTGTACCTGTCACCAACAGGGCAATGCATCTCTCTGGTCTGTGCCAGCAGATGGATCATTCATTGCTACCTGCAGAAACATCTGCAAAAAACTGTGTGGAGCAAACTGAGGGTATAACAACATGAATGAAGGGAGCAGTTCCAGAAAGACAAATATATTATCTGATTTTTTTTTAATATAAAAAAAAACAGATGGCTATAGTTATCTTGTCTTTGATATGTTGCAAACATTTTGCTTCCAACATTTTCTGACTCCTCTGTCAGTACAAATGGCTCCTCTGACTTCAACTGGCAGTACAAATCACCTCTCTCAACTTTGAACCCATAACAGCTAGATATGTTAAGCTGGTTGAAGATCAGGCTTGGCTGCTATGGGCACACTAAGTGCATCTGCAGAGGAAGCCTAATTTTGCCTTTTCTGGATACCTATCTTAAAAAGGGATGGATTGCTATCCATCTATATTGAATCACTTCTTTGCTCAATATGTAGGGAATTTAAGCTTTGGCTTAAGGTGATATGACTAAGTTTTAGAGGGCTGATTACATAGAAGAGGAACCCTGACTTAATAATCCATGTAAAGTCTCCCATGCATTGCTGTTCTTAAATATAGATCACAGTTGGCAAGGGCAGAGCTTATCTGTTCTGTGTCTTTGAAAAAGGATGTAGTTATCTCATTCATTTTTGAGAATCAAAAAGTCCTGGAAGTGGTGGTCCATAATGATCCTTGTAAGAAAGGCATGCAGACTCCATAAAACATCATTTAAAATATTATTTATTGGCACTAACACTGGCGGATAAAGTAGTATTGATAATCTTGCATCCTTTTAGGTGCCAGAAACCACAGTTTGTGCAGTTGAAGGGGCCTCTGATCCACAAAGTGCAGACTTGTCTGTGGAAGAAGCTAGTCCGTTTTGATAATTTGAGCTATTATAGAATTTTCCTAGCAAAAAAAATGGCTCTTTTCATAATTTCTACTGTCAAACTCAGGGATTTCTTGCTATACTTTTAGAGAAAGACAGGGTCAGGCTGATGGCCTAATCCCTGGTACCGAGTGGGAGCTGCCTGCAGGCTCTTCTGTTAGAGCAAACTGGCTGAGTTTATCCTGCATCCAAGACCTTTGTGTGGTACATCACTGCCTGAAGGCCAGGCTGGGCTTGCAGAACAGCATTGCACAGGGGTCTGACTGCTCAGGTTAACTGCTGTGGGGATTGCTGTCTCCGCAATGTACAGCGCTCTCCAGTCAGGACCACTGTAATACCTTCAGAACAGCTGCTCATGCAAGCAGTATCTGGTATTTGGGGAAGCTTTGTAAAGCTTCTTGACCATGCATGTGAATTATTTTGGGGCATTTCTGTTAAATGTCCTTGTTCCCCTACTGTATATCCTGGGCTTTTTACTCAACAGCTGCTCTTCTGCAACAAACTGGTGCACACTAAACTTTGGAGGCCTTAGCAAAGCCCCAGACATTAAATGTCTCTGTGAAAGAAGCTTAAAACATTGCAATGTCAAATTGAGAGCTGGGACAGATGCACAGAGCAGTGATCCAGGGTGATGGTTTTAGCCCAGCATAGGAAAGGTACATTCTAAGACAACCTTTTTGTCAGAGTTACTGTTAGGGAATTTTGCACTGAGATGTGTGCACCTGTTTTTATGAGTCCCAGGGTGACTTTTTGAGTCAAGCTGACATTTCTTCCTGGAAGGCAGATTCCATTTAAGATGCTTTTGTATCTCAGTCTCTCCCAAGTACAGATGTGCACCCTTAGAGGTTGTAAGTGAATGGCTTTGGGACTTTTGAGATGCTACCTTTGCAGCTAAGTAAGTCAATGAGTAAATAGATTTTCTCCCAGTGAAAGATCAGATATCCTTAATGTACATGGTAGTATTTTTACCATAGAGACAATCATCATGGCAGATGCTGAACAAAAATACAGATATTCTCTGCTCTTAAGCATACCCAAAGCCCTGGGCATCATCTGCCCTTACAACTTGTTTATGGCTTCTCATCTGGTAGATATTTTTTTCCTGTCCTTTTCTTCAGATCCTTCATTGTACCTTAGTAATAAATTTTTCCTTGAAATCTTATGCTGAGTTGTGTGTATTTGGTCTCTTATAAGGCTAAACAGAAAGGAAGAATGGCTTTAGGGTTGGTCAAAGACAGCTTGACAATGACTATATAGGGAGACATTAGAGAGAATGCCAATTTTTTTGTTTCACGTAAGATGATTCTTTACCTTCAGCCATCCCACTCTTGAGCTAATGACTCATGTCCCCAAAGTCACCTAATAGTTTCTAATTTTTTTGCTTGGCACAATCTCAGCTATATTCAATCCTCTCCATGCTTTAACCCTGCCATTACATTTTTTATATGTAGTTCCCATTTTTTCCTAGCCTTAGTGTCCAGACAGTGTAACCTCCTCTTCATACTTGGCTGATGAGTTTCTTGCTACACTGGTTCTATCTGATCAGGCAGTCATGGAGTTTTTTGTTGTTCGAGGAATTTTCAAAGCATTCACAAGGCTGTTTTTAACGTGTTTCCAGTCCTTCAAGCTTTCTTTTAAAAGATCAAGGTCCTTCAATTTTGTATCTGGCTCTTTACCATACAAGTTGCCTTCAAAGGTTTTTTGTTTCTATAAATTTTGATTAAGAAATAATAATTTTCAGCTGTAAATTGAGTGCATGCTCAGATTGCTGAGGGAAACATGTTTTTTGTTTTTTTTTTTTTTCCCTTACATCATGTATTTAAACTATTTCTGTTATCATTCATTCTGTTGTGAAGGACAGGACAGAAGTCCCCAGTTTGGCTTTGCCTAACTTTAAAATATTGATTCAGCACATGAAGGGTTGATTCAACCTTGATCTACAGACCATTAGTCAGAGTCCTTGACTTTTATCACTCTCAGCTGTAGGCTTGGTCTGGACGAACACCAGGTGCTGCTCCCAGAAACCTGCTAAATGCAAACTTGGTCTGAGAAAAGGGGTCACTTGAATAATTTAATACCTAACAGCTGGACTTCCTTAAATGCAGAAATCATCATGATTCTATGGACAATGTCTTTTAGAGCTGGGGAAGAGTCTGTGAAAAGGTAACACTCAGTTTCTTTGGCTGTAGGATGTTGAGAGCAACTTGGCAATTATAGTTTGTGGGTAAGTAATATGGAATTGGAGTAATTTTCTTGCATTTGAAGTTTCTAAAACTTCAGTCAGCTGTGACTGAGATTTTGGACAGAAAGATTATAGTAATTATGAGTGACATACTTGTTTATCCTTTTAACATAGGCAGAAAGAGGTTGTTAAGTCACTGGAATAATTCAGATAGAATGAGGAGAAATGTTTTATATAATCAAGAATGAATTTGCTGCTCCAAGGACTAGCATTCATTATGGAAAATTTTTGGTACTTATGTACCATGCAAATTTACAAGGGTACTTACAAATACACACACTCAAGTACTTTGCATAACAGTAATTGCTACAAACTAATGAAAATATACTTAGGTCAGAGATTAAAACCTATCAATACACTCTTAAAGTAAATCTTAATAAAAATAAACCCCACCATTATCACCTGTGCTAGGATTTAATAACATAAAAACAGATTTGTGTAATAGCATTTTATTTTAGAGACAACAAAAAAAGTATTCTGACAAGAGTGTGTTTGATTGACTCTGTGGTAACAGAAGAAATGTGTTATCAAAAGCAAATTTCTCCTACCAGACCTGGCGCACTAAAATTCAAATATGTATTGTTAAGTTTATAGATGCAATTTTTGACAGAGCTTTTCATTTTTTGAAACTGTTCATTAATGACACACAGTGCCTATGTAATTTTTCAAATACTTGCATATTAACCAAACTCAGTTACATAACCATCTTGGGTCTTGATTTTACCTTACAAACAATTTGCTAGGAAAGTAATAGAGCTACTTAAAATGACCACTTTTTCCAATATTTATCTATATGTACATTTCTTAGATACCCACAGACCTCTGGAAATTGCAGGGTTATTATGGATTTTAGGAAAAGACAGCTACTATATCTCTCTAGCTAGCTCACATTGCATTGTGTACCTGAGTGCCTTAGATATCTTAAATATTACCATCTTTAATGGTAATACTCTCATTTCCTAAGGAGTTTCCTTCTGTTACTCCTCAGTCTATGTAAATCTGATTGCTGGATTGGGTCCTTCCTTTGTGTAGGTTTGATTTCACACATCTGGATCTGCCTGTACTGAAATTCATAAAATCTTTTCCTTGGAGTGAAATAAACGACTTTTTAACTCAGCATGGTGAAGGAGTAGCAATTCCTTCTCCTTCCTCCCACTTACTGCTGTGGCTTATTGGGAACCTCAGAACTCACAGAGGTCTTATTTCAACTGTTTCAAAACTTTTTCTACAATCCATATCATTAATTTGTGTTATTGCTTTTTTGCCTTCTATCTATTTATTATGAGGGTCTGGCCTCAGTATGAACCTTGAGAGATTGCTATCCAGGAGCATTAAAGAGATTTAAATCCCTTAATGTTCAATACTTTAAAATCTATTTTATGATACACCAATTAAAGGTGACATACTGCAATCCCCCAATTGTGAGTGGCTGCCTAAAGTAACAGGATCCCAAGGAGTACATTACTGACATGGCTCAAGAGAAAATTGACAGTATGTCATATTTCTCCTCTTGCCCTTTCCTCATTCCCTGAAAAATGCAACTTTAAAAAGATAAGGAATTCAATACAGATTATTACTGGGTTGAAAGATGGTGTTTTTGTTGTAGGAGAGAAAGTTGCAAGTGCTTTAGACAAAAACAATGACCATCCAAAATGGGAATTCCTGATGCAGGAAATGTAACTCCTGTGATGGAGGCTCTCCCTTCATAAATACTTTCCAGAGAAAGGCATAAACTCGAGCATTACTGCTAGAGAGGGTCAGTCTTAATATTCAGGTGTCCTTTCTGACCTGTGTTCATGGTCTACTTTCACTGTTTGCAGCTATGACCACTCCATAATCATTCTGGGAGGGTGGATGGCAACCACTACGTTTGGGGGACAGGAGAAAACAGAATCACTTTGGCACACTTGCTACCATGTTCTCTACATTTTTGAGAATCGTTCAATGTTTCTGTACCACTCAACCCACTACTCTGATTAAATGGAATAAAATTATGAAGGAAAATGTATTCTGGGCAAACTTGAAGCCAAATCTACCTTTAATGGAACAAGATGCAATTTCTCATAAGTCAGGAGAGCTGCACCCTCATATATTACAGATATATTTGATGAGTTTGCATTCTCCTTCTGTTTAATCAATTGGATGGATTAAAAAAGGCTTTACATGTAGAAAAAGGGAGAAGACTTGCTTTCAGTGCTCATGTGGGAAGTGTTGTCCCCCCTAAAAGTACTGCTCAGACATGGCCCTTCTTGGCTTCTCTGTGGCCAACAAAAGTGGCAAAACCCAGATACCATTGCAGATCTGCACATTGTCCATCTATTCCCTCACAGCCATTGACCAGTTAAACTACTGAAATTCTCTCAGACACAGCATGGGGCTGAGCAGCTGACAAATTTAACAGACTGAAGGAGGCACAAATGAGTCTTCCTGTTTCTAAAGTTCTTTTATATGCTGTCTGTTAACCTCTAAATATTAAAAATGTAGTATAGTTATAAATTCCAGCTCTGTTCAATCAGCACCTAGGAGTAGTACAGCTGTTGCAAAGGGGCCTTGGCTGAGCCCTAAGCAAGCAGCTCTTTCAGAGATGCTCTTAGTAGGCAAAGCATGTGCCTGGCTGTTGGGTTTTGGGGTTTTTTGTTTGTTTTTGGTTTGGTGTTTTTTTTTTTTCCACTTAAAGAAATATAATGTATTCATGTTATGTATCTCTTATCTTTGCCTTGCCTCATGCTGGAAGGCTCTTTAAGAAAACAATGTAAAGCACCCTCTGTATGGGATGAACCAACACAACTTGCTGTGAGCTGCAGAATGCCTGTGTATCTTTGGTTCATCTCCCAGCACTGGATAGCACAGGGACAGGGCTTTGCTCTCTTCAAAACCAGAAAGCCTTTTCAGAAACAGCTTGATAGGAAAAGTTCCCACTTTTTGAAATGTAAAGAGGCCAAAAAATGTAATGTTTTCTGTGCTGTCAGTATCTCTGCTGTTGTCTGGGGGAAGAGCTGATAATGAGCATGTCTATGTTGCCCCTTATCTGTGGCTTCAGTTGAAGGTCTTCTGAAGCAAAAACCGAAATCTTGAAATTTACAGTTGCTGAAAACAAGATATTCACTCACAGACTGAGATAAAAGCGACAGATGGGAGTAAGAAGAAAGTCCTCATCACATCCAGCCTTTTTTCTAAAGCCAGGGACCCTCTGTGATCTCATAGCATCACATAGTGGAAACAGAGATTGTATTTGGATACTGCTCAAATGGGAGACGGGGGATGAAATCCCATGGTGGTGTAGGAGCAGAGTAACAGGTGTCACCTGTTTTTGGGGGTGAAATCCCATGGTGGTGTAGGAGCAGAGTAACAGGTGTCACCCTTCCCAAACCAGCGGTGATCTGAGAAGAGCTCAAGGAAACAGGGGTGGTTCCATTTGCAGCTCAGTAAGAAACCCGAGTTCCTGGGGCATAAAAACAGTCTTTAAAATCTGTTTGAGACATGATCCTTTCAGTTTCTAATTTCTGCAGCATTTTGTGACCCTCCTCAGGTCAGTGCAACCATTAGTTGAGCCTATATAAATTACATCAAGCACAGGTGGGAATGGGAGTGTAAGGCAGCAGCAGCTTAAAGAGATTTTTGCAAGCAGAGCTATTTAGCCCTCAGGGAGTTGACACTAATATAGTTTTTATCAATCACATTTTGCAAGAAGCAGAAGGATGCAATTGGGATAGCATTGATTTCAGTTTCCCTTTTCCACCAAGAAGGCTAGAAGAATTTGGTATATAGAGAATTGGGCTTTGTAGTATCATGGGGAAGTGGCATATTTTAACCAAATAATATTTTATAAAATTTATTTCCTGCTCTTATGAAAGCATTTTGAAAAGTTACACTGAAGACTAAACCATTTTTCTGGACCAATGAGATTCCATCTAAAAATATTTAATTAATCTCCAGTGTTTGGGTGTCCCTATATAGATATCTTTGGGGGATCTAGGGTCTTGACTTGCTTCTTCACACAAAGGGACCTGATGCCAGCTGAGACCCTCAGTTATCTCTCCTTATCTCCTGCTCTTGGGCCAAATGGGTCTGGGGCTCTTCTCTCATGCCCAGCAGCCCTTTACATACATCTTTGATACACATCACACTTCTACACAATTTTAAAGTAAAGCTGTTGGATGTGCTGATTGGAGCACTTGTCCAGTGGACAGAAATGGGTTCAATGTGCCTTTGTATTATTGGAATACAGAAATAAAATTCAGCTCCAAAAAGCCAAAAAAATTGACAAGAGGTGATCTCACTGCTGCATTACCCCAGGCAGATCCAGTTGTGAGCCATTCAATGTGGTAGCTTCATGCTCACCAGCAAGATTCCCAAGAGCAAAGCTATGAAGCCTTGTGATGAGGGACTTTGCCTGTAAGAGATTTAAATGTGACTTCAATTCTTAGTCTGAATTTTTTTCAGTCATTTTTTCATTAATTGTTTGCAGTAAAAATAAACACAGAGGCATGCAATTGATGTGCTCTAAAGTTACTTATGTGCCCATGTTTCTCACTTACTGCACTGATTCATTCTAAATTTGTTTACATAATGTCAAAAAAAAGTTTCAAACTGTGATGATTGACTGACAAGGACTTTACTTATGCTAGTAAAGCAAGGCTGGTTTATTTTTTAAGTTAACTAGTATTCACAGGTTATTATGTTCAAAATTTTTTACTTGATCCCTTTTGCCTTGCTGTCTTTTAGAAACACACATTTCTTGATAATCTTTCTTATGCCAGTAATGTCCTTGTTATCTCTCTTCTCATCAGAGTGACCAGACTTGATGTCTTCACTTCTGTTCTTGCCTTGAGTTTCTCTCTCCCTTGGCTTTCACTGAACCAGGGCCAAAGGGTCAGCAGCACTACCTAGTTCAGCTTCTGTAGCTGTCTGATCTCCCACACCAAACAAACAGGAGCACAAAAGGGGGAGTGAGGTGCTCATGTGTACTGCTGCACTCCTTTCCTGCCCCTCTCAAAGCACTTGACACACCTGACAGAAAGGCAGGTGATTTGGATGTAAACACTCCAGTGACAAGGAGGGAGCTCAACCAAATCACTGCTCTCTGGACAATCACTCCTTCAGCAGAGATGCAATAAGAGCAAGAAATCATGGACATAGTCTTCAGGGGTAATATTCCAAACATTCAGGTATTGCCATGGTTTCTGTTTTAAGCTGAGATCAAAAAAGATCATATTTTCTTTGTATAATATAAGTGCAATGATTTGAACAAAGCCACAGAAAAGAGTATTCTGCAAGGCAATTATACTCCACAAGATTTTCTGCAAAGGACAGTTTTAAATACTTTGAACTGGTATGTTTCTCATGTCTGCTTACTTTTACAGTAATTGGTATCTTCTAGGTCCCCAAACAATGTAGGATTCTGGCCAAGCATTTTGTTAAAATGCAATGCAGGAGACAGATCTGTGCTGAAGTAGCACCTGTCTCCTGCAACAAATCTGTACTTCTCTCTTAAAACATTAAAACTGACAAATGCGTGAATGTGCAGTCAAAGAGTCATCTTAGCATCTGGTTTTAAAATTTTACTATTTGCACAGATTGATCAATCCCTGGATTTCTGTTATTTGAGTGCTGACCATGATAACTTCAGAGCTGAATTATGATGAATGAATTAGGTGTACCAAATAATCTGTCAGAAGACATTCTTACATCAAAGGAAGGCTGCATCCAACCTTAAGAAAAGAAGAGATATTACTAGTCTAATCAGCCTAACAGTAGTTAAAAATCTATTTTCAAGGTTTCCTTAAGCACATCTGTGATTGGGTGATATATTTCAGGAATAAAATTTGTAAGAATATAAGTGATCTACATGTACAAAGCTAGCTAGCTATCACTAGAACAGAGTATGTAGTATTTTCTGTTTTCATGTTGGAACACACCAAAACTAGACTTCCATGCAAACTCTTATGTCATAACCTTGAGAAATATGCAACAGCTCTGCAAATCAATCAACAGAATTATACTCTCCTTTTAATATAGCTCACTCTCCTCCTTGACTATGGCAGAGAAAGGACATTTTGGATTAGTGTTTAATCAGTAGGTTCTCTGACTTGGTCTTGAAATGTCAGCTCTTAATCTCCCTTGCCTTGAAAAGTGAAGATATTGGGATTTGATAAAATAGCTTTGTCTGAGTGTTATAGTCCTTCTGTCAATACTCACCTCACAGAGAGGCTTGCTCATAACCCAGGGCCCTGCATTCTGACTCTATTTCCAGAGACTCAATGGCAAATTCAGAAATTCTCTCTGCACATTTTCTTCAGCTTTAAACATATAAATTTGCAGCCATTTAATTTAAACATAGGGTCAAGAAAAAAAATGGCAGCAGTAAAATACTATATTAGGAAAATTGCACAAAGAATTTATTAATGATGTGTGTGGTAAAAGTTGTCAAATCACAAAGGTGAATTAAACCCCATATTTTTAGTGTTCTATCAAAATCAAGAATTCTCCTCTGTGCCCCAACATATCTTTATATAGAGAGGGCAGTTAAGTAACTGATTTCATGGAGGAAGTTGGACACATAAGCAAGGAGAGAGCTGCCAATCTCTAATGACTTTTTGGTGAGCTCTGTGGTGAAAATGAGAAAGACAGACAAAAAAGTAAGTAGGATCAGCAGAAAACAACAGTGGTTTCATGCATTTTTATTCAAAATACTACTGCCTCTATCTGCTTTATAAGCTGCTCACATTGCAGTAAATCCTAAACTAATTTCTTAAAGGCTCATCTGAAGCCTTAGCTGGTCATTTTGTCACTATAAACCTTTCAGTCAGGAAAAGTGGCAGCATATATAGATCACTGATTTGATAACTTAGATCAGAGCAGGTGTTGGAGTGACCATGTCTTGCTAAGATGGACTTAGCAAGGACTTAGGAGGTACTAAATCTTTGTTCCCAGCTGTACCAGTTTTAATTATCTGAAGTGTTTTTAACAGTAGTTAAGAGAGTGAGTACCCTATCCAAAGCAGAGTTGCTGAAGTTGAGGAAGGATTCACAGATGATTATGTGAAGAGTGCAAGTGGCTTTGTGGGCACCTAGCACAACCATGGTCCTCACTCATCCATGCTGGAGCACTGCCAGGGTGACCTGCTGCTGCCTTCTGCCCTCTGAAATTTGCTTTTCTCCCATTGAATTGAATTTAGGGATTAAAGGTGGAGATAAACTGCGCAGTATTTTGTTCAATTAAACCTTCTGGATGAGAAGAGCATTCAAATCTTTACATTAACCTATCTCTAATGATTTCAGTTGACTTTGTGGATGACAGGAGACCGGTACTGAAGGTCAAGTCTGAATGAAAAACATGAAATTAGTGCAGGTTATGCAAAAGAGATTTTTTTGCCTAGTACTTCACAAACAAGCAATATCAAGTGCATCTTATTTTCCAGAGTATCATAGAAGTATTTTTCAAAGTTGGTGTTTTTCTCATTTCCTGTACAGTTAGGTAGACAGTTTCCAATTATTTCAAATCAGAGTGCTTTGTGTTTTTCCTCATATGCTGATACCACAGACTTCAGATCTCAGACCTAAAAATCCCACACCTGTTTCATCTGAAGGGCATTAGGCCCAAAGAAAAAATATGAAAGAACTAAAAAGCACATCCCTAGTTACACTTAGGTTGTTGTTAGAGTGAAGATAAATTGTGCTGCCTTCTTTTATACTTACTATTCTTTTTTTAAAACACAATTATAATTGTCATGTGTGAAGATGGAAAACAAATTTTACCCAGTAGCTTCGTATGAATGACAAAATGCCATCCTCATAAGATTTGTAGGGTGAAGTGATTCCTTTTTCTGGACTGACTGGAAAAGAATGTAGAGAAGCTCTATAAGGCCCTGACAGATCTGAAAAGGAAGATGGGTGGTGGAATAGGGAGTGCTGACCTTCAAAGGTAAATACAATATGAGAAGAGCTGCTTTGACTGTAACTGAACAGTGCCCACCAGTTGAGGAAAAGTTAGCTTGGAAGCAGAGGAGCAGGGGAAAGGGAAAGGAAATGAAATTGTTAGGGTTCAGATCACATACACTGAGACAATAATTTCCATATATCATGTGTGAGATTCTTCTGCCAAGTCAGAAAGTATCATTGATTTTGCTCACAGAGAGTTTTGGCAGAAATGAGAAGAAGCATCATAAATCTGTACCAAACACTGTAAGTGAACTCTGTTCATCATCATTTCCTCCACTCTCCAGCAAAGCAGGTGGGGCAAGAGTTCCTAAAAGACAAAAAAGTGGGGCAAGAGTTATAAAAGAGACAGTACTAGGAAAAAATGAAAGGGCATTGGGTGATTTGCCTCCAAGTGTGGATGTGATGCCTTACACAGGTGCAAACAAGTTGCAGGCATTAAACAAGTGAATAATGAGCTTCATGGCAGGTGTTGTCTGGATTTCTATTGTGTCACTCTCTCTGCTCCATGCTCTGTGTGAGCAATGAGAGGGAGACAGAAACATCACCTGCTTACTCAGTAGGAATTATATTGTCATTCAATCTCTATGAAGCAAAAGCTGGAGAATATTTGCTGCCTGCTCATAGCCAACTCATGTATGCAATGCTGTAGACAAAGAGTGATGGAGCCTAAGGACACAATTGGCCTTTGGAGAGTCTGGCCTCAGTTGTCTCTGAAAGGAGCTTTCCCTACTATGGCGGTATTTTTTCTACAATCACACTGTGATTCATATCTCTGGGCTAAAACATGTTGCAAAAGGAGTAGAAGCTTTGAGGGTTTTGTAGTTTTGCTTTGAGGGTTGATACGAGGGTGAAAAGTGAGAGAAAATACCCCTGTCTAATCTAGGGTAGGTAGTCTGTGCCTCAAATAGTCCTCTACAGGTTAACAGTCGAAAATATTTCAGTTTGTTATTTCTATTTCTCAGTTTGTTATTTCTATTTCTCTGTGTCTCCTTGGAACATTTTGCCCTCTATCAGCACATTCTCCCTCATTGCTTCCCTGTTGTACAGGAATGGACTTGGGACACGTGGATCTTCCAGTGCTGGTATGGTTCACCCCACTCTCAAATGGCAGAATATTTCCTATGTCTCCTTGCCCAGGGAAATAGAGTGCCTTTTGTCACCACAAGTGAATTTATTTTCTCTTGCCCAGAGTTTTCCTCTCTGGATTACTGATTTTTGATGATTTTCACTGATGTTATGCTGGTGAAAGCTCTGGGAAATATTTCTTCAGCTATATTGTTTTGCCTCTAATAATCTGATGTGATCTTCTGATAAGAGAAAGTGAAGCATCTGCTTTCTGTTTTGGTTTCTCATGAATGTATTTGGGCACTAATTTAAACACCATTGCACTTTACATCACACAGGTACACAGAACGCAAACAGTAATATTTGTGATAGCAGCCAGGAGAAAAAGGATGGCTGAAAAGGCAGCACTGAGAAAATAAAACAAAAATATAAGAAAAAAGAGGTACAGTCACCCATCCCTGAAATTCCTCTCTCTGTGTCATTCATTGTACCTGTAAATATGGTGCTACCATATTTACAGGTACAATGCATTGCTTCAGTGGTCATTTTTTGGAATCACAGAATCTGCCAAGTTGGAAGGGAGCCATCAGGATCATTGAGTTCAACTCCTGACCCTGCACAGGACACCCCAGGAATCACACCGTATGCCTGAGAGCATTGTACAAACTCTCCTTGAACTCAGAAAGGCTTAGTGCTGTGAGCACCTTTCTGGGGAGCCTGCTCCAGTGCCCAAGCACTCTCTGGGTTAAAAACCTTTTTCTAATAGATATATCCTTTCTAATTAATATAACTTATACCCCTTAATATCAATCTCAGACAATAAAAGCCCAAGGCATGCAAACATTGAAGCTCCTGTGAGAAGGAAGGTCATTCTGCCCCATTTTCCTACCTTTCCTCACAAAGGCCTTGAGCAGGTGGGAAAACAGAGCTAATCAAGGTACACAATAACAAAAAACCACAGTGGCAGCATGAGGCTACCAGATGAGGTCTCTCACACCCCGAGAGTGGTTGGGTGAGTGTGATATACCCAGAATGACAGCTCCCAAGCACTGGCAGAGATGTGAGCTCCTGGAGCGTGTTTTACCCTGAAATCAGAGGAAAGTGTCTTGAGGAACTGCTCTGTGCATACTGGGATTCCTGGCTCCCAGATCCAAGCTTGGGAACGCAGAGTCTGATGTGCAGAAGGATATCAGAGGCACTCCCCAAGACTCTGGCAGGCAGGTAGGAATGACTGCACCCCAGTGGAGCCTTCCTGCTGGCCTCCACTCTGGGAATGCCACATTTCATCAGCTCCTCTTGCAGTAGAATAACACAAAGTGTGCACAGGTGATATCACAGCACATCAGCTGAGGTCCCTATTGCTGCTAATGCTGACAGAGCTGAATGAGCAGAAGAAACAACTTAAAATATGAGAGAGTCCAGGAGAGACCCCAGAGTAAATACTCCCCAAAATGTTGCCATTTTAAAGCTGATATAAAGGGGTTTACTCACAGGAGTATTGCCATGTATTAAAATGGGATTGCTCATGTGAATGCATCAGGTCTTGGGCAATGTTTGGGGAATTTTTTTTCTACATATAAGGTTTTAATATTACTGCTGTCTTTTCTTACAAAGATAAACAGATATTTAGCATGTTATGTCATATGGTTATCTTTTTCTAGTTAGTTTTATAAATACTATTTTACATAAAGTTTTTTATATTGTTTGCCTCTCTTACTGTATCATTGCTATGTCTGTATTTGTTTCAAACTGATGAGAATGTTTTTATCACAATTTATTTTACTGACTATATTGAAACGAGTTGCAAATATATCATGCACAATTTCCTCTTATATCAGCAAATTCTCACTCCTTTTAATCACTTTGTATGATGGCTTGCTTCCTCAAATCCAGTTTTGTTTCCTGCTTTTATCTTTTTCTTTTGTAGATATTGCTGACCTTCATCCAAATGCTGTTCTATAATCAGGTAATGTAACCACAAACTTTAAGCTTCTTCCCAGCTTTATCCTCTCTCACATATGATGGATGAGCTCCATTTAAGCCATAGCCCCCAGTATCAGCATTCAGGCCCACGCACTGGAGATAATGGGGAGCTTTGCTGTACCTGAGGGAGCTGAGATCCAAGGGAATGAGGCAAGCTGAAAAGAAGAGCTGCAGTAAAAGAGTTTGGCAAACTTCTTCACAGGACAATGTCAGTGACCTGCTCAGTGCCTTCTATTTGAGAATCACCTGGAAGTAGGCTTTGCCACAGTGCTTGCTTAAGCTCCTTTGAATTAATTGCTATACGTCTCAGCATTATTAGTAGTGCGTACTTTGTCACTGATAGTCCAATTCATGTGTGTTATACCTCCTCCTTGCCTCAAAGTCTCATTAAATCTCCAAAGAGAGATGTGTTGTCTTCCAGTGCGCCCACATATTTGTGTAAACCTCTGCAAAATCAGCTTTGGGAGCCCTGTGTTCAAAAATTTTTACTGACAGTCTGCCATGCAATGTATTATCAAAAATATATTAAAAAAGAAAGTGAACAAATTTTTAATCAACATTTAAATGTATTATTCTGTCACATTTGCTTGTTTAAAGTGTTTGTAGAACTGTGATGTGTGAGCCACAAAATTTTATGTACAAATCATGCAAACATTGCCTAATACAAACTCCAAACAGCATCTGACTCTTGCATCTAACTATCTGAATATTGCATCTGACTCAGGTGAATCCCAGTGTTTAAGACATTACTAGTAAGGTAATGGGTGACTTTTGGGAAATTAATTGATGATCTCAGACGTTCTCCTTCTGTACAGTTCACATCATCATATAAATGAAATCATTATTCCACTGTTTTACAAGCTCAGGAGAGAGATAATGAATAGGTCAGGTAAAAGAGCTGAAAGACACCTTGTCTTTAAAACAAGGTGGCAGCTAATTAACAGGATGCTGGGTTGATAACTTTTATTCCCACTGCCCTTCCATGTCTTCTTTAGGTTGAAAAATAAAGCTTCTAAGCTCTCTGAAACAGATACAAAGCTACACAGAGGATTCTGCAATTCCTACATGAAGCTGATAATTTTCCTCTCAGAATTTTATACTAAATGTTTTCTAAACCCTTTACTGATTACTGGAAAATGAGGTTTTATTTACAAACAACCTAACCCTTGCAAAAAAAAAAAAAAGTGATTAAAAAAAGCAGAAGTAACAATATGCAAGAATGCAGCATTAATTAAATAACTTACATAAGGGGAAAACATTCTAGGATATTTTTCATCTGCTGAGGATGGTTAAAGAAGAGCATATGCTACTAAAAGGGGTTCAGCTATTTTCAGTATTTAAAATCAAATATATATATTATAAAATTGTCAGTAGGTGCCCTAAGATAACATCTCTATCAACCCCTTGGAAGGCAGTATCAAGATGTATTATTCTTGACCCTTGTTTATCTAACCAGTTCCTGAAAGTCTCCAATAATGGAGATAGATACCCTCTATGCATCCAACAGCACACTCCAATGTTTAATTTAACTTGCTTTTCTCATTTTTCCTCATGTCTGCACAAATTCTTCCATGCATCAGCTTAAGCTGCATCTTGTCTTACTGCCTACAGGTTTGGAAAGCAGATTATTTTGTTCTTCTTTGGACCAGCTTTTGATGCACCTTTGCATTTTCTCATACTCCTTGTTCAGCATTCTCCTCTTACTGCCAAGAAAACTGAATTTGTTATGTCCTTCATTGAAGATCATGTTTTCTTTGCTTCTGAAAGGTTTTGCTTCTTTTCTATGGGTTCTGCCCTTAAAACCTTACTAAATTTATATGTTAACCATTCCTTCCCATTTTACCTCCAAAACCTTGTCCTGTGATAGCACATTTGATTTTCTTGACAAGATCTTTTCTTGACAAACTCATGGCCTCAGTCATGACCCACATACTTATTACTTACAGGGCAAGAATCAAATCTTCGTCTTTCTCATCTCTAAAGTATAAGCCAGATGTGAATTTTCTCATTATTGATTAATAGTTTTTTTCATCTTTATTATTATGGCAGCATTCAAGGGACTGAGAACATAAGAATATGGCATGGAATGTGGGGTTTGAACATTCTTCTGAGATCTGTCAATAAACAATCAGCTCAAGTATGAGTGTCCAGTGAAACCTGTAAAAATTCCTGAAGTCTAATCTGTCTGGTGAGCTTGACTTAGAAAATATGGTGGTCTTGTCACGACACACAAAGAATTTGAGCATCTGTGTCAAGCAAAGGTCAAACAGAACTCACTTCTGTGAGGCCACTGCAAGACTGAAGGTTATTGCTTTCCCAAGGAGCCTCTGCTCAGCACGGCACTGATGAAAGGTCAGGCAACCAGTGGAGATCAGCAATAGTGTGGAACAGTGTAACCAGATAGTCATAAAGCTTGCCAAGTAATAGAACAACAAAACAGATTGGTCTTATCCATAAAAATTCATGGTGTGACTGGAAATTTATAACACAGGTAAGACAATAATTATGCAAACATCCTGATAATTTAATTTCCATTTAGTAGTTTCTTCTCCAAAGTTTGTTTTCCCATTGGAAAACTTTCCTCCTGGGTTATTATAAAACCACTTCTCCTGCCTTTAATAGTTTTTCTCCTCCCACACATTTCCATAGCTCTCTCCCTGGATGTCTCTCCTTAGAATGTGAGTAGGGAAAATAGAGCAACAGTAAAGCCAGTAAGACTTCTAGCTCCCCCATGAAAAGCAAAGCACAGCAGCAGATATAGACAATCCCTCTCCCTTCCTTGCACAATAAAACCAACAAACATGCAGCTGCATGAGGGACTGCTCTCCTCAGTTCTCTGAAGAAAATAAAATATACGTGATGTTAGTAATGAAGTCCTGCTTTGTCACTTAGTACATTCTCAAAAACAGGCTATTGTTGCTAAGAATCATATAGAATAGAAGTAATAAGGCAATAAACAGCCCTTACGGGGCTTGGCACAATTTCATCCTTGAGAAGGCTCCTTCAGGGGGGCCCCAAGCAGACATTTGTGCAACGAACAGGAGTGCTGGAGATGGAATATCACATCTGCTGCAGGGTTTATGCCCTGCATAGCCCTGCTGGCAAGGAGGCGCAGAGAAGGAAATAGTGCAGTGCAAATGTGGAAGGTTCAAGTGGGATTTAGGGGAGGAGGGAATTCAGGTGTTAATTCAGGCCTTCTGTGGACTCATGTTGGCTGGCAACCATGTACCTGTAATCCTCTTGTCCCCTTTCACCAGACCACCACGAGATTAATTCTCGTGTCTGCTGCTGACAGGTTTACGAATTACCTCATTAGCTCCTGTGAGTCTGCATTCAGTGTGCCAGAACAAATAAGCAAAGACAAACAAAGACAAAAATTCCACAGCAGCCTGGAATTCATTTGTCAGGCAACATAATGGTATGGTATAAGGAAATAATGCAACAACAACAAAAAAAGTCCTGGTCAAAATAATTACATTTCATTTATGCCAGCTGCAGAAAGGAATATGTGGTTTGATTATTTATTGGAACACTATATTGATCAATCTTATACCCACATTTTCCTGGAGACCATGCACTTAAACTTTACCTGCAGGTACTCTCTATGTATTGAGCTACTATTAAGTTACCATGAAATGTTTTTTTTTTTTTCCTTTTTTCATAATTTTTTACAGTATTATGTTTGTTCTAGGAAACTCCAGTTCTATATGAATGAGTACCATTGTAAAAAACACATATTGTAGAAATACATATTAAAAATATAAACAATAGCTACAGCTGTACATATGTTTTCAAGATAAAAGAAAGGAAATTTTTCATCTATAAAATTTTTAAAAGATTTAAATTTATGTACTACATATTAATCTTATAATTCCTAGATGTGCAAACCTGTTTTGGGGAAGACAATCCTGCATATCCATTTTTAAAGCAAAAAAGCCTGCCAAGCTTCCTAAAGTCTTATAAGCTTCTCTTACGGGAGATAATTTTGAGTCATATATTTATAAAGACCATCTCCTTATTGCCATGCTCTGCCAAGTTTACAGCTTAGCCCAAAGAGTGGGGTTTTTTTCTGCAAAATAACATGCAAAAAATCGTGCTCAATTTTTGTGTGATTTTCTCTGTTCTGCCAAACATGAATATATAAAGTCTATTGTTAGGGGCCTGAGAAATTAGCTTTCAGTAGCACAGTCAGCAACTCCCATGCATATTTGTGGGGTATTTTGACCCTTCTGAAATACAAATACTAATTTTTAGAGCTAAAGCATGCCCTTTTTTTTCTTTTTTTTCTTTTTTTTCTTTTTATTTTTTTTGAAATTACGAGCTTGGACTGTAAGTCTGCAAGTTCAAATGGCTGAAATAGGATGCCTGGATTAAAAATTGCTTCGTAGATATCTTAGAAAGTAAGTGGAAGGCATAGTTTCAGAAGGACAGTACTAGCAGTGCACAAACCATACAGGAATTAATACATTACAGAAAGTATCAGACAATATAAATTAAATTAAATGATGTACCGTGGGATTTTTGTGTGTGGAAATTTTACAATAAACAGGCAGAGAAAAATGTGGCAGCAGTGCGAATGACAGTCCATGCAACCAGTGGAGCCAGCGACCATGAGATGCTACTTACCAGGGAGCCATCCACATGGGAGGGGGTTTGGAAGGTCTCCATGCCAAAGCAGGGCAGACTCTAGTGTCAGACTGCAGTGCTCAGGGCATTGTCCTGCTGGGTGTTTAAAAACACCAAGGACAGAGCAGGCACAGCCACCTTCCAAAAGTAACTGAGCATGGCCTCACAGTGACACTGAGCAGCTCTCCTGCTGCTCCTGGGTGTATTCATCAGACACCATTGGTGAGGGTATTTCAAGAGTTCCTGAACTTGATTTTCCTCTAGCAAGGGTAACTTTTCTTTGCCTCAGACTTTCTCACTGGTCTCAGGAGCCTGGGATTAATTCCTAAAGGCCAGTGTTGCTAGGAAAGACTGAGGCAAAAAAAACATTGAGAACCTCAGGCTTTTCTGTGTCTTTTGTTGATGACAACAAATGGGGCTGCTGCCCCATTTGGAAGCAGGTCCACATATTCCCTCATTTTCCTTTTTCTGTTTATGTACCAGTAGAAGCCCTTCTTACTCCCTTTCACCTGTTGTTTTTTTCAGCTCCTGTGCTTATCCTCTTTATGTTAAAATTTAGTGAAGAGCTCCTTTTTCATCCATGCTCATCTCCTGCCACATTGGCTTGATATTCTGCTCCTTGGGTTGGTCCATCCTGGATGGTTTTCTACACTATGTCACCCCTTCCACAGATACCAGGGTCTGAAAACCTGAGATTCCTTACAGCTCTCTGAAGGACTGAAGTTGGGAGGCTGTCCCACACGCCAAGGAGGCTGGTGGCCTGCAGATGCACACAGACCTCTGTTCCTCCTGGTCTTCAGGCCGCAGGCAGTGCTGTGCAGCTCTTCAGAGAGGCACTCAGATGTGCTGATTTCCCAGAAAATGTATGAGATTTTTCCCCACATGCCTGGGAGACATTTCAGCAGTTGAGGCAAAGAAGAAAACACGAGTAATATCAAATGTTTGTAAATTGCCAGGTGTACTTCAGATTAAGAAAATTATATCACCATGACACATTTGTTGAGTCTTCAAACACCATTCGATGTACCCCTTAGAGCACATTGTCCTGCCTGTAGAAAAACAGCTCCTGATTTTATCTTGGACAATCTATAGGGACTGGTTTAAGACAGAATTATCAGTCACCTATAACAGTGTAGTCAGATTTGATATCCTGGTAAGCAAAAAAAAAAAAAAAAACCAAAACAAAACCAACGCCAAAATGTACTACCAAGGAGTTATCAGACACTTAACTAGAGAGTAGCTAAAAGTATAAAAATATTGCAGACAGCATCGACACTATTTGAAAGCTCAGACTAATTTTTTTGTGTCAGTTAATGTGCATTGCAAATCAATGTTTTAGGTTCAGAGAAAGTGTATCACAACTCAGAAAGAACTTGGAGGGGATCTTAAAAAAGAAAAAAGGCCATGATAAAGGAAGAGAAGAAATAAGGAAACTCTTGAAAGTAAGAAGATGTATACAAAACTCTGCTCAAATGAGGAAAGTACAAAGAGACACAAACTCTGAGAAGGTAAAAGTTAATTCACAGCAAGTCAAGCCAAAAAAGATTTTGATGAGAAAATTGCTAAAAGCATTTAAACTAGCCATAAAAAGACAACTTATAAAAACTATCGGAAGCAGGAAGCCTGCCAGAGAATCCATGGGGCTGAGAGCTGATGTAGGCACAGAAGAATTACTCAAGGAGAAAAAGTCATGAATTGTCTCTATCAGTGTTTGTTATACAAAAATATAGCAATATTCCTAAATTGGTTATAATCTTTAGTGGGATAGGGTTTAAAGAACCCACTCAAAACTAAGGCATGGAATATATTGTAGAATATTGTCAAAATTTTTAAAATTTTACTTAAATGAGGTAATATTTGCTCACAGGTTTGTAGGGAGTTAGCAGAGAGAATTGCTGGATTACAGTGGATAGGAGTATATTACCTCTAGTCTAAAGAACCTGAGTTTCAGGCAAATGCAAAAATGGCACTAATTTGATTAAAATTAATCTAAGAATAGTCAAAAAAAATCACACATTATAAAGAAAGGTATCTGTAAGACTGGCAAAAATAATAGAAAAATATAGAATGAAAAGACACACATATAAATATTAATATAATGATCAGGAGTTTTGTAGAAGAAGGTAATACCTTACACCATCTCTCAAGTTTTGAAAGTCTCAGGAGATGCAACAAAAAAAGAGGGTCTGTATAAAAGAGGATCTAATACACATGCGTTTTGAAAAGGCTTTGGCAAGACTTGTCAGAAGAGGCTCTTAAAGAAAAAGTCAGAAAGGAAAAAAGGAAAGTGCTCTCATGAATTAATAACTGGATAAAATACAGAAAACGACAAAAAGATTTGTTTTTAAAACAGGAAGAAAGGTTGAGCATGACCAGTGACATTGTGATCAGTGCCACTCAAAATTTTTATCAGTGAGTAGGAAGATCACTTGAATGAAGAGGTGACAAAATTTGATGACAGTATAAAATTATTCATCATAATGAAAATTAATGCTGCCTATGAAGATCTCCTGAAGGGTCTTGCAGTTTGAAGACTGTGAAGGTACAACAGCAGGTGATAGGACTGTGCAAAGAGGCTGATGAGAAGAGCAGTTAATCTTCTACTGGTTACTATTTGTCACTTTTTCACTTAGTTAAATTATTTTGATCTAAAATGGAAGATAAACCAGACCAGGGCTCTTTGTGGATGAAAACTCTGGCAGAACATTGCTAACCTTTTCAGTGTTACCTGGCTGTGCTGTGTCAATGCTTTTACTCAGTGGAACATTGTGGAAGCCAACCAAAAAAGAGATATTTTCATGCTTTTCAGTAGCAACAGTGAGAGTCCAAATCATTTTGCTTTGATTTAAAAAAATGTCCCAAATGATTGGTGCAAAGATCAGAAAATGTTTCCTATGATTTACTTTCATCTCTTGGCAAATCATGTGAAGAGGAAGGTTTTTTTCACTTAGTATTTGGCAAGAATTTTCCAGCTTGCCTCACATTGATCTGAAACTCCCTTTTTAGAATAAAGGCACTGTAGGGATATGTTTGTGCATTATTGCCTATCAGATTCATTATGTAATAAATTTAATCTGTGTGCATCCTCAGCAAAGATTGAATTTTAAATGTCAAATGGATCCACCAAGAGCACAAGGAACTGGAACAATAATTCAAAATACTTTTTGAATGTGTTAATGTAAAAATATGTGAATTTAGTAAAACACCATTGAAGTGCTTCAATGATGATGAAGATTATTTTGGAAGAATTCTTCCCAGTGTAGGTGGAAAGGTCCTGCTTTTGATAGATATCTGGGTTGGATTTTTTGGTTTTACCTTGAAAGCAATGGAAAGCCCTTGTGTGGGAATTTTAGCTCTTCATAGTCAGACAGGAAGAATTTCCTTGCCTGTCTCAAACCTAACTGTGCAGGAAATGTAATACCTGTGGGTTGCAGCATCAGCCAGCCCCCTTGGGGCAGTGCACATCCTACTTTACTAAGCATAAATGTTAGGCAGAAAAGTGTCCTTCTGGACAGGGAGGGACTTGGACTTGGAGGTCAGCTATCAAAACCCTACTCCTACAAAACCTTTGACATCACTGATATCCTGCAAATGCATTTGTTTTGCAGATGAGAAAAACATACCAGAAAATGTAGACTTGATTGGAAAATTCATAAGAAAAAAGCTTATAAAGATATTTTTCATAATGTATAGAAAAATGTGTATTATTTTCTCAAAGAATGAAGAAACTGGTTTAGCACATCCACCTCAGCAGTGAGTTTGAGTGGGGAAATTTAATAATGTTTTAGTATCAGCAAGATATAAACCTTATGTAGTATATCAGAGAATTTCAGTTAAAAGAATAGAAAATAGAATATTGTTCTCAAGGCAATAACCCATAACATAGTTATTAGGTCTTCTCCTATATGAAGGAAGAGCTCACTCTTTTAAGGGCCTGGCAATCTTCAAATGCTTTTAAGAAGCTGGTGACATAGAGCTGCTCAGGCATTCAGCAAAATCCATGGCCTTGGTAAGTTCTACATTCAGCATAAATCAATACCCGTGCTGCAGATTGGAGCACTACACTGGAGAATGCAGAACAAATTTGCAGCTGGAATTTGGCAAGGCTAAAACCCACTGTTCCCTTAAAATTCAACAAAGCAAACCCAAAATAATCATTATATTCCTTTGTCTCTGTCTGAATGGTACTTACATGTATCCAGAGCTGTGCAGACTATTACAAACAGTACATTTTATGCAGGGTATGGAGACTTCCAGGCAAAAGATTTGAAATGTTTTGGCCTTCCAGCTGAAAAAAAAAGCTTTCTTTCATTAATGGGTTTAATTCATTGCACCTCCTTCACAGGAAAATTAACTTTGGGTGATATAAGTTGCTTTCAATATTTCAATATTGCTTTTAATTTCAGTGAAAAACATTTATACCATTCTTGATACTACAAGTGGTATGGATTCATAATTTAATATTATTTCCAGTGAAAGACCTGAGACATCAGATTTGGTGTCAGGATAAACACAAACAGAAATAGTAAAGCTAAGTAGGTAAGAACTCTTAGATCACAGTAGAATTTTCCAGGTCAGAAAACAGGAATGAACTCTTCAGAGAGGAGAAAAAATTGGTCAGACATTGTTTCTTTAAAACCCTAATTAAACCAATTAATCCAGCATTCAGACAGAGTTGTAGAAACCTTGGTGAAAAAGAGGCCATTGGAATGAGAATTTTACTTGATAAAACAATATGTCTACCTATTTTTTTTTCTTAAATAAGAGCCATTTTCTTCACATAGAAAAGTGCCTCCATGGTGTATTTGAGAGCTCGGGGTGTGTAGAATTGTGCAAATCAGCTTTTCTGGCAGGCTGGATATCATAGCACTCATCTTTTTAGTGAGTATAGACAGTGCAAATAATAATGTTAATACAGAAATTACTCACTTCCAAAATGTAGAATTTTGCTTTCTTTTAAAAGGAAAAATCTTCAACCTCCTTTCAATGACCATTACCATTAGGTATTACTCTGATTAGATGTCCCTTTGATCCATGTGGCCCAGTAGGAAACATATTCAGAGATAAGAAAGAATAATTTTCTTTAGATCTGTGCGCCATTGCCTTATGTATTCAGATGTTAGTACAGGTTTTTCAGGTTTGTGAAAGGTGTGGAGGTTTGTGTGTTTCTACTTGAAATTATCATTGTAAGAGAGAAGTGCTCAGAGCTGTGTAAATACCTATCACCCTTGTTTTTCAAGCCCCCATACCACTCTGCTGGTATTAGCTGTGTTAAAACCATGGAGATTTTGTGCTGGAGTGATGCTGCAGAAACCTTTCCATCTATCTGAATGCCAGGTGAATTTTCAAACCTTTGCATGTACAAATTAGCTCTGGTAATATTGTAAGATATTTTTGCAACATTTATCAGCTCTACTGTCATTTCACCACGGAGCTGCTGAACCTCTCTAGGAAACTAGGGCAAAACCCATGCTCATGAGACCCTGAAAAAGGTGGTGTGAGGACCCTGACTGTCAGGAGGGACTCCATCCATTCCCATAAAATGTCAGCAGGAAAAACAGACCACTACTGCAGAAAATTAGAAAGAACAGGTCCTTTAAAATGTCAATAATGTTTTGAGTTGGTCTTTGTAGAGCTGGCTGCCCTGTTCTGTTCTGAGTTGTGAGGTCAGTTCTGGAACACTGTAGCAGAAGCTGAGCTGTCCTTGAACATAGTTTCTGGCCAAGGCTTGTTTGCCCCTTGGGAACAGAGACATGAGTGTCACCTGGCAGCTATTATACTTTAAAAAAAAATCCTGTAAAGAGAGAGGCTCCACACTGATAGTGCAGGTTCATACCATGGACTGTCTGTATTTTGTGGTCAGGCTCTTTGCTGTCAAGCAGTTAAAACTGTAGTAAGTGGTAGAGTGCCTTTGTCATTTCACCAATAGAAAGGAATCTGTCTTTACCCTTGAATTTACCTGAAATTTGAGCTGGGAGGAACTGGATCAGAATTTGTGTGATTCATACACATCTAAATCAGACCATGGATAAGTGCTCTGCAACAGCCAGAACATTTACTGGAAAGAACAGAAAAGGGTTAAGTTCTGCTCCTGGTCACACAGAATGCAATCTGGCTTTGCTGACTTAGTGCTTCTTAGAAGTGTTGACTGTTGAATCTTTATGAGCTGGATTTGTTGAATTTTGTCTGGAGTCATAAGTCAGCTGGAGTTGAATCTTATGACTGGACTTGCTGTAATTTTGTCACTATTTCTTTTAACCCAAAGTTGTGGGGAGTTGAAGATTTTAGGGGTGTTATTTAACCACAAGCCCCCAGTCTAAACTCACTTTACCACTAAGTAGCTCTACCCAAATCCATTGGCTGGGCATGGTTATTTGACAGCAGAGGTGTAACCACATGGGAGTGATAAAGGTGTCTGACAAGCTGGACAGTCCCTGATAGTGGGGTTTGCTCACAGTGACTGTGACCTCTCATCCTCCTGCCTTGCTGTATTTTCCTGGGAGGTGAGCTCTGCACACACCTACACCCAAGCTGGTTCCAAAGGGGAATTGGAAAGCTCTTTCATCTTATACAAAGTCCAAACCTTGCTACCTGGAAAATTTTCTAAAGTGTTCCAAATACCCCCAAAAGCAAAGCAAGAAATCTGAATTTATCTACTGTCAGAACATCAGAAGATAAAGGAAAGACTCAGTGCCTACATTTTCCTACCTCTGAATATCTATTGAAAAGTTTAATGATATAACCTGAAGTGTCACATTAGAAAGAAAGCATAGGTGGAGGTTAAAATCAGGATATTGTCATGATGAAACTGACAACAGCAAGAGATCTAAAAATAGACTATTCTGGAAAACAATTTCAAAGATTAATTGGTAAAAAACAGTGTTATTTTAGAAGCTCCCATCAAGAAAAACAACCCTCCAGAAGATGTTAAAAAAAGTATGAGTTTTGAGATTAACATTTCCAGCTGAGGGAATACCCAAAAAGAAAAAAAAAAATGTTGTTGCCTGAAAGGTTTTCAGTTATCTGTGCAGATTAAAAAAGGAATTGAGATTCTGTGTGAGGCTACAGGCTGTGCTGCTCAGACAGCCTCTTTGTAATGAGACTTCTGAACGTTCTGCTTGCAATGCCAAGGAAATTATCCTTGGTATGCAGGAGCCTTCTGAAGTGGTGAAAAAGTGTGAATTAGGGAATTGGTTGGGAGCAAGAAACATCTTAGTGTGAGGGTCCAGTTTTCTCCAGACTTGGACCTATTCAGAGACTGACAAGTGTTTCTTTTTCCTTGTGTGGGAGGCAAAAATGTTGTGAAAGAAGTTATAGTTTCATTCACAAAGTCAGACTGGGCACGCAGCTGTTGAAGTACCTTAAAAATGTGTCATAGCACCACTTCAAAGAGACAGACCAACACTTTGGTGCATCAAGTGTTAGGAGAGGTTGCAATACCTGGGGCAGGTGTTCTCACCCTGGTACTTCTGAATTTGCACACCATCATTCTAGGTGGCTGGTGAGATCACTGCTGTCATGTGAGAAAGAGGTCATGAAGCATCATTAAGGTTTATTATTCCCTGCCTGCTCACACTGTGTTATACTTTGCTAGGCACCTGCTTTATCAAAGCCCATGTTCCTTGAAAGAAATATCCCTTTTCTTAGTTGTCTTGCATGAAGAGCTTGTGGGACATGGTGTAATTAAGTATGATTAAGTGTGAGAGAATATGTCCTCTGTTTTGAGGACACAGAGTTCTTTCTTTTCCCCTTCATTTTGAAAAAGCAGTAGAATAACCAGGGAAATTATCTAGTCTGATAATGATCAGCCTGGTGAGTGGCTGAGACACCAGCACACTAATTATACCTCCTTACACTTGTTTGTGATTTGCTCCTGTGCTCACAGTTCCACGAAGTGTTTGATATATACCACAGAATGGAAGAATGAAATGGTCACAGGGGCTATGATTACCCTAAAGGGTAAATAAATAACACTCTCAGTCCTGTAGCAGTAGCTGTCCCTTCAAAAGCTGCCCTTTCCTGATAATTAAAGGCCCACTGGAGTCAGTGTCATTACTCCTACTGATTTCTGTAAGAACCAAGCAGGCTACTTCTTTTCTACTCTGTTGACTGGAGGCTGCTTTTTCCAGACAGAATGATAAAAGATGTGGCAGGAAATGTCTAACCCTGGCTCACAATTCTCACCATGTCCAATATCCAGAGCTTTCCAGCAGCAGAAGAGTGACAGCAGATTTTCCTCTCTTTTTTCTGTGATCATAAGCTCTTGTCAGATGGGCTCAGTGTTTCCAGTTCCTGCTCCTGCAGCTGTGGGAGCCTGGATCTAGTGGGGAACCACTGCAAAACTCCTGTCTATGTACCTTCTGTGAAGGTGGGAGAAATAAGGGATTTAGCTGTTGTAGCACAAGATAAAAAAGGAACAACCCTCAAACCCCAGCTAGATTGGAAAATGGCACAAAACCCATTTTATTTACTGGTTTAAATCCAAGTGATTTCTGTAGATCTCTCCCAGTAACAGAATATCATCATGTGCTCATGAATCTACCTTGCCCTTATTTCCATGGAGTGGTTTGTATTCATATGTGTGAGTGGTACATCTTGTCTGTGAATGTCTCTGGTGTCTGAAAGAATTGTGAGCTTTTTTTTGCTCTTTGTTAAATCTGTTTTTCCATGGAATCCTTGATGCTATTTTACTACATCTATAACAATTTGGTTTTTGGAGCACATTCCTTTTTAACATTGTGCTGAATTCAACTTGATACCAGGTAGAGCCCTTGCCATTTGTCAGGAAAGGCTGATTTTGTGATTGCATATTAGACCTATGATGTGGGTAAAACTTGCTGTTACTACTGCCATAAGCTGTTAGAAATACATAAAAATATCTCAGATGTGCATTGTGAATCTTCTTATTAGTGACAATTTATTGCAGCTGAGCCCCTGCAATAACAAGGGGTTTATCAGTGGGAGAAATTAGGAAGTGTAAAAATGAATATTCTTAAGTAAGCTGTAAGCAAAGGAAGTCCTTGCTGAGAAATCAGACCATATATTTGTCAAGAAAATGTTTTTTTTCCTAATTAAGATGATCTTATTAAAAATAAGCAAAATAAACCCGAAGACAGGCAGTAAGGAGTAGTCTTCTTCCCCTGTTTAGTTTTTGATTATCATTTTTCAAATCCTGTTGCCATGACCATGGGAAATGGGCAGAATCCTACTCTGAACACATTAATGGAAAAACCATTAATGGAAAAACCATGTCATCTGCAGAGTGGGGCAGGGAGGTGCAGTGATGGAGGTACCTGTCAGCTGAGCTGGGGCGTGTCTGCACCCAGAGATGTCACCCTCTTCCATCCTTGGAATGCTGCTGCCTTATGGAGACTGTAAATCCTATGGGTTTCTCCTCTAGAGAGGTGTGAGAAGCACAGAATTACTCGTAAAAGGGAACTCAAAGCAAGCCTGAGCTTCAGTGAGATACAGGTTAGATCACATTGCTCAGGGCCTTTCCCAGGGAAATCCTGAATAGTTCTTCAGGAAATGTACTCCACAGCCCTTGTGGGAGAACTTGTCCTTGGGTTTGACTATTCCTTTCAGAAGATTTTCTCCTAATACCTAAGCAGAACTCCCCTTGCTGCAACATGTGTCTTTTGCCTCTCACCTTTTTCACTATGTATCTTCAAGACAAATGTGACACTTCTTTTTTCTAGCATCCCATTAGGTGGTTGAAGACTGTGGTAAGGTCCCACCCTTAGACTCCTCATCTTGAGGATGGTCCAACACAAAAAAGGCAAAACTCCCTTTTGTAAGACTGTTAAAGGAAGGAAGGTCATTGATAGGCTGTCACATAAAAGATGGAGTATCTAGGAAATATTAGTTATAGAACCAAAAATGTCAGTATATGTGGAGTGCAGGTTGAATTTTGTTGTTTGTCAAAGTTCTGAGAAAGAGAGGAGGGTTCTTATTTCAATCACATCTTGCTGTGTATCCCTACTTGTAGTACAGATTTTCATGTCTCCTAGCATGACCTCTTGTCTTCCAGGTACTAAGACAAGAGAGGGTTTATAAAATACATTGGTAATATTCTGCTCTCAGCAGCTTTTCACCTAACAGAAACATCCAAATCACCTCTTTTTTTCCTCTTCACAGACATTCTGCAGAAGTGCTTAGATATGTATGCAGTGTAGTAGCTGGTGTTTGCCACCGTGATGAACAGCAGATTTTATCTCTGTGACATGTGTTGCAAGACTATCACTCCCTGCAATCACAGTGTTTTATACAGCAGTACTGCATTGCAAGCAGATACCCCTTTTGACTTTCAGGCACAAATTAGAACATTTTTAATGTTACACATTTTAAAATACTTCACACAGGCAAATATCTATGTTTTGAATTATTCCCTTCACAGTTTACCTATTTAAAACCTGAGCTTTTTTTTTTCTCATTTTTTGTCATTCATTCTCCCTCTATTATTTTAGTGATTTCAGTGTTTTCTGTTCTAATACAGATAGTAACGCTGTTGACCAACTCATCTAGGTATGGAAGATTTCAAACAATTGAGTTGCATTTCTTGCACAAGCTGGAATATGCCTATCTTGTTTGATACTGACACCTTGTCAATATTCTTTTTTGCTTATAGTCCTTCACTGACTTTATTATTCCTCTAACCTGTCACTCCATGCAACACAAGCCATGAAAATTTTCACTTTTCAGAACAATTCTCACCCAGTATTCTCAGGCAGAGAAACATTTTGAATTGTGCCTCTACAGGAACCAAACCAGATAAAAAAAACTGCTCCAGTGCTCACCACTGAGGGATGATGCTGAGTATGGCTGCCAGCTGGACTTGGCGCCACTGATGGGAGCAGTGGGTTCCATCACCTTCCCAGGGATGGAGATGAGGCTGACCAGCCTCTCGTTACTTACCTGGATCCTCCTGCTTGCCCTTCTTGAAGAGAGATGAAGACTTGCTACAAAGATTGCTGCTCCTGCCATGTTCCTATCATATTTTAGAAAAATTATCTTTAAAAAAATATAAATTAAAATTATTGTTCTGACAAGATTAACTAGTAGTGAAATATTGTGATTTGTGATTCCCTAGACTCTGGTAACATTTTTAAATCTAGAACAGTTGCTAACCTGCAGACCTGCAATATAGATGCTCATTTTAACCAGAGACTGCATATTTTATTAGCTGTATTTTATGAAATGCCTTCTGTCTTCAGCAACTGTGGTCCTTAGGAAGGTATCTGCCAGTCCTAATGAGTTGTTGTTGTTGTTCAATTTTCCAGTGTGTTCCATCTTCTCATACTTCTGTTCATGGCCTGTCCTCACTACTTGAAATTTCTGATACTGGATTAGAGACTGTATAATTTTGCTGTGAAATGATGGGAAAGAATTATTCAAATAATTATTTTAATTATTTTCATTGTTGCTTCATTTTAGTTTTTGCTCATTTCGTCTTAAGATTTGCTAATTCATTAAGGGTCATTAGGGTAAGAAAAGACCTCCAAGATCACCCTTTGGCTGAACACCCGGTGTCAACTAAACCACAGCACTCAGTGCCATGACAAGTTGCTTCTTGAACACTTCCAGGCATAGTGACTTCACTACTTCCTTTCCTGTTTCTGTATTAGCTGAAGACAATTAATCAGATTTCTGTTACACCTGTAATTATTCTCCCTATTCCCTTTTTTCTCTTCTGTCTTCTTTTCTGCGCATTGCCAGTGGTGGCTTGCTATTTCCCCAGCTGCCCTTTCTTGGGTCAGTTTTATTTCTTCCGACTGCACTTCAGTAGATTTTTAACTTCGGTACATACCCAAATGATTTCCTTGGTTATTGGCTTATTTTTTCTACTCATCACATTTTTTTTTTATCCATGAGGATAAACTTTCAAGACTTTCTGAGAAGAAGAATGAAACTTTAAATGATCTGCTGGGGAAACCCCAGCTATTCAATAGCTGTCTAGAAACCCTGTTGCTCAGTTCAATAGGGGCACTTCTGTTAATTAAGGATAAGAATGCACTTCTCCAATGGAAACTGAAGAGGAAATATCAGAAGATGAGGAAATGAGAGATTTTCCAGTATGGAATATTTAAAGCAATGACCCTCAAGTGAACTTTAACTACTCCTACAGACAGCAAAAAATTCAAAGCAGTTGACAATAACCTTTAAGGTGAAGGATGAATCTTGAGGGAGGAAAAAAGAAAAATCTCACCCAAACCACACACACATAAAAATCCAGTTTCTGGATTTATAGATTGCTACAGGGTACTGAAGGTGGTTAACTTGTTCAATTTCTGTAAATCTCTCTATGTGGAATAGATCATCCAGATAGAGAATAGTACTGCTACTTCTAGAGTAGCTCTATAGTGTAAACTATTAGATAACTTTCCTAAAGATTATTGATAATATTTTCTTATAATTACTCAGAAATCCACATATATTTGTGACTTCTAAGAGTAAAGGAACTTGTATTTATACCTGGAAGAGAGTACTTTCTCAACTTCAACTCTAGCCTGAGAGATCTGTTTTCCTAGCTTTGTTATTCCTGGCAAGAACAGAAGTCCACAAGGGCTTCCTTCTTCATAACCTACAGGTTTCTGTACCCTGCAGCCATTCTGAGTATTTAACGAGCCAGCTTCTCAGTCAGATGTGGGAAGGTGATATATTTACAACAAAATAAAATTGCCATTGGAAGTCTGGAAACTCAAATAATAAACTTCACTTTATTTCTCTCCCTATTTTCATCATAATATAATAAATTAAGTTACCTTTTATTACCTTGGCAAAGCCTTTGTAGCTACAAATCCAAATGGTTATAGCATGAAGACAGTTCATTCCTCCTCCTAGCCTTTAATTCAGTTTGCACCTCTGCCACTGGATCTCAACTGAAAAATAAAGCATGATGGAAAAATACACTAGGGCTTTTTGATATTTCTAAGTTATAAACAAAGATTTAACATTTTGAATCGATAATCATAACTGAAAGAGCTTTTGTTAATTTTCCTTCCAGAATTCTCAAACACTGAACCTTTGCAACTCTCAGCTTCATTAATTAATTATGTTGAACTTGCCCAGAACCACGATCTGCGCCTCAGGATTTTCCCTGGCTGTGTTTGGGAGCTCACAGATCCCAGTGTTGCTGCACTATGCTGCATCTGATGGCCACAAGAGTGAGTTGCTTCTGACAGTATTTCTAATTGGAAAATATGTTTAAAGAAATGCATGAAATGGCAGTCTTCTTGCTTTTACATTCTTATGTGAAAAAATACCTTATTAACTTTCAAATGGTGGAATATTTTGCACAAACGTTAAAAATCACAAATTGAAAGAGAGCCTTTCAAATTATTGACTGGTGGAAAAATATTTGTTCCACTCAAGCAGCAATTTAGGTTTCCTTCCAGACCTCTATTTCTTCTCCTTTACTGGTGGAATCTGGCAGTATTCCTCTCACAGCCTCTGAAGTGCGATGTGTGCATGAGAGAAGAAGCAGAATGATTTCTGTGTATCAGGTGAAATGGCTGGGATGGCTGGAATGAATGATGATTACCAGGATTTCCATTTTTGTGAAGGCAAAGGAGCAGAAAATACTATGGCAGAAAGAATCCTTCAATCTAATCCAAGCACTGGAGCTGTAGGCTGCAAAGGCCCTTATTCAATTATTCTCCTGTGTGACCACTGCCTTAATACCATTTTTGTTCATTAATATTCTAGGTCTGTGAAAAGCTAAAAGGTACCAAGACACAATCTATTAGCATGTCTAAAATGCCTAATGCAGGGCCATGTTTGAGCACAAGAGTGTGATGTTCTCATGCAATGTTCACTGAAGAAACTGCTGTGTAGTAGAAAAACTGCCAGCTGTGCTTTCTGAGGAATAGGTAAGGGGTGGAATGAAGAGGACCCCAACCTGTCTGTGAGAACACACACGCAGATGTTCTGTCCAAGTGTTGTTTGAATAAACATCTGATTTCACAATAAAGCTATCCATATCCTAAATTCTTTTCAGCAGAGATATACTATTACTTTAATAATTTTTCTGTTGTTTTTTGTATTTCAAGAAAATGTTTTGAAGCAGCTTGGCTTTGTGTATATGACCCAGAAAGGGCTATACACATCCCAGTTTAAGAATGATATCTCTCATATCATTCTTAAGAGGGACAGTAAAAAAAAGAAAGACATTAGCCTAATTTAATGCTCAGGGCTGCCCAGCTTTATTTTTTTGAAATTAATTTCTCAAAGCTCCTCTTAAAAGGAAGTATTTTTATTTCAGTTTTTAAATTTTACCTGTTGAAGTTAGGTAAGGTCCAGATCCTTCCTCTCCAAACACATTTTTCCTATCTAATTGCAGGCAACTCTACCATAATCATTGTTCCTATGACTTGTCTTCCGTGACCAAAATTAACAAGCCAGTACACACTATCATTTTTCTCCCAAGATGTTGTGGCCATGCCTCCTAAGAAATAGGATATCCAGTCTCAGCTTGTGCAGTCTTTCAGGAGGAATTCTCCAGATTCTCAGATGCTTCTTGTAAATTGATTCTTTTATTGATTCACTATTCCCTGAATGTAACACATTCCCTGCAAAGGGTAGACAGCAGAGTATACTAATGCATCTCCAAAGCTTGAGGGAATTTCCTGACATATAATCTGTTTACTCATTCACCCCAGCTAATTCCTAAGCCTAAAATTTAAAACTTTCAAAGAATTAATGATTAGGAGTTTGTCTGATGATCTTCATATCATTTATAGATTTTGAGAGGATCACAGGAACTAGAAATGTTTCCATTGTTTTGCTGTTATTGTACATCCTTACACGGTTTTGGTCCTGATGCTTTGAATTTAGAAGTTGCAGTAGCTTTTACAATGAGAAGTTTACTGAAGACACCATTTCAAGATAGCATTTACTTGAACTCATACTGCATTGCATGCTGGTGACCTATTTCAAGACAGTCTACAAAGTCAGAATGAGCCAACACAATACCATCTCTACAAATTCATCTGAGAGAAAAATCAAGCCCTTCTTTTTAATTTCAAACATCTTCATTAATCCTGCAGCTTTACAGATGTGTTATGGATAAGAAAAATAAATTTGCAAACAAAATATTTTGGTAATGAAGATTTTAATAATGTTTTTCACTTCTAACTCTTAGGGTCCCTTACCTTTCCAGTGATAGAACTTCAATAATAATTAATATGAACATTGTCTAGATTTATATTGAATTCTGACCAACATCCACAAAACATGAAAGAAACAAAAAGGGAAAGTCTTAAGAAAAAACAAAAAGAGACCACTATAGGCCAGGCCTGAGCTGCTTGCTGGAGCTTCGTTTTAGAGAAGATTGTGATAGCCAAAGGGAAGTGACACAGTTGATAGTTACTTGCTTTTTCAACACAATGGATCAATGGGGATGTACAGAAATGAAGCCAAAACCACTGATAAGTCTGCACTGAGCCATTCTAGCCATTCAGATTCTGTCTTCCCATTTTGTGAAAATCATCACAGAGAACATGCCATTACAAATCAAGCCAAAATTAATCCTCATAAATATGTGATCAGAGAAAGGCAGAGTCCCCAGATAAAAGATTAATAATGGCTGGATGGCCTTAACATATTTCCTTTGATTCATGGGAGCATGGTTATAGCCCAGGGAACTGCCATTGCTTTCAGATGAAACAAATGTCTTTGTATTGACTATCGAAAGCAACAGATGTTCTGCAAACCAGTACTTCCACAAAGGGACAGCCTTGGAACTATTTTGTAAACAACCTAGCTTAAATTTTAATACATGCACTTTGAGGATGGCTGTGTGACAGATGGGTTGGGCAAGCTCTGTAATGCAAAGGGCATCTAGCTGAATTTGGAAAGCCTCAAGCAGCCTGTTTTGTTATTGGAAAAATAAAGTCTGAGAGCCTGTGCACATGCTTGTACATTTGTCTGTGTGTGTGTGCCCTTTTCTGTGTATATATTTATGAGAAAAGGAGAGTTATTTCTTCAAAATGTTTTAAAACTATTATGGATACAGATATATATATATATATACATATATATATATATATTCATGCATATATATATATATATATATATATATACATATATATATATATATATATATATATATAATTTTCTGAAAGCGTTTTTCCACGTTTGATTGTTTTCTTTCTTTAAGTGACAAGGTTACAAATATGAAAGCATGGCTAAAAGCAGCTGGAAAACTCCAGTGATACTGTGAAGCTACTAAATTAGTGTTGTTAGGGTCTGTCCTTCAGGTGTAAATCCTGCTGTGTGCAGCCTACAAAGGCACAGCAGAGCACCACGAGGTCCTCATCAGCTGAGTGTTTTCTGACATGTCATAATGAGAATGGCAAAAAAGAGGTGCTATTTCAGGAGAACTGCTGGGATGGACAGGTGTCCAGCCTGCACCAGAGACACATACATCTGTGGGATGGAATTCCTGCCAGCTCTACCTGCCTATAGCCAGGGGACAGTGCAGGCTGCCCACTCCCTAACGGACTGGCACTTGTGGCAGCATCACTGGATCAGGGATGGATGGGCCCAGACGGGGTTGAAATGGGACTCCTGAGCCCCTGAAAAGTGGAGATGGTGATGGGAGCAGGTATTCAGGCCCTATTGGTACCCTCAGGGCCCTGACACTTGGTATATCACTGCTCTTGGCTCTCACTGCAGCTATTGGTGTGCTTCATGGAGACCTTCTATTATAAGGACATTTTCTAGTTCACCTGGAAAATAAAGACAAATCTGCACTCCTTTCATTTTACATGTGGGGTCTGATGACACCAGGAGTTATGGCAGCTTTATTTTATAAGAATTTTGTGTCTACCTATCATTCACAATTTTAAGTCATTGTCTTATCTGAAAAATTCCACCTGCCATTCAGTTTCAAGTAGAAAATTGATTAAACCCTTTTAAAATGTCCCTTTCCAAACAATACCACAATGAAGAAAAGAATAAATCTCCTCTGGATAAGGCAATTTTCTATATTTTGAAGGGGGGTTTCCCCAGTTTTTTTTTCCATTTTTTCCATTTTCAAGGGCAAAGCTTGCAGAAAAATGAAATGTCTTGAAGTTTTGCATAGCCCACATGCCTATCTATTGCAAAAGAGAAAAAATATTGAAGTTATGTACTTTTAAAGTCAGTGAATTCTGATTTGCTTATTTCAGCAGTTATCACCATTGACAGACATTTCCAGGCATCACTCTGCTCTTCTGGTACCTATATCACTTAAATGTCAAGCTTTAACAGGGCTCTTGTGTGTGTATTTTGAACAACAGAAATAGTCTGTTAGTTGAGACAGTACACAGGCATACATGGTTGTCTGGCCTTGAAGATGGAGTTATGCTTGCTTTGTTGAAAGGGACATAATCCATACCTTTAATTTCACTGAATATATGGGCTTTAAGAATGTAATTAAGTGCCTCTCTTGTTGCTTTCAGAGCTGAAGCCTTTGAAAATTAATGATGCTGACTTAGGGACCCAGGCAAAAAACCAGAAAAGCTTATTGACCTGTCGCTCATGAAGTTGGTAGATGAAAAATACCAGGCTGTTTTGGGTAGATTGCAGTCCAAGAGGAAGTATTAAATCTCTCTTAATAAAAGTAATATGTATGAAAAATGGATTGCTGCCTATTTTGACTGATTGGGAAAAGAAAATATGTTAAGGTGAACCTGGTTATGGTCTTATATAATACTGACTGAATGTCAGTGAGGTAATGCACAGGTAAAAATACAAGGCAAAAAAAAAAGCTAGACTAACCTCCAAATCTTCATTACAATGCATAATTTCCATTTCCAGAGAAACATTGCTTGGGATATATTTGTGTGGATCAAGAAAGTTATTGCTCTGGTACTGCCCTTAGGTAGCACATGCAGTAGTGTCTTATTACCTCCAGGGACAGCTTGAACAATTGCTGTGCTAGTGCCTTTCTCCTTCAAAGATAGAAATTTGCATTGGATTCACATAAGGTTGCATCCTGAATGCAAATATGATCATAATTAATACAAGGAAGGAACAGGCATAGTACTGTTCTATTATGGTTATACTGTAAAATCCATTATGTTTATAGGAAGCTCCTGACAGAAATAGCTTGCCTTCTTAAACAGCACTAATGAAAAAGAGGACAAAAAGTCATTGATAAACTGCCACCACCCCTATGTCCTTGCAATATATTATCCCAAAATAGCACACTGATGATGTATAAATCTATGGAATTATGATGGAGAAACACGAAGGGTACAAAAGCATGCCTTTCCAAGGGCATTTCCATTATGCAACCCACTACAGTCAGTCAATAGACTTAATATGTCACTGTCTGATAATTAAAAGGGGAGGGTTACTAAGGACTTTTTACTTTATTTATTTATCAAGGTATCAATGGGAAATTAGCATAATAAGAATTCTGACACCCAGAATTGCTTGTCTTTCATTGGAGTTTCCCAATAGCCAGTGAAAATTTTGTTTCCTCTGACAGGCACAGTGGTGAGTCTCTCAGCTGCTGTTCAAGTCAGTGGCAAAATTCCCTCACGTACTAGAATGAGATTTCTTGGAAAAATATTGAAGCTGATGTTATTACCTATGTCTCTTTTCACCTAAAGATAAATTACCTTATCTCTGGGCTGGGAATCTTGGTGCTTATCCAGAAGATGGTGCCAGTCACTGCCCTAAACCTTGCCCAGTGATCTCAAGAAGAGACAACCCGTCCACGTTCCCTCCTGGTACCACAGCGCCTTGTTGGCATTAACCTCACCTACACTAGGGATGCTTCCAGGGTCTGCCTCGTGCCCACTGATCCTTATGAGCCCCAAACTTAATTCTGTAGGATCAGGATGGGTCCCCTGGCCCTTCAGGCACAGAGCTGCTCTTGATGGCCCAGTTTACCTTAGTGACTTCTGCACTGTGCATGGTCTTGAGGTCCTGGAATGAGCTTAAATGAGCTCGGTTTTGCTGTGGTTGCAGCCAACCCCATGCAGTAAATGAAGAATGAACAGATTGTGGGGGCACTGCTATCAGCTGAATGGCAGGCTGTGGTGGCAGACTGACATGGGGTTTTGGCAGGAGATGCAGGAGAGAGATGTATGAGAAAGAAATTAATTGCTGGCCCTAGCAGATGCCATGTGCTTCATTAATAAGAGTTAATACTAGTAACACTAAATAAAGTAATATTAATCTCCCAAATCTAGTTTTGAATAAATTTATTCAATTTAAAAATTAAATTAATTTTGGTTTAAAACAAAATTCTACAGAAGCTGGTGAGGCTTTTTGCAACTAATTTGAGGCATTCTGTAAGAACAAGGACTCACAGCAGCAGCCTCAAGAGCGCATTTGATTTAATGCTTTCTAAGTATTATTTGCTTTTCCTCTGGCAGATATAATTAGTGTCTCCCTAGCACCCTCAGAGTCTGATTGGCCTTAATTTAACATAAAATCATGAATCAATTATTTTTTTAGCTGTGCCACATATCTATAATTCTGATCAAGAACAATCTACATTGAATGAGGCTGCACTTGTAGGTAAATGGTGGGGCAGACTTTGCTTGCAATTTTTGTCTTTGTGTGTTTTGGTTTTCCTTTTTTTAACAGAAGGCTTATAGCAGCACATCTTGATGTTTTGGGCAGTATTCCAGGGGAATTTAACTGGACTAGCTGCATAACTCAAGTGGACACTTTTTGGTCCAGTCAGATCCATGTGTACACTCAACATGAAGGAAAAAGTTTCACCATTTCAGTATGTGCCTGGGTTTACAGTTTCTGGGAATTGAAAAAAAAAAACCCTCCATCCTATTCTGGTTTTTGCAGTTCCCTGTCTTCACAACCCTTCCTGTTCTGGTTAAACATCATTTGCTCTCCTAGCCCTCTGGGCTGGCCATTTTCAGTATTTTTCATTTCTTGTTTTTTAAATGTCCTTTTTGTGCTACAAGACATTCTGGGTAATCTGGTGGGAAGACAAGCAAGTGTCTTTCAGCAGGAATAAAATACACAGCTATTCCCTGGCACACAATACAGACAGCTTTCTGAGTGTTTTGTTAGTGATGCTCACAAGCCAATGAGAAGCAATCAAGCCAGATTGGCGATCTAAAACTCAATAGAATAGGGACCCAAGACTGAGCTGTGCAAAATGCAAGCTGAAACACAAAGGGCTAATGCTGTTTACATGGACAAGAGCTGATTCAACAAGGCCCCAAATTATCCCTTCTCAGAAATACTGAAATGGTCTCCTTAGTATGATGGTGCCTAAATTCTTTCATTTTTTTGAAGCCACAGTTAGAATTAAATAGTATCTTTTCTCTACTCTGTCTGCAGTTCATTTACAATTCAGTATTTCATTTTACCATATTACATCTTACCAAATCAAGTTAAACATTTTAATACTTACTGATAGTACTGTATCTGACACCAGTTCATGAAGCATTTCAAGTTTAAGAGGGGTTGATTACATTGTGGCAAAAGCCATTACTGTAGGAAGCTCTCTGGCAGCCCACCACCAGTCATGGGAAGCATTTGTGAATGGTATTTCCAAAGAAGAGATTGTGTCCCTGAATTAAATAGGCATTGTAATCTGTGGATGTTTACAGAATGACAGGAGGCCTGAAAATGAAACACTGACTTCAAAAAAAGTGCATTTAGAGGGAAGTCTTGTGAATCTTGCCATTTGCTGGAGCAGAGGGAGAGTCAATGAATGACAGTAGAGAAGCTATTTGAGACAGGGAAGGCACCTGGAGAAAACACCACTCTCATGGCACAAGACCAAGGGAAGTCACGAGCCACCAGCTCTTGTAGGGCACAGGTTTCAAAACATTCACTTCTTTGATTCTAAAGAGACTTGAAACATCTGGTTTCCCTCAGCAAACCAAAGGGGAACCTGGCAAAATGAAAGGGGGATGGAAGTTGGATCTGTTGATTTCGTAGAGACCAGAGGACCTGAAGGATAATTTTGCAGAGGAGCAGCATAAGAGCACAGCAGGACGAAGCATTGGGGCCTGCAGGGCACGATATCTCTGCTATAGCTATGCACAGATGCTCTCCCTGTCACTCAGGCTGGAAAAGCCAGACAGCAGGCCTGGCATATGTACAAACGCCTGTGCTCAGTTTATTTAAATATAGACTTAGAGGGTTTTGGGTACTGACGGCTGCAAACTTGCTCTGTGCTACCACCGTGTTTTGGAGTGGAAGAAAGAGCAGATCTTGTCAAGATCCCAACGTTCTCACAGCCTGGCTCTGCCCCAGGGAGCCCTGCAGATGGCCCTTGTCATCTGTGAGGGGACAAACCAGCTTCCCAGCACACCTGACACTGGCTCTGCCTGTTTCCCTGGATGCTGAGTCTTTGGTGGGGCTCACTTTACTTCTGCTGCTGGGAGACGCTGCAGCTCATTCAAACCAAGAGACTGCATGTACAGCAGGCTGCAGGCAGGATTTATTTCCTTTTTACCTCTCCAGCTGGTCTTAAATAGAAGGGTCACTATGCTCTACACTCCTGTGCATACAGGTATGCTTGAAAATTCATTCATACATTTAGTGGATGAAAAGAACAATACATCAGTCATTCCTGCTGGTCTACATTTAAGGTCTTGAGTGAAAGGAAAATATGTGTTAATGGCATAGTGTGTGGGGAAAAAAAGTAGGATGTGATGACTAAAATACTACTTTCTCAAGGAAAGAAGCTATGAAATATTTCATAATCCAGAGGAACTTCACAGATCTCAGTTTATCCCTCATCTCTCAAAATATTGTACATGTAAATCATCTGCTTAAGATATGTGTGATTCAGCTTGTTCTTGAACTCGTTCTTCACCTTGTCAGTTGCAATATGGACAGATTCCAGAGAAATAAATATAATCCGTTGTGGATATTCAAAAAATAATGCAAATTATCATGTGCTGAAATTTGACACATGATATAATTTCCAGTAAAAAATCAGTATATAAGATTAGGCAAAGAGAAAGCACATTCTCTCTCTCTCTCTGTATGTATATATGTATTTTGTCAGAGACTGTTTCCTGAATGACTGAGTCTTTTCTAATGGATTTCATAAAAAATGTTCATTTTATATATGAAATTATATATTACAAAACTGTTCCAAAGTGGCAGATTGGTTCTTTTTTATTTTTATTTTTAAAATAAATTCTGATTTCAGTCATTCTCCTTGTGATTAAACAAAAAGAAAAACAACCAAAAAAAAATCCTTCTCAATTGAGATTTACAGACCATGACATTGGCTATGTTCTGTTGCCAATACAATAAACTTCCACATGGTCAGAAATCATGTAGTTTTATTGAGAATGTAGTAGTATCCACATGGGTTATGGGCATCTACCAGATATTAAGGACAATGCTTATAAACTGTGCATAGTTTAGAAAATATTATTATTATTATTATAAAATACACACACATATATAAATTACTATATTAAAAAATATTGCAAAACCAGAACTTTTTTCCTAGTTGCAACAGTGAGTTGTGGCTGCTTTTCATGGCTAGTGGCAAAATGGCAAGGAGGAGTATGAATCACATGAGGAGATGGAGAAACAGAGGCACTGTGAAACTGAGATTATTTTCAGGTCCCTCACTCACTGATGGACTATCTGAGGATGGTACCTGTTTAAAAGCTTACATAAAACAGCTGTGGGTCAAAATATGCCCTGTGTTACAAACCCCAAATCAGCTGGACTTAATTTTGCTCTATAGAATCTTGATATATTTTTCAACTGATTTGAGGCCTCATGGTCAGAAAATACAGAGTTATTATATAGTAGAAATGAAATAAAAATAAAGTTTGAGATGCCGAATTTACCTTTTGATCATTCCCTCTCTTGCTACAGACTTGAGATGCTATAGGCTTGAGAAATATTGTATACAACAGTGACAGGGAGTCTTTCCTAACCAAGTTCCCCCTTGGGTGTCAGCATGATTCCTCACAAAGCTATTTATAGGAATATGATCTGTGGCAGACCATCAGCCCCAGATACTACACTTTCTACTTAGCAAATAATCTCAGAAAGTCTGTTATTATGAGAGTTGTATTCTGGCAGTATAGCTAGGTGCACATTCCCATGTGATAATAAAAATGTACATTAATATTGGGTTGTCAGCTGTGTGCAAAAAGGTTACCAACATCAAGAAAGAGAAAAAAGGTCATATTTCATTTGCACAAATGTATTCTAATTAGTCTGATTAATTTGCATATCCTGTTGTTTCTGGCAATTATGAAGACTGTATTGTGCCAAACATATACTATGAATCTGATAGAGAGAGGTTTGGCAGCTTTGCATTCAATGATTCACAGCAAAATGCTAAACCCTAACAACTGTTCCTTCTGTGATGCTGTAGTGCAAACAAGAAAGATAAATTGGAATTTAACTGGGCTGGATAAATGAGCCCATTACCAAGGGTTTAGTTCACTGTCATTCTGAGATGACAGTTAGATAAAAGATCTGTACTTTACTTGGTATTACAAATAAGTCATCATTCCAGAATTTTTCAAACAGACATCCCTTTGGAATTATTAATTTACTTATTCCCATTATCTTGGTATGCCTGGGCAACATTCTACTGGCTGCATTATCAGCAGAAACACAAACAAGCAAGTTGCCTTTAGGAGTCTATTGCAAGGTCACGGAGAGCCATAAATCCACCCGTAGAGTTTCTGTGCTTGCATCACTTTCCTTCTTCAGTTCCTTTCTTTGCCTGCCTGGAAGGGTTGCTTGGGTAGAATTCACATGCTACAGTGGACAAATCACATAAGGAGGGCTTTGAAAAAGGGGGGGCCACCGTGCCATCACCACCAAGACATGTGGCATAGATATTTGGAAAAATCTTCTTATTCCCCTCATTTTCAACATGTCAGCAACTGCTAAGCAGTTTGTCTATGACCAATCATGAAGGGTCCATGCTTTGTAGGAATGGCCTATGACAGGCTTATATGTTATCAGGGATTTAAAGAAATGTCTGATTTTCTCCTCTGGAGGGAGCCTGAGTCCCAAGTCACAGGTTTGTTCGATTTTTTTCCTCTAGTGAAACAGAGACCAATCTCTCCAATGAATTATCCAATTCCCAGAATAGTTTCTGGAATCAAAAACTACTCTTAAACTGACTTGAAGCAGTGTTGGGTGACAGATACCTATCAGTTGTTTAATGTCCAAGGCAGCTATCAATATACCTGTCTCTCCATACCATGAACATTCACAGACCCAATGCCATGACCAAAGCTAATGGGTGAGTAAATACTTCTGACAGGTCCAGAAAATTGCACTGTAGATCAGGAAAACATGTGCCAATAGAGGAAGTTCTTAAAATGAAAGCCATTACCACCAAATGCAGACGTATAACATGTAGGGTTCCTTCAAGCAATCATTGTAAAATCTCTGAGCACTTATCACTATAAAGAAACTCTCATAATTTCTATAAATTTATAAAAGTCTTTTAGAAATCTTGGATGATCATTTTAATAATTTCTATTGAAAATTTTCCAAATGAAAATTACCGTTTTAACTACTCAATCCCCCCCCCATCTTATGCATTATCTTTTACAGTGTTTCCCGGAATGCTCTTTACAACCTTTCACCCTGAGCTATCTTTCTGGATCCCAACTGGTAGCAAGGTCAACATCTGAGTTGGAGGCACTGGGACTGACCCTTAAACCTGCGCATCATTCCACAGCTGTAGCAGAGAGCAGACTTGAAATTCACCTCCAATGTGCTCTTCTGACTCACTATAAACAAATCAATCACCTGCTTGCCTTTTCCCTGAAATTACAGTCACCCCTGAAAGAAAAGGAATCTGCATACATTAGATCTTTTCTGGAGCTTGGCTTTATTACTCTGACAAGAACACACCATTTCTGGCTGTCACTTCTTGCACATTCAGCTGTAGATGGGTTTCCTAAAGGTCAAGTTATCTCATCTGAAAGAATATCAGTATGGATTGAAAAGCATGAAAAGTGTAGCTGGCGTAGCTCTCCAGTGAGACAGCAAGGCTGACTGAAGCAGAATTCAGAGGTCATTTTCTTATGGTGTCAAAAATATGCCAAATCAGAAACCTGCAAAGCAATGTCATGGTGTAAGTCATTAATCTTTACAGAATGCTAGGAACTGGAATTAGGTGTGGGATCATGTGCCAAGTTCAGAAAGGAAATACAATAATTAGTGTTCAGCAGAAACCAGGAATAGTCCCTTCTCTCATCTTTCTTTGTGAATATCTATAACAGAACATATGCTCAAGTGTACCTGAAAAAAACCCAGCAGCAACGATGCTTCTGCAGCAACCATGCTTCTTCAGTGCTCTATATTCCCCAAATCTCTGCCTCTCCTTGTGTTTTGCAGAACTGCAAGGATACAAGTAACCAACCCAAATCCTTATACAAGAACATATGGAAGCTGAATACACATATTCAGCTGTGGTTAGCCAAAAGGAGATTTTTTTTTCAAATCTTCAGCAAGTGCTGCCTGTAGGGCAGCATCCTAGTGGCACTAGAAAGAGCAGCGTGCCATTCTTAGCAGTTGCTTGATACTTGAACTTGGTTTCACTAACTTCATGCATGAAAAGTAAATAAAATCTCTGTATACCATTGCTACCTTTGTGGTCTGAAAGGTATCCTTGAGAAATTGGGATGTGCTGACCAAAGAATCATTTAAGACACAGAGACAATCAGAGTTCACCTCTATTCTGTGCACAAGCTCTAGGTGAGATTTGTCTACTTGATACATTTGCTCAACACCACAAATAATTCTGATCATGCAACCCCCATCAGTGGAAACTGAAGAGAGTGGTCTTTGCAAAGTGGAAGTGGAAAAGCCATGCTGAAGAAGGAAGGTGCATAAAAAAAAATTGTGCTTTTGGTTCCCTCTACTGCTTTTTGCTGTTGTTCAGACAATTTCAGAGAACATCCAGTATAAAACATAAATACATAATTTCTATACATAATTTTGTATAACACATAATTTCCACCCCTAACACATTTTTTTCTCACTTTTTTTTTTATTCCACGCAGTGATTGAAAAATTGTAGAATGAATAGGAAATGCTTGCTTACTTACTTTTTTCCCAGGACTTCAGCAGTGATTCAGTAGTGGATTAGAAAACAAAAAAAAAAAAGGGAAGATGAGGTGACTTGAGCAAGGGATAACGAGTTGTCACTGTCTGTGGTTCAACAGCAATTGTGCTAAAAAGCAAACCCCAAGATTGTTATCAGCTTAGGAGAGGCTGCTTGGAAAGCTCAACAGAGTGATATTTGAAATAGCATATCAGAACATTGTGTTTTAAGAAAAGAGTAAAATTGAAGTAATTATTACTGTGTTACTACAAGAGAATGTTGGGATGTTGCATCATACAGAACACAAACTCATTTTATCAGAGGTGTTGTAGAAACCTTATCCAGAGGAAAAGCTTTCTGAGTAGCAGCTGGTGTCTAGACTGCCTCTCCCCTCACAGATTTTCCTGCTGAATTGCTGGAACCTTATTGATGGAATTGCTCCTAAAACTGATTTAATTCAGAGAAATGAAAAGGGAATGTTGGCAAGTTTAGCATTGTACAGATGAGTACGGCCCAGAGGTCAGTAGGCCTGAAGCTAAGCATGCATTAGCATACTTTTTTTCAGAATGAAAGCTGATAAATCCACAAAAATGGTTAATTTCCAACATGTGGATATATTTACTTCACTGGCAAACCTAAGACAGAGTTCATAACTTAAATGTCTGATAGGTACCAGGCCTGATGATGTTTTGCAACTTTCTATTTGCAAACGAGAAGAGAATATGGTTCTATTTGTGCAGCATTTGTGGAAGAGCTGGTTTAATACAGATTTAATGTGAAGCTGCCTATTCGTCCACAGACAAGAACTTGGCTATTTGTTATTCATCATTCTTTAGCTTAAAATATGGGAATAAGAACCATTCCTTATGAACTCAGTTATCTGTCAGATGCATGGAGCAGTCAATTAATCATGCTAAAATACTCATTAAAAAGGATTGAGTTCTTAACTCTGTGAAGATCCAATTTGAATAAGCAAATCTTTAACACAGATTTGAAGGGATATGCCTTGTTTTCATGTCTTACATATTTCTGAAAGGCGTTTCTATTCTGTGAATGTAAAGCTTCTTTCTTGCTTCCCTCAGAATAAACATTGTTGCACAAGTGCAGAGACAACCGAGTCATCTGTAGGGTAGCAGGAAAAATTGCCCCTATCCTTCAGGGTGATCCAACAGGTATTTGGTCTGTGGGATTGACTATCCAAATGGCTAAGGGCTGCCTGGAATGTTCAATGCTCATTGAGGCATATGGGCCACAGTCTCCATTATCTTAATGCTGTCTGAATGCATCTTTAAAGTGAGGGGAGCTGCTCTCTTTAAAGTATCTTTAAAGAAAGCTTGGACACTATGAGAAGATGGAGTATTTAGCATCCTTTAGAGATGGCTTCTCTGCTGTTTTCTTTTTCTGATTGTCACTTCATCCTGAAAATAAGTTAATGCAGTTCCACATGGAGATGATTTTATAGATTTAGAAATCTATAAAGAAAATTGCAGAAGCCAGGAGCTTCAGAGATCAGTAGAATCACAGCAGTGCTCCTGTATAACTCACGGCGTGGTGCAGCAGTGGGTGCCATCACACGCAATCCAATTTCTTGGAAAAATGATGGAAGACAGGTTTTATCACATGCACATGGCACTTCTCAAATGCAAATATGAATCTCCATAATTTACAGCTTATGATTCTTTTAAAGTTTATTTTTTATTCTCTCTCTCTGCACAGTTGTGCAGATATGCTGCCTGAGTAATTGCAAGAGTGGAGCTTTTGTTTGGAAGAGGGATCTAGATTATGCTGTGAGGATTGCTGTAAATTGACACACTGTGATCATTTCACCAATATCCATTACCAATTGACACATGGAGAATTGTGCTCTCCACATACACAAAAAGTCAGAAACATTGCATAGGGGTTGGCTGTTTTCGCTCACAGCAAGGATGTGAATGAAATTTGTTCAGACAGACCTAGAAGTGTTTCTCACAAAACCACAGTCAGCTCTGCATATGGCTAGTTGGAAGGTGGAATTTCACCTGGTCCTTCTGCTAGAATTGCCTGGGGACACCTCATAAATCAGAGGGAAGACAAGAGCTATGTGCCTTGGATGGATCCAATGTGCTTTAGCCATCATCTGGGCCTAGAAATCCGAAGGAAATAGCACAAAGTTCTTCTCAGAAAAAAAAAAAAAAAAGAAGATGATCTCAGTAATTTAAGTCGTTAGAAACATTATACCAAATCTGTTCTTGTGACTTTTTCCAAGGGATTTCTTAGAACAGCCTTTTGAAAGCTTGTATTACAGAGGAATTATATTGTAAATAAATGGGAAGAATTGTCTTCTGACAAACAGACAATTGCTTCCTTGGCTTTCTTAGTAGCCTAGAACAAATTATCTGGGGCTTAATTTTCTCTCAGTAGAGCTGTTCCTCTTCTACAGCCAAAATAATCTATCTTCCTTGCTATAAGTAATGTAAGGAGGTTTAATGTGCATCTCTTCACTGATAAACAAATCCACCTTCTCTGTAGGATCATGTACCCTCCTGATATGAGTCTTTTGTTTGAAAAGGAGGATGCTATTCATGGAACATACAACTCTCAAAAATAGCACCGTGGAGTAAAAGCTGACCTTGAAAATGCAAGGACATTTGCAACTTCCAGTAATGAGACAATACATGACAGATGAAGGGAGTAACTGAGAAAATGGAAGGATGGTGGAAGATGGTTCATTTGCTGTCTCTGTGGAGAATTTGTTGAGGTCAGCAACTCAGTTGAGTTCTGGGGAAGAGGGAAGTGTGAAGGAATTCAAAAGCCTGTTGACACTTACTGTGCCTGAAGAGAAGCCATTTTCTATTTGCCAGTGGCTGGAGTCCAGCTGAAAATAAAGATTGCTGATAAAAGGAAGCATTAATTTACCTTCCTAGACCATCCACTTGCTGGTGCAGCATTGTTTTCAAAAAATAGACCAATTTCTGCATTTTGCCATGGCATAATTTTGGAGCTTGGATGATTTTGCTTTTCAAGGAATTACCTGTAGAAAAAAACCCTTCAACCTTCTGACACAGCCAAATTTACTCTGACTATTATATAACTATTTAGACTGCTATACTGTTAAAGATCATCTGATTCCCTTCTGCCCTTCACCCAGTGTTCTGCTGCTTTGGCTGCTTATGGATATGTTATCCATAGATGCACATGTTATCCATAGATGCAAGCACAATGACTCCAGGCACTGAGCAGTGTGGAGCTGAGGCAGCCAGCAGACAGCCCTGGCTATCCCTTGCCTACAGCACACAGCCCAACAGCAAGGGGATACTGAGCCTTCTCTCACCTCCCTTATCCTTCCCTCAAGGGCCATCATCAATACAGACCTGATGCACTGTGATCTGAGCAGCAGAAAAGACATTTGCCTTCTACTTTTTCCCCTCTTAGGCACATTTTTTGCCTTAGTAATTCAGATATATCATATGCTGTCCTGTTACTGATTTCAGCTGCAGCCATGGAGAGGCAGGGGAACCCTTTTCATTGATGTTGCAGGAGTACAGCTTCAGGATGCCAGGGAGGGCAGCCAGGGTGCTTCAGCGTGTCCAAGAAAGCCTTGAAGGATTAAGCCTTGTGGTATCCCTGTACATGGTGAGGAGGTTGAAACTATATTATCTTTAAGGTCCCTTCCAACCCAAACCATCCAATGATTCTATGATTCTATGATTCTATGATTCTATGATTCTATTCTATGATTCTATGACTCTATGATTCCATGATTCTATGATTCTGTGATTAGAGTGGCAGACAGGGTTCCTGTTGAGGGCTCTGAGTCCCTGCTCTCTACTGCCTTTGTGTCCCAGACCTCAAAGCAACAGCTGAGTAAAACCCAACACCCCTCCCATGGAGCTGAGAGAGCTTACACTTCTTTGGGACACATAGTGATTTGCAATGCAGTGGAGACACATGAATTCATATCTCTCTGAAAAGCTTGGGCTGGCTGTGATTGTGTGTCACTTTTCAACTTTTCAACTATATTATAGGGGGGGGGGGGGGGGCTGATGACTTTCCATGTCCATGTCCCTGACAGACAAACCCCAATGGGATCTGTGCTGATCCAGGAGGAGCACACACAAGCTCAGCTGTCATGGGACTCCACATCCTCTTTCCAGCATTACCTCCTATCTGCCTTCCCCTCTACCTCATGTATTCAAAAAGATAACTCAGCACTGCTGGAATAAATATAGCACACAGGTCTCCTGTCAGGATGCTTACTTCATTAGTCAAAGGAAAAAAAATATTCTCTGATAGTTTTTCTCCTTGTAATTTTCCTGAAAGGCACTTTTTTCTTCTTGCTGGAGACCCTGTATGTGTAGTCAGCTATAGCATGTATTGTCTAAAACACTATTTGAGCTCTCTGTAGGTAACCCTTTCAGCAGCATTACTTATTTTGGAAGAAGAAACGAATGATACCAGAAGGACTGAGATCTGAATTTTCAGACATTTTAAAAACAAGTTTTGCACTTCTTATATTGGATTGTATTTCAGTGGGCTACTCAGTGCTGGGTTGACAGTTGAAATGTATAATCTTACAAGTATTTTCCAAAATAAACAGTTTTATAATTCTAAGAATGGTACATAGTCCTTCCACACACATTTACCTCAGAAGAGAGTCAGTTGATCTTGGACTGAGTCAGCCAAAAGTGAATTTTGGAAGATGAAGTGAGATTTTCCAGTCAGGCAAAAATCTCAGTTATTGGTAAATGTGTCTGTTTCCTGTCAGAACACATCTAGGCAAGCTGCAGAGGGGGTGATCCTTGTCTGTGATTTCTGATGTCTCTGATCACCACCCACTGCATGTCAGGACCACATGGCCACTATGGGCTGCAATGGGCTCTGAACACTTGGACCCCACCCCTCCCATTCCTAACCTCAGAGGAGCATGGATAAAAGAGCCTTCTTAAACCTGGGGGCTGGCTCTGCTGCTGAACACTGCTGTGGGTGTACATCACAAGGAAAACCTTTGCAAGAGCAGTTTATTTTGAATATTTCAAATTTTAACAGAGTTGGAATGGACGCTGCATCTCAGTCATGTGATCTCCTTTTTGTTTCTTTCTTTAGAAAAAGTAAGACTGAAATATTTATTTTGGTTTTTTTCTTTTAAATAATTTGTATACCATTTTCCCACCAGAAACACGGACACAGTCTACTCTCTTTACCCCAGAGGACTCTATGGATAACCAAAAGCCACAAGTTTTTATCATCAGAAGAACAAAAGCACTGCCAAGTGCAAAGTGAGAAAGAGGACTTATACTTCTAGCCAGGGTAGAAGTATAAGTCCTATACTTCTATACTTATACTTAAAACTCTTTCCCTTGTCTGTTTTTAACTCTTAATTAATTTGAGCACCTGCTAGACACCCAAGTCTTGAGAAATCTCCACAGACAAGTTTCTCAGTCCCCTTGCAAGGCGTTAAAAAAATTGAAGAAGGCAGCAGATTATGTGTCAGAAATCAGAAATGAATAGTAAGCAGAAATCTTTAAACAAAAAAAAAAATCAATTTTTGCACCTCCTTATGCAAAAGCAAGCTGAAAGAAGGTGTGTGTCTTCATGTGTCTATCCAATACTGAATGATATGAAGTAAGACATTTAAGGCCAGGAAGTTTGTTAAACAAACCTTAATATGTCATGGATCTTGATTTTAACAAAATAATTACGATTAACAGGAGGTGATCAGGAGGAATGGAAGGTGCATTTAATCAGAATTTCCAAAGGATCACCTCATTGAAAAATACTACATAAGAAACAGGTTCCTGCAAAACTGAGTAGTATGAATTCTCTTGCCAGATGTGGTTAAAGTGTAATTTATGATCAGTGGCCTGCATATCATACCTTAAATAGCTGCACTCTCTTTCAAATAAGAAGTAATAAGGTCACCTTTCTTTCTCCTGTACTGAAAGGGGCTGTCTCTGTTTGGATGGCTGATTCCTGAGCCAAAACCAAGGAATTTTCTTGATGCTAATGGAAGAGGGCAGAAGATAGCATGTGAATCCAATTTTGAGGATAATGAGTCTGCTTTCCACTTTCCAGAGCTGGCAGGCTGTTTTCAGATAGAGCTGTAACAGCACATTTTCCTCATCCCCTGCCCTTTCCCGAGGTCATTTGACCTGGTATACACTTGTCAAATGGTGCAGATTGCCAGAGAGCTGAGACATATCCAGAGTTTGGGAAAGGTATCCAAGGGAATTTTTCTCTCACAGTAGATCATTGCTAGGATTGTTTGGGACTCCAGAGAGAAAAGCACATGACCATATGAAGAGTCAGAGCAGAAGGCTGGATCTGAGATGACTGTGGGTGATATCAGGCAAACAGTAGGAGGAAGTTGCAGAAATACTTTGAAGCTCAAATATTTATTCCCTTTCTCACCCTCTGTGAAGTTTTAATATCAGGAATTTAGAGGTCATTCTCCAGCAAAACTGCGTCAGGGGTGTTTTCTGCATAGATGGATGCAACTCACATTCCAACAGCCTTTGCTTCTCTCTGTGGTCCCTTTGGTCAGGTTTGAATTTCAGAATATAAGAACTGAGGATGGAGATACAGCTGCTAGGACCTATGGCTTGGACTCACATGAACACATGGCTTCTGGAGTAAACTGCTGCTAAGTTACAGACAGGATAGAAGAAGAAAAAAAAACAAACTAAAGAAGATTAAGTATAGCTCAAGTCTTACTCCAGTTCCACAGACAGTTTCAGGGAATGTTTATCATGTACATTTTTGAGGTAAATTCTGCATTCATATTTAGCTTGTCGCCAGTTCCTATTCTGTCACAACATAGTCCCCCATGCGGAAATCATGTCCTGCTTTTATGCAATTTATGGTATCTCTCTGAGATTAGTCTAGCAAACTGCCAGGTTTGCATGGATGAAACTACTATACTAGAATAACTTACAAGAAAACCTGGAAATTCACATAGCAAGCTCTTGACACACAATTGACTCTGTGAATTACTTATCCTAAACATCCCAGCATGTGTTTGTGATAAATTATCAGCTATACTTTTTATTCAGTTATAACTGAGGTGCTACAGTGTTTATCAAGGCCTGCTGGTGAAAGAAAATCTTGAGGCTTGAATACTTTTATAAGCAGAGCTGGTTAAAAAAAAGTTGTTCAAAAGCCTTGTGTTTTCAGGCTACTCATTTTGAGCCAGGAAGCACTAACATCTCCCTCCTGGAGTTCCAGCTTAGATACAAAAACTGACAGAATGTCAAAAAAAAAAAGAGGCAAACTGAGCATAGTGTTATGAAGAGAGCCCTTGCTAACCAGGACATAACCTTGTGATCACCTCTGCTGAAGACAGAATAAACAAACCTTGGACCAGTTCTGTGCTCTTGCTTCTTGGGGAGAGGTGTCTGTCTTCATGGGAGATGTGGTCTCTCAGCTAGGAGTAGTTTCTGGATTTGCTAGCATTGGACTCAAGGATGAAAGAGACATCTAATGTCTCTTTTCTTTGGGGTGTAATGCACAGTTTCCTGGAGAATTCTGCTGAGGTCAGCTCTGTGATAACCATGCCTGTGTAAATGGAGATCCCGGGGAGATGTCTGTGGCTGTGTTTTAATGAAGGACTAGAAATGTGAGGAGCTGAGAAGCACCTTCATCCCTGAAGTTCTTGTAAGTGTTGCTGAACTCAGTCTGTGGTAGACCCAGGAATGATAATGGCAAAACAGTTGGGATGAATTCTCAAGAATTTCAGTAAAAAAAGGGGAACATTTTAGAAAGAGTAGCTGAAATTAGGTGTCTAACAGAGAGCCCACCTCCTCTCATTGTTCATAATTTTTCTCTGAATGCAGTGAAAATTTTCCTTCTTTGCCAATTATTAATAGTAAAACTGAGATTATATTGCAGTCATGCTTCTGAATCTCCCACCCAACTTCTTGTTTAATATCATAGGCAGGGTTTCTGCCAGTGTTTTCTCAAGAGAGTAGCACTATTTAATGAAACAATTAAATTTAAATTTGTTTCGTGGCCTGAAAGTCCTCAACAGTATTTCAGGCTTATAAACACAGTGGGAAGAAAATTATTCTTGAGAAATGAGAATAGAGTCAAGTTGGGGATAAATATCTTAAATTGTAATCCCAGCCACAAATCCCATTTCAGGAGCAGGGAGCAGCCAGAAGAGGTCACGATCCAGCCTGACAAGGGATGGAATTGGCAGAACAAGCATGTTAAACACAGCCACTGAAAGAAAAAGAGATGCTGGGCTGAAGTGACAAAATCACACAACAACTGATTTGGTAATACAATCCATAAAAGGTAGAATTCCCTGCTAGGGAGAAAAGTTACCAAGATGAAAAGTCCTGTGCTCAGTTACTCACACTGTAATAAAATGGGTAGCAGTCACTTACAAATTCAATGGCATATAAGAATTAAACACAATAATTTCTAACAGAAGTAAGTAAAAGCTTTTCATTCTGACTGAATGAATATATCATGATATATATCATGGATTGCTTATAGATTTGAATGCTAGTAACACTATAACTGTTTTAAGATGAGGATCACTTCTGGACCCAGTGTCCCATTTACCATCACAGTAACATCAACACAGAAAAACAGTCATGTCACTTGAGAGCTAGGCCTGATCATGGTGCAAGCCAAGTCTTAGGGAAACTGCTAACACACCTCAATAAGTGGATAAGGAAGTACATAAATGTGTCTGAGATGTGGTCATGAGTGGCTAGCTCAACAACACTATTTATTCTGGGTGCCCAAATAATGAAGGGGTCAAATCATTCCCAAAGAAGGCCAGGTTGGCCTGGGAGTGTTTTTCTGACTCAGAAAGGTGCTCAAGCAACATTACACATTTTTGCTTGTACTTGTTCCACTGACATGAAACTTCTCAGTTCTTCATCACCTTCAGGGTTTTATGCTTCTCAGCATTGCACCACCAGCAAGCTAAATTTGGAGTTGAACTATTTTTGAACATCAGTTTTTAGAAGACACTTTGTCACTGTCCAGCTAGTTTTTGTTTTGTCTTTTGCTTTTGAACAGAAAGTTTAATAGTATATACCAATGAGGTGACACTGTGTATGTCTCTGTTCTCCTTTACACTGTGTCCTATACCTGGCTTTCCCTTGCTAGTAATACCTCATTCTTTTCCCAGAAAAAATCCCTACCAAGATTTCTCCTTGCCCTGATTCAAAGGAGCAGCACATTTTCTGTTTTACATGGCCTGAATGGCTTCACTGACAACTGTCTTTACTCATACAGGCTCAGTGGTCTAATCTGCCAGTTCAATGGAAAAGACAACCAGGTGCAAACAGAAAGAAAAATTTTCTCTTTTTTTGACATATTTTAGCCTATGCAAAGAAAAGGAGAGTGGGGAAAGGAGAGTGAGGAGGTAGAAAGTACAGTAAGAAAAACAAGATCTGGCTGGAATTCCTTCTGTGAATTTGTGAGGCGTTTTTGTTTGCTTGGTTTGTTATGTTTAGTTTGTTTATCAACTGGTGAAACTTCTTTTGAATGTAAATGTTCCTACTAAAAACTAAGGAAATGACGGACAGGTCTAGGATAGTGGTGATGTTTGTTTGGGAGGAGAAAAGACGAATATAATCTTGTCTAGTGGAAACAAGAGGTCTGGGGCAGGGAGGAGAAGCCTAGTGAGGGTGAAGAGCCATCAAAGATTTCCCAGATGGATCTATCAGGGACAGGCTGCGTATGTTTGTCCTTCTGTACCTGTTTTTCCAAACAGAAGGCAGAGCATCCCCTTCCAGACATCCCATGGATGTGTCCTGTGTGTCACCTCTGAAGGGCAGTAGTACCCACAGATGGAGAGAGACATCCTTCTGTGCTTTCCTGGGAATGCTTGAGCAGATTGTGTTCTTCAGGGTGATTAGTTTTCATCCCAAATTGCAAACAACAGCTTTATGAGGTTATTCAAACAGTGGTTTATCCAGAGGAAATCTTGTGGAGCTTGTGAACTGATGGCTTTGTGACTGATAAAAATGGATTTTGAATGCTCACATATGGTGCTACCAAGCCTGGATTTTGTTGTCCAATGCAGTTTTATTTCAGTAGGAATAGTGTTGAAAATGTTTATTCATCAGCACACATGAAAACAAGAATCTTCTAGCTACTCCCTTCCATCTCATTGCGTTTATGTAAGCATGGTGAAAAACACCATGTGTAGAAGACTTTAAAATTTATTTTGCTCTATTTAGAAATAGATTTATGAAAGTGGTGGTGGGCTAGGCCTGGCTGGCAGCTAGGCCCCATTTTGTTCCCTCTTCCATCAAATGGGGAGAGAATCTGAAGGGCAAAATGTAAACAATTGGTGGGTCAAGATCAAGACAGCTTAATCGGTGAAGAAAAGCTGCATGCCCAAGCAAAGGGATTTGTTCTCTGCTTCCCACTGGCAAGAAGATGTTTATCCAGTTCCTGGAAACCAGCGCCTCAGCATGCATAATGGTTACTTGGGAAGGCAGGGGACATAACTTGAAACACCTGTGACTTCCTCCTCCTTTCCCCAGTATTTATTGCTAAGCCCAGCACTGCAGTTTGGGATATCCCTTCAGTCAGTTCTGGTCAGCTGTCCTGGCTGAGTCCTCTCCCTCTCAGGCTGCTGGGTTCCTGAAGAGCAATTGTTCTTATTATTGAAGACTGAGGCAAAGAGGACATGAAGTATCTCAGCCTTTTCCTTTTTTTTTTTTTTTTCACCACGTTTTCCCCCTGTTTCCAATGAAGGAGGGAGATTTTCTTTAGCCCTCCTTTTGTTGCAAATGTGTTTATAGAAACATTTTTATTGTCTTTTACAACAGTAGCCAGATTAAGTTCTAGCTGGGCTTTGCCCTTTCTTATTTTGTCACTGCATAACCTCACAACATCCTTGTAGTCCTCCCAGGTTGCCTGCAACTGATTCCAAAGGTCATAAATTGTTTTTTTATTCCTGCATTCCAGCTTCTTGTGAGGCTTTTCCTCCATCTGTTGCAGTGGTTCCTGCTATACTGCTTCCTATTAAATCAAATCATGGCTTGTGAGTATGTTAAAGAGTAAGTTTTCTAGATATTTCATGACATAAAAATGTCTTGGCCTTGGGGGTACCCTGGCTGTTCCTGGTCACTCAGCTGGCTTCCCCCACCTTGTCCGTGGCTCAGAAACCACTTCAACCCCTCTGAATCCTCCCTCCCTGCTCACAGGAAGGCTTCCTTCCCCACTTCCTTTTAGCTTTTGTTCATTTTCTGCTTTTTAGCTTTTTTTTCTTTTCTGCTTTCTAGATCCAAACTGAGTTTCTTGCCCAAGCACAGATCTTAGACATGAATCTTTCTAAACAACCACAATCAGAAATATTGCACAGTGAAATTGTGATGTGTTTGCACTCATGAATACATTGAATAAAAGGCCAAGTTTCAAGACAGGGAAAAAATGAATGGAACACCAAAGAGTAAGGAATAGTTTGGAAGCAGAAATAGTGAGCATAATTTATATGTAATTGTGAAAGAGATTGTTCTCATGGAATATAGGGTGTGGATATTAATAAAGGATGACCCCTAAGAAATAACTTACAAACAATTACTTTCTCCAGTATCTTTGGTTTTGGTAAAATGGGCATTTTTGAACTTTTTCCATGTTCTAGACTGATTCTTGTTGCCTTATTTGAGTAGAACATTTGCAACCCATTAAAATATTCCTTCTGCTAGAGTCTGAGTGAATGCTTGCACTCAGCAAATTCCCCTTAGTACTAGCATTCTAAGTACTCAGCATTTTGTTGCTGCAGTGAGCTTTCTCTGTCATGTTATGTGTGCAGTTTTTCATGCCTGCTTTTTAAACTCACAGTGTGAAAGGTCAGGCTATGTCAGGTCCAATCCCCAGTCAGATATGAGTGCTGCTGTATTTTCTGGTGGCTGACACCAGGAAGAAAAATTACCTCACTCACGTTTTTAAGCATCTACCTTAAGATTGTTTAGAAGGAAGCATTTGACCTCCTAACATGGAGGGACATGCTCTTTCTATATAAGAGCAGGGTCAGGATTTAATTCCAAATTAATTTTTTCTTCCTCTTTCAGTACTGCTTACCAAAGTCCCTGGTTACTGTGATTATTGTTGCAGGCAATTTAAATTTATAAACAAATGTCCAAAATTCCAAGCCACCATTTCAGGCAAAAAGATACCTTCCTTCTAGTGTTGTCAAGAAAGTCTAGTACAGATTTGGCAAGTGTACCTTCCAAACAGTTTTTTCAAGTGAGAATTTGGTGTATTGATAGGGGAGTTGAGGGAGGTACTTGCACTGCTACATGCAAATATAGCTTTTTCTCTCAGCCAAAGCTTAAGCAAGCATCATATTTTAGAGGAATTTGGAAAATAATCAGCAGTCACATTTATTTCTCTGTGTACATTCCATTTCTCTTCTAAATGAACTATTAAGGAAGGAATTGAACAAAGATATGACAATCTCTTTCTACTGATGACAAACAAACCTGTAGTAGAAAATATAATAAAATTGACAAAGCAGCATGAGACGGGAAGAATGAAAGCTCAGATTCTTGCAGCTTGAAGCCAGGACATACTCAAAATTTTACAGCTGACGTAATTTGACAGCTCTGATGAAATCCTAGGAGTATGTATGCACATTCAGCAAAAAGAATACAGCCATGTATTCTATCTGTCTTGACAGGCTGCCACTTGAATGGATACTTGATTAATATTATCTTTATTCACAGTGCTGCTTGGCATGAGCAAATGAATTTCAAAAAATCGAGCTAAATGCTTTCATGATTCACTCTTGCAGGAAGGATGCAGTGCAAATGGGACCTGGAAAATCAGTCCTACATTAAACACAATCCATCACATTTCCAAAGGTTTGGCTCATTGGGCTATACAGGTAGACTTGCACATTACAATAATCATTGGAACACATATTTTATATAAATGCAGCTTAAATTACTATTCATTTAAAAATGTTTTACGGGTTTGCTGAGTTGGATATTTGTCTGAAAAAAATACTCTTCTGTTTTATGAACTCTAGAATATCAGTTATTGTACTTCTATTTACTGTTGATTACAATTCCTATATACATTAACTCTCTTTTTAACAACTCAATCTAGAGCAAAAAGAATCCACCACAAAAGCTGTCCTATCAGCAACTTGTAATTTTGCAAAGAAAAGGGTTCTAAGAGTAAATTTTGGGGCACTTATTTTAATGTGCTTTTGTTGTACTACTTCCAACTTTCCTACTAGCAATCTTTTCCTGTTTCTAGGGATCCATTTAGAATATGACAAACCCTTCAGTTACAATTTCCCTCTCTTGTAATTTTTCTTTCACAATTCAAGTTGCTGTTATTTGGTTTGGCTTCTCCTGGAAGCTGTCAGTGCTGGGTTTTGTTGCAACCAGCATCATAATATTGGAAATACTGACCTTCTGGTTTAAAAGGAAGGAAGCCCATCTGGGATGTTTCTGTATTCTCTTGGGTACAGGATGGCAAGCCTTTGGCACAATTGCATCTGGGTGAGATTTGGAAAGAGCTGTGTTAAGGCTTCTCAATCTGTACTAGAAATTCAGCCCAGAAAGGGCTTGTCAATGGAGCAGTTTTTTCCCTCCTGGCCAAGAAATAGTGATACAGGTGAAAGCATTAAACCAGCTGGTGAGAGGAACCAAAGCCTGAACATGATGTTCCTTCAGGAAAGCATTCCCATTATATTCTTGAGATTTTCAGCTTGCAAGCATTCCCATTATATTCTTGAGATTTTCACCTTGCAAATCATGGGCACTGCTCAGGTGCTTGTGCATCAGTGTCATTTGAGATGCCTTGGGACACCTGATAAGGCTGCAAGAGACCTGCACCCCTTTGGTTGTAATTCAGCTGGAACTAGGGAGATGTCGTTGGCACAAGATGTCCAATGTCTATTTGGTAGATTTCTGTCTATTTCACCTCCCAGCTGAGTGCCCTGGGGTTGTTGTAAGGACAGGGCAGAGAACAGAAGTTCACATGATGTATTCTTAGAATGTACTCTAGGTTAGAGAAGGTGTACCACATCTCTGTCACAGCTGCTTATATGAAAACTCATGTTTTACATTGCATTTTATGGGTGTGCCTTTCAGCATGTGGCCTTTCCTTATCACAGTTGCTCTGAAAACATGCTCCTGGCCCTACATGAGTTGTGACCTGGAGAAGAGGATGTGGGAATGTTAGTTATTAGAAGCTGGAAAAATACTGTGTTTAACCTTCTGATTTGAGTTTTTGCACCTGCGAAAACACTGTGTCCTTGGACATCTCTAGGTGCGATAACAAGGAGTCAGAGAGACGTGGGAAAGTGGAATGTAAGACTGAAAGAATGAAGAAGAGTTGATATATAGCTTAACGAATAGAATGCTTAGTTTACAGAATATGCATGAGCTTATTAACACTATTATAAAAGTATGTAACCTGGATCAATAAATTGGAGACCAATGATCATTCAACCCCTAAGATGTGCACGTCTCCCCTTCGCCTTCCTCAAATGGTGACCTTCCTTAAATGGTGTATTTTCCATAAATGGTGATTTTTTTTTTTTTTACAAGAGGAAGCTTGAGCCCATCAAGGCATGGATATTTTGTGAGTGAGCAGACATGTAGGGTTATCTTTGCCTTAGAAACTGGAAGGTGTTCTTTTGCACTTTGAGAAGGATTAATAAAGGTAGAGATTGCTCATAGAGCTGTTGCCTGAAAGCAAGAAAACTGTGCTACAAAAAATGGAGTGACTTAGTTCATCTTTATTCATAAAAATACATTGAAACACAGTTTTCTTTACTGCTTCTTCTAATTGTCACACTGGCACAGAGTCAGAGGCAGACTGGTTATAATGAGGTTCTCTATTTAATAAAACCAATAGAAGGAACTGTTTACTACACAACAGCCCATGGTCAAAAAAACATGTTTCCTTTTATTTTCTTTATTTGTTTATTATTTTTCTATTGTTTTCCTAAGTCATGAACAAGAAAATTCAAGAGCCTTTGTTTCATTTTTTATTCTGAGAATGGAAGATGTTATTGCAGTTTTTGTTTGGGCATGCGCAAATTTTCCTTCCCAATCTAGGACAAGGTGGTCTGGAAATTGCCTTAATAGACGACCCTGGGAACTGTTCCCAACTAATGAACACTATTAAGTAGCCAGATCTAGTTCAAGGATGATGACTTTGGTAATTCTGCATACAGGCACATGCTGGTTTTGCTTTGCAGTATAATTAGTCTCTGCACCTGCTTTATTTTAAATTTAAGCCATATGCTTGCTTTATGAAAACCAAACATCTGCCATAGAGTTGCTAAAATATGTTCCTTAAAATATGCCTCTGATCTGCTGCTATATATCTTAAAAGAAATAAAAATGCATATTGATATTTTAAGACTGAATTTATGGTTTCTCCTCATTTAATTCACAGCTTTTCTCAAGAACTGTACTTTTGACATGCATTAAGTTACTTTGTCTAAAAATGCTTTTATACTTCTGAATCATCTTTCACACATTAACCACAAAGCTTACTTCTCTCCAAGAGAGAGTAGATCTCATGAATTTCTCTGCTTAATAGTGGGATTGAATCCTCTTGACCATTGCCTAATGAGGTTTACCCTGGAAAGATTTAAGCCAGGTTTATTTCCTGTCAATTTCTAACAGAGTAAGAGGCACTGATTGATGGAATGACCATTTAAAACTCCACACATATTTGGAAGCTGCCATAAATTATCTTTTTGCAATAGTATTTGCAAAAAAAATACTAAAATATACCAATAGAGTAGATGAATGTGACGGTCAGATAGATTTTTCTGCTGTAACAAAAAGCTTAGTACCCTAAGTTGTAATAGCTTTTACTAATGAGAAGAAATATTAACTTTCATATTTCTGAACAGTGTATTAAGTTTGCTGGAAGTTTTTACTCTTCTGCTTACTATGACTAGAAAATACAATTAATACATTTTATTATTAATTGTATTAATTTTTTATTTTATTTTATGATTAATTTGTCCGCTCTATGTTAAATTTAACTGTACTACTTCTGCTTGTGTTAAAATCAGCAAGCCACCAAAAGAACTTGATAGTATTTTCAACATTGTTTTAAAATGGCAAGTTAGAAAAACAAGCTTCATGGTGGGATTTTTGTCACTAAATAGACCTTAGCTAATAACTGATTGCTTATACAATCAGTTATATATAGAGTGAGAGCAAGAGGGGAAAGTTTGATCTCTCAGGACCCTAAAGTGCAGGGTCCATGTTTTCCATGTTTTTCCTCTAAAGAGTAATCTCCAGTTACAAGTGTGGTCTCCGTTATAGATGCGCTTAAAGACATGGCTGTTAAAGACAGCCTGGATTTCTTTTGGCCAGAGATGTATCCAATGGCAGGAATTAGTTTTAAAGATTCCCTGTTTCCTTAACAGAGATTGGATTGCAGCATAGGACAATGTTGATTCTATTTCTTCTCATGCATTCTCTTCTTGGGTTTGGGTGGAGATTTTTTGAGGTCACGGGGATAAGAGGGGAAACGATGAGAAGAGTGGACGTCTTTGAATAAGGCTGTGAAAAATAACAGTGACATCACTACAATGAAGTATTCATCTTGCCCAGCAGACAACTATATGGAAACATCTTCCATTAGAAAATGGAGATTGTTAAATAAGAAGAATTTTAGAGGGATGTTCTAAGAATAAATTATTATAAACTTTATTTCTAATGGAAAAGTATATAGTTTTGTGTGCTGTGTGTTAACAGTAAACTTGAAATACGAACCACATTTAACATGACTTTATGTGTGTAATATGACATTGTTGAAGTGTTTCAAAAAGAAAATTGATTCTTAGGGCAGAGGATATTCTGAGTTTCATTCTGTGGAAAATTTTGATTTTAATCACAAGATTTGTTTTAGGAGAGAAGCAATGAACAGCTCTACATGTAAATAAAGTTTTGTAGCAGATGGAGTTGTTACCTAGCCTAAGAAATATTGTGTAACGTTAGGATTCTAATCTGTTTGTATTCACATACTTGGCAGTCTTCAAGAAAGCTATAAGCCAGCACTGTTAAACTCAGAAGTCAGTGTTTTTTTTCTTAATGCAATATTTTAAGGTTAACAAAACAGAGAGAAACTGAGACGGAATTCAAACCCAAGTTGTTCATTTTTCTGTCTTAATACCTTAGTGCGTAAATTCAAACATGGTCTTATTTTGTCTTATCTATTTTTCAAGGAAAAGTAAAAGTTTAAGTTTGTGCCCTGTTTTTGAAAAACTAGCTAGCAACTAGTACATGGGGAGAAACCTTTTCATCCAAACGGCTTTTCAGTGCTTATATATGTTTGCAGAAAATAGCATTTTTTCCTAGCATCTGTCTTCAATGCCATCTGCTACTATGCTTCAGGCAGCTTTGATTGTGTAAACTTAGCTTTCCAATTTGCCAAATGTAGTGACTTTGAAAATGTATCCCCATTCATCCTCTAGTGAGACATTTGGTGCCTTTAGCAGAGCCAGTGCAGAATGTACCAGCCTCATCTCTAGTGAAAACATTTCCTGTTTCCTGACTTTTGCTTGTGCCTTCTCATGTGCCACAGCCATCCACTCAAGCCTTAGGGACAGATAACAGTACTCTGTCTATCACCACAAATTCGAATTTAATACACATCTATAGAGGTTTTTAACTCCATTATTTATTATTTATTCCATTATTTATTCCATTATTTATTCCATATTTAATTCCATTATTTTAACATCTTATAATGTTATTTTCTTACAGCTATTGAAGGACAAGTTAGTACCGTAATAATAAGCAGTGTTACTACCAACACACTCTTTTGTGTTTCATTGACCTGAATCAAAACTTAAAGTCCTGTCATTTTCTGGACTGCTTGTGTAACCATCTCTTATGCTGTGCTTGTACAGTTATGTATCTATTCCTCCGTGGGGTGTAGTGGGACAAATCCTTCAAATACTTTCTTTTTCTTGTTCTTGAAAAGCTCCCACCTTAAAGCCCCATCCTAGGAATTGTTTTAGTCCATGTCATGGCTCTAGTCAACATGAGCTTTCTGTATTTTAATGTAAGATTGCAACAATGTGAAATAACCATGAACAGAAGGCCCTCATAAACAAGTCAGAGAAGTCAGACAAAGGCTCAGCCGTGTCAATAGCATGTTGCTGAGAGACTTTTTGAACTTCATAGGGGCAAAGTTTGAAAATATGGGTAGTCTCTTTTTAAATTTTTTTTTTAATTTTTTTCCCAGCTGAATTGGAAGAAAAACATATAATTTTGAAACACAGTACCCCTCCCAGAGCTCTGAAGGAGGAGCAGCATCACTCTTCAAGCTAACAGCAAATTGGTAGCAATTGAGTTAAACTTAATTATGGTAATCCATGTAAAACAGAGAAAAAAGGATGTTTGGTACCTTTAGAGCAGAGACATGCTAGCAAGGACAAGGAATGTTCATATATTTTAATATTTTTAGTTATTTTAACAGACCAACAGGAAAACCAGGTAATTACTTCCAGTGGAAGTGAGATATTACCAGAGCTGAGAGTAGGAGTAAATATTGGTCTGCCAAAATAATGCATGTGTGAGTGATTTTGAGTATCCATTAGAATGACAAACTGAGTTTCCAGTGTCATCCTTTGGGTTTCAGTCCTCGGGACTCAGGACTGAACTGTCCCACAGGTGGGGTGGCTGTTTTGAGAAGAACCCTTTCCCATGAACAGCCTCGTGATTCTGCCCTTCCCTGACCACAGCAGCTCACCTGTGAGTGCAACACCCCTTACTAGGATTGTGAAAGAGGTGTCAGACCAAAGAGGACATGTGAAGTGCCCCACTTGGCTCCCTTGAGATGTCTTGAGCTGTGATCAATACTGATCTCCACTCGAGTCCCAGTGCTCTGGATGAACAGGATTGCAGACCCTGAGAGAGACAGAGGCTGCTTTGTCCTGTCTATAAACTTCTCTCAGGGGAATTGCTTGCCTCTGAGAAACCTGTGCAAGGACTTTCTCATCCTTCCAGGACCAGACTACATGGATGTGTTAGTGTGAGACTGTGCCAGCAGGACAGGTTTAACCTGAACTCCTCACAAATGAGCGGAGTTTTTAACCTGGATGGAAAGAACCTGGAGGCGCACTCCTACTGCAAAAACTCCCAAGATATCTTTGGATCCTATACCTTTCCAGCCAGTGTGGAAGACATGAGTGTCTTTACTCACTGTATGCAGTGAGTCTGGGGCTAGGCTGTTGAAGGTACCATGCAAATACCTGGGTATTATTTGTACTACAAGAGCTTCTCAAGAATTATGTGAATCACAAGACAGCTTGTTATGGCAAACACAATGTATTCAAGGCTTTTTCTGCTTCATCACATGATTAAAAAAAGAATTTGATATATTCCTATGCCAGCAAAGGCCTGATTTATGCATTTTTAATTGCTACAATGAAAAATGGTGGAAAAAATGTAGACAGGAACAAAGCTGTGGGAGTTGGTGGAATAAATGCATAGATAGAAAGTAGAAAAGCTCATTAAATTCTGGTGAGCGAACACGGTTTTAAATGCAGATGTTTTAAATCCCATTAAAGTACCAATTTGCACTTTTTTGAGACCAAAACAAAATAAATAGATGTATATTAATGTAAAATGGATCATCTGTTGGAAGTCAGTAATGCATTCTATGGAAAAGGTAAGTTTTCAGAAATTTGCTGTATGAAAGTGATTGTGAGATGAAGGGTCAAAAGAAAACAACACTAGATTCTTGCTAACACCAGGAATTAAGGAAGCTGAGGCTGATGTTTCCTCAAACCAGCTGCTCTTGGGATATATAGAGCTGTATATCTTAGAGCATGACAAGATATGCAGAGGAAAAGGCACAAGAAGTTCTCATCAAATGAAGGTGGATGTGCTCTTCAGAGGTAACTGAATGGCCTGAGACAGCTGAGTGAAAGGAATGGTAATCTCACACAGCTGAAGAATTAAATTCCCTTTGAAAGTGATGACAGTGCTATTACTCTAAATAACAACAGGTGGATTAAACGTGATGATTTTTGGCCTGGAGGATCCTGGTCTTGCCCTCAGCTGAGTGGAAAAAATGAAGCAGTGTGGAATAGCTAGGTGTTAATGATATAATTTTAATAAGCCATCCAACAGTCTTTTAAACCACTACAGCTGATAGAGACTTTCCAGGAGCCTGCAGAAGCCATGCAGAAGGCCTTTAGTCTCTCTCAGGTTCTACAGAGAAAGGAACTGTGCCCATAGGTGCAGAATACATCTGTAACATGTCTGTCTTTCATTGAGTATGAAAAGCATACAAAACCTGCCCACATCCATATACATGCCTGAATAGCATGCTCAAGTCTACAGCTGATGGCAGAGCAGATGAGGTGGCAGTGATTATTTCCCTGGAACTGTGATTATTTTCCTGGAAAATGTACTTAATAGAGAACACAGGTACACATTTGGACTTGTAGTAATAATAGCTGGCAACAGGAGGGATGAGAGACCTTGGCTGGGATGGAGGACACCAGTTCAGCTCAGTTTGGCTTTAAGCATGCAGAAAACTCCTGGAGTTGTGGAGCAATACTTGGCTTTGTGTAGGAGAGGTGGCCTTTGAGTAGTAAAATATGTATCCTATCTGAATATCTGTATATGGGCCTTGCCCCAATAAGTCTCAGTTGATTCTAAATGGCTTGCAGCTGCAATGCCCTTAATTGGGCGCAGCTGTGGCCAGCAGGGATCGCTGGGATAAAAGGGGGCTGGGCTTCCCAATGAGACAGAACTCTGAGGCAGTCTGGAAGAAGCAGGAGCAGTCTGCCAAGGAAGGAATCAGATGATGAAGACCAGGCCACGAGGAACCCCCGAGAGAGTATGAGACTACTATTAATATGACTACAATTGGGACTACAATGTATGGCTACAATTGGTGACCCCGATGTGATCGCTGTAATTACAAGATAAGGTAGCCGAAAAAACTGGAAGTGTTGGAGAAAGAAGAAGAGCTGAGAGAAGCTGGTGGAGAAAAGAAAAGAAGAAACTAAAAATCCTGCATTCAACTTGAAGCTAAGACATCTGCTATCTGGGAAGAGAAAATCTAGCAAAAAACAGAGAAGATAAGTAATCTTCTGAATCTAAACTAAAAATTAAACAAAAATCCAATTTTGGCTTAGGCAAATATATGTATGTATTGGAAATTTGGAAATGAGATGGGCCTCAAGAATCCTAGGTAAATATGTGTGTATTGAAAATTTGGAAATGTAAGGAGAGGAAAAGAAAAAAAGAAAAAGGAAAAAAAAAGGGAAAAAGGAAAAAAAAAAGTAATAGGGGCCTTGTGAATCCTAGGTATAAATATATGTATGGGAAATATAATTTACTATGTATAATTGACATGTTCTGCTACTAATATTAATAATAATAATAAAAAGGGGGAAATGTAGGAGAGGTGGCCTTTGAGTAGTAAAATATGTATTCTATCTGAATATCTGTATATGGGCCTTGCCCCAAGGAGTCCCAGTTGATCCTGAATGGCTTGCAGCTGCAATGTCCTTAATTGGGCGCAGCTGTGGCCAGCAGGGATCGCTGGGATAAAAGGGGGCTGGGCTTCCCAATGAGACAGAGCTCTGAGGCAGCCTGGAAGAAGCAGGAGCAGTCTGCCAAGGAAGGAATCAGATGATGAAGACCGGGCCACGAGGAACCCCCGAGAGAGTATGAGACTACTATTAATATGACTACAATTGGGACTACAATGAACAGCTACAGCTTTGCTTCTAGAGAAGCAGAAGCTTAGAAGGACTTATGGGACTAAGCAAAGGCCCCAACAGTTTAAGAACCTCCAGGGAAAGCAGGCTCATGGGAGCTCTAGTTTCTCTGAGACTTGTGCTCAGCATATGCACACTTAATTCACTGAATGAATAGATATCCTGTGGTTTTGCTTGTTTACCTTATATGTGTATATATTTTTTTAAATTTTTTTTGGCCTAAATTCTAGAGTTAAAAAGGCCAGTCACTCAGAAAAGCAATTCAAGGATTCTCTGTGATTCCAGAAAATAATGGCATGGTTCTTTGGAATCTTTCACATGGGATTGGGGTAGTGGTGGGATGGGTAGTGATGACGGTATATGAATTTTTTAAAATTTGTTTTTACACTAGGATTGAAGATTCTGAATGAAAATGAAAGATAAAATAGTCAAGGATAAAATCAGCCCCCCAAAAAACAGACTGAAACCCTACAATAAAGAGGTCAGATTTGCATGACTGGGGAAACGATGCCAGTGTCTGCAAACAGTTAAACAGCATTTATCCCTGCAAAAGAATAATTATTCTCATCTGGCTGTGAAATTCATAGATTATTATTTTCCAGCACCACTAAAGGCATGAGGAAAATATGGAGGAAAAACCTGGGACCATGGATATCTCAGATCAAAGTCACCATTCAGAAAACATTACTGGGATAATCCACCCTCTAGCTGATCTTTCCAGACTGCCACAGATCATCATGAATTCTGTTGGAAAAGGAAGGAGCAGACAGAGTCACAAACAGTGGTGGTAGCTGGACCTCTGGATCTCTGGTCCTTCTATGATGCGTGTGAGCTGCACTTTAATTCTCATTCCTAAAGTCTTTTTTCCCATCAGATATGGACTTTTTTTTAAATGAGAAAAGCAAGACATAATTTTCTCAGTTACTGGTTTCTTTCTTCTGCCCCTCAGACTGCTCCTACTTCTGTGTTTTTTATTATCCCATCGTTGTTTTAAAGCATAACATCTCTTCCTCACAACAACAATGTAGAAGACAACCAAGAGCTGAGAAGAATTTCAGAGTAACACAGGCTGGTGAGGGCGTTGTGTGAACCCTTTAGCATTTACGAATTTTTGACACTTGCAGAAAACTATCCTTGTCCCTGGACATCAGGTTGCCCCTTCCAATGATGAGTTCCTATGAGTGTTACTGGGATATAGCTCATTACACTAGAGCAAATACCTTGTGCAGACAAATATTTTTAAGCCTGTTACCAAAATTTCTCTATATTATTATTTTCTTTCTGCAGAAGAATTTGTATTTCCAAATTATATTAAAAAAAGGAAATTCTTGGTGGATTTTACTGGAGTTGCTAAAATATGTTCATATTAACTATGGTTAATTCATAACTAACTATCATTTCTTTCATCATTTGTGATAATTTAGAATGAAAATATGTCATTGGTTTTACAACCTAAACATTCTTTGGATTACCCAATACAGCAGATTATAGGATTTAATAGTATTCAACTGCCATGAGATTGAATTCTCCCATTTCCCTTTTCTTAAAACAGGCTCTCTTTCTCCACCATGGAATAGCTTAAATGATTTCCCTTGATATCAAACATAGATTACATTGACTGCGAGTAGCCCATGTCCTGCTGTTGAGTGTTTATCTGGACCATTCAAAGTATGTCAAGTGAGTAAGTTCTAGTTTGCTGCCTAATTTTATTCCAGTTAAAACTTGCAATTGAAACAAATGACTGCAATCAATGAAACTATTTGATACCGTCATGTTCATCATTGTCTGTATCATATTTTTTAAATGTCTGCAATATAAAATGCTCTAAAACCCTTTCTGGATTTAAAGGTCATCATTGATGGCCTGTACTGGAGATGTGACATGTTGGAGAGATATATGTACTTGGAGCAATCAAAAAAAAAAAAAAGCAGAGCAAGAAAATTATCAGGTAACTGTGGATCTGTGAGGCTGCTGCTTTTGTCTTTCGTGAAAGTGAGAGAATACTGAGATTATGTCATTTATACCAGTCAAGAATGACCTCTACCTGCCAAGAAGGGGGTTAGTCGCAATATGAAATGGTTTTCATATTTTCGTCTGGATTCAGGTAGAATGGACTTGTTTTAGGTTTAAAAATGAACTAATCAAATGGGAGAAACCCCCCAACATCTGATAACACTGTTGTGCAGCATTGAGCTATGTAACTTCTACAGCTGCTGAGTTTCATGTGATAGGTTAGGTAAAATCTCAAGTGTGACTGAATTAAATTAGATCCTAGTTTCCTAGCCCATAAACTGTTTCCAATGTCAGTCAGAAGCAGGTATCTAGGGAAGTGTGAAAGAAAATGAGGGCAGGTTACATTTTGCCCCTTATTCTGCTGCCATCATTGTGTAGCTCTCTGTCATACGGCCTTCAGCCTTACCTTTGCTATGCTGGCAAGATCTGATTGACAAATTCATTCTCCATGTAGAAGCCATTGTTTATTTCTGATGACTCCTCTTGCCCTTCTTCAGCTCATCTCTAATTGCATTCTATAACTTTTGATATACAAGGAGCAAGACTGCATTAAGCAAACAGGGCATTACATAGGGGCATAATAAAGTTTGGGGTTTTTTTCCTTCTTCTATTCTTTTACTAATTATTTTGAGTACTGAACTTCTATTTTGGTAGGTACTGAACAAAAGTTTTCATTGATAAAGTCAAGATTTTTCTTCTGTTTTATAGCAGACATCCCAGAGCCCATCATTTCAAGCACTGAATTTTGCATCCCTTGAATATAGAATGAAATATACTCAATTTTATCTGACATTCACCTGACTTCACAAAGTTCTGCTGATCTGGACAGCTAGCACATATCTTTGGAGATGCTGTTCAGTCTTTGTAAACTCCAGTTTAGATCCAATGAGCTTTTGTTGTACTCCTCATGTTTACAGGTATCTGGAGTGCTTTATGCTATATGCTTGTTTCCATGCTGGTAGCTGGGCTCAGGAATGATGAAAACCTTTTTAGGTGCTCTGAGTGAAAGAAAAGACTCTTGGTTTCAGTACATATGGGCATCAATAGGCCCTTAACCAATAACAATTTGTCCTGCAACAGATTTTAATAGTCAATTTCATGTCTATCACAGCCAGATTAGACAGGAATGTAACCTTCCAAATGACAAATCAACATGCTCATGTGTTCCAGCCTTAAATATTCATTAATATCTTCCCCTTGTTTCTTTAAAGTTTTGGCATTTACTTAAGTAATTCCTGCCACCACTAAATGGCTGCCCATATTTTGTCCTTCTCCAGAATTATTTATGCCTTTGTTTCATTTTAGCTCTTTGAGCCAGCCTTTATCGTGTCTGCCCGGTGTACTGTGCACACACGTGCTCAATTAATCTCCTTAGTCTTCAGAGTGTAAGGAAGTTCATTTATTCAAAGGAGAAGGGGGGAGGGAAGGGAACTCAGCCTGAGATACCCTGGTCTTAGTTGTTTTTGTGAGTTACTTCCACTGGGCAAAATGCTTGCCATGTGAATAGTTCCAGTGCAAGGAAAGACAGTGTCAGACATGGGTAGCCTCAAGTCAAGTCCTTTTCCATCAACATGACTCAAAACAAGCTGATTAATTCTTCAAACTCTTTTATTCCAGGAGCTTTGCTGTGCTGCACCACTTCCAACACGTAAAATCTCATGGCAATGTCCTTTCCCATCATGAGTGAGATGGTAGCCCTGATTCAGCAGCTGGGCACTTTGCTCTGCAACCCATCTCATACTTGCATAAGTAAATGCTTCCTGAGAGTTTAGTGTAGCTTTCCACAGCTGGGAAAGTAGATTTACAGGTACAAAATGACACGAACAGCAGTGCAGTTGCATGATTCTTCTCTGTGGAGGTGGTTGATCTGCCCCTGCATTGAAGGCTGACTGGTAAACTGGGTAAGTTTGGGGCATCATGTGGTAGTGCTTGAACTGACGCTAATGGACTGGAACTCAGCCCTGGTACATTGGTGTTAATCATTCAATATTCACATATAAACAAAACTGCAGGATAACTTGACAAGGAGCTGAAATAAAACCAGAACATCTTCTCTTTCAAGTCAGACTCATCGGGACTCAGTGTGAATCTTTCCGGGTAATTTGGAAGCACCTTGCTCTTAAAAGAGCATCTCTGAGTGACAATTTTCCACTTGGAAATGAGAGGCAAAAAGGAATCAAGAGGAAACTAATTATGAGTGTATGCTGAATAAACCAAAGTTGCTATTTAAATTTAAAAAATGTTCAAGAAACTGCTCACACAAATTGGTGAAGACAGTCCTGAGCAGATTTTGCCAATGCACAGTGGGAGCTGTATAAGAACTCTTAGATCCTCCTGAGAAGGGAGGTCTGTGGGACTGCTTTGAAGGCAGATAATGAATACAGCCAGGAAGAAGCAACTGGAAGATGCTAGGAAAAGCCCACTGAGTGCTGAGAAGAATCACTCTGGGTATCCATAATCACAGGCTCCGTCTTTGATGTGTGCTTTGGTACAAAGCTTTGGGAGAGAAGAAAATATAACTAAAGAAGAGAATTAAAAAAAAAAAAAGAAAGAAAATGAAGTTTAAGTTAGCCACTAGAAATTTTATCACTTCTTCAGCTCATATGACTGCTATGCCAATAGTTGTCCCTAAAGGTGTGGTGATGTGATCCATGATGTTTTTTCTGAGTTTAATTATAGTTTAACTTCAAGCCCAAAGAGAATTTGAACCAGAGAAACAAACAAAAATAGTTTAAATATTTTCTTAAGAAAATTTGTTTTTAAAATCAAAAGAATATTGCAATTGCATTAAAAATACAGAAAGAGAAAAGGAGTTTGATTTCTTCCGTGCTACAGTTGGCTGAATGGTGTCTGTGGGTGTTTGTCCTATTTGCCTACTGGGTACCTTCAAAAAGCTCTTGGTAACGACTGAAGAAAATATACTTATTACAGTATTTACTGAAAGAAATTTTGGTTCTAACTTGTAATCACTCACAACCTTTTCCATTTTGTTTTCCCTTTCTGTAGATACCTTATTAATTTTGTTCTTCCATAAGAATTTAGGGAAAATGAAACTTACTTGCTCAAACATTCACTTAAAGCAAATTTAAGTTTTTTCTCCATAAGCAATTTTCTCATCAGATAGTCATCAGACTTGGCACCTCTCTTCCCTGAAACTTTATGATTTGTTAACTTATAAACTGGTCCCTGTGGCTCAGGCATGCTCTGAGCTCTGGGTTTATTTACCAAACAGACCAAACACAGATTTACTTTCCTGTGCTGTAGAGTCCATATCAGATCCTGTGCAGTAGGCTAACATTTTCTGTGCAAGAGAAAAGAAATATTTTGTTTTTTATTATTTTTCTGATTTTGTTGAGGAATGCAACTCCTGCCATCTTCAAAGGATCAAGACAATTTCTAAGTTAATAGACCAGACATTATTGCACTAAAGCAATTTCAATTTCAGTTTATGGAAGTAAGCTGTAGTGGCAGGTTTATAAACCAAGAGATCATAAGGTTGCAGTGAACTGAGGTTGCAAGTTTGATGTTTCTGAGCTGAGAAAATTGCCCAGATTCCATTGGAACTGACTGATATTACAGCTGTGGCACCGTTTTATGGTGTAGGCCGCAAGTGTTTGGAATTTGTAAACAGAAATGGCTTTAAAATTCTGCAGTGTCAGTCTGAGACTGGACCATGATTGAGGTGGAAAAAAAAATCTTGCACCACTCCCTCTCCTCAATTTTGTATGCAACATGTAAGAATGGAAGAGCCCTCCTGGAAAGGGCTCGGTCTCCTCTTGACTCTTACTTTGCTGTGTGTTTAAGGAGATGCCAGAAACTTCCCAGAGCAGCCAGTTACATCTCAGGGGTTTTGCACAATAGCTAAAGTGGGCCCCAGCTGGGCCTGTGCAGTTTCTTCATGAAGCTTTTCTTCAACAAAGGTCAAGAAACGTGACTTTTGTAAGCAACCACAAATAAAGGTATTATAACCTTTGCTTCACTGGGAGAAAGGGAAATTGATGTATCTGATTCCCATGGTCAGTGTGTCCTCACACCATTCTGGCAACACGAGCTGGCTGGTGACTGCAGCACATTGTAGCTGTGAAAAAAGTGCAATTTAACAACCCAAACTGACATCCCTAAAGGTGTAATGCCCATCTGCACTTGTCTATGTTGGGCTATGCATGTTTCTCCTTTTAGTTGATACACATTTCAAGATGTTACCAAAATAAGTTAAATAAATATGCAATTGAAATTGATTTAAAAGTGCTAGTATTTCTTCAAGCACAAATTTAAATATTTTGCCCACCTTAAAAATCATACCAAGAGCTTCTAACTTCTCAGCTTGAAAGCAATTCCATGATGTCTCATGGAGGCTGCAGTTTGGTTGCCTTAAATTTCCATTCCTCTCTATATACTAGATATGACAGAAGCAAGAGTCACCCTTCTGGCGAGAGAGGAGCCCTTTCCATCATGAGTGTCAATGACCTGAAAATGAAGTTAGCCACTGAAAGCAGCCAGTAGGGGAGAACTAGTGCAGGAGTTGACTGAAATATAACTTCTCTGACCTAGGAGGAAGATATTTCCAAGTCATTGCAATAATTTTTTTCATTAAGGAGAAAATATGCATTTTGCCAAAACCCTATTAGGTAACAAAACCACTTTTTCAACCCACACACCTGTGCAGATTGACACACTCATGACCTATTTAAACTCCAGGATTACAACACAGCTATTAACTCTCTTTTTTGCACCAGTCACTCCATGTTATCACCTTTAAAACTTCTCTCTAGAAAATTATGGAGTTGTACAGAGCCCACATTCCCATTATGTAAGATAGAAATTTACACTCAAAGATTTAATTACAGATTCTAGTCTCTTTAAACTTTTTAACTGATTTATAACTTTCAGACTAGACAGTGCAAAAATTTCTAACATTAACTGTAATTAAATGAGTTCTCTGAGTCTTCATAAAATTCTTTTACAGTTGTGTTTGAATAAATATGAAAAAAGCTTTAAAATAAGCATTTCAGGCCTCAGTTTCATAATTATGAGACTAGTAAAACAGGAAAAGTTCAGTGAAAAGTTTTCAGTCTTAAATTTGTGAAACATTTCATATAAAAGTGCCTACCACAAGCAGACTAGAAATTATCTACTATTTCCTAATTTTAAACTAAATCTCCCTTCTTCAGTCAGCTGAGTTGTTAACTGTAATGTTGCTGAATCTGATGGCAGCCACTCATGGAAAACAAGGAACCACCTACAGTTTAAACCTCATACAGGTGCTTCAAGTCCTGGGCTCAGGCACACCAAGGACAAGTTTGCATCTGTAGTTAACACACAGAAAATGTTTTGGCACATAAATGGATGCAACAACAATTCAAGAAATGCTTGGCTGTGTTCCAAAATGCCAATCTGAGAAAAGCACACCAAGAGGTGGTTGAGGCATCTGACTAGCTTTTAAGAAAAATCAGAATTAAACTGCTAGCAGTGTATTTATGTGTTGTCACCTCTTAGCCCAACTGAGGTCTCTTGAGTCTGTGGGTTTGGCTTTTTTGAGTACTTAAGTCAAATGTCTTGGCTTCAACCAGGTTCAAAATTGGTCCTTGAAGCTTCTGGCCTTCCCCATTGTATTTTGCTCAATGTTTAAATTAACTGTAGGTGTCACAGGATCATTAAAGCTGGAAGAGACCTTCAGGATCATCCAGTACAACCATCAACCCAGCAGCACCATAATCACCTCTAAATCATATCCCCAGATGCTTCTTAAACACTTTCAGGGACAGCGACTCCACCACTTCCCTGGGCAGCATATTCCAATGCCTACCCACTCTTTTAGTGACACATTTTTTCTAATCTCTCATCTGAACTGCCCTTAGCACTAATTCAGGCCATTTCTTCTCATCCTTTTACTTGAGACATAGCAGAAAAGACCAACCCCCACCTCACTACACCTCCTTTCAGGTAATTGAGAGCAATGAGGTTCCCCCTGACCCTCCTATTGTTCAGACTAAACAACCCAGTTCCCTCAGGGACTGTAACAATTCAGTGTTCAAATTTAAGGCACCTACAGCACACACATTTGCTTCCTGTAACTGAGCTGGACTCCATTCCTGCTGCTTTGAAAGGATGTAAAATTAAAGCCTGCCAACAAATATAAGGTATTAGCATATGCTGCATTTTGTCATAAAACACAAGTGATGTGAGGAATTCAGGGATGAAAAAGAAATGTGTAGATATATCATAGTTACAGTGGAGACAGATCCACTTAGAGTAATGTGATAAACTTTCACAGTTCAGGGCTTAACCAATTCTTTTTGATCACTTCCTGAAAGACATTACAAGCTGTGGATGCTTAAAATAGCAAGGGACTGGATTCACAGATCAATCCTGGGTTCTGTTGATTAAGATCCAGGGCCTGAAAGATTATTTTCTCCATGAAGAAGTAATTCCCTTAATTGTCCATGACAGGCTGTTTTTGTAACATTGTCTGAAACATGTGGCACTTAACTGCTCTTGGAAATAGGATATTGAACTTGATTAATCACAGCCCTAGGCTTGGCCATCCCTACACACTGTATCCAATCAGCCACTTTTGTTACATGGAATTTATTATCCTAGAACCTTTAGGTGTCTTAAGCAAGATAAAGCAAACATCTTATTTTGAAATGCTGACACATAAGGCTGAGTGGTGCTAGGGCCAAGGGACCTTGTTCTCACTCTCATGACCTTTCTCTCTGTGATACTTCAACACAAGCAGATGTCTGCATCACCGGTGAACCATTCTGCCCTTTGTATATTTTTGTTCATCTGCTTTTTCTGCAGATGCTTTTCCCCTTTCTTTAGTGGGACAGTAAAACATTAATACTTAGTACTGATGCCCAAGAGACATGCTAACAAAGTCCTACTTTACAGGTGAGTTCACTTAGAGTTTACAAAATCTTCAGCTCTAATGGCTGTATGCCACAAACTTCATGATATTTGCAAGGACACTTTTAGAGGATCTTTCTATTTCAATTTAAGTTCCTTTTCTTCTTGGAGTTGGTAAGTTGCCAGTTGAACTTTTGGTTACTGAAGATGTGGGCAGATACTGAGTACATTTTAAACTCACTAATAATAGTTTTACTTCTGCACTGTAGACCTTAGCATTTCATGAGACAATTACAGCATCAAAATAAGTCATAGCTGGAGGCACTGACTGACAGTCAGCAGACTCCTCTGATGCTCACAGTAGCTATGGGAAGGTTGCCATTTCAGCTTAGGACAAGGGATTCAATTTCCACTCGCACAGAAGCAGAGCAGCAGGAAAAACAAATATGAAATTGTAGTTGAGGATAGATCCTAACTCAGGGGTGCAGGCAGGAAAGGCAATAGAAAAAATGACCTTCTTGACATCCTTACATCCTGCTGCCATGTTCTAAGACAAGTGCTGTCAGAGCACTTTCCAGGTGAATGAATGGAGAGGTGGACTTTTTATGTGTGCCACATTTACTTTTTAAAATTCTTCTGAAATCACAGTAGTGCTAAGGAGACAATGAAATTTGATTTTCTGCCTTGTATTTTAGCAGAAGAGGGTTTAGTTTTTTGATTTTTACTGTTATTATTTCTAGTTGTAGAAATCACAAAATCAGAGTCACAGGGTGGTTGAGATAGGAAGGGACCTCTGGAGGTCACCTGGACCAACTCTCCTGCTAAGGCAGGGATACCCACAGATGATTGTCCAAGACCATGTTCAGATGACTTCTGAAAATCTTCAAGAACAGAGACTATCTCTCACTCTCACTCACAGTTCCCTCTCTCCTTATTTAGTCCTCACATTCAGAGGGAAATACGCATGCAGTTGTATATGGATGGATGTGTGTGTGTATGCACACCTTTATGCTTCCCCATCCTTTTTTAATACTGTGAGGGGGTCCTTACAAGAGATAAAACTCTGTGCATCCTTCAAGACCCTAGAACTTTTTGTCTTTGGGTAGGACTTGGTTCTATTGGATCTACATTAAAAATCAACAATACTTAATGGTCTAGTACAAATGTGTTTGGTGTCCCCTGAGTACAGTGGCAGATGAATGAAGCTGCAAACTCATTATGATAGTAAGAGCAGCAGACTTGTCAGTGTGTCATTATTAATTGTCTTAATTAGGCATCGGTATAGCATGAAAAGTTTATGAAGTGTTTTACATATTAGGCAGCTTTTTTTTTTATCCCAGAGCACAGCACCCTCAGGAGGGATTTGTAATCCCTCCTCCCTCTGTTTGTTTATGAAAATGTTTTCTTTAGATGTCCCACCTTTTTATAAAAATAACTGTAAAGAAAAAGTTGCCATTTCAGCAAAAGAACAGTTGCAATTCTGAGTGTAAGTTTTTGATCCATTTACAGGGGAAATCCTGTATGCTGAACAGCAGGCAATGGTTCCAGTTCTTCTGCAATCTCCTCCTCCCCACTGCGAAACAAGGACAGGGAGGGAAAACCCGAGCCTGTTGTGTGTTACAAATTAGTCACTTGGTTCAGGAGAAATTGAGATTGTGGACACAACATGAAGAAATCTTAATCAGGTTTTTGACTCCTTTTCCTTTTGTCTTGTGCAGAACTGCTCATGTTCAAAAAATACAACACAACTGAGATGAGTGGGGAGAAAGAATGGCATACAGTGCACTAAACAGGACATCAGACTCAGCAGTGCATTGCCCATTCCCACAGCCTGAGCTCTGGCAGTACCCAGCACTGTGCTATCTCCATTAGAAACAGGAAAATCAGCCCAACTTCTCCTCAGTCTGGTGACAGAGTATCTAAAAGGAATCAAAGACCTTAGGAGTCCCTCCAGGCACATCACTACACTTTTATTTATCTTGACAATATTTAAACTTTTGATTTGTATGGATTTATGATTTCGAAAGATGCCAAAGGGAGTTAATGTCACATTGAAGCAAAATATTAAAACGTACAGCTGCAAGTTTGAGACATAATGCCTTGACTTAGATACAGGTTGCACTTAACAGAATTTCTGAAGCCTCTTTAAATGTCATTGTGCTCTATGTGATATCCTTCAGAGCCTGTGACTGCCTGCCTTAAAAGATTTTGTTTTATTGTGCTCTGAAGCATGTACTGACAAAAGAACCTTCAGAATTACCTTTGGCAGTAGCCCGCATGAAAAATTCTTGATGATGTGTTTACTGGAAAGTTGTATTCTTAATTTGTGTTTGCATTGCTCTTTGGTGAATTCTAAAAGCAGCTATAGTTGTAGTAACTCTAGTATAGTAACAAAAGGAAGGGACAAAGAGCTAAAGAGAATATTTTCTTATGGGCACTGAAAATTGCAGAGGTACAAGTGAAGAAAATATTTTCTCTTCTGCTACTGCTTATGTTTAAACTTCAGCACTTAACCTTGAGAGCTGTCAATACCATAAACACCTGAAGACCTGTAAGGACTCCTTTTTTCCTTTGAAGGGTATATCTGAAGTACAGAACACAGAGAAATACAGTTTTCTTGAACATTGAATGTGAAAAGATGTCTGGAATGCTTACAAGTAATTCTCTGAGTGTGATATTTTAAAGAACATTTAAAGTACATATTAGAAGTACCTGGTGAAAATAACTTCAGTTATTTGACATAATCATAGAATATCCTGAGTTTCAAGGGACCCACAAAGGTTATGGAGTCCAAATCTTAGCCCTGCCCAGGACACCTCAAGAATCACACCCTGTTCCTGAGAGCATTGTTGAAGCACTTACTGAACTCTGTCAGGCGTGGTGCAGTGACCATATTCCTGGGGAGCCCGTTCCAGTGCCCAAACACCCTCTTAATGAAGAACCATCTCATGATATCCAACCTAAGCCTCCTGTGACTGGTTCATGCTGGTTCTATAGGTCTTGTCACTTGTTGCCAGAGTGGAGATGGGTACCTGCCCCTCCTTTTCCCCTCTGAGAATGTTGAAGAACACAATGGGGTCTGCCTTCAGTCTCCTTCAGCCTGAGCAAACCAAATGATCTCAGATGCTCCTCATAAAATTGTCTGAGTAAATCTTGGATAAGAATTTTTATCCTTAAAGTGTGACAAAACACATTCAGAAAAACACAAATGCTTTCAGCCACTCTACATTTGCTTTGAATTTTTTAGTCACACAAATTCAGTGAAATACAGTAAGAGAGACAAAGTTATATCCTTTCATATACTCAAGAAAATGTAAAGAAAATTTACACCATATTTAGAAAGAAAATATTGGGAGGTTGTGTGATTTTTCCAAAATAAGGTGAAAGAGTCTAAAAGAAGGCACAAATGAAAACACTCTGAGTAGCAAGCTTGGGAGCAGCTGCCTCTTTCAGGTGGCTTGTTGTTTCTACTATTACCCAGCAGAGAACATTTGATGGTAACATGAATATTTTGCTGTGTGAATTGCAGGTTCATTTTTTCATGTCTGTGGCATAGTCTCCTGGGTGAGCAGCCTGTGCGCATCCAGCATGTTCTAGGTCTGTGTGGGGCTGCAGAAGTGTACAGAAAGCTGCTGCTACTGCTGAGGAGTGTTGGACCTGCCCCCAGACGTGCCAAGCACTCTGCTGTGTTGCTTTCAGGCACAGGTACTCTCTGTTCACGTGTTTATTTTGCAGACCTAAAATGTCTCTTGGGAAAGAATCTTTGCCTTCCTTACGGCCCCCTTCTTCTCAGGTGCTGGTGGTAGTAAGTGCAATTCACTGACCATCTCTGCTGTTTCATGTGTAGCCAGTAAATTTGGATGGAACTATGATCACCTTCCCTAGGACCAGACAGGAGAGAGAGTACTCCAGTCAGATTTACTGGGAAAATACACAAGCATATTTTTGGTGTTGTCTGCCTCAGGAACTAACAGCAGGGTGAAAGACCAGTTCTCAGGAGCTGAGCTTCTTCCTACAGTGGATATCTGCCTCTGCCTCATACTTCAGATTCCATGACCTAGAACATGTTCTATTTAGTTTGGACTTCCATTCTCTGTTCTCTAAATAGTTCCAACAACCATGTGATGGCATACATATGTATTTTACTTGTATGTGTTTTAGAACACACAGCCCTCTGAGCGTGTTAAAAAAAGTGCACAGAAATGACAGGGAAAGGGGGCTTGGTTCGTTTTGGCCAAATAAAATATGTTTGGCTTTAGAAAATATTCTTGATTTAACTCTAGCCTAATGGCTCTTTCTATAACACTTTTGAGTGATATGTTTTGTTTCCCGTTTCAAAAAATATCTGATAAAATGGTATGCATGAAAAGAAAATGCTTGCCTGAGTGTTAAGACCCATTAATTGGGGTGAAATCTGACAGTTTTACTTGAGATACAAAAGCACACATTTCTCTTGACTATACTATGATAAGGAAGATAGAATCAAGTCTGGTCTGAAGAATGCAGACATTCCTCAGCAACATCTGCATTTTGTCTTCAATGATGCTTGAGTAGCTGACAGTGTGGTAATGACTTCTAAAGTGCAATGTCTAATTAGAGTCATGTTTGCAGCAAAATTGCTTCAGGATAATTCGGTGAGAAAATGCTGCTCTTGGAGAACATTATTTCTTCAATCCTTTAAGAAAAACCTAATCTGACTCCAAAATCGGCACATATTTTCCTTCCTGTAGTACACAACATTGTGGATCTAACGGGACATTGGAAAGGCATAAATAATCCATCTAAAGCTTCCTAGCATGGGAAGTGCTCAATATAGAAGGAAGAAGAGCTCTTTGAAAGCTGAAATATCAATGTACAGCAGCTGGTTTATATCTGTGGGATCTTCATGTTCCTGCAAATAACTGTAAAATCGGGCTTTTTTTTTTTTTTTTTTTTTTGCTTTTTGAGTGAGTCTCTATATCTTCTGTGTAGTGACAGAAGGCTAGCTGTCTTTGTGCTTAAGCAGTACTTTGTATAACCGGAAAAATAAGTACAGACATTTGTTCTGCCACCCTGATGCAGACTGAGGGCCAGACTGCTACACAAATAACTCTGAAATAGCAGTAAGCATACTAAAGTTTTGGGCTGCCTGTCTTCAGAGGCAACGAATTAGTCTGACAGGAATGCAGTAAACATTGCAGTGTATGGACATGTCCCTTCTTGCTACAGATAGAAGAGTGAGAGTATAAATGGGAGAACTTTGAGATCCATGGATCTTCAGCCACACAACTTATTTGCCACCCTGGAGGGATATACACCAAGTAGCCATCCCCATAGGTGAGGAGATGAGTTATAACTGGCAGAAGCACTGTAATTTAAAGCCTCATCAGCAAACATTTTGGGGAATAAACAAGGACTTATAAAACAGTTGTCTGAAAGCAATGCCTAGCAAACTAGCAGCTCCTATGCTTTCATTTTAAGTGGTTTCTCTCTAACCACTCTTTGTAGTGAATGGGCCTTAAAACTGTTCTTTCTTTTGTTTCGTCAGTCATTCAGATGCAGAGGCTGCAGTAATTAGCAAAATGCAGATAGAAATGTGTGGTGGGATAGAATGATGTAAGAAAATAGTGCAGAAGGTAGTCTCACACCTGAGGAGTTGCAGCTGCACTAATCACCAAAGATTAGGAATAGGCCTGCTCTTAATAAGCCACAGCTGTGTCCAATAAGAGGACGAGTGCTACAATAGAGTGGGTTAGCAGGATGAGGAGAGAATTGGAATTGTTGGCTGTGCTATGAAGAAAAAGGAGTCAGTGCTGTGAGGAGCTGCCCATGAGAAATCACCCAGAAGGTATGGAACTTTCACAATAAGATGACAACAGAAATGTAAAACACATTCCACTTGTAGTTTTCTATCAAGAAGTTAGTGGATTTTTCTTCTAAAAAACAGAGGGATAAAGCATGTCTTCCAGAGCCTTGGGATAGCCAATTCTTGTATGGCCAGCTTGTGTACTGACAGAAATACAAAATCTAGGACAAAATAATACTGAGTTAAGACAGCTTCAAGAGGAAGATGTTCCCATGGAGACAAGGCTCTGGAGCAGATGCTCTTCTGGGCAACTAGCAGGGCAGAAGCACTCTGTTGTGATCTCATCTCTATGTGTGCTCTTCTCTGAAGTGACTGTTTTTTCTGTAGAGCATCATTCTTCATCATGTCTGTAGCTCAGGATCTTGTTGACAAATGTTCATTAAATATTCAGCATTAGAATTTCCCTTGAAACACTTTTCACCACATTCTACTATATCCTAAGGCAGCTAGAAGAATTTAGTAAGCTTTATTTTAACAGTTCAATGAAGCTGGAAAATGCCAGGACAATGTGAAATTGCTTTGGCTCTGAGGGTCTGTGCCCTGGCTTGCAGTAAAGACATAAATACATGTCACCTTAAAGGGATCTCTGACACTGCCCATAACAGAAACATGTATGCAGATCTGTGGCCTCTGAGCTCTGAATGAACTATAAAGTAGATTATAAGCTAAAATCCCTTTCAGGGGTCTGCACAGGGAGTGTGGGCTGCAGCTAAGTTGGGATATGATAAAATAAAATATTCTGTTTCCAGCATCCACTTGGGAAAAATATCCTCACTCAGACCTTCACAAAATGCCTGAGATAACTTTCTGAAGCACGATGCCAACAGTGCTCAAACAGCACGTGTGCCTGAAAGCTCAGCCTGAGTCTGGGAACTGGTAATGCAGAACAAGAGAGAGATAGTGACACAACAAACTGTGGGGAGAGTTAAATAAGTGAGAGTGCTGTGGGTCAGGTAGAGGTATGTCTGCCTACTTATCAGAGTTAATTTTTCATAGGTTTGAAGTCTTTATCTCAGGTAACAGCTAATGTCATCCTTAAATTATCTTTGCTTAAATAAAAAGATTGTGTGTTGTGCATGAAGAAGTGTTAGGGCTTTTTATGTTTTCTTTTTTCTTTCCCCCCCTCCCTGCAGATAATTTGCTCTTTTATCTACATCACAATTGATGATGGTTTTGAGAATGTGCAGTATAAGGGAGCTGTGAGTTTACATCAAGCTCTGGAAAGCCCACAGACCTTGGATAATATATTCACCGTACTGCAGGTAAATGCTGAAATAATATTTTTGTCTAGTAGTGCATAACATAGGTGTTAAGCATGTTATAGTGCAATGTTAGAATGCTTCAAAGCATCCTGGTACTTGCACTATATTGTCTAATGAAATTAAATCTGTTAGAGAATTCTGGATAAAAGTCTGGTTTTAGTGACATGAAAATTGGGGGTTGAGCTGTGATACTGATTGTATCTTGTTAAAATTTTCAGGTGAAACAGAGAATATATGTAGAATATATATATTTCTAAATTCATAGTGAGAAAAATCTTACAGGTTGTGACAGTAGCAGGGCAATGAATCAATGAATTTCAAAGCCATTTTAATTAAAAATCCTTCCCTTATTCAAAACAGCAGTCTATTTTTTTTTTTTTGACACACACAGAAGCTTGACTCTTGCATACTTCTGACATGTGTAGGGTATGTATGCTCTGGCTTCTGCAAAAGATAGAAAACAGACAGATGCATCTTTCTCTTACTAAGACACCAATTTAAAAAAGGAAAGTAGGTGCTGGTAAGAGTGAGAGTAAGTAGCTATTTAGAGGAGGATCATTGCTACACTCAGCTGAGTGCAGTGGGGAAGGTGGACATCTGTTCAGAAACAGAATTTGTAAGAAATGCACACTGATAATAAACTGATGATTTCTTCTTGCTTATCTTTGCTCTCCATCAGAGCACAAGGGTTTGCACAATATGTGGTAGTCAGCTGGAAGTGAAGGATGGGTGCAGGCAAGCACTTCACTAACTCACCCAGATGGAGCAAGTGTGCATTCTGTACATCAGATGTAATGGTACACCAGCAGCTGCTTACAGGAAAGGTGGGAAACTCCCTCTCACTGGAATGTTCACTTTCCCTGGCACGAACTAAAACCCATTACAGAAATGTGTTACTCCAAGTGTCCTACTGGTCAAGAAGCTGATCAGCTCGTGGCCAGCCTCGTCTGGGACATGATCTGAGCAGTATCTGAAACTGCCACTGAGGAAATTCACTCCCGAGTACCTAATTATGGTGTAGAATGCTAAAGTTACAGTTGGATGAACAGGGGAATAAATGGGAAACTACTTCTCAAAATTATACATTTTAATAAGGCCCATGTGAATGCATGGCTCCAGGGGTGCAGTATTTCTCAAAACAATCTGGGTTTCTAGTTTGAGGAATCAAGCCAGCTTGCTGGATTATTGTGTCAATCCCCAACTATGACAAGGAAGAGGGCATTTAAACAAGCAGTGTGGCATGTAACGAAAAGTGATACTGAGTATTTTCCTCTCTAGGAGTGTGGGATAGTTATTTTTATATATTCTTATTCTTCCATTACACAAATACAGGAGAGACTCTCCTCAGAAAACGCTGTGAGATAAAAATGCAGACTACATCCCCTGAGTGCTATTCTCAGTACGAGAAGGTGGAAAGTGTGTGGAGTGAATTCCAGGCAGGTAAGCAGCTCTGCTGTCTGTGAGCTCTGAATATCTGACAGCAGGGGTAATCTGACTGGCATGAACCAAGCTCAGTAAACAATGGGAAAATGAATCACAATCGTGCAAGAAGAATGCATTCTGAAGCGTAAGTAAGGAAATTGCTTTGGAATTTGTTAAAGTCATGTCCTGGTTTTAGCCAGGACAGGCTTAATATTTTACAACAGCCTTGAATGGGTGGGACCTGGAGCCATGAGAGCATGTCTAGCTTGTTATTCTATACCAGCTCTCACCGCTGGGGAGCGGGAATAAGAGATTCTTGCTTCTGGAAAGAAGGGAGATGCTTCAGGTTGAGAAAAAGTGTGGCAGGAGGGGGAAATCCTTCTACCATCGTTCATTGTGGGGTCCTTAGTGAACACTTTGCATGTAAATGACCTCCTTTATGCACTTTTGTTATTAATTTTGTTGGTGTTGCTGTTTGTTTTTCTTATCTTGTTGCTGTAAATTGTTCTTAATTCATAATCTCTGCCTCTAGTCTCTCTCACTGGAGGAGGGAGGGGAGCAGCTCGAGGTTTTATTTAGGTGGAAATACTAAACTGGGGAATACCATTGCTAAACCACAACAGCCTTAATGTGGCCCTTCCTCCCAGAAGGAAGAGTCCCTTCTTTCTGTCCCTGGCAGTGATGTGAGTGGGATAGAATAATAACCCAGACATGCCCACCAGGCTCCAGGCTCTGCCCCCTCACAGCTACTGTGAAAAATTTAACTCTTATAATTCTGTGTAGTAGAATTGAATACTGCTTTTATCCACGAAGACATAATATCTTCATGTTCAACATAGCAAAGTCCAGATGCATCATGAGTATACTCAGAGACTGGTAATGAAGGTGAAAAATGAGGCCTTACATAGTTTCAAAAAAAAGCAGATATTAATATATAGACTGTTCCTGTATAGTAATTCACCTCTTAGAACTTATTCCCTACTTACTGGTATTTAAAGTACTAGTGTTGGAAATAAACTTAGCATGCTTGTCTTTAGCACTGTCATATCTAGCTTGATAATAAATGGGAAAGCCAAGGATTAGTGTTAATAACAGTTCGGTTAATTGCAAATAAAGTGTAGCCCATGGTAACTCAAGTGTTCATTACCACATTTTTATTCCAAGAAACCAGTTTTTAATAATGAATGCAAAGTACGTGTTACTGCCACAGTTCATTGTTTAATTAGTTTTCTGATCAAACACATTAATGAAGGAAGACCTAATAAATCATGCAAAAGCAGAACGAAGTACTTGGTTAATGTGTTGCATTGATTAATGGTGATATGAAACCACAGCAATCTTGAAACAGTGGTTATATGTGACCATGCAGAATTACAAGGGCACTTTGAAACATATTAAAAAAAAAAAAAAAGGTATTTTGAAGTCCAAGTGAACACTGAATCTCTGTGGGATCAGTGCAGGGTGATGGGAAGGGGATGTAATGGACGCACTTGACCCCTTTATGAAATTAGAGGTGTTTTGGTACAGGCTCCAAAGGAGGCAAAGGCCTTTGCTGTAGCTGGGCTAAGAATTCCTCCAGGAAGCCCACAAAGGAGCTATGACACAGAGAACATACACACACAGGGGCTTGGAACTCTGATTGTGCATTAATGCATTAATAGCAGGTGGTTTTTTCAAGATTCTGTGAAGAAAGATGAAGGTACAGGGAGCCTCATGCGCACCTTTTCCAATGTATGCAATCCAACCACAAAGAAATGTCTATCCTGTAACTGTGCTAGGCTAAGGGAGCTGCCTTTGAGCTCTCCCTGCCAGGCACTCTGGCTGAGGGACAGAGAGACCTTCTACTGATGACAGATCTTTTGAGTTCCCTCTAAATTTCAAGTGGACTGCACTCCAGTGACTCTCCCCTGGAGTTGGGATGTCTCTCAAATTTTGAGATACCTTACCCTGAAAGATTTTCTTTGCCCAAGGTGGAAAGGTGCCTTATTCACAACAGATCATTGGAAAGTGGCTGAGAGCATGCTAAATCAATACCAATGAAAACTGTGTAGCTAATTCCTTTAGACATAAATCATTGTCCAAGCCTGAGACTAAGATTGGACCTAACTGCACCTATGCTCCATCAGGTGTTTAGGGTGCCCAGTCCAAAGCTCATGACTAAATGGGAGGGTCTTTAGTCCCTGTGTAAATTATTCTAGCTCAATTCTAACTGGATTTTTCTTTGTATATTTCGTCTATGTAGTAACAGAGTGAAGTTTGCCATCAAACTTTATTAGGTTGCACTTTTACAATTTCATATTGTAACCACTTTTACTGATGTCTTTGCAACCTGTTCCCTCAGCTGCCACAAAGTCTATGGCAATGGGGCACTTGGCTGAGCAAGATACCTTTGTGCAGCTGCAATTTGGCCTCTTAACTTGGATCTACAGCTAAGGAAGGTTTCTAGGACCATCACTTTTCCACTTAGCCCTGGGCATTTGTAGGTACATAATGCTCAGATCAAACAAATTTACAAGCTCTGAAGCAGCAGTAAAGGATAGGAATTTCCAGTAAGCAGGTGTAAAGCACCTAAGTTGCTCCAATGCTTGGAAAAATCCCAGTGGGCCCTGATTGCATCTATTATGTGATGAAATATTCTGAAAATTCTTGCCCTGCTTAACTTCCTCCAAGTCCCACTGCTGGTGTGTGTTACAGCAAGGTTTTCTTCAGCCTACCCTCACCAGCAAGGCAACTGTTTGCCTTGACTTGCCTTTGCAGGCGTCCCAAAGGCAACATCCTTGTACAGCCCCAGGGGAGATTCCCCTGCAAACTGCCATGATTAATGCATACACTATCAGCTTCCTTTCCGAAAATTGTTCCTTTTGATTGCCAAACAAACAACAGAAGAAGGATGGAACAAGTTGTTCACCTGCCAGAGGAACAGAGGGAGCTGACCTGGTTTCCCTCAGACACAGCCGTAACCGGGAAGGAGAATACGAGTTCGGTTGGCTGAGCCTTCACAAGCACTTTATTCATGCACTGCAAACTCCACTGCCTTCCAGCTAAGAGAAAAGTTACAGTTTTCTTTCTGCAGAACACCTTACTACACATCTAAAAGGAACTCCTCTGCAGGTTTTTCTTTTAGGTTGATTTTCCATTGGCTGTTTACAATATTCTTGGACAAGGCAAGAAACACAAATTAGATTTATGATACTGCTGTTAGAGTATCTTCAAAAGGGGAAGCTCATAGTCATTACCAAATAAAACATAATTTGAGATGTTTAAAAATGTTCATGGATTGTAGAGAAAATTCAGGAAAATGGTAATAAGAAAATATGTATATACACAATATTACACAATTGTGTAATATACACAATCCCCAGCTGGACTGTGTATATTTGATTTGATATATTTTAAAGAGGCAGGAGAAAGGCAGAAGCAGAGAGAACCACTCAAATTACCCTTTGATTGACAGCCTTGACAGAATTTTTCCTTTGAAAAGTGAAAATTAATTCATACAGCCTGATGACATTATGAAACCAAGGGCCAAAATCCCAGGGCCTCCTGGAAAGGAAATAAAAGTGCCATAAGCAGACAATTTTTAAGTTTGTCTTATATTAATTGGTAAAATTTCTTGGTTTTTAGTTAAATAGGAATCAGCTTGGAAACCATGGCAGCCTTGTCCTCTGACAGTGAGGTAAATCAGCCCTGTGCTGTGTCTTACAGCTGCTACACAACTTTCTATTGTATGTGTAAGGATGGGGTCCAGAAGTAATTTTCTGGTTTTTGTCATCATTGAAAGTTGTGCTACTACACAGATTTAAAGGAGGTAACATGCAACATCTTCCTCAGAAGCAGAGACATAACAAGAGCAATAATTATTCTATGAAATAGGATGAAGGAATTTTCATGGTGGGTTGTTGTGGCAGCAACTTTGATTTAAGTGACAAAAATTGAACCTAGTAAGATTAAAGTGTGCAATCTGTAATCTCACACTACCTAGAGCAGGAATAACAAATGTCTGTGCTGTGTTCAGACACAGCATTCATCAGGTAGCATCTCTTCCCATCACATTCACTTAAAGGGACTTCAGAGATTCTGTGTCTAAGGGTGTCAGCCTCTGTTCCTGAAGTGGAAGGTTGAAAAGCAGGTTCAGAAGAGGTCTCCCCTGTATCTTTTAAAGGATGAGGTTCAAACATTCATTGTACACTCCCCCATTTACAACAGCTTTTGCACCCCTGTAGAATTCCCACTGACTTTCAGAGAGAGACAGGATTTCACATCAGATATTTGAACTCCAAAATATCAGATTTTTTTTTTCCTGAAATGGTGGACTAATTTTAAATGAATTTCTTTTAAATAAGAAGAACAGTAATTGCAACTCAAGAGGAAAGAAATATTCATATTGCTTAAGAATTTTAGAGAGGCTCTAATTAGAAGTACAATACAGGCTTTTCAAAACAGTTAACTGGAACTAAGCAAGTGAGAAAATTTTTTTTTTCTTTCTACTGCAAATTGTCTAATGTGAGCAGAAAGCTTTGGAGATCCACCTTTTCCTTCATGGAGACAAAATAAATTTATTGAAATTTTTAATGTGAAGTGGGGCAAAGAGACACTTGTCAATGGAAAAAGTTTTCCACTGCTTTCATTAGTTTTACTAATTGTTTCCCCAGCCTAATAATCAAAAAGTTGTTTCCCTCTTCTTTTTTTTTTTTTTTTCCTGTGAAAAGGTGAGTGTTTCAAAGGCCCTGTTCTGTGCCAATCAGAAAAATCAGGTGACACTTTCTTCCTTGATCAAACCATCAGTTCATATATCCTGTGGGGATAAAAATGAAGATAGAACTTCACATTGAACCAAGAAAAAGACTTGGCTCAATGTGAAGTTCTGTGGAACCCTCCAAAATCTCTGGGCTGTGGTAAATAGAAACTATCAGACGTGTGCAAGGTCTGAACAGAAGACAAATATGGCCAGTGTGATTGAGATACAGGTCACTTGTCTTTCTGTCCACTTGGGCCACACCTGAAGAGGTAAAGGGTCTTTTCTGCTCATGTGCCCTGGGTGAGAGGAGCAGCTTCCCACTCCTTCATCTTCCACATCTTTTGAGGTGAGTTCTGTGAGCAATGAATGAAAGGCTGCTACCCAACAGACAAGGAACACCTACTTTCTTTGCCTAATGAAAGATGACTGCACCCTACTTTTCTTGCCACACCATGCAAATGAAAATTCAAAGGATTTTTTCAACAGCCTTCCCAAACATTGGGGAATCACAGAATGGGTGTGTCATACCTGCAGGGGTGTCAGATCAGTTAGAAAAATGATATATCATGAGGTATGAGATCTGTCACAGCTTCAGACAGCCAAGGTGTGATTTGAATAATTGTGTTTTACTCTTCGCCTATTTTAATGAACTTAGGAGTTAGAGACATCAAAGGCATTTGTGCCCTGTGCCAGTTGATTGTTAGAATATAAATGGTGAGGTCTGGTGCACACTGCTTGGGTGAAAGGAGCCCCTGCAAGTTCCAGCTATCTGTTCCTTACTGTCCAATGAGAGCAATAGGGAGCTGATACACCAATGCTCTTGTAACTGTCTGTAAAGGTGCAGATTATGCCAGAACATGTGTGTTGCTTTAGGGCACCTCAAGAACAATGTGGGTAAAGCACCATGAAATCGTAATGAGCTGCAATTGTACAAATTAATTCAATACACTCTAAAGCCAATGCATGTTCTGCCTTGGTGCCCACAGGGTGAGAGAGACTGAAGGAGGTCGCACTCCTTTCTTTTCACTGACACCCTCTCCTATTCCTGCTCAAAGCTTCAAAGGCTCCTGTGTCTTAAAGCTTGTTGGAGCCCTTGCTCATATCCTGAAAGCGGAGTGGTGCTCCAGTGTTTGCAGAAGGGAGCAGGGAGGGCAGCACTGTCACTGAGAGCTGGGGGTGGGCCTGGCTGCATGCAGGGCCCCCAGGGCTGAGCTGCCTGCTGAAGTGAGCCAGGAGGGGCGCACTGATGCTGTTCTGGGTGTAAGAATGAACATTCTGAGAAATGAATGGCCTGGAAGAATTTCACTAGCACTGACTTGAGGGTTTCTTGTTTTGAGACTTTTCCCAGTCTAATGGAATTGTTCTGAGCTCATTATTGGTGGGAATCTGGCAGTATCTGCTGCTTGTGCAGCTTTCCAGCTTCACCTTCCCCTGAGTGTTGGAAGTGGAGTCTGAACCCACCCCTTGTTGTTCCCAAATATACTTCTGCGCAGTACTTATATCTGTCCCTTCTCTCTGGGCAACAAAAAACCAAAGTTAAGATTACCTGGTGGTAAATTTTAATTCAAAATGTTAAGAAGGATCTCTCTTAGATGAGATTCCTTATTCATTAAATGTAAGTCATCTTGTGCCCAGCTCTGCTGACCTGATCCATTTGAATGACCTCATTTGCCATAGACAGAAATTGATGGTTGTATCTTTGTAAGGATGCTGTGGTTTTACCTGGATTGAAAATACTGTACACTGGAAATACTGGTTTACCACCTTTTTCCTGAAACAGAACTAGTGAAACTGGGGTTGGACTAGATGATCTCCTGGGTTCCCTTGCAACCCCAACCATTCTGCAAAACCAGTATATTGAAAATCTTAAACTGTAATTAGAGTTCCACCATAGTAAAAACAAAGCCCACCTGAACTGCACACAGCTAATGGGTTTTAAGTTGCAATGCCATAACATTGATAAATACAAAACCTATAAACATGGCCAGTTAGCAATATATATTATACAGACACCTTTGATGTATATTTATGGATCTAAGCTTGCTGGCTGTATTTGGCTTTATTGAGAACAACAATAGAACAAACTGACTAAAGAGAGATCTATACATCCTGCAGCTGCTACTTGAAAAACCTTGGATGAAAGATTTTCCTGGGTTAACACATGCACCTATATACAAGCTCATAAGACACATGCACACACATGTATCTAAGGTGCTGACACTATATATGTTTATAGTGCCATCAAAAGCCATTGAGAAAAATGTTAACATTTACTTCTCTTTTGATAAGGCTGAAATCTTTTGATTTGAAAACATCAGAAGCTAGGTATCTGACCAGTCCAGTGTATTTCAACAATTACAGTGGGCAGGTGCATATCAGGGGTGTCCATACCTTTACTGTCTGGGGACACAGGGCTGAGAATATTGGGGACCTCTCCATTGATGCTTGACATGAAAGGAGGGCTGCAGCTGCTGGATCATCCTCCACAGCTTCCCCAAAAACCTCCTTATTAGTCCCACATTCAGCATACTGAACACTGTGGACCTTGGTTTATATTCTTATTTGAGGTTAACAGAAAGAATTGCTTCACTCTTACTAGAAAGCATATGAGAGTAAATATTCTACTGGCTATACCAGTACATCTGGTCTTCTACAAAGATGTACCTTGCAGCTGAAAGGTTTTTGTTGGAGTGGACTTTTATCAGAAGTCAGGCATCCACCAGTCAGACATCAACAAGTGTGTTTTAGGAGACACTTCCTGAGCAAAAAGCCCGTTTAACATAAAGTGGTTACGTGGAGTGTGGCTAAACTTACTGTACTTACTCTTTTTGAATATTTACTCTTTTTGAGCCAAATTTTGTCAACTTTGATGTAAAATTCTGAAATTAAAAGCAAAATTAACATTCTGAATCTTAAACAATTTTAATGGTTGAAGCCCATCTTGTGCATAGGATAAAGTATATTATTCAATGTTCCATTAATAAAGGTAGGTTTTGTCAAGATTAGAAAGTGTATGCTGGTGCCAGTGGCAGTAAGGTAAAAAGTTTAATCATGTCTCAATCACTAATTTTAAAAAGTCTGTGGTTTTATTTCTGTTAATGTACATGAAAATACTTCACAGCAGACTGGCATTTTTGATAGGGAAGTTTCCTGAATAATGCTTCAAATTATACTGCCAACAGCAAATTTAATTGTTGTATGCATAGGACACATTAGCATTTATGTGCACTTTGTTCCATTCTTCAGTTGTACTGAAGATGAAATGGAAAACTGTCACATTGTAGGAATTAAATTAAATGTCATGGGCAACAAACTTATGCCATGTCATACTAAGATATCTTCAGGGCAATATGCAGTAAAGCTTAAAATTGTTTAAAAGCTCACTCTGAATGCCTTTCGGCATGCATTGGTTTATGACAGCATGCAGAAGCATGAAAAAGAGTTTTCCAATGCCATTTTTTCTTCCAGTAGATCACTATAGGCAGATGTTTTTCTTTTTCACACTGAAATTCTTTAATTCATCTCTCCCATCTTTCACTTCCTTTAGCAGCAAGAGTTTCTGCATTCCCTGGTGAAGAGTCAGTTATCCAGTTAATCTGAAGAGATGGAAGGATGAATCATTTGTTTGGTCACCTGTTCTTGCTTTGGTGTAGGGATGCCAGCTGTTCTGGACTCTGCAGGAAATGGGCTGGCATTGGCACGCACTGCTTGTGTTGCTTGATAGACAAGTATCTAGTTCAGAGGAGAGCAAAGGAGAGCAGTTATCTCTGTGGCATGGAGCCAGTGTTTCATTTGCTGTTAACAAATAAAATGTATAGATAGCTATTTTCTCCTGTGTAAAAGTAAAATTCCAGATTATTGAAAAAAAGGATAAAATTGACTTCTGTTCTCAATGGTTTATCCTAAGCTTGTGCAATCTTAAAGGCTTTTCTGTGCACAAATACTTTCAGTAGTTTCCTAGCTCCTGTCCCTGCTCAAGTCTGCTGACTGTATTTCAAGCTTGATTTTCTCAAGAATTTGCTTTCTACCTGTGAACAGTTTTTCCTGTCCTGAGAATAGAAAAAGAAGTCTACTGTTAAATCATGGAGAGAGGGAAGTTTCCAACAAAAGAAAGAGGAAGAGGAAAGACACTTCTAGAAGTAAATGGGATTGAATCTTATTTCTTTGTAGCAAGATTCATAAAATCTCATTGTGCTTTATACAGTAACATAGTGCACAGTGCATCTGGTTCTCAGTGATGACTGGCTGGTTTTGAGTGGGATTATGTGTGATCTTCTCTTGTTCTCTTGGATCTCTGTATAAAAGTACATGTTTTATACTGTGACTGAAAAACAGCATGGCTTTTTTTCAGGGTGCAGCTGGAAGGAGCTTGCAGAATGGTGACACAGGAGAAAATGTCAATCATCTCCCAAAGGCCCTGCTGTGTTCACCAAGACCAGGGGAGGTATCACAGGCTGGGGCTTCAGGGGAGTCCATATAGATGCCTTGAGGGCTGAACTAGCTGATGGGGAGCAAGAAAATTCTGAAGATGCCATTGGGTGCTATGGAAGTACAAGAGAGGCAGAACAAGAAAGTTCACCAAGGTTCAGATTTAGTACATAATGAAAAATAGCAAAATTTCCTGTAAAGATTAACTTTTTCAAGCTAAGTTAATAGCTAAACAGAGAACAACATGAAGAGATAGTATCAAATATGCAAAGGTCAGGGCAGGGTACAGTTTGGGCTAAAGGGTCCTTTGTTCTTCTCACCTAAAAATTCTGAATTTGGCCTTCCCTGATGTGCTTTGCTGCTGACTGCTGCTCCTTGCACCTGTGGCCATCAAATGCAGTATGACTAACAGGGTGTGTTGAGAGTTGTAAGAGCCCTTTAAAAATGTTTTTCCAAGTGTCATGGTTTAACCCCAGTAATAACTAAGTACCACACAGTCTGTCACTCATTTCCCAGCAGGATGGGGGAGAGGAACAGAGAAGTTAGAAAACTCATTGTTTGAGATAAAGACAGTCTAATAGGGAAAGCCAAAGCTGTGTACACAAGCAAAGCAAAACAAGGAATAGGACAAGAAGACATAGACTTAAGCTGCACCAGGGGAGGTTTAGGTTGGACTTTAGGAAGAATTTCTTCACAGAAGGAGTGACTGGGCATTGGAATGGGCTGCCTGGGAGAAGGTGGAGTCACCTCTGCCTGAGGGTGTTTGACTAAAGGTGGACATGACACTGACACTCAGCGCCATGGTCTGGTTGACAGGGTGGTGTTGGGTTATAGGTTGGACTTGATGATCTCAAAGGTCTTTTCCAATCTAAAGATTGATTCTATGATTCTTACTTGAGGCACATGCAAATCAAAGACCTGTCTGCTCTTGGGTTTTTTCTTCTCTTTTATTTAATTTAATTGCAAATAAACCTCAACTCTTCAAGGTGGGATCAGCTAACTTAAAAACAAAGTACCTGGATATGAAGAGACACTGAAAGTTTGCTGCTTATTTCAACTCTAGAGATGGGTTTTTGTTTTTTGTTTATGAAGCTCATGAGACCTCTAGGTATAGCAAAACAAAAACCTCCCTATTTACTGTTGTAGACAAAAAGAATAACAGAGTTTATTACAACCCTAAAAAACCCTAAACGAGAAAATGGAGTTTGAAAAATGAAATATCATTAAATGTGCAATTTCATCTCTTTCTCAGTTAGCCAGAGCAAAGGCATAACTGACAAAGAGTTTGCCACACCATCTGGGTTTTTAATATAAGATCTCAGTACTTGTGATACTTGATTCTTTGATGTGACTGCTGTTTTTCAATACTCTAAAGAAATGTGCAATCTCTGCTCTTCATTTCAAAAACTGGTCACCCCAGTTCATTTATCAGCAATACAGTAAGACAGAAAATGCTGTATTCCTCACATTTTTATGCCTAAAGTATGGTATAAAAGGCAGTACCTTGAGCATGCTTTGACAGATTGGTGCCACTCCTGCAGTGAGTGCAAACCTGAGGGGCTGAGCAGAGCTCAGCCTGAGGGGAGCTGGCTGTGCAGGGTGTTTGTAGCAGGCTACTGGATGCTGTCCTGCCAGCTGCTGGGTGCTGGAAGCTTCAGGGGAAGAGTAGGTGGGGTCTGGATTTTTACAGGAGTCTGCTACCCCAGCTGGTCTCAGCATGCTCAGTCAGTGGGGATCTGCTCATTGAGCAAATGTCTGTGCTGACCTAAGGACCAAGCTGTGCTAACAATGCTGAGTCCAAAAGTCAAGTCCAGAAGCAGAGTGATTTCACAATCCACACAAAAGCCCCCAAAAGCTTCCAAAGGAACAGCCTCTGTGAAAGAGATGGGCATGGAGATGGATAGAAAATGAAGGGTTAATCTTCCCCGTTCATGTGTGCTGCAGAGAAAACAGATGGCAATGCACAAATTTATGAGGATTAAAAAATAGCAAATTATCTTTCTTCAGACATGGATCAATGCCTCCTTCCCTCAGCTCATCACAGGAGGGCAGGGGCTCACTGAGCTCAGTCCCTGCTTACCAGAAGATGGTGCTGGCTGGTCACCCGGCCTTGCTATTAGTTATTGACAGGATTAAACTCATGCAACTTGTCCTGGGATGCAGGAATTCAGCAATGTACTTTTTTTAAAATCAGTGTAGAGCAGTTGCTACACAGAATTACCTGGATGGCATCCTAGTGACTATAGAAACACTGTGATACTTGAAACTTGGAAATTATATTAAGCAGAATGTCCACCTTTGTATTAAGAGTGAGAAAGAGAACCACAAGTGTTTGCAGGCAATTCTAAATAGTTTTAGAGGAAGAGTTGATGGTGTTGGAATTCAGCTATTAGAAATGCAAATGATAGATCCAGCATAAGCTGTGAACTCCCCTGTCTTTGGAGAGTTCACAGCTGACTCAGGGACAAGTCATTTCATGCTTCTTTGCCCATGCAAAATGTGTGAACAAATTGTTTCTGAAACCTAAGTATTGGACTGGTCATATGAATGCCAGAAGGCATTTATTTCTAGTTAATGTATGGCAAAAGTTATCTCTTCATACCTTTAACATTAATCTGGAGATAGGGTTGTGATAATGAAAAGCAGAATTTGTCTTTGGCAGTAGTCAAACTGTAAATGGGGTGACTTCTCAAAGCAGAAATCTTAAATTCAATGCATGTATTTTATGCATCCCATGTTTACACTGAACACCTTTCCCAAAGGAATTAAACAGGTTCTTTCAAGAGTGGTGGAAGGTGAAAGAATTGGATTCTGGCAGTAAGTGGAGAAAACCCTTGAGAGAACAGAGCACATCACTGGTCAGTAAATGGGATTTAAAAAAATTTCTTGGGGTAACATATACCTGTAGAACTGAAAATAGTAGTCTGCAGCTTCAGAATTGAAATTCTACTCATTAACGGCACAAAATCCATTTTTGTTATTTATTATTTTGTTATTTATTAAAAAAATCATGACATGATTTGGACAAGCAGTAGATTTTTTACACAATAAGACCTTGGTAGGATAAAGAAAAAAATACCTAAAAAACCCAATCTCACTGAAATTCATGATGATGATTTTATTAATTAATGGAGAAGTATGCCATCCATAATCATACCCCTTTGTGCATGTGCATTTTCATAAATTTTTGTTTGTGTATGCAGAACTTTAATTATTGGAAAACTAAGGAGGCCCGTGGTGTTTATCATATTTTCTAACTTGCTGTAAAAATTTAATTATTGTGTATTTAATTTGATAAATTAATGGACTTGTAATTACATACTTATTTACAACAAACAAACAAACAAAATCCCTCAGATACCCCAATCATTCTTAACTCTACATATTGAAAATACCATTCAAATTTTGGGACCGTTTTTCTAGAACTGTTATTTTTCCGTTTTTTTATTAATATGATCTTTGACAAACAAGCAAACATCAACTGCTTATGAAAAACACATGAAAAGCTAACAAGATATGAAAAAAACATAGATTTTTAAACTCTAAGGGGATCAAGGAAAATCTGTTCTCATAAACATCCCCTGCAAAAAATCGTAAACCATACAGGTCCTTGCCAGTTCTCAGTGAAATTGAAATTTCCCCTCCCTGGAAAGGCAATTCTTAAAGTTTTATTTTGCCTGTCCATGCATAGCATTGCTGTTGTTATCCAAGCCCCGTACAACAGTCTGAATAACTTTGGCTGGATTCAGAAATGTGTTGTGTCAGTTTCCAGACAACACACAGAACATCACAGTTCTGTGCATTTCTTTGTGAAACACACCTACAGTTTTTCGGTGAAACATCTCTCCTTGATTCACTTCTTTCAAAGAGCTGAACAAGCCCTGTTTCATCTCTCTGGCTCAGAAGTACTGCACAGGCACAGCATGCAGATATTATCTCAGTCCCATTAAAAGTAATTGCAGAGAGTAATGCAGATTATTATTTCTGACTGACTGAGTTGTTGATCTTTTTGGTTCAAAGAAACAATATGAAGATCTTCTGCCCTCTTTCCCTGTCTTGTCCTGTTTAATTGACAGGCCAACATTACAAATTGCAGTCTCCTGTCAGATGACATTCTGAATTTAGAGCACAGTCTTACGTTGCTGTGCTGCTAAGGTTAATTAACACTTCTTTTCACTGCTACCAGAAACAGAAATGTGAAGGAAACAAGAAATTGGCATAAATGGAAATCTGCCAATTATACTCTCTGAACTTGACTTTAGATATTGCTTAGTGACAGTAATGAGAAAAACAAGTGTTTCATTTCTATTTTGTAGAAAACATTTTTTCCTCTATTCAAGTCAGTATGTATTTGTAAAGCGTAAATGCCACCCTTTTTTTTGGTTTTTAAATAATTTTTTGGGACAATAGCTTAATTGACTTATCTTTAAGTAACTCTTAATTCTTGACTATTTCCTCTTAAATATTTGCCAAAATAGTTCCAGTGCATGCCAGTTTTACTTTTCATTATTCTGCCTTAGTAGAAGTGCTCATTTTCCCTGAATGATTTCTCACCCTTTTTATGAAAATTATTTCTAAGTTACAGTTCCTACAGTTCCACAAAGTTTCATCACAGGACAAAAAAAATTACCCTCAACTAAGTACTGAAGATCCACACTTGTGTTAAGGCCCGTTAAAAAAGCTGGTTCCACTGGAAGTCAACCTCAGCCTCCCACCAGCAGCAGGATTAGTTCCTTCCAGCAGCTGCTTTTTGGAAAAAGAATCAATGCTTTTGAAGCCTTTCCCTGAATCCATCTCACTCATGGACATAGTGGTGGATTGTAACATAACAGTTATAATAGTTGTAAGAGTGAAAGTCAAGCAGGATGGATTTTAGTTTAACCTCGAATTGAACAGAGGAGGGGAATTCACAGAAAGGACACTTAAGTCACCACTCCTTCTCCCCAGTACTCTTGTGCCACACTGTATGGATGTTTGTCTGTTGTGATTTCCTCACTGTGAAAGGAGGATATAAACACAGATCCATTTTTCCTGAAGAACTGAATTGTTCTGCTTCTCTCAGAGAAGTGCACTGTTTGTCCACTGGAATAGACATAATTCCTCTTCTCTTTACCTACAAGAACTCTAAGATGGTGTGGGACCAGGTTCCTGAGGGAAAAGCCAAGGTGGTGTTAAGCAAGGGACATGCTCCACAAACTCTCCTTCAGGCATAGCCATAAATGAATGTGGGAGCACTGACAAAGGGCAGCCTCATGTTAGCCCACGTTGAACAATTCACTGTTTCTGGCAGATTGTGGGAACTTGATGTTAGTGTAAGTTCATTTGAAATGCAAGTGCACTTCAAAAATCCCAAAAGGGGAATACATTGTGAGAAAATGGGAAAATACCAAGAAATTGGCCTACAGAAATCAACTTTCAGTAGGAGGAACTGAAACCCAAAATCAATATGTTTATGGTAGGTATAGAAACCCAAGACGTATTTTTGAGTATCACCCTCTGACTAATAGAGGAAGGCTGCTGGCAAGACTCCAAGACTCCTCTGTTTAATTACTTCATCTTCATCACAGATAGACTTCTTTTATTGGTGATATTCCAGAATCCCCCAGGGCATCCTTCTTTGGACAACACAGATTGCAGGAAAAAATATTAATTTTATTTAGGATATAATAGTCTCTCTGTCATAGAATAGCTATTATTTAATTCTTAGAGTGAAGATATTTTTTCTTACCTTTTTTTTTTTTTTTGTATTTAACTAGGCAAATCTACTGCATCAAAATGGGATTTACAGGAGCAGAGTATGATAGGTTAATTGGACCATTATTGTAGGATGGTACAATGCAATTATCACTTCTGATATAATTTGGAAGTGTAGGTTCACAGGATATTACAAACTATTGCAAGATCCCACGACTGGTATGAAATTAACCATGTTCAACATTGTAATTAGGAACAAAAAATCTTAGTAGCAGTAATGTTGGCATACCTCCAGTTTCTTAAAAATACCAAAACTGTTCTTCCTAAATTCAGTGTTCTGCAAATTAAAAGTAAGTGCATTCAAAGTGATTCTGTCTCTTTGGGAGTATATTGTAATTCTGCAAAAGGTACAATATTAATGGTAAAATACTTTGAAGAGCTACCCCAAGAATACGCATCAAATTAGAAAGCTGAAAGCTCTGTAATAACCTATTTTTTTCCTATGAGACAAAAGAAGCAAATATCAGATTATGTAAATCTGTCTGTTTTGGGAATATCATCAAAGATTTGAAGGGCAGGAAGTCCAAGCCCTGTCCCAAAGAACAGGGAGAAAGTTTTCACATTTCATCATTCCTAACTGATTTTTATCTTGTCTATAACCAAATCTAATGATGAAGATTTCAAAACATTCTGTAACAGTGTTTACCTCCAGATCTTGAGAATGGAGGCTATTGCCTGAATACTGTCTGAGGATAAACATGTTGCAGGACTAACTTGGTTTATGCTGAATCCCAAAAGTGCTAAGTCCCACAAAATTGCAGGGAAGGCAATGGTGGATGACTTTTGCTTTTATACTGAAAATCAGGTCCCTATGTTCCTCAAGGTGAGAAGTAAGACAGCAAGTTTCAATTCCTAGCCCAGCTTATCTTTAACACAGAAAGCTTTTATCCTACTAGAAACAATTCTCATACATTTCATGCTGTCTGTGAAAATTTGAGCATTCCCATAACTAAACATTCACTTTTTGTGGTGTTCTTAATAATTACATTACAGAGGTTATTGAAAAGGCATGAGAAGGCTTTGAGGAAGCCTTTTGGTTGCTGGATGGTAGCTATGCACATCATTGTGCTCTGAAGCTCCAGGCTCCAATTTAAATGACCATTTAGTTTGGTCAAACAAATAGTTACAGATTATGCATTTGTGGAGGAATGTTATGCAGCTAAAATTAAATGTGTTATCACTTACAGCTTTAGAGATATTTAACACTTTGAATGGGGGAAATTATAAGAGGTGCTCTCAGAGTGCTTTCTGTCTGGTCTTTGTAGAGCTGAGCAGTGTTTGAAACTCAGCAGAATCTGTCTCTTCTCAGCTATTCCAGTTAATCAAGAAAAGGATGCTTCTAGGAAGATATCTAAGGAAGGCAGGAGCTTCCCCTGAAATGGAGAATGTAAACCCTCCCCACCCCTCTGAATTGCTATAAATTTTAAATTAAGGGGCTCTCAGGAAAAAAAAATTGGAGCAGGAAATAACAGTTTTTTAATAGAGAAGAAAATAAAAGGATAAAATAAACAATGCACAATGTACACTAGAACAATACTGACAGAGTCAGAACTCAACCTGACACCCTGTTGGTCAGGGTGTTGGCAGCAGTCCAATTGGAATTGTGGCTGCAGCCCTCCTGGAGTGTCAGGGTTGGTTCTGCTGGAGCAGTGATCCTGTAGAAAGGGTGTAGTCTTCCTCTGAAGATCCAGTGGAAGAAGAGGCAGCTGCTGTTCCTCTGGGAAATCCAGTGGAGAAGCTGTGCAGTAATTCCAGGATCTCCAGATCATATCTGGGTAGGAATGCTTGGCTCCTCCCTCTAGGCGGAGCATCACACAGCGGGATGTTAGAGTTCTTATCAGTCATGCAGTGACATTCAATAGCCTCTTATCAGCAGATGTCTTCTCCAACCGAGGAGCAATTGTGATCACTCAGAGAGAGAGATAAGGCAAACTGCCTACTTGACAAAAAACAGCTGCCATACAGATGGTAATAGAGACATCTTGCCTTTGGAACATAAGAGCAGTTCACTGATTGCTGGAACGGCTCCTTGCAGCTCTGGTCTTCAAACCTGTTTCTTTCAAGATATGAACATTGCAAGAAATATTCAGAAAAATAATTTTCCAGAAGTATGCTGATTTCAAGCACTGCTTCCACACACCATGGGATTCAAACTACCCTCTTGATAGGACTGTGATAAATTTTCTATTTCCATCTGTAATAGTGTCCATTGCTGTTGCTTCAGACTCAGGAATTTGAAGGTGTCATTACTCATTGCGCATGGATTGTGAAAGACAACTGTCCTTTTCATGGGTATGCCAGTACATAAGGATACACAAAGTTTTGAGTTGTTAAGATTACCAGGTGAAAGATGGAGGAGATAGAATATCAATTCTAGAAAAAACTGCACAAACCATGATGGATACTTTCCTCTTCAAGCAAAGGGGCCTGACCAAACAGGGCAGTTGCAATATAAATTGGCATTATTTGAGCAAGTGAATGGGACCAGATGACCTTCAGAGATCTCTTATAAAGCCAACTACTCTTTGACTCCATAGGTGTATTTTTATAACATAAAAAGCACTGAAAAGTGCTCTGCACAAGGTTTCATGAGGCCATTTAGTCCCTCCTCTCCCAGTTCAATGTCACCTGTTCTCAGTTCCTTTTTCTCAGGACTGAAGTATTGGGAATTTTCTCTGTGCATAGACATTCATTTTCATAGTCTCCCAGAAATCTATTCCAACATCCAAAAATTCTTACTATTTGGAACTTTTCCTTGACATCAAATCTAAATCTCTCCTGATGTAATTTAAGCTGATTATATTTGCCCTAACCTCAGTGCTGGCAAAGAAGAGTTCATTAATCATTTGTTTTGCAGCTACCTTTTCTCCAGCAGAAGCCAGCTGTACATCATCTTGGGGTCATTCTCCCTAGACTAAGCAACCCAGATTTTTTCAGTCCACAGGGCATGTAGACATCTGAGCATTCTTGTTATTCCCCTTGAACCTTCTCTAATGAGTCGATAGATCTCAGGAAAACAAAGCACCAACCTGGACCTAGCTCTACAGGTGAGAGTATTGAGTAGAACTGAGATTATTTGAAATGTTTTAGCAATGAGCCTGCATTTAGTAGGTCACAATACAACTTTACCACTTTAAAATCAACATAATATCACTGACTCAGCTTCAGCTGTAAGCATTTTAAAGCATGATCCTCAGTCTAAGTGTTCTTAACCATTTTTCAGCTATCACATTGCTATTATTATGTCTTTTGGTGAGATCCAGCTGTCTTCAACAAGGAACAGAAGTTATAGGAGAACACTGGCTGGAATGCTCTGGTAGTTAGAAGGGATGTATTTCACAAGAAAATGTGAATATGGACTCTTCTAAATGCCCCCTTTGCTAGAGAAATATATGACCTCTTCTGAAAGGAAGCAATGAATACTTACAGTCAAGTAACAATTTCTTAGCATGTATTTTCAGTTAATTATTGCAAACACTTTGTGTTGTTTTGTTATCTCTTATCAGAAAGAACATCAGGTTGCATTAAATTTCCTACTCATTGCAAGGGAGTTAAAAAAAAAAAGCAAATTTCCTGTACTTCTTTGGTTCCTTATTAGCTACCGTACTTTTTATGTTGTAATTTCTATCCTGTGCTCTGTGCAATGAAACAAAATTGTTAACAGTCATATTCTGAGGGACATCTAGAAATAATGAGGTAGCTTTGGAATGCTGCCTCCCCTACCAACAAAACACTGTCACTTAAATGAATGCTTCTAGGAATGCCTCAGGAGTACTACGCTCAGCATGGATAACTTCTGATTACATAAAATAATGATGCCTTATAGAAACCTTTTTTAGTTCTTTCTATCTCAAACTACAGTAAAAAACAGTGAGATATCATCCTTCAAATCCATCAAATTAGTAGTAATTGGCTGCTTTCCTGCACGAGGAAAACAGAGACCTGGGAGAATTGTGAGGCTGGTCTGTAAAAGGTCTGTGGCAGAATGGGGCACATCCAATGAATCCTGGTCTGAAAGATGCAGAGCTATTGCTGATTTAAAGAACTGAAGGACAAACTGTGACTGTTAAGCTAAATGGGACATGCCATGCAATATTAGGTTCAGGTGGTTACTGTTTTGAAGGTATACAGATGAAAGAAGCTTGTGTTAGGGTGAGCAGGAAAGCCATCAAATGTCAGGAGTGCTGGCTCTGTGCACCTCTGACCAAACTCAAGGCAAAAGCAAAGCTTCCCACTCATCTCATAAGTTTTCTATAACAGTGATTCTCAGAGTCCTTTAATAAATTACTGCCAACTTTCATGGCTTTTCATGGACTACTGGGCATTCTGTATCTCAAACTTTTAACTGAAAACATGTTTTTGACCATTTCACAGACACCAGTGGACTCTGGACTGTAATTGTGGCGTCATTAGTACAAGGAGACATAGATGACAAAGGTCTTGCAGTCTCCTGTGGGTAAAAAGGCAAAATTAAATTCAAATCTGAACAGATGTGTCACAATGCTGGCATTTTCACCTACTTATACCAGCAATATGGACAAGATAACTTCCAGGGCTTAGCATCAAATAAGAAAATGCTTAGCACTTACAGCTACATTTCAGTTTGTATTAGGGAGATTTATTTTCTTTGCACACAGAAATAACTTCATAGATAATTTCAAGCTGATTGATTCAAAATCTGGTGCAGACTACTCTTTTTTAACCTGCTATTTTTGCTTGTTGATTGATGGCTGTTTCAGATTCCTTCATGCAATCAGTTGTATTAATTAGTTTTTCCTGCAATATTAAGAATCCAGTCACAAAACCACTACTGAATCCAGATAAAAGGAAGACTATAGGATACCTGACCCTGACATAGACACATGAGCAGAGTGCCACCGTGGTTGTTACTGGGAAAAGAACTGAGAACTGCAACTGGGGAAGCAGGATAGAGAAGACAGGGCCCAGGAGGAAGCAGGTGAAACTTCCACAGACACAAGAAGGACTTTAGAGGGATAATCAACTGGTCTGCAGGCAGGGAATGGTCTGAAACATCTCAGCAAGCCAGTCATTTTCTGCCTCGTGGTTTCACTGCTTGATTCCGCTTACTGACCAAGAATAGCATTGGGTGTCAAAGTCAGTGTTTTGAAAAAGAACTTGTGGCAAAGTCATAAACTGAATAAATATGTGGATACATCTTGTAGAGTGCATGGCACAGCAGAAAATAAAAATAAAAAATCAAGATTTCTGTTCTTCTAATTTTAAAAAAAGTTCATGATTTGAGAAATTGAAACTTTAATACATGAGTATCATACTACTATTTAAAGTACTGTGCAAATTAAATGGATACATTAAACATTAGATTAGAAATTCCATTTTTTTGTGGAGTTTCCACTCAATGCTCTATTAACATCTTCCCTTAAACATTATCTATAGCTAATAATTTATCTGTCTCTTGTAAGATGGCTATGGTAAGTTTTTCTTTCTGCATCTACATTTCCTACCACACTTTAATAAAAACCAGGTGTTTTTCATTAGGAAAACAGGACATGAAGTTAACCTCATTGTTTTACAAGTATGATGAGAAGCCAAACAAAAAATTATTTGATGGATGGTACAAGTCTTGATAAAGTACTATTAGCGATTATAAGACCCTCCCCTATTTCAAAGTACTGCAAATGTCACTGAGATATCATACTGGACATGGGAGATTTGGATTTTTCAGTGTTCCCAGGCAGCTGTCCTGAAACAAGGTTTGTGTTAAAAAAGTATTGGACTGATGAACCAGAAACACTGCTCTACAATCTGACTGTGTTCATCAGATTTAGTAATGACTTAATATGGGTAATACTTACAGATCTTTTCCCAGATCCATACAGGATCCCACACATAAATTATACTCCCTTGTTTATCCATAAAGGATTGCTCCCTTCCAGCTTGAACATCAGCTTCCTTTTAAGCTATTTTTATTGTAGACTAAGTTTAGATTTGTTTCCACAGGGAGCAAACGTATAGCTCTGTACTGGGAAAGGGGGCATTTCTCATTACAGATATTTGTCACCTGTTTAGATCATGAAGTGACACAGCATTTCAGCAATGTCCTAAATTTTGTCCTGAAGCAGAAAGTCCTTGATGAAGTTCACAGCTACACAGGAATTACATGATCTTTCCTGTGAAGATTATTGAGGGAACAGTGCTTTTTGTGGCACTGAAGCAGTGTCTAGCATATGAATAAGTGGGAAGTTACTTTGAGGACTTGTGTTAAAAAAAATGAAAACAAATAAATAATCTGGAAGGGCTACACTTCTATATGAATTTTTTGTGAAGGGTCAAGACATCGTGAGTAATGTTTCATCACAAGAAAGGAAATTAAATTAAGAAATACTGCTCTAAAGAAAATATAGAACAAAAAAGTTGATGTTTGCTAAATGGAAAAGACTAGTAGTCTTATTCATAGATATTTCCAAAAATTTGCTTCAAAAGCAATTATACAAAAAATTCATCAAAGACCTGAATTCTCCTTTTCCTTTCTTCACATATTTTTTCAGCTTTTCCTAATAAACATGAGTTCTAATTGAAATCAGAAAAGACACTTGTTTTGATTGCATTAGGAAGTAAATCATGCCTTAAATATACAAAAATTCCTCTTGATACCAACATGAGTTCTGTGTGAAGATGTGTAAAAATCAGTGGTGCAGGTCAGGGAAGAGAATTTAGATTAAAAAAACCCAAAACTAAGTGAATATGAAATATATTCCTATCAGTGGTTCAGGGAAAAAAAAGAAGGGAAAAAAAAGGCAACACTGATTCATCAGCTAGATAAGGAATATTTTAGTGAATTTGATTGTGTAAATCTTTCATCATTAATTGAGGGTAGTCTCCTTTTCCAGACAAAGTTAGGTAGCAATGTAACAGAAGGATGTGGTCAGAGTATACACCAAATAAATCTTTTCAAGTCTCTGCACTGCTTATTTACAAACAGTGATATCAGTGATACACAATAAACATTCAAATACTCAAAACAGGTTGAATAAACTTCATCATTAGTACTCTAAAGGAATCAGTTAGGTCCACTCTATAAATTCATATAAAATTTTAAAAGTCTGCAAAGTAACTTACCAGCTTACTAACCACAATTGGCATATCACATGGTATATCACTTGGTATATCACACTTCAGTTTGGCCTGAAGCACATTTTATTATCCTCCTGGGTAAAGCACATGAGGGAAGATCATTAATTAATAATACACTGATTACCATTTATCTTAACTTTGTGGCATGTTCCAGTTACTTTGTGTTATCCCAGCAACTGATACCAGAGGATATGCCCAAACTGAGGTTCCAAATAATCATACTGCCAAAAGGAAGACCTCAGCATCCTAGCTAATATTTTTTAGAATAAAAAGGAGTCAAGAGTAAACTGAAACACATGAGCTTTTGATTAATTTAAAGACACCAGTTGTTTCTCAATATACACTATGAATTTCCAGTTCCACAGCTCTGAAACAGTAGGAACATGCACCTTGGGTTGAGCTTTCTGTATCTTGGAGTGCATGAGGATTCATGAGACACAGCTGAAATTCACTGTTTGCAATGGCTTAGGAAGGACAGCTAAGGCAAACTGATGCTCACTTATCTGAAGATCTTTTAGAAGTTTGCCCTCAGGAGCTAAAAAGTTTCACATGCAAGTGAACTTCAATTCTGACCTTAAATACTGGGAAATTGAGACATTCATTGTCTTCTGCTCCAAGATCTCTTCTAGGAGATGCTATGGAATAGCTACACATTTGCTGTGATTGTGGCATTTCCTCTGCATTTATAGTATAAATACTCTTTTTCTTGACCCCTCTTCTAAAAAATTTTTGGTTGGCATCCAAGAGGTCAGAGTTAGAAGTGCTGAGGAATTGTTGAAACATCAGATCTGGCAGCCAGGCACAAGAGCTGCCTTGGCTTGCACCAGCAGACAGAGATTAGAGGATGTAAGAGTGTTGCTACTTTTTCCTGGGTGATAACTTTTTGTTTTCTCAGTTTCAGTAAAGATTCACAGGCCTTTTCTGAATCCTGTTTTTCCAGCTCTAATTTGGAGGACATTCTACACTGTATTGGATCTTCTATTCATATTATGGAGAGGCTTTTCCTTCAAACAAACAAACAAACAAACAAACAAACAAACAAACAAACAAACAAACATCCAGGCTCAGTAATTTTTCAATGGTGTTTCCTTCTCAGTGTCATTAACAAAAGCATAATTTGGTTGGTATTATTCTAAAGGTATTTTCCCATGGTTTTAAAGTACTGTAGAGTTCATGTGACTGAGCCACTTAACATTGGACAGAAGACTGCATGTTTTGACTTGGAAGACCTCATGTTTAAGAGAAAGGACAAAGACTGAGGGTGCTGGAGGTCCAGGGTCCCTATGTCTCTAACTGGATCATGGAAACAGTCTAAGTGTATCACCAAGGCTCTGTAGTTACGCTTTGGGTGATGAATACTCCTGGATCTGTATTTACTTAAATCAATATGAAGGCTGTCTTTCTGTATTGGTGTCAACCTTTAGCTTGCTAACAGGATTTGTTCCACAACAACATAAATTTAACTAGTAGGTGGTTAATATCTCTCTTTCAAAACAGCTGTGTTGTTCTTGTCTTGTTTTAACAGAGATCAACAGCTGCAAGACAACTTTAGTATTTATAGATTATGTTGTTAGGAAGGCTTTGGGTTTGTTATTTTTATTTTCTTTTTGTCTTCTGTTAGATAGTAATAGTTATTGAAGCAGCAAAACCTGATCATTCCAATTTTGAAAAATATATATTTCTTTATGAATAGGAGATTTTAAGAACTATTGTTAAGGTACACCATCACCCAGATGATTTTAGAAGAGCCAGTATGTACCTAACTATAACTGTGGAGATGAGGGAAACCTTGGCATAAGCAGCTTTTATTGAAGATTTCATTGCTATACAAAGCAGACTTCTTTTTGTTTGTTTGTTTGTTTAAGGTTGGGGGTTTTGGGGGGTGGGGGAGATGTTGTTGTTTATAACATCTTTGAAATAAACCTGCTTAACAAGCTGAATTCTTACGGTGTCTGAAAGCTCCAATGAAACTCCAATTGACTTTAATTTGGCTCATATTTTGGCAGGAAAGGAGAAAAGCCTGGGAGAATGACCTTTACTTATTCCCTAGAGTGTAAACAATTGAGAGATAGATATGAAGAGATCCACATTCTCTGTAGGAGCCTTTCTCTCCTCTCAGTGCATACTGTGTAATGAATCCGTAAGTCACACGGGTGTCGATAGTAATTATGTACATGCACTGGGAAAGGATGGAATTTTAAATTGGTAACTCTTCATAAAATCTTATTGCAACAGTTCTATAGGCCACTGTTCAATGCAGTGGGTTAATAAGCATTAGTCAAATTCCTGCCAGGGCAGGAATCCAGTAGGATTAATATTGGTAAAATGTTTAATAGAAACTTGTTTTTTAATTACTTTCCAAAGAGAAGAGGGCCTAGATAATATATATGTTTTGTAAAAAATTCTTCTTTATTGCAGCTGTTACTTAGTACTGGTTTTGTCACTGATATGAGAAAATCATTTAAACCATTGGAATAACAAAACTTTCATATAAAAAGCAAGGTGAGAGAATACTGACCTGCATTGCTAAGCCTTTCAGGAAATGTATGGCAATCTTCATTTTACTCCTTAATGAACAATGCATTATGTTATAGCCTTTAACTATATGATTGTATGCCACTTCTTGAATGAAACCATTTTCTTCACCATGTTTTAAATAGTGGTTTATGCAGTTTTTTCTAGTGCTATCTATTATTCAGTATGTGCTAGAAAGTATCCAAGAAAATATTTTATGTAAAATGACATAGCATGCTAATGTTGCTTGATACATTTACAAATAAATCACCCCTTTCTGCAACACTATTCTTCTTTGGATCTCAGACAGCCTTACAGGGGACTGAGACATACCTCAGGAGAATTTTAATTCCTCTAGGTCCCAAGAAGCTGACCCCTCCACAGCATGCTTTATTGGCATAATCAAAACACATGTTCTAAAGTTAGGAAACAATCACTGCTCTAATATTGCTAATGACTGAGACGATGCCTTGCAGATATCTGTATTCATAGAGAAAACCGACTATGAACCTGCATACCAAAAACATGCAGGCTGGGAGGCTGCACTCAATACACTTCTAGGTCTTTTCTCTGCTTTTGAAGTTCAAGAGACTCCTGATCACAGGAATGCCCAAATTCTGCCAGCTGCCAGGCAGCTGCAGAGCCAGCAGTGAGTCACTGGAATGCAGAACCGGAGGTCCCTCCCTCTCCACGCTGCACCGCAGAAGCCAAAGGGATTGTCAGCTGAGGTAGAAACTACACTTCCCCTCCTCGTAAGCAGAGCCACAGAAAAGATGCAGGCAAAGAATTTATGCACCCACACATTCACACATTTGCTCCTGATACTCCTCTCTAGTAAACACTAGGGAGAAAAATAGAAATCAGACACTTCTGTGGCATGGAAAATCACAAAATGAAGTTTTCAGAGCACACATCAGTATTTGTTTAGTGATGCTGATCTCTTATAGCATACTCCATGCTATAGTAGTTCTTATGCCACAGGTAAGTGTCCCAAATACCACCTGGGATGGAGTATTTTCCCCTTTGTTGTATGTCATGTTTTTACATGTGTTAACAGTACTGATATGAGTATGTGTCTGCATTTTGGGGTTGCTACAGAGTAGCTAATCCAGATGAGGTAGAATCAGCACAAGCAGAACACACATAATTATATAAAACATCTGTGTTTTGTGTCATGATTATTTTCATCATGCTCTTCAGCGGGCATATAAAATAAAAAGATCAATTTAAAGTAACTCCTGTAATCCATTTATAAATAAATTAAGCTCTACAGCTTTTCTTCGGTCTGCGTGCATGATTATAGCACTCAAGATCATAGCATTCTTATGGCTACATCAGATACCATATTGTAAAATCTATTAAAAAATGTTATTTTGAGTAAGCTTGATAAGCATTAAATGGGGTAAAAAAATTGTTTTGTTGCAAGCCAGGAAGAATGAATACTTGATTAAATATCAAAGACCAAAATTTACAAAATAATACCATGAGAACAGAAGCAAATTTAGCTTACAGGCATTAAGGGAAGACATGATTAAACTGATTACTGTGCACAGCATTAGTCATTGTTACTATACAATTCTGCTGTCTGCTGAAGTATCTAATCTACAATAGAAGTAAGATATTTTAGTTATCAGGTTAACATAAAACAGCTGGCACATAATAATTACTGCAAATGAAATCGAGAAGTGTGATGGAATTTTTATGTATTTATACACATATATAGGAAGGAAGTTTTCACCAGATAAATCATCTCAACATAACAGAGCTCTTTGTTAGTCAATCTATCAGACACACATTAGATAAAACTCTTGCATAGTTTCTTCTTGCTGCTGTTTCTATCAGAACTTAAAACACTGAAATATTAAAGATGAATGAATGCTGGTCAGACATTTAATTTCTGCTATTAAATTGTAAGAAATGAATGGCATGTTGATTTTCTGTGAAAATAATGTCTGTCATAGCTGTAGTTACTTCAGAGAAAGTAAACAAAGGAGGTGGGTAATAACATATATTTACAATAAAGTTGTTGTATACAGGTTCATATACAGTAAATGTAAACATAACTTAGTTCAAATCATTGATTTTCCTTTTGAGTGGCCCCACTCAGTGAGCTCAATTTGCATGTGATGTGTTTTGTAGAAATTGTAACTGCTGTTTCCATTCAAGTGAGATCAAAACAAAAATCTTAATCTGTTTTTCTGCAGCAATGATGATCTAAGGGTGGTGATCCAAAGCCCAGACTCACTCAGAGGAACAAGAACTTATCACACAACTCATTTAACTCTATTTTGGGCGTAAGTGTGAAGAAGCAAACAAGGTTATTTTCTGTTTTCCCTGTCCCTGGACCCTACATGAAGATGGGTAATGGGCATTACCTTGTCAATTTCTGCCACCTTCTTTGCCTCCTGGCTATAATGAACTCAAGTATCACAGGGCAGAGAGGGAGAAATGCTCTGCTGGAATGGGTCTGGAATCACTTCTGACAACTGGAATCCCTTCCTCTAAGCCAGCCAGGATTTCCAAGTAAGGAAGATCTGGTTTCACAAGTGAAGCTTTAAAGAAACAGGACACCACTTAAATGTTTAAGACAGATTTTCTCATCATTATTAGATTGCCTTGGGTGAAAGGGTCCTCTTTGGATACTTTCTTCAAATACAATATATGGTACATGTTGTCTTAAGGAATTTAAGTTATAAATGACAGAAAGTGCTAGGAGTTATTCAATTAATATCTAAATTGCCAGGATGAAATATGAAAGGGGAAATAAGACGATTTTGTGCTCTTTCTGACTACTGTTTTTTTTTTTTTCCTTTTTGAGTATCTGACAGCCTCTTCCAATATGAATCACATACTGGGGCTGAAGGTCAGGGACTGAATGAGTTGCTCATTTTAACCTTCCTGCCTTCTCCAACAGCCAGATTGAAACATAAGTAACATTTTATTCATATTTTCCCCTTATTTCCAATGTTATCAATTTCCAAATGCCAGATCTTTTTACTTTATTTGGATGAAATGCTCCCCTATTCTGTAATGGCACCATTTGTATCACATGAAGAGTAAAGTGTTGCAAATCATGCAAATCAAGAACCTAAAACTCAATAGCTGGATCTACTTGAGCCAGCTGGTGAAATTGATGTAGTTCCCTACATAATTTTACACTGTAAAATTACCAGACCTTTATTGGAGGAAACAAATTTTCAAATGAGATTTAGTTCATTCTTTATTTCTTACATGAATTGATATTACAATACAAAGAGAAATACATGCATATATTATATATTGTTATTTATGTAATATATAATATATATTCAAGGTTTCTGAAAAAAATTCAGATAGAGGATGTAAACTCAATACAAGTAGTACATTTAAAATACCTAATTCCATGAAATGTAAATTTGTTATGCTCTCTTTCCAGCTCTTTTTGTTGCTATTTAAAAGGAAAAACTGCATAATATAGAACAACAAGAAATTTCTACGTGGGAGGTTTTATTTTAATTTAGAGATTCTGAGGATACTAAGGCAAGCAATAATCAAAAAAAAAAAAAGAAGGGCGTGAAAATATTTTGCATATATACAAAATGGAGCTGTACTGAGAAATGCATTGTTGTATCTGTTAATGTCAGGTATAAAAATGTTCTAAATAAAACTAAATTTGTTTTCATATTTGAGAGCTGGAAATCTAGCTATTGCCTTTTCCTGACAACTAAGGCTATAACTATCAGTCACTGAGACATCTTATTAACAGAGTTTCCAAAATTAAAAAGAAACAGCATTTAATTACATTGTTTGATCCTTTACACAGTTTGTTATGGCTCATACACAGTTATGTATGGTTCAAAATCCAGGCCAGTTGGTTTCTTACCCTTAGCTCAACATGCAGTCACAATAGATTACCTTCAGGTTTTCGTTTTGGCTTTTTTTGCCTTCACTATAATTGGACATTTTACATAGACTGTACTCTCAATTCATTTATATTTGGCACTATATTGAAATACACTTGTCATTGTTAACCAGCATCCAACAATTATGATAATTTGACATACCATTTTCAAAGTTGTATTGAATTTTCTCTTCTTATAGACACTAATTGCATATTTGAAGTGATGGATCTTGTTCTCTCAGAAGCATGCATCTGGATCCCTTATTTATCATTACTTGAGAAAGAGGTATGACCTTATTTCTTCCATTTCTTAGGTTTTCAGAAATGCATAAACAGTGCGAACAAACATAAATCATGTTCCATCAACTAACTTATAAAACCATTTACATGGAAACAGGGTAATTCTGTCCTATTTTCTGCCCAGTAGGTTAGTGCTTAAGAAACTCAGGTGGAATAGAGAAATTGGACAGAATTAGCTCATACTTGAAATAATATGCCATATTTGGCACGATTATTAAGCTTCTGTATATGCCTGGAGAACCACAGGGATGTGTTATTTAGCCTTTTCACCTGAAAACATTTCCATCTTGTCTTTGTGCACATCCCTGTGCCATTTTACAAGCCTCCCCTCCAATCCCAGGTGGGAGTCTTTGACTCCTATTCATTTACAACACTTCTGCGGTCAGAAATGTGTTGTGGGAGATAACAAATGAGTGACATTGAAAAGAATCCCATCTGTGCAATTGGACATAAAAAGTTCATCCAGAACCTGCTGCCCAGCAGTGGCACTACCCCTCACAGCTCTGGCTCTGGCACAGGAGGGGAACACCACAAAGTACCATGTACATCCAGGCAATGAGCTCCCAAATGGTTCCCCTGCTCTGCAGAGCTCTGAATCCTCCCTGGCCATCGGGTGCACATTTAATAAAGACATTTTCATTGTGAATGAATGAATGAATGACACCTTGGAGACTCACAGTACTCAAAACAACTATAAACAACTTTTTCATCTTTTATGAGAGGAGGATGAGGAGAAACTGTGTTGCAAGAATAGCTGAAAGTAAGAAGCTTTTCATACACATGTTAATTCATAAAAAATGGTGATGGACTGAAATCTGATCCCCGTTACCCCCAGTGTACATGGGAGCTTGGCCTGGAACTCTTTGATTAGAGAAAACATTTGCTTTGAACCCCCCAGAATTTCAAGCAGAGAACTATTTGAATGACTGCTGCTGTTGGTTAAATAAGCATCAGTAACACACTATTTTCAACCCTTAATAATTAAGTTTTGCTTGGCACTTCCATGTAACCACCATGCTGAGTAATATCTCACTGAAGACTAGATTTAGAGGTGTAAGGAGTGGTAGAGCAGATGCTTTAAATTTTCATCATGACATCTCTCACCATGTTTTAAAAAAGCCCACGTCAATTAAGGGAAGTATGATTTGAAGAACTTCCTGCAATTTTTATTTAGCTTAGAGATATAGTTATTCAGCATTTCAAATAAGCCATGAAGTTCAGAAAATGGCCAGTAGCAGCTAAATCCTGGAAAGCAGAATTTTAAATAGGTTTTCTACAGTAGAAAACTTAAGGAAATGTTCAGTTACTTGCAGTTACCAAGAAGGGTAATGAACATTTATAGGTCTTTAAAAGCATGTCATGTCACAGAATCCATATTAACAGACTCATTGGAAAGACATCTGCTGTATTCAGTGACTTCTGCATTAGGAACTCTGCAAGCAGTTCTGAGATTCCCCACACTTTTAAGCAGGTGGCAGTGTAGGTTAAAGAGACATAGATTTTTCCTGCAGCTGATAGAAATCATGCTTTCCAATTTTCCCATTTATCTCATGGTAAAAATACACTGCACTATTACTGGGTTCCTATCTAGATGGGAACAGGTATGAACTTTGAAATGCACCTCTTTGTTGAGTCAACAGAATTCCATTATTTCCAGATGCAGCTTTTTTAGCTTTATTTCTCAGAATGAGACACTGCAGTAAGAGACAAAACTTAACCTCTCCTCTTTAATATGACAGTGGGAAGACCTGTCTTTTGAAGGGGTTAGGTGATGTTACAGCACAGTGATTCAGCATCAGTGCTCAGTGTCTAATGGTAAACTTTGATAGTTTTAATAAAAGCAAATACAGTGCCCTTCCTTCTACTGGACCTTAATTTATGTCACTGACACAGACTCAGCAGCTAAGGAAATAAGGAATTTAGTTTACAATTGCAACTTTGGTCTGCCCTTTCAGTTATTTAAATAATTTCTGCATAAAATGTTGCTTTATCTAGTGTTTGTGCCTAAGGATCAATAATAAGGTTGATTTTAACATCTTTGACAGCAACATGGATAGTGGGATGGAGGGCATCTGCTACAAGCCTAAGTATGACACTCAGCTGGACAGGCTAGAGAGAAGCAATGCCATCCAGAAGGTTCTTGAGAGGCTTGAGAAGTGGGCCACGTGAACCTTGTGAAGTCCAATGAGATCAAGAACAAGGTCCTGCATCGGGGCAATCCCAAGCACAAATACTGGCTGAGCAGAAGATGGATTGAGAGCAGCCCTTGAGGAAAGGATTTGGTGGTGTTGGCAGACAGGAAGCTGGACATGAGCTGGCAATGTGTGCTTGCAGCCCAGAAATCCCCACACCCTCTGTACTGCACCAAAAGGAGCGTGACCAGCAGGTCGAGGGAGGTGATTCTCCCCCTCGGCTTTGTGAGACCCCTCCTGGAGTGCTGTGTCCAGGTTCAGGGGGTCGTCCTGAACAAGAAGGACATTGACCTGTTGGGGCAAGTCCAGAGGGAACCATAAAGATGGTCAGAGGGATGGAGCACCTCCTATGAGAGAGCTGGGGTTGTACATCCTGGAGAAGAGAAGGCTCCAGGGAGATCTTACAGCACCTTCCAGTCCCTAAAGGGAGCTTACAAGAGAGCTGGAGAGGGACATTTTACGATAACATGTAATGATAGACCTTAAACTGGAAGAGGACAGGTTTAGATTAGATAACAGGAAGAAATTCTTTACTGTGAGAGTGGTGAGGTACTGCAAAATATTGCCCAGAGAGGTTGTGGATGCCCCACTCCTGGATGTGTTCGAGGTCAGGCTGGGTGGAGCTTTGAGCAACCTGGTCTAGTGGAAGGTGTCCATGGCCATGGCAGAGAGGTTGGAACTAGATGATGTCTAAGGTCCCTTCCAACCACAACGATTCTATGGTCTTCTATATTTTAAAACTTTATATATTCTATTTAATTTCTATTTTTTTTTCAGATACATCCTCCCCTATTAAACCAAAATAAACAAACAAAATGCAACAGCTAAGTTTCATTTAATGAACACTATGTGGCTTTGATCTCTTGCTAATGTGTGAACAGAACAATCCTTTTCAGAAACATTTTTTTAAAGATGACTAGACACATGGTAACAGTAGTTGTCATGAAGCAGTAGGTTTTTCACTTGGAGGCATGAAAAATGTGTGCATGTGCAAATACTCTTGTGGAAGTGAAGCAGTGTTCATGTGCACTGGTTCTGTGGCAGGACTTAAAAATATAGATAAACCTAAAACTGAAGAAAGAACAATAGTTCCTCTTATTTTGTGAGTGCAGGATGGGTAAAAATCTCAACTTCTTTGCAGGAACTGATTTCCACACTGCTTAAAGCCAAGTTCCTCATGTTCGGTGGAACTTGTGCATCAGCTGGTGCCTCTCCTCCTAGCGGCTGGCAGCACCGAAGAGAACCGGGCCCCTTCCTCTCGACGCCCGCACCGTCGATATTCCCGCAGGGTGCTGAGGCGGGGCTCAGCCCCTCTGTGCGGGGAGGGCGCCCGGGCAGGCCGGGGGACATGCCGGAGGGCAGGCCGGGGGGCAGGCCGGGGGGGCAGGCCTGAGGGCAGGCCGGGGGGAAGGCCGGGGGGCAGGCCGGGGGCAGGGCCGGGGGGCAGGCCGGGGGGGCAGGCCGGGGGGCAGGCCGGGGGCAGGCCGGGGGGGGCAGGCCGGGGGGCAAGGCCGCAGCTCCGGCAGCTCCGCGGGGAGCGGGAGGCGGCGGGAGCGCCCGCGGGGCCTGCCCGCGCCGCGACAGCGCTCCCCCGCGGCGGGAGCGGGCACCGCACCGCGCCGGCAGCGCGCTCCGCAGCCCCACGCGTGACAAGCGCACCGCGCTGACACCGCGGCCCCACACGCACCCCGCACACCGCAGCCCCACGCGTGACAAGCGCACCGCGCTGACACCGCGGCCCCCCACACACCCCGCAGCCCCACGCGTGACAAGCGCACCGCGCTGACACCGCGGCCCCACACGCACCCCGCACACCGCAGCCCCACGCGTGACAAGCGCACCGCGCTGACACCGCCGCCCCACACACCCCCGCACACCGCAGCCCCGCTCCTACAGGAGGGCCCCGCAGCCCCCCCCGCCGCTCGCAGCCCGACCCCGGCCCGCGGGTCCCGCCCGCCCCCGCGCCCCGCGCACGCCCCGCGCGCCCCCCCGCGGCCCCCGCATGCGCAGCGCGGGCGCGGAGCTGTCCGAGCGCTGAACGCGGGCGCTGCCGCCCGCCCGCCCCATTCCAGCACAGCCCGCGGCTCCCGCCCCGCTCCGCCGTGCCACAGCCCCCCCCGCACACCCTCCCGCCCTCCCCGGCAACGCCGACGCTCCCCTACCCAAAGAGGGGGAAAGCAGAGCGACCCGGTAGCCCCGCCACCGTTCATAAATACTAATTTTCAGCGAAAGGGGAATAAAACATATCGACAACAGAACTGCTCTCAGCGCTGTTCCCTTTTGCCTGATGCTCCTCGCATAGTTGGGTTTTCTCCTCCTCTCCTTTTTTCCCCCCCTTTCTTTCCATTTCTCTTCTTCTTTTTTGCTTGTTTTTTTTTTTCCCTCCATCACCAAAAGCAAGTCGGGGGAACGACTGTGTCTGATGCCTTATCTCTTTTGTGCTGACTGCTGGAGATGAGCCTAGGCTTGACCTGACCATGATTCCAAGGACTGGCACTTCTCTTTTACCCCCACTTTGTAGAGATCCAGACCTTCTCTTCTTGATTGTCAAGAAAATTAAATTTTTGCTGAATTTGGAAATCTAGGCAGCAGCAGCTTACTTTTTCCCTGCATCTCTCTGGAATCGTTTCTGGGATATTTCCAAATCATCACAGAAAGCAGGAGGAATGAACCGGCAGCTAGTGAAAATTTTGACAACCTTGTTTGCATTTTTCTTAGAGACAAACCACTTCAGGTAGGTGATACCGCTCTGTAATAATAATTGTCAAAAGGTCGTGAGAATCATAACTATAAAGATACTACGTCACAATAACCTAGTTTGTTTGCTGTATTTGAGAGTGTTTTGTGTTCATTCTATATAGACTATCCCTTTCACACTCAGAGACTGGTTGCTTGGTAACAAACACAAAAAATAATAATCTCAAGTTTGGGTGATCTATTTTCCATTTTCTGATGCAAAGATGTGGGGTTTTTTTCACTGTGTATCAGTACAGCTAAGAACATTTTCTTTGGCTTTTCTTCCTAAATGCAAATTCTCTGCTCCTGGCAAAGGTTGTTTAGGAAGTTGCTTTGGTTCCCTCCTCTTCAGTCTTTGGAAATTATTGTACTGGTTTTGTCAGGGATGTAGTTGTTTGAAATTAGAGAACCAGCCCTCTCTGATTTTGGGAAAAACCTGGATCAGACCAGTATTGTGTTCACCTAAAGTTCCAATGTTTCTGTTTTTTTTTTTTAACATTTCATGAGCTTTTGCTTCAGCTATAGACTTTTTTTTGTGGCGCTCAGCAAACAGGTCAGTCTTATTAACCAGAATAGCATTTTAGATGAGATTCATTATTGGACTGTATGCTGCTGTGCCTCTGCCCATACAGATGAATCTGCACGTAAAAGTGTCGTTCTAAGAGTAATGAGGGATACATACAGAGACAGAGTGAAACTGTTTATATTTGTGAGCCTGGCTTCACAACGCGACTCATAACTAGTGGGCTCTGAATGAAAACAGAAGTAATTTGTATATGAATAAGTGTGTTGTCTTAATTTTCCAGTTTTTATTTTTTTAACTGAATTATTTCATTATTTAAGTTGGATAGATCATCTGCTGTGTATTAAATATTAAAAATATTTGCAAAGGTACCCTGTCATTGACAAAAGCAAAAGGAAGCAACCGCCTCCTATAAATGGAACCTGAAAAAAATGTGTGGAATCACACCACGAGAATTTACTATCGCCTTGCCTTTTAACAATTCAGGTGAATTGTTTCTCTTTTGCAGCAAGAGAGGATTTGATATTTTCTTCTCTTTCAGATGATCAGATATGTATCTGATATTTTTATACTTGCATGTAGATGCATGGAAATACCCCATGAAACACTCCTGAAACTGAGAGGTTCCCTGTGGGCAAATATTTAAACAGAGAGTGTTTAAGTCAGAGTCAGAATTACTTTTAATTTAGCTCAAAGATAAAGGGGAAACAGACACAATGATATTGGTTATTTAAGACTTAAAATAACGTTTTATTATTTAATCTGTGCCTCTACACACCAAATATGACTGTTTTCATTCTAGTTTCTTTTTCCCTGGGGAACAACCATGGGGAACCCCTAAACTGTCTTTCTCTGCAATGTATTATGTGTTTGCAATATGCAATGTGCTGTGTACACAGCATTTCACACACATGATATCATACCAGAAGTTTTCCCTTAAATCCTTGAAACAGACTTGCATATGAATGAACTTTGAGCAATGAACAATGAACTTGCATATGAATATCACCTGGTGATACTAAATTTTATTATTCAGTGCTCATGGAGTGGGGGTGAAACCCCCCTAAGATCAGTTGTGACTGACTCCAGAACCCCTTTTGCCATGCTGGGAAGGAATCCGGACACTCATTAGCATGATTTAAATATTTTTTGGGTATCATCTGTAAAAAACAGTTTAAAATTTTTTTCCCATCTTTATCTTTCCCAACATCAAAAAAAATCCAGTATTTTTCGGTGCTGATTGTTAAGTGTTGTTGGGTCTTGTTTGGAAGCTTAAGGCCACCTTAAACTAGTGTTAACATAACATTTTAACAGCATCCATGCAATTAAAATAATGATATAAAATAGGATATCAAAATCATTCTAAGGTGGATCTACACATTAGGGTGAAGAGTAAATAGAATCTTCTTAAAGTCTTAAAACTGTAATGAATTTTTTTTAAAGCTAAGGCTTTTTCTGAATAGAAAATTGTGTTCATGCTTGATACCTGAAACTTGTCTTCATTTCTAGAATAAAGTTTTCAGATGAAAGGTAGAGTATGTTGCTCTGTAAAAACATTAATTTCTACCTTCACTGAGTTGAGACAATTTTATTTAGTTATGTAATTCTCCATGACTTGAATACAATACAAGCTAAATATTAGCTAATGGTGGCTAATAATTTATTTAGGACGACTTTCTGTAAAGAACATGATTCAAGATCTGGAAAATCCCCCTCACAGACCCTGTCTCCTTCAGATTTTTTGGACAAATTGATGGGAAGGACATCGGGGTATGATGCTAGAATCAGACCAAATTTTAAAGGTAAGTTTTCTAAGACTTCTAATTAATTCATTGATAAAGTTTGGGATAAATTATAGGTTTTGAGGGGGTTTTAACCTCTGGGTTTAGATTATATTTTCAATAACTTCACTTTTCCAGTGTTACAGTGCCATGGAAAACAGCTGATCCATGGAGTGGACTAGGAGACAGAGCAGTGTAGGTAATAAGGGTCCAGAGCTTGAAAACCTCTTTTGATATGACAATAATGTTCAGCTGTCAGAAAATGCTCCTGAAGACTTTACTAATTTACCATAATGAATACGATTTTCAGCTTCAGACTAAAACCAAAATATGGTTTTTTTCTGAAATTTTTTAGCCTCAAAGACAATATCATTTAAACTTTCATGCTGAGATATTGTCTTCTTTATAGCAGTGTCTGAAGAAAAAAAAATCTATGTTTTCTTTCAACTTGAAGAAAGTAAAATCTTCTTCCCCAAGGTAGAGGCGACTCAAGGAATATACACAGAAGATTTTTTCCTGAAAATGATGCATGAATGATAAAAACCAATGGCTCAGGAAACTTATAAAATATAGAAGCTGTGTTTTGTTTGGTACTTCTATGACAGCTGCCTTTTCTTCCAAAATTTGGGCTGAATTGTGGAACATCACCACCACCATCCCAGCACAAAGAAGGCTGTGTACTGGAAGCTTCTTTTGCAAACATTGTTCTTCAAAGCAAGTTTTCCTTGCTGTAGTCCTGTAAATCCCTACAGAAGGGAGCACAGAATATCTTGTGGCTTTCTATGAAAGGAGTTGGGGGAGAAGTTTTCATTGCTAATATTTAGCATTTTGGGAGAGTCCTATGTTTCCACCAAAATCATCTCCTCTATGCCACTTCAAAACTCAGAGTATGGTTTTACTTTGAAAACACAGAATGCTTTCTCCCTTAACAAATCTCATGGCAATGTACATTTGCAACTCATATCTATTAGCTCTGGCCACTAAAATGCATTTTTTCCTGTATTAAACCTTTTTAGCAGTACTGTGAAAGTTGATAATAGCTGGAAAAAATAATCATTTCTTAGCCAGTGAATGAACTGTAAGGAGAGAAGAAGCTCACATGTCAATGAGAAAAGTGTTTAATTAAATTTAGATCAAAGATCGGTTTCTTCTCTCTGTTCCACATGTGCAAATTACAAGATTTAGAACAAAGTGCCTTTTTTTGACTGCTTCCTATGCCTGAGCGAGGAGCAAACCAGTATGGATTTCAGATCCAAAGGTTTGAAAGCTGACAAATTAAGAAAACCAAGTCAGTGAAGTCTAAAGTCTTAATTTCAGAGTATTTTTCAAAGTGCTTATTGAGTTCCTGAACTGGTGTCCACATCAGCTTATAGTAAGCAATGTTGCATTAGTCTCTCACATTAATTTTGCGTGTTTGCGTGACTATCAGTGAAATTTTAGAGAATGTAAATGAAGGCAGAAGTTGCCTGAATTGAGCACAGTATCAATCCTTAAGAACATTTTCCTGCTCTTTAAAGAGGAAAGTGCAGGGGGGCGGGGTGGGGTGTTCGCTAAAAAGTCATCTCTTGTATCTCAGACAAAAACCAGTAACAGCAACAGTCCCATGTACATACATGACTTAGAGACAGCTCTCTATTGCTCCCCAGTATGAGTCTACAACCATTTCAGGACAGCACAGGAGGCAGGCTCATGGCTTTTCTCCCCTGACACTGAAATGTGTGGAGCAGGTATTGTGTGGTGCACGCTGAGCTGTTTGACAGACACTTCTCCCCTCTGTGTCCTGTATTTTGTTTGCATCCCAAGGTGAAATTGCTGCCTGTTGACACATACCTTACTGGGAAAGCATCTGCCATGTTTTGGTTTTTGATTTATTTATTAAGTTACACTCCAGAGCAGGATGGTACTTTGTGATGGTGCTTTGTGCTAGTTTGAACTGGTAAATAGATCTTCAATTCTTGCCCATAATTTCATGTCTGTGAGCTCTCCCAGAACTCTCAGTCTTCTGGAGAGGGGCCTGAAAATTCTCCTTGTTGTTTGCTATGTTCATTTGAATGGTATTTTGGACCTCAGAGTCTAGAACCAGGGAGTTAAGTCATGCAGATTTGAACTTCACATCACCAGTCAAAACCTTGCCATTCAAAAAGCCTGTTTATTAGTCATATCCATGTTTTCGTTGCCCAAGTCTCAGCAATGTTTCAAAAAAATGGAAAATACTAATTGTTCGATATTACATACTTCTTCCTTTTAAAGAATAAGGACAGCTGCAAAGGAGTCAAAATAAATTTATTTTGCTTGAAGTTAGTATGATACAGATTATTTTTTTACTGAGTCTTTACTCTGTCCATAATAAATTTTTCTGGTTTTTAACATTTAAATATATGTTTAAGATAATTTTGGGGGTAAGGCCTATTGCACAATACTGATATTCTAAATCATATAAATGGAAGAATGTATGAAATGCTGAATGAGTACCAGATTCATAACATTTTTCATATTTTAAGGAAAGAACTGTTTATTGTAAAAGAGGCTACTGGAGCAATGGTTTAAACTAGGGATCTTCTGTCTGGTTTTTAGTCTGGGGATAATATTTGTTTACTATGTTTCAGAAAAGACATTGTGAATCAAGATAGTTGTGCCATATTCAGCCTCTCCTCATAGGGTCTTGAGGGGAAGCTGTTTGAGGAGCAGCTGAGGGCACTTGGTCTGTTCAGCCTGCAGAGGAGGAGGCTGAGGGAAACCTCATTGTGGCCTTCAGCATCCTCACGAGGGGAAGTGGAGGGGCAGGCAGTGATCTGTTGTTCCTGGTGAGCAGTGACAGGACCCGAGGGAATGGCCTGAAGCTGTGTCAGGGGAGGTTTAGGTTCAATATTAGAAAAAGATTTTTCACCCAAAGGGCGGTTGTGCACTGGAACCATTTTCCCTAAGAAGTGGTCACAGCACCAAGCCTGAGAGGGTTCAAAAAACATTTGGACAATGCTCTCAAGCACATGGTGGGATTCTCTTGGCCCCTGTGCAGGGCCAGGAGTTGGGCTTGATGATCTTGATGGTCCCGTCCAACTCAGTTCATTCTGTGCTTCTCTGATTCTACTCATGCATTTGTCTAGCTTTTTCTGCTTTAGACCAGTTACACAGCTTTTTCTGAGTCCACTACAGGGATTTTAGAGTGTCAGAAAACTCTGATTTCATGGAAATGCAACTGAGTAGAACACATTTATCTTATGCCACTGATTATACAATAATTAAATATACTTTTATGACTAGTTTGAATTACTGGAAAACAACAGCTATTAGATTAATTTTTGAAATAAAGGCTGTGCACTCTAAAGAGAGAGGAAAATGCTACTAACTGGAACAAGGTGTTTTATCCAGATAAAGCATTTCTTCATTAGTGACTACTTTTTCCTATCTTGTTCTTGCAAATTAAAAAATTCAGGAAGATAGTGGGAGAGCAACAGGTGAATATATAAACATTTAGACATCAACAACAGGGGTCCTTTGGTTGTGATTTTTTTGTCACAACAAAAAAATCCTAGGTTTTTTTTTTTTGGTTTTGTGCTTGTTTTTTTCCCAGCAGTACTGTATAATGAAAGATACTTTCTCTTTTGTATTGTTCTGTCTTATATAATCATTCGAATGCAGAAAAAACATATGTCTTTTTCTTTTTGATTTCAAGTGGCTGGATACAAAATGTCCAGACCCTAAGAGGGGATATCTCCCTGATGAAAAGCCAGAAGGAAGTTGCAGAGTGACAGCTCTCAATACTGCCCTTCTTTAATCACTCTCTGTCAGATATTTAATGCACACTTCTTCATCTTCCACTTATCTTTCATTGAATTGGAACAAGCTAATAATTTGTGTAAGGACACAGAGGGGAATACTTTTAAATGTAAATATGAAGACTGCAATCTAGTACTAACTGAAGTCTCTGAGGGTCTTTCTGTTGACAGCAAATGTATGCTCATGGTCCTCTGAGTTGATTTGCAGTTTCTCCTTCAATTATAACATCAGTTGAGCATGGCTTCTGAAATATAATAAAAGGTGAGGCTTGGATAATGTATTTTTACTTTATTAATATTAATTTTCTATTATTTTATAGTAAAACACAAGAGAAGCAATATCTTTTACTTTCTCCAGTGCTCACTTTGCTTTCAAAGTTAAAAAAGGCAGGAAATAGCAGTGTAAAGCACCTCTGTTATGAAACTAGCCAAGAATGTGCTTTCTCATTGCTAGAAACAAGGGATGGTGAAGTGGTATCTTAGCTTAGTGTACATTCAGCTCAGGCTCAAGAGCACTGCATGTAATTCCAGGATACAAGGGATCAATCTAAAACTGAATTACAACATGAAATGTGGGGCTAATGGGGAGCCAACTTGAATTTAACATTTCCGAGCAGGTGTTGATCTTCAAAGGTTACTAAATTATTTCAATTTTTTAACACTTTCATCATCTACCGCCACTGAAAATCTAAATGCAACCTAGAAATTATCAGATAGAAAAAAATCCATTACCTATAGGCACTGCTGTGTCCATTATGCCAAATACTTTAAGTAACAGGCTGGCTGTCATGCCCTGGGTACAGGGCAGGGGAGTTGGTCACCAAGAACTGCAGAAGTGTGTAATCTTCAGGTATAGAAAACATTTACAATTAAGATGATAGTGATTTTCTTTGCATTGAATTTCATTCCATGTTTTAAATTCAGTCTTTCTGATTGAATGGCTATTTACTAAAGATTATTCTGATTTTTGTGGAAGGTCCCTTCCAACCCCAACCATTCTAGGATTCTGAGGAAATCTACAGAGGAGAAAAATGAAGTATTGAATCTGTCTAATAAAACAGCATATTTCTGGTTTATTAATTCATTTTTCTAGTGACTGTGTAAAATAGATTTGTAGATTATAAATGTATATATATAAATATATATATATTTATATGTATAAATATAAATATATACTTATAGTAAATTTAATGTACATGTCTTTACATGTTCTAAATATAAATTACATGCTTTTTAAAACAGCCAAAACACAACAAAATCCTTAATGAGTGACCCAAGGGCCATGGCTTCAACTGCATAAAAAATTTAAGTGTGAACATGACACTGGATGTGATAAAAACATCACACTTATATTAGAATATGATCAAAACAATAGCATCTACTCCTTTGATATGAAAGGTCTTTGGCTCTGCTTTGACGTTTCTTTTTCAGAAATCCCCTTTGCAGTTTATGCAGCAGCAGAATAATATTCCATGACAAGAGCCAAAGCAATTGATATCTCTCAATTAAATAATTGGTTCTGAATAAAGGCAACACACCAATGCAATACAGATGACTGTGGCTAAACATTTATATATAAAAGAAGACCTCTCCCTGCTGCCCACACTGCATTTCATGCAGCCCAGGACAGGGCTGGCTTTCTGGGCTGTGAGCACACATTGGTCATGTCCAACTCTTTCTCCTTTCTCCTTATTTTCTCCTTTCTCCTTTCTATTTTCTCCTTTCTCCTTTCTCCTCTCTCCTCGGGGCTGTTTCCCACCCTCTCTGCCCAGCCTGTGCTGGTGTTTGGCATTGCCCCACATACAGGACCTTGCCCTTGGCCTCATTGAAAGTCATGAGGTTCACACAGGCCCACCTCTCAAGCCTCTCAAGGACCCTCAGGATGGCATCCCTTCCCCGCTGTGTGCCGACCACACCACCCAGCTGGGTGCGTGTCCCGCTGTCCATGTTGCTGACAATGACATTAAGCAGCACCAGTCCCAGTACTGACACGAGCTGTTGGACTTGGACATTGAGCTGTTGACTGCAAATCTAGCAGGACTGATGAAAGAGGTTCCTCCTCCCCAGAGCCCCTTATCACCATGCTTGGGGCTCTCTAATCTTTCCTGGTGCTCCTCAGGCAGGTCCTGGCTGTGCCACTGGCACCCAGATGAAGCAGCAGCAGTGGCTCATAGTGGGCTGTACAAGGGTGAGCAGCCCTTGAGAGCACATGGGTTCCCCCTCCACTCCTTGTGGAGGAGTCACCCACTGTCCTCTTTTCTCAGCTGCACAGGTTGTTACACAGGGAGCAGATGGAGCTGCCTTGCTGGGTTCCAGCAGCAATCCTGATCTGACAGGTCTTTCCTCTTCGCTCTCCAGAGCAGTGAAGCAGTTCTGTGATGGCACCTCAGCCTTCAGGGGAAATGTCATCCTCCCGCAGGTCCTTGTCTGTCCAAACTTCCATTCTTCATTACTGCCCCCTCTCTCTCTCTCTCTGTGTTGGGGGAGGGGGGGGGGCGGGGCGGTTCTGGACTGTGGGTATATGTAAATCTCTGATTAAGTCGTCCAAAAATGTATGTATGAAAATTCAGCTTCCAAATAAGCATTTCACAGTCTTTCACAGAAATGTGTGATTTTAAGTCTGCAGAGAGGAGCCCCCCAGATGATGCAGGCAGGGAGGTACAGGGTCTGGCAGAATTCTAAGATGAAGGGTGCACCATGTATGGCATAAATAGGGATCTGTCAATGTCATAAACACCAAGTCCATGATTAAAATTCTAAATTTATAGAAATATAAAGACTCTGATACTGGAAACTGTGCAAGATCTAAGACACACAGTACATGAGAGAGAAGTGTAATTCACCAAGCATTCAGTTACTTATGAGGGTTAAATAAGAGCAGCCTAGTGGCTTATTTGAACTGTGCCAGCTACCAGCAATCCTCAAGTATTGCCAGGGAATGAAGATGTTATGATTACCCCTGATGCATCAACTCCAGGCTAGCATTTCATGAGTCAATAAAAAATGAAAGCATTTAAAATAGGACTTAGGTGGAGTATAAGCCCACAAACAAACCACATGCCCCTCTCCAGAAATCTCTGATCCACCAGCTTGGTAACTCTTGACAGTGCATTATTGTTTTACTTAAAGTTTCTCAGATTCTCTCAGTTTTGCTCTCAAGTGTGCACAGAAGTGCCCCAGTCTGCTTCACAGAGCACCCACTTCTCTCCTAACCCAAATTTAGACTCTCTGATGAGGCACTGCTCCACCTCCATCTCCCTATGTGGACCAGGCATCTCAGAGCCTGCCTTATATTCTACAGGAAAAAGATTCCTCTCAGTGTGGATCTGTAATCACTTAACATGCCATGCTGCCACCCCCAAACAAATGGTGTCTTCTGGGTGGCCTGCCATCCTCTACAATACATAGAAGATTTTCTGGCCCAGTTTTCCCTCACCTTAAAGAGTTCTCCATCTGACCCAAAGGAATATAAATTATTCTAAGAGGTCTATTTTGAAGTAAAGAATTCAAACTTGAGTAAGCCAGGAAAAAAATTGCAAAGGGAATATGACTTTTCAACCTTTCAATGTAGCTGCTTGTCTGAGAAAGGAGAGCCTTTACTCTTGACCACTTTGATGAGATGCACAGAAGTGCCTGTTGTAGCAAGTACACTTTAGGGGCAACTGATGTGACTGTCACAGAAAATGTTGTAAGGACAGGGCTTGAGAAACAGCACTTCTCTCACATTTCCTGATGATTGCCCCAACCATTAAGATAGAAGTATTTTCAGCTGTAATCACAGATGCACTTTAGGATGAATCCCACCTCCTCTGAATAAAAGACAGTGGCAGATATCTTACCCCATTTTTCTAAAAATCCACAACGTCATAGTCGAAGCGATTCAAGTCAGCATCCCTTCAATCTGAGACAGGCATAGAAGCTCTTAGAAGGGATCCTTTCTGCATGAAATCTCTCAATGGTTTGTTATTGGCCACAAAACTGATTGTATTTTAGAAGGAAAGACTGAAATTCTTGACTGATTTTTCAGTGTAAGGTTTATAGGCTGATCTGGTGCAGTGGTCTGAGCAGTGGATCCTGAAAGGAGGTGCCTCAAACCCCCTGAGAATCACAGTTTCAGGAGGGGACACAAAGAGCCTGTTGCAGATTTCTTGCACTCTGCAAGTAGAACCCTGTTGTGCTGAAGCATCATGCTCTGCCACATGGACCACATGGCTCCTTCACAAGGGCCTGGGTGTTCTGCACCAAAGCAGCAGCCACTGCAACTCCTTCTGAGATTTTTTTGGCTGTAATAAACAGTGTGCTTATGGGGAAGCACAGTAGCAGAATGATGCCCTTCTCCCAAAGCTAATAACCTCTACCTGTGTATTTCTGTGCCTCCAAAGCCCAGGGCTGCAGAGAAGCAACTGGGCACAGCTGTGACTGGCTGAATTGCGGGCACTCCACTGAGGAATCGTAACCAACACTCAATTGATTCATGCTGCACGAACAAACTTGTTGCTCCTCCACCACAGGAGCACAACTATGGGCTATCTCCCTTGCTTTTGTCCTTGGGGAAATATATTTGAGAAAAGGCTAAATGCTCTCCTTAAACTGACATAATTAGTCAGGGAAAACCTAGGATTAAAATTTACCAGATTGATACTCATTGTGTTAGGCTGCCTCTAATGCCTGCACTCCCAATGTGTGCTGGTTTATGTCTGTGTCTCAGGCTATGAAACCATGGTATCAGAATTGCTATTTCTTCTTGCACTGTTTACTATGGCTGATAAAGTATTAGTCCTAAATAATAAATAAGAAAACAGAACAGCTTGCTCAGAGGGCTGCTCTAAACTCTCACACAGCTGTTGAAGAGATGCAAATTACATGCATGGTGCCAAAGCAGGAGCATATGTAAAAATTTCTTTTTTTTCCAGTTGTGAATTTGCCTGTTGCCTGTGCGTAAACACATGTGCATGTGTTTATGCACAGGCAACAGGCAAATTGTCCCTCACGTTAAACTAAAATGAAGGATGTATTTACTCCACGTAAGTTTCAGACTGCAGCAATTTTCCTTTCCAGTGATATCCCATCAGCTGGAGCAGTCTGAGGTGTTAAAGCCTCTCATCAGTCTGGTTATAGGAAACATCCATAAAAAAGCATTTGGGAGAATTTTTCAGCTCTTTGGCTTTGTACCTCTGCAAATAATTTTGCAGTCTTTGGCTTTATACTCCTGAGAGTTTTGGTTTTTGTCACACTTCAGAAGTGTGTTTTGTGTGAGGCAAAGCACACACACAATCTGTTAAAACCAGACTTTAACTCCTTGGTTTTTTAATAAAATATAAATTTGACTTATCAAAGTTAAATATAATTAGGGATAGATTCAATTTAGATGAGTAGGTTCCTCAGTGAGGACACAGTCTCATTTGGATGACTTTGTAGAAGACCTCTGCCCAGCATGACATTTGGTGGTAGAAGCCAGAAGATCATAAGCCCTGACCCTTGCAACGTGGTTTATGTCAGCAGAGCTCTGAGCCTATGTGAAAGCCATGTGGTGCTCCTCACAGCAATGCAGTGAACATCCTGCACCAAAGGGCAGATTTGGTATTGATAAAAAAAAAAAAAAAAGGCAGTCAGTTTAGGAGATGCTTATTTTTTAGGCTGGCAAAGAGTTCTCATTCCCCTCCCATTCTTCCAGTCATTTTACATATACAAAGAAAAAAAAATGCTTGTGAAAGACACCCAAAAAGTATCTTAAGGATGTCTTGCAGCAAAACCACAAATTATTTCTTGTATTTAGGATGAGGGATTCAAGAAAGGGTATTCTTCCCCAAAGGAAAGGAGATATGTGAAGGAGAGGAATAGGAGGCTGAGTTAAACGAGCAACAGATCAGCTGATGGGAGCATTGAAGATGAGAGTCAGTATGGAGGAATTAATTTCAAAATAATCTTCTGCACACATTGTGTGGAAATTAGTTGAATTGTAAGGATGTAAAAAACAGGAAATACTTAAAAATAAAAGGAAAATTTTATTTTGTTAGTGCAAGATCTGGTGGGTGTTTGCATCCATGTCTCTGACCTGTTGCTGATTGACATCGAGAGCAGCTCCTGACCATTTCTGTTGTCATTTGTCCCTATCACTGAGCCATCCTATTTGTCTAAATCCCATTGTGATTCACCTGTGTCCCATGTATCATTTGGTGTATAATTCCATATCAGCCATAAATCAATGTCTGCTCTCTAATATTAGTCACCCAAACTGCTTTTATAATTCAAGTCCTGCATATGCCTTCAGACAGTAAAACAAGGAAGATTATGGAAAAAAGCTGATAGAATTATTAAATAAAATGAATGTCTGAGGCTCAGAGAAACAAGAAAGGAGTTTAAATAGGTTCTGAGTCCTTTTTGTAGCCACGGGGATAGGAATTGTCTAAATCTCTATTTGAGACTATAGCTGTTGACACTTATAGCTGAGCTTCCATTAATTTCTGCAACACAAGATCAGAATCACAGAGAAGGAACAAAGTAAGACGTATTTATAGAGAAATGAACGAAGTAACATTTTTTTAAAAATACATATTTTGAAATGTGTGCCAAGAAAGAGTAATCAGTTCATTCTGACTTAAAATAGAAACATAGGTTAGCAGCAACATTTTAATATTATTAATGATACTTTTTTTTTTCTTTCTTTCGTTAAGTGGATCTTCCCTCCTACCTTCTCTTTTCAGTGAACATATCTCTATCTATCTATCTATCTATCTATCTATCTATCTGTCTGTCTGTCTGTCTGTCTATCTATCTCTTTTCAGTGAACATATCTACCTCATGGTCTTGAGACCCTACAATCTCAGATAAGCTGGCTGCCCTGGCTTCATAAAATGTTATTAATAAGCTTATCCAGAAGGAGCTTCTCTGACCCTATGCTGGAGTGCAGATTTTGTGATTTCATGACTGTAGATGAAGTACCTTCTTTTATTTAACCACATACAGGAGTGTCCCAGGCCTCTGCACACGTTATGCAGTTCACATGCCAATCAGCAGGGAAGAGCTCTGTTTTTATTAACGCAGAGCAACTGAGCAGTTTCTCAGGATCAGGTGTGAGGAGCATCTCTGCTGAGAGCCACTTCAGTGAGCACTGTTTCGTGATAGGAAGAGAAATAGAGGTCCAGATCTTTTCATGTCAGAATAAAAGCAAACAATTTCTTTGCCCAAATTGTGTCCATTGCTCTATTGCATTGAAAGAAGGAAAACTTTAGAAAGAAATGCCTCGCAAAGAGGTGCTTGTCATGACTTGGAAATTTGAAACATCGATTAAAAGCTCAGACAAAGAAAAACAATTTGATGGACATATGAAAGATTAAAGGATTGATTTGAATATTCTCAATGTTGACATAAATTCTAAATAACTTTGCACTCTAATCTTGTACTTCCATTGGGAAGTTTCTAGAAGTAAGATTTCTGATTCACTGTTTTTTAGACTTATTTCCTCAGTTTCATTTGCACATGGAACATTTTAGCTCTGGGAGTGGCTGCACCCAGTCACAAGTGTTGCTGAGGGCTGTGAGAAATATCTGAGTGAGCTTTCAAGTGATTTGCTCAGAGATTTGCTAGACAACAGTGGGGTGATACAGAGCTCAGCAGGAGCTATAATGTCTGGAGTTAATAGCCTCCAGTGAATTCCAGCCTGCCATGACCACATTGGTACATCCCTCAAACTCCCTACGTAAAAGCCAGCTCCAGCACATTTATACAATCCATTGTGACTGCTGGGGCTGTATATTCTCTGTAGACCAGCTCAGGTTAGCTGGGTAAATCAGGAGCATGTCAATTGTTTAACAGGTTTTTCTTTTCTGAACTCCTGGTTTGAGAAACGAAATGAAACAGCGCCCGAAAATTGTTCTTGTTCAGTGTCTATTAGATAACCTGTGTGGATATATCCCACAGTTACCCAGAGCTGACAGTAATGTATGTTTCTGTTATCAGCCTCAGCAGAAAGAGTCAGGGAAGAATGAACACATCATATGGACTATCCTGTAATGCCAAATGCAGAACTGAAGAGGCTTTGTAGAATGAGACTTGCCTTCCTCTGCCAGAACTGGGTCTGTGGACAAAAGCATTCCCTGAATGTGAAGTATGCCAATCCAACAATTTTCACAAGAGCTTTAAGGCACAAAAAAGTGCATCTTAGCAGGGATTCTCCTTCCTTGAAATATTGATAGGATTTTACCAGCATGACTCCAGTTACATTCAGCAATAGTCCCACAGCTGAAAACTCACATACTACTACAGGAATTGACTATTCACTGTTTGAGCTCAAGCTGTGTCAACGCACAGATATATAGAGAGATGGCTTTAGCAGTACTTACTCCAGAGTAATTTTCTTTCTGTGACACTTCCTGTGATCACTTGTACCTGACAATCACTGGAGTATTTGTCTTGGGAGGCCTCAGTGGTATTTTGCTGAAGAAGAGCTTTCAATTCTGCAATATCACATGCCTTTTTTACATCCAGGTCATCTCATAGGGCCACATTCTTGCTAAGATACTTTCTCAAGCAAGTGAAGGGAAGCAGCTTAAATCTCAATGTAAGAGTAGAGTTCTCTTTTTGTTTGTTCATATATATTTGCATGCGCACTTCTGGAAATAGGCAGCTGGAACTAGGGAAAAATTGTACTTTCTGCTGTCATGCTTTCCTGCTGATTCCATCCAGCATTGCCTCTATAGCTCACCTGCTATGGGTAGGGCATTTTTTTTCTCCCCCAGTCTGAAAGATACCATTTTTATAAATGGTATTGCTCACACGAATTTCTCAGACACTTGGACTGAGTGATATCAATGGGAATGAGAGTCCTAAAAGATTTTAGACACCTAAAGATCTCTCCAGGTTTTTCTCTGATTCTGTAAGTGCTTTTGTGACTCAGCCTCAGTCTGTTGGTCATAAATATATATTGATTACACAAAATACAATTCTGATTCTTGAATGCAACAGTAAGCACCCAAAATCATTGCCATATTCCTACCAGAGCAAATGGCATTCTCAGCAAGCTAAGTTATTATATATGACAGATGAACTTTCAGAGGATGTTGGTTTTAGCTTGATGAAGCAGAACAATAATTTTTTCTTTATTTGAGTTTACCAGCAAATTGAATCAGTGCAAAATAGCATACAATTACTGCTTTTCTTGAGACCTCTGGTCTTATGGATTTTTGTGTTTGGTTTGACTGGTTACTTTTTTTGTTTGTTGTTGTTGTTTTGTTTGGGTTTTGTTTGTTTTTTATTTGTTTGGGTTTTGATTTTTTGGTGGTTTTTTTTTGTTTTTCCAGGGTTTTTATTTAATTTAGAGGTTTGTTTTTTTTTGTTTTGTTTATTTAGTAGGTATTATTATCATGAATTAAAAATAAGTGTCATAAATTTAATAATCCACATTGGATTGTGTTGAACGCTTCTATGGAAGAAGGATGGAATAAGGAATTCTGTGTTTACAGGGCATGGTTATATTTTGGCAGTCAGGGTGATGAACTTGACAGAAAACCCATAGAAAGACAACCTCATAGAAGAAAGGCATCACTACCCAGCACAAAAATGTCACCTTGATTTGTCAGCCTTAGGGGAACTATGTTGTCCTGGTGCCGTTAATTTTGCCTCCTGTGACTGAGCTGTTAAAACTCTAATGAGAGGATGATGTTTAAATAGAGGAAAAGATTGGTTTTGCCCAAAGGCAAAATGATAGGGAAAATCTTACCTAGGTGCTTGCAAAAAAAGCTACCTGTGGTCTGCCTCCTGATTTCTTACCATAACCTCAAGCAAACTCATTAAATTGTGCGAATTTTCTCATCATGGTTGAGACTACACATTATATGGGCCCTTGGAAACAAGTGTGCAGCTGCACTTTTCCTGGGGTGGCTGCAGTATCCGTATGTCTCAGAGGAAACTTTTCAGTGCATCAAAGCCACCTTTGTCCCCCTGGCTCAACACCCATGGTCACTGGCCAGAGGACTGGCTGAGCTGCCTCAGATAGCTCTTCTCCAGCCATTCTCCTGTGTGCTACACTCCAAGCAGGGAAGGAGCTGGGATGGTGAACAGCTTGTCCCTGTCTAACAACCCTGGCCAGCTGAGGTGTCCCAGCAGCAGTTTATCCTTGTCTGACTTGCAGGGCTGTGCCTGTAGGGCTGTGGAGAGGTGTCTTGGCAACTCTTGAAGTGGTAACTCAGGCGCCTGTAGTACTGCAGCTGCAGAAGCAGAGGCCTCCAGAGGAGTCAGCTCAGTTTCAGGTCTCATGAGGACTCTGATGGATGTTGGAGGCTGTTCAGTTTGGTTGGGGGTATGTGGTTCCTAAAACCCCAGCTGTCTCCAGAACTCACATTTAAAAACTATCTCAAACAAGTTCCTCTATCCTCCCCTACTGCCCTAGGATGTGTGTTACTGGTGCTCAGGTCAGCATGTGGATCTTTGTCCTGCCACCATACACATTTTGATCACCTCCCTTGTTTGAGCTCTGCCATGCAATCCTTGTCCTACAGACAATGGGATTCTTCATCCCTGGTGGGATCACTGCCTCCCCACTTAGCCCCTTGGTTCTGTTCCTGGATTCCTGTTCTATCTCCACACTCAGGTGGGATTGATTTTAGTATTTTCAAATAGTCTTGAGTCTGCTCTCCATGGTAAGGGGAGAAGGGAGGTTTGGCTCAGCTTTCTCCTCTGTATAGACAAAATAAATAATTTGAGATAGTGAGAAAAAAACTCTGCGTTGTCACAGACTTGAATTGAGAAGGCAGACGAGAAAATATTACATATAGAAAAAGACACAAGATTCTTCACAAATCTGTAAATATCTTGCCAATATTTTCACTGACATTCCATAAGGTGGTTCTGCCTTGTTATCTTTTATTTTTGCTTCCACATGTCTCTGCTTTGCTCACAGTTCTCTATGTGTAATGTATTTTAGTTTGCCTTACAAAATCCCTTAATAAATACACTTATCAAAGAAAATTGGCAAGTGCACAGGTATCATTTTAAATCTCTTGTGGGATTATAATATTCCCTTTCCACTAAGGACAATTTAACTGTATGGTTGGAATTATTGTGAAGAGAAAAGTCTGCCAGGTGTGACCTGAAAACTCTACACCAAAAAAGACAAGAGTTGGGATGAACTTGAGGATGTAGATATGATTAGCTGCAGTTAGGATCATCTCCAGCGAAAGAGTGCGAGTAAATCTTCTCAAGAATGTACCAAATGGAGCAAGAGTTGTGAACGCGGGCTATCAATACTGAAGAATATTTAGCAGAGGCTGGAGTCGGGAGCTGGATAGGGCTCAAATGTATTCCTCTCAGCACTCATCACTCCATATGGGGACTGTTCCACACACTGGGATGGATTCACCTCCTCTGGCAGCTGATAAGGAAAAGAGTCATTCTCTAGCCAGATGGCAATAAGATCACAGACACCTTGGGTTGGGTACAGGAGCTGTGAGGCAACATGCCACAGCACATTTAGGGAAATATTCTGTGTTTTCTGGTTTCTTGTGGGTAAGGTGAGAAGATGAGTGCCAAGGACTTTCTGTAAGTGTTAAGTGCACCAAAGTCACAGGAGGTGTGTGGGACATTCTAATGTCAGGGTTTCTCAAGAGGGCAGTGTATCAGAGAGCCCTGCTGACTGGCAGCAGCAGCAGCAGCCCCTCTGGGGAAGCAGAGGAGAGGGAGCTGCAGGGAACAGAAGCAATATCTGAGCTGTTTATCAGAACACCAGACATGTACTTTCTGGTTGATTTGAGCATTAGCTGCCTGGTTTGGGCTTGGTTTGGTGTTTTTTTTTGCCTGAGTCCTTTTGTGAAACATTTTCCTTATGACTCAAAGAACACTTTGATTATCTTGAATGTGCCTGAAAGGCGCCTGGACTGTTACCTTGTTGCATTGGAGGTGACAAAAGGAAAACTAGGGGGAGAAAAGGATTTAGTTATAAAGTATACTTTGATTAATTTTTTTTGTAGGTAACGTCAACTCTTTTTAGATTTAAGGCAGTAAAGTCAAATTAATTGTTTCCTTTGTGTCTGAAGATTTTAAGATTGTGTCCTGAAACCTTGGCTATACTTCATGGAAGTTTGCTGCTTTCATTTTAATTGAACTATTAGATTAGAAAAATCTTATAGGACAAAGTGTGTTTTAGTTTACCATTACCCCTTGTCCTACAACAGAATGCCCCCACTAAAAACTTGTTCCATCTTTCTTACAGGGCTGCTTTAAGTATTGAAAGGTCACAATAGGGTGTCCCTGGAACTTCTCTTCTCCAGGCTGAACAAATTTTACACACCTTTCCAGTTCCCAGAGCAGGGTGTTGTGGGTGACTGTGTCAAAGGCCTTGCAGAAATCCAGATAATAACATCAGTAGCCTTCCCTTGATTGCTGATATAGTCACTTCTACCACAGAAGGCCACTGGGTTGGTCAGGCAAGACGTGTCCTTGTTGAAGCTGTGCTGGCTGTCCCAAATCACCTCCCAGTCCTCCACGTGCCTTAGCACAGCTCCTAGGAGTATCTGTTCTGTGATCTTCACAAGCACAGAGGTCAGGCTAACAGGTCAGTAGTTCCCAGGGTCCCCTTTTCTCCCATTTTAAAAATGGATGCAATGGATGCAATGCTTCCCTTTTGCCAGTCACCAAGAGCTTCACTTTATTGCCACGGCTTTTCAAACATCATGGAGAGTAATTTGACAACTACATCAGTAAATTCCCTCAAGACTGGGATGCACCTAATCAGATCCATAGACATTTATATTCAGGTTCCTCAGGTAAGGAAAGAAACCTGGTCTGTTTATCTACTGAGTTTACTGAGTTCTTATAGTTCTTACAGTGTTCCACTTCTACCAGCAGAAGGCAAGTTAAAGACTTAATTATAATTAAGTATGGAAATGGAGGGAGGTATTTGGTTTATTGTAAAATACAATGCTCTGGCATGTACCTACTCCTGCACATCTGGACTGCAGTCTGTGATGTGGCAGCATATTTCCTAACATATATGAGCCATGTTTTCCTGACACAGTGAAGCATATGTACTATGTTCTGCTGGCGTTCAGGAGCTGGAACTGTGATGCTCACATATGATGGCCTTTGCAAGACAACAGCTGTGAGTCTCCCTCTCCACAGTTTTACCATCAAGAATGGTCTTTAGGAATCCCATGCCATTGAGACCTGTAAAAAAGCCCAAATCAATAAAAAACTTAGTGATGAAGAACTAGGCTACAGAGCACTTAGGCAAACTGGACACAGACAAGTCTGTAAGACCACACCGGAAACACCCACAAGTGCTTAGCATAGCTGTGGAAGCTGGGTTGTTGCATTCTTAATTATCTTTAAAAGGTCATGGCAATTGGTGAAGGTTCCTAATCATATGGGGGAAAAAAATGTCACTCCTATCTCTAAGAAAGACAAAGCAGGAGAATACAGGAGTTACAGGCTGGCCAGCCTTACCTCGAAGCCTGGAGCAAATCGTCTTGAAGCCATTTCTAGACATGAAGGACAGGAAGATGATTGGTTGTAGTCAACATGGATTTCTGAATGGGAAATCATTCCTTGGAATGCTAATAGCCTCCTATGACAACTTGAAAGGCTTAATGAATCAGGGCAGAGCAGTGTATATCTCAACTTTAGCAAGGCTTTTGTTAGTGTCTCTCACAACATGGAACAGACTATTGTAACAGACCAGCCAAATGGGCATGGAAAACTGACTGAATTGCAATGCTCAAAGGGCTGTGATCAGCAGCACAAAGTCCAGCGGGTGGCCAGTCACTACTGTTGTACTACTGGCACAGGTACTGGGTCAGTACTCATTAACATCTTCACTAATTACCTGGATAATGGAACATGGTGCACCCTCAACTAATTTGCAGGAGAAGAAAGACTGGGAGGAGTGGCTGATGCCCTAGAGAGTTTCCTGATATTCAGAGAGACAAGGAAAAGCTGCAGAAATTGGCCAACAGGACCTCACTGTGTTCAGGAAAGGGAATGCAGTCCTGCAGCTTGGAAGGAGCAATCTGGGACATGCCCAGCTGGAATGCAGATTTGCAGAAAAGGCCCTGGGGCTCCTGGTGGACACCGAGGTGAACATGAGGCAGCAATGTGCCCCTGCAGCAAAGGCAGCCAATGGACTCTTGGGCTGCATGAGGCAGAGCATGACCAGCAGGTTTAGGGAAGGGATCCTTTGCTATGCTCAGAACTGGTGAGACACACCTGGAGTGCTGAGCCCAGCTCTGGGCTCTCCAGTATAAGAGAGACATGGATTTATTGCTATGGGCTGCAATTATTGGAAAATGTTACGAAGGTCATTAAGAGACTGGAGGATCTGTCATACAAGGAGAGGCTGTGATTGCTGAGGCCACTCAGCCTGGGGAAAAATGGTTCTGGGGAATCTCAGCTATGAATAACTGATGAGGGGTAAGTAAAGAAAAGGTAGCCAGATTCTTCTCAGTGGTGCCTAGCTACAGGAAGAGAGGCAAAGGACACAAGCTGAAACCCATGAAATTCCACTTAAGCATAAGAGAAGCATTTTGCTGTGAGGGTGACTGCACACTGGCATAGGTTGCCTAGAAAATATGTGGAGTGTCCATCTCTGGATATATTCAGAGTCGGATGTGGCACAGTCCTTCTGTAGCCGATCCTGCTCTGGGGCAAGATGGACTGTGGGGACTGGGTGATCTCCAGAGGTTCCTTCCAGCTTCAGTGATACAGCGACTCAGTATGTCTGGATGTAGAGAAACACATTGTTCAAGGTGCCTAACTAGTAGAAAAATCACCAATTCAAAGGAACAAAAATGATAATATGGAGGGAAAATAGCAGACTATTTGGCTTGGTTTTGGCTTGGTATTGGAAATGAAAACACATTTGCAAAATAAAAAGGAAGTGTTTTAAAAACAATTCTTGTAAAAAAAAACTGAGTTGAACAACACACCTCATTGGAATTTAACAGCCTCAAAACATGTTACTGTTGTGGTTTTTATTCCCCAAACCAACAAGATTGTTTCCTTTAAGGTAGGTGGTCTAGCACTCAGGAAGTTGACAATGGACTCATTAGTTTATTCCATTTTACAAAAATAGAGTAATAATGTTTCCATCTTTTGTAAATACATTTCATTATAAATTGAATTATAAACCAAATGGGGATATTTATATTCTCTGCACTGATGTTTTTTCATTTATAAGGAACATGATGTGATTAAAAATAGTAATGGCAAAAGAAAGAAGAAAGTACTTGGTACTCAATGCTTGTACCAACTTCTGTGTCACTGAAATTCAGGCCTTTAGCATGAATCCTTTTTCATTCTGTTGAGAACCCCGGCTTATTTTGTCAGACCTAAAAATCAAGAAGGCTAATAGGCAACTAATTAAGTATTAAATCTCCATTCATTCTGCCACACGTCAGTGACTGCTGAATAACAGCAAAGGTGGTGGGAGGGAAGAGAATACAAATATCTGTTTAATGAAAGCTATCTGTTCAAGCCAGAACAGATATTTCTAAAATATTTGGCTATGGCAAGCCAGACACTTCCAGATCAGGTGCAGGAAGAGCTACTTGTGGACTGCAGTCAATGTGAAATGTTTCCCTTGCTGGGAATTTCAGTGGCAAACGTTTGCCTATGGAGTGGAGCAAATGTGCAGAGAGAAAATTTTAAGCTCTGGATGAAGGGAGAAGGAAGAGAGGAGTGGTTGCAGTGCTAAAGTACATTCTGCACTGGTACTGTGGGTAAGAAAAAAACCCTCACTCAACTCTCCTGTCAATCTCTAAATGCAAGGATGTATGTTTATATAACAACTTCCAAGGAAACTAGGTTAAATAAATTAGTATTGGTAATGCTTTTCTTTTGATCAAAATTTACATGAGCTGTTTGGGAAAACTCACTTTCTGCTTGTTTTCAGCCACATCTGTACCAGATTGTACGGAGGCTGAGGGATCTGTACTTTTGTTTCAATGTGTATTGCAACATTTTTATTGCATTCCACAGGTCCTCCAGTAAACGTTACTTGCAATATTTTTATCAACAGTTTTGGATCAGTCACAGAAACCACAATGGTAAGTGCTATGATGCCATTGGCAAGAGAACAACAATACTTAATATATGTCATGAACAAAACCTGTCAATTTTTCTATTTATTGTTCAACTTGCAGGTCCTCCTGTAAATGTTACCTGCAACATATTTATCAACAGCTTTGGTTCAATAGCAGAAACTACAATGGTGAGTGGGACTGATCATTGAAGCCATCTTGTGAAGGAGTGGGATGTGATGTAGAATAGAGATGCTCAGGATGTGGGGGCATTTACTAAGTTATGAAGCTACTAAAAACCTACTAAAAACCTGAGTAAAAATAGCGTTAAATAAAATAACATAAAATAAATATAAAATAACTATATATATTAAAAATTAAACTCTCCTATCAAGTCTAAACACATCTACATAGGGACTGCATCACAGTGTGTAGTGCCTGTGATGGCAGCAAACACAGGTGTGTGCAAACCTGCTTTCTCAGGTTTCATTAGCTCTGAAGAGGCAGAGGAAGGGCTGGAGCTCAGCTGTGTGTTTCCCTGCCAAGTGCACCATATTTGATTGTGCTTTACACCACATGCTGAATCACCTGCTGCTGCAGAAAATGGTCTTGTTTAACTGAGACAGATCTCTGTGAATTGCAGCCACATCAGTCACAGAAGGAAGTGTAAAACTTGAGTCAAGTGACTAGAACACGTGGGTATAAGACTTAGGTATTTTGAGGTTCAATTAGTACTAGGAAATGATGGGATTCCACCTGTCTGAAATTTGCATTTTCACTAATGCAAAGAACAAAGTAAAAAAAATCAGATTTTCATTTAAAAAATTGGAAAATATAAAATGAACAAAATCAAGCTAAGAAAAAATGAAAATTAAATTTTTCATCCAAATTTTTAAAAAAATCTTTCAGTCTAGAAGTCTCAGTCTATTATTTTTCAATAGTTGCTAAGAAAAAAAAAAGCCAAAACTTTTCTGATACCATTTAAAAAGATACTGAGTTTTTAAAATCTTTTTCAAAAGTGAATATAAAAGATTTGGTTTTTATTCAAGCCAATGTACTCCTGACTATGTGGGTTATCCACAGAGATATTTTTGACAAATTTATCATAATAATGCCAAAAACCCATAATAATTATTAGGTGCTCATATCTATGGTGCTTTTGAAGAAATTGCAGTTTAGTTTCACAGCTCTGTTTTCCAGAGATTCCTACACAGCATCCAGGTTTTTCTGGAATTGCTGAAGCCAGAGGCAATAAAGGTGCTTGGCTTCTTGCAGGACCGAGAACTTGGTAATTAATAATGAACTTGCTACCCACCTGAAGTAAATCGAAAGAGCAGCTTTTTTGTAAGATGGAATAGATACTGCCTTGCAGGCCTTGTATTATGAAGGAAGAGAAGGTCTTTAGCCTGACTTATGTATTTTGTTTAATATTAATTTAGATTCAATTGTAACTCATGCCATCATTTTAGTAAGGGGTGATTAAAGAATATAGGAACACAAATCTTCTGCCCCTAAACAATTTTATTTTAAAAACCCACCCTGTTATTTAATGTTGTCTAGAGACAAACGCAAGTTATTGCTAGGCTGGGTTGCTTTCTTTAACAGTGTGGGAAAGACTGCTATAAATGACAAGCTGTATCATACAGAGATATGAAACAGATAAGTTAGTGCTTTAGACTATGTATCTCTAATATTTTAAAAACACTTTAAAAGAAAACTAAAATAAATTTTAAAATTACAGGGAAATAAACATATCAGGATGTAACATAATTATCAACAGACTTAATTTCCATTATTTTTGGAAAACATTAATTGTTTTCCTGTGTTTTAAGGATTCTGAGAAGATAGCTGTGAGTGTAGCATTTTTACCCAGTCATGTCTGTTGATCCTAGTGACTAGAGACATCAGCATAGCATTCAGTAGCAAAAACCCTGCACGTCACTAGCTTTACAAGATGGCATTCAATGAAAATATTTGCACGACCCAATGCTGATTGCATTAATTAGACTCCTTCATTGCTTTGATTAAATCCCCTCATTGCATTTTACCTTCTATCAAATATGTTAATGTGTACCTTTCCAATGTTCATTAACACATTTTGCTGAAAACAGCCAAACATTCAAGTAGATGAAAACAAAGACTATTGGCTTTCTTATTTTGCTTTGTTCATTATATCTGCTGAAAGTGTGGAAAGATTCTCTAAGATGCTGTTCACTTATTTGATATTGATTTTCTTAATGTTGTCACTTCTTTAATGACTATTGTGACTTGTTTTAGGAGTCTGCTCTGAGAGTCAGACATCAATTGCTGTTCCAACTACTTTGCCTTTCTGAAACAGATATAATTGTGTAGTAAAATTGTTGGCATCCCTTGTGATAAATAACAAATTTGTTTGACTCCTAGGAATCATTTTTCCATATAAAATGCTCTTGATGGTTTTGACATAAAACTAAATGATTCATTTAAAAGCCTGGATTGCAAATTCAATAGAGACACTCCTGCCTCAGAGGAGAGGAATGCTTAGTGAAACCATGCGCATACACTGAAGGGACATTATCAGAATATAACTTGGACCATCTACAGCAGTTCTTGGGGAATTTGGAAGATGAAAACTTGCTCAGAGAAGCTTTCAGGAGAAGAAATTAACATGGCAAATGGGATTACAGTCCCAGACCTACTAATTTTAGTAATGTTATCAGGAGTAGTTTCTGTCATCTGATTAAGACACACAGTACAGGATAAAATTCCTCCCTCTGTGAAAGGCAACTCCAATGTCCAGCACACTCTTCTAAAAATGAAAACCTTACATTAAGAAATAAACCTGGGATTTTATGCTGATTTGGATGGATGAATTCCATAGACTTTTCACAAGTTTTGTTCCCAAAGATCTAGAGAAACAAAATGCAGATGTAACTGTCTTTCTGCTCTATAATGCACATATGGGACATTATCCCAATAGATTATTTTTCCTGCAAAAGAAATGTTTTTCTTCCTTATTGAATTATATATATTATACCAAAATGAAAAGGATAAAAAAAGACCAGAGTCAAGATTATATAGTTGACATTTTTCTTTGATTTGTCTTTAATTTAAGCCCTAACTTGCAAAGAAAGAGGAAAAGTTTTTTCTGAATAACTTCACTGAATAAAGCAGTTGTGAGAGTAAACTCTGTATCTATTTTTGGAAGTATTTACACATGCAGTATTCAGCAGAAAATTCACTGTACAGCACGACTGCAGCTGAGTATCACAGATGAGTAATCTACATCAGCCTGGGCAGCATCCCAAAGAATTCTGATGTTCAGTGTTCCTAATGACCAGGATTTTTTAGCTATCAGCTGTAGGAGAAGTTGAGTGGTTTGTACATTGACAAGCTAATTGTTAATTACAGAAATGACTAACTGTGAGGATATTCTTATTGTTGCTGTGCCCTATAATCAATGACACTGTGCAGCAGGTTCTCTGTTAGGGTAAATGATCCAAACTCCAGTTGTGTTTTGAGTACTTATGTCAGCAGAAAAAAATTGTCATTTCTTAATTTTAAAGGCATTGCTGTGGCTGGCTGTATCATACTATCTCCAATTTAGAGGGGGAAAAAACCCATAATTACAAATAAGCTTATTAGATCCTGATTAATTCACATGTATACTTTTAACTAAATAAAAGGCTCCCACTGACGCCTTTGGGGCCACACTGCATGCTTATACCCATAGTAGCCAAGTGCTTTTTCTGTTGCATGGCCTTGGAATAGGTCATCAAACCACTGCTTTTCAGTTAGCATTTACCTTTAGGATTTAGAGAGAGAGAGTATTTTTGGCAAACCGTGCCTATTCATGGAAGGCCAGCTAAGTCTGCTGTTTGTTTCAGACTCCCAGCTCAATTCCTGGGCAATCACTCCTGCTGGAGGGGAAACTGGGAGGAAGCTCAGGCCTAAGACAAGTGCTGGTTCAGCAAGTAGCGCTGAGCAGGGCAGGGGGCTCCCCTGCATTCCTCCTGCCACAGCAGTGCCTGAGGCCAAAGGAATCCAGGGCTTTGCTCCGTGAATCTGGATTTAGATTTGCTGAAAAATTATATCTACGTTCCTATAAACAGACTAAGTATATCTGTGGATCAAGTCCCTAAATCTTCAGATAGAGCTACTAAATCTAATCAGATTAATATTCTTCCAGTATGTTTGTATTGCTGCGAGCTTATGGCTTGAGAACAGAGGAAAACTGTTTATCTGACTTGCCTTGAGCTATTGCTGACACTGGTAGTGCATCTGAGATTGAATCTTCAGGTCCACACTCCTTGTTCAGAGTGGTGGTGCTGTCAGAAAGAATTTGCGGAGTAAGTGTACTTGTGGTTGTGTAGGAGTGCTTTACTACAGCCACCCACTTCTACCCTCAGGACCTCACCAAATACACACTGTAGTGTGCCTCAGCTCCATGTTGTTCTGCTATTCTCAAGAGAATTTTCCTTCAAAACATAGTTACAGTGGTAGCTCAGGAAAAGTAAATTCAAAATTCTGCATATGATTAGGTCTGACTGTGTAAACACACATCCCTCTCTGCTGCTTATACAGCAAGCATAGAAGGAAAAAATAATGCTGTTTTTGGGATGTGCATGTTATATTTACATTTTTATCTCTTATTAAAATATCTACACATATATATGCAAAACCTCTCAGATGTAAACAAAGGATTCAGTTCTGTTTTGCTTCTAACAACAAAGCTTGCAGAGGGAAAGCATTTCTAAATGTATTAGTGTGATGACTGATAAATTTATGAAGGGACATATTGAAAAATATAATGTAATCTTATTATCAGTATTTATGATTTTGGTATAATATATATTATCCTATGCAATCTCCTCTATGAATAAAGATTTTCCAGACTGTTTGTTATTATCTTAATTACCAAGCACTGAAGTTCATGACAGCAATTTTTTAGATATCTCTATATAATTTACTGATCTGACTCATTTATAATTTCTACGTCATGGGGAAAAAAAAATCCCTCTGTTTTCCAAAGACTTCATTATATATCATATCACAGTGAGGAATTAAAGGCAGTCTCACAACTAGTTGCAGCAATTTTATTCTATCAGCAGCTGCTCCTGCCTTCTTTTCTGCAGAATTCGAATCAGTGCATTCCTGGATTTATAGCTAAAGCTGTCCCATATAAATTCTGAGACTCATATATACCTAAAGATAAATATAAGCTTAAAGACACATTATAAACATAAGAAACTCTCAGTTTCTACGACCAAGAAATAAGGGATAGTATGATTATGGATGGTGTTTCCTCACAAGATGTGATGACATTTTATAAGCTCAGAACTGCACGTAGCTATTTGATATTTAAATGTCTGAAACAAGATCATAAAAAGTACAATGACTTGTGAAAAACAGATACAGGCTTTTGTAAGTATCTTTAATAAATGCTATTCTTGAGAATTGAGACCTCTCACAGGTCTGTTGTGCTCCGATTAGTCAACATTCCTGTTTGGAATCACATCTAACCAAAAGCAAAATAAAAATGAAAAACGAAACAAAAAAAGAAAAGTTATCCACCTACTGAGATTGCAAAGCATCTTCCCTTTGGGTTCAAAATCTGCATCAGTTTGGATGTCAGAAATATTCTGTCAGGGCAGCAGCACACCTCACAACCACCCCATGGAGCAAAGGGGGTGAAAACTGAACAGAGGGGCTTGTTCAGAGTCTGCATATTGGGCAAGTTGCTTTCTGCAGCTCTGATCACAGGGAGAATATTTATCTACATTTCAAGGGTGATAACTTCTTTTCTATGCAGTTCAGGTACCTGACTAAACCCCAGCCAGCTCATACATTTTCCAAGTCAAAAGCACAGTGTTGCCATTTTAATATGCAGCTGAAAATCCTAAATGTTAATGCTTTGTAGTATCAGCAGAATTTGATAAAGCATTCCTTCAGATAATATAATCAATACAAATATTATTAAATATTTTTATTTTAGAGGAAGAGTAGATGGTATTTCTAAGACAGTGCCCACAAATTAAAAATTACAATTTCAGAGAGATGAAGATCTTATTTGCTGACTTTGGAAACCTGGGATTAGGAGAGTAAACATTTGTTTCTTTCTACTCCCTTCAGAGAGTTTAGGAAATGAAATCTCTTTTTCCACTCCCCTTTAATAACCAGTTCTTGACACAATGTAATGTTGGTTCTAAATGAACAGCTTAGTAATTGCTGCCTTTCCCAGTTGTGACTAGCAGACCACCAAGCAGAAGAATACAATCAGGCCAATTTTAATTGCATGCAGACAGGGAGGAGTAAATGAAGGAACATACACAACATCATACAGTAAATAGGAAAAGGAAACTAGTAGTAAATAAGAAGTGGTGATTTAATTTCTTCTATACAATTTTGGCTTCACAGGAATTAAAAACTATTCATGAGTACATTACACATAAATGACTTACATATTAGAATAAATTTATTGAAATTGGTAATTTTGAAGCCTCTTTGATGACATTGTATATATTTAACTGCAATGCTTTTTGAATTTACAATTATCTCTTAGGTAATCCACAACATTTGAAATAGGGTTACATTTAATTGTGCAGATTGCAGTTAATATTTTTCTCATTGCTGAAGGAATTTTGATTTGGAAAATGTCTCAGTTGTGTTTGTTTGGTTCAATGCAGCACTTTGACAACTTTATTTTCAAATGACAACTCTGATGTTCAAAGGATAACAAATGTTTGCTGTAATGCTGGTACTGCAGTGTATCTAAGAACATAAAGCAAGCTAAAGTGGCCTTCCAGTTCTGATGGCTTAGTAACCTCTTTACATGACATTTCTGTAGGACTACAGAGTGAACATTTTTTTGAGGCAGCAGTGGAATGACTCACGTCTGGCTTACAGCGAATATCCTGATGATTCCCTGGATTTGGATCCCTCTATGTTGGATTCTATTTGGAAGCCAGATTTATTCTTTGCCAATGAGAAGGGAGCAAATTTCCATGATGTCACAACAGACAACAAGTTGCTGAGGATTTCTAAAACTGGAAAGGTGTTGTACAGTATCAGGTAAACCAGTTAATTTTATTTTTTTTTCCTCTTCATCCCTTTCTTTCCCTCTCTGTTTTTCTGGATACAATGTAGATGTTTCATTTTTTTTGTTGCCCCATGTGTACAACTAAAATGAGATTTACTAATACCAGAGTGGAAGGAAAATTTGCTTATGTTTCTTTGCTAACATTTTACTTCTTGCAAAATAGTCTCTAAGTAGCACAGTGGTACTTCGTGGTCTTGTTGAAAACTTGAGGCTGTTTAGAACTTTAATGGTATGCTTCAGTAAGTCCCATTAGCATTAGCTCAAGTCACTCCTCTTGCAAAGAGGAAATCATCTCTTCAGTAGTCTGTGGGTTGCAATTTAAAAGTAAAGGGGAATATTAATGTAAATGACTGCTCAACATTTTAAGTAAAAACATGCTTGAAATGCAATAAATTTGACATGCAAGTCGCTGGTTAGTTGGATGTATCTAGTCACATAAAAAACCAAACACCTGGAACTATGAAAAGCATTTGTTTTTAGTACTAAGAGCACTGAAGTGTGTGTCATGTGACTAGCTTTAGCTGAATTAATAAACACTGACAAAATATGACTTGATATGACCTGATGAAAGAAGACATAAGCAGAAAAACAAAATTGCATTCCACAGGCATAAATAGCTGCAAACAACCTGCAGTATTCATTTGACATTCAGCTTACTGTGAGACATTAATTGCTTAATAGAGGTAGCCAAAGCTGCAAAATGCTCTATTATTGCTCTTAGGATTGTTTAAAATGAAGCAGTTACTGGAGTTTTTCTTCCTGGCGATGCTTCTTGATTTTTTCCTTTCTTGCATTATGGAAAGTAAATATGATAGTATTTGTTTAACAGATTGTTTAGTGAATTTGCTCATCTGTAAAGCAGATTAGTTTAGAAGGCAGCAGCTATTTCTATTGTGGTTTTGGCTGTGTTTTCATTAGGGAATTACTATTGATCCAGGCTTGAGATAGCTGTGCTCTTTAGGATGTTAAATAAATAAATATTAGCATGGAACTTCATCCACTTACATAATTCTTGTGGAAATTCCTTGATAAGAGCCCAGTAATATTTGGACAGATGAAACAGGGTTACTGAGCAGGGTTTCAAATTGCTCTATCTGAAGGGTTTGAGAAAAATAATAGGATACAAGGATGGTACCAGCACTAGCAGAGTGATAAATATGCTGTCACTTACAAATATTTCCTGTTTCACCCTGAGAAGGAAATTAATGCATCTGTTTGTTTGAATGACATCAGACACTATCTTATTGGAGGAAACAGTGCAGTTGGGCGCTGCTCTGCATGCAGATGGACAGTTTCCTGACATTTGCTCATGCAACAAAAGTGGTATTTTGAGCTGCCATATCACATTTGTAAAATTCCTACACCTAAATGCAAATTAATTTCAAGCAGAGTAAGCAGAATTCCAAGAGAGCGCTGAGCAAAGCTCATCATTTCTCACTTGTATCACACAACAGTAACAGAGCAACCCAGCACATCCAACGTGGCATAGAGTTTTTAACACTTTCTGGAGTATGCAAACTTGAAATCAGGAGCAGTTAGAAATACTTGTCTTTACTCTCTAAATACTGGGCTAGAGACTTCTATTCCATGTCAGCTGCTTGTAGTTGTGCTATGCAGAAACAAACAAGAATATTTTAGTGATTGGTTTCAGTACATTGGGAATGTTCGCTACTGCACCAATAGCACTTTGCCTGTCATTGTGATATTTAGCATTTAGAGTGGTTTAAATGTTTACAGCACTTCACAAATGCCTCTGGGATGTAGCAGGTAGGCTGTTTTGTCATATTTTCAAATTTAACAAAATCAAGATCTAATTAATCTTGCATAAATACAAACTGTTCTTTGCATAAAGCGAGTTTAGAAGTGCTCCAGGTAATTAATGGGCAAGAAGCAAGGTGTGTGTATTATATGGCAGTGATATCCCTCTTCCCTATGTACTGCACCAAAACCATGAAATACACCATGCAGGAGGCTGAACTGCCTTGCACTGTTAAATGCTCTCAGAGGCCAAACCTGCCCTTTCTGAATAGAACTTGTAAAGTCACCTGAAACAAGAGTTCATGGTCCATATTTTACCAAAATGAGACATTTGGTGTAGGATGTGGGTGCTCAGAAAAATAATGAAAAGCTGAGTGAGGGTGTGGGCTGTGTATCCCCTCCTGTGCAGTGCTTGGCTGTGGGAATTGTCTCACCCTGTGGTAAGCATGAGGCTCTTCATCCTCCTCTTGTATAGCTGGTCAAAGAAACAAGCCTAACACAGCACAGAAGAGGCATAATGTAGATTTCCATCAGAGTTTGCCTTTAATAATCATGATGCTCATACTTGCATCATCGATTCCTGCAACTATATTTAATTCCCTGGGAGTTGTTACAGAAAATAAAAAGTTGTTGATGGTTGATGTACCCACCACTGAATCACAACTTTAGGAATCCAACCCCATTTTTATATGTTTGCTGCATGCTCAGATGATTACCTTGATACCTTTTTTGATCTCTTTTGATACCATGCTGTGTACAGCCTCAGGCTCTACAGCTGGGTAACAGCTCTGCACCTTTGGGTGCTGCAGGGAAAATGAGAGCCTTGGTGAGGGATCCCAGAACCACTTAATACTGCAAATAGATGCTATTGCCACTGGAGATGTAGCAACAGCTCTCAGAGGCACATGCATTTTGAGAAGTCTGCATTACAGCAAAGTTATATTCAGCGAAGAACTTTAGTCAAGATCAGTCTCAGTTCCACTCATATACAACAATTGAAAAACTGTTAAACAGCCATAACTTTTATTTTAAAGCACTCTATAGAGAGCAGTCAACAAGAAATGTTTGTAATAGCAGTGTTGAATAAATTAGCTTGTGTTTATATTGTGTGCTGAAAAAGCAGTAAGAGTTCAAATCATAACCTACACTGTTTCACCCCCTAGATACTTGTGACTCATTGCTTCCAATCCTTGACTGATTTCTGCATGGATTGGATTTTGGAGAGGGTTCTGCCCTTGGAAAGTGTTGCAGCACTGTGTGATGGTACCAAGAGGCCTGTTCCAGTCACTCACATTCTGTGTGACACCTGCATTTTGCATTGCACACCCCACTGCACGGACTTTATGTTCCAGGGACAAGGATCATGTCTTCACTGCTCCCTGAGGACACCGCAGGAAAATGCTAAATAAACTCACAGAAGGCTTTATATTCTCTCTGAGCCACCCATTTGTGCTACCTGATTCCTACAAACTCATTTCAGGCTGCCAGCCAGCTCAGAATATTAGCATCTGCCTAAAAGCTTATTTTAGCAAAATTACAGAAAGTGGTTTTATTTAAGGTTTGTGGATTTTTCTCTGCATTAATTGCCTCCTTCTCTTTTTAATATTTTCAGTGCATCTTAGCCATATGAGATTGATTCAGAAGGTGATATAATTCAACTGTAATATTGATCCACAACACTGAATCTAGAATATAGTAGTCAAGAAGGTAAAAATATTGTTAATTTATATATATATTTTTAACTTGCTGCTCCAGAAAACACTCTCAGCTGAGCTTTGCTCTGAATTGTAGTGTCAGTGTATTTAGCCAGAAATAGTCACAAAGCAGATTATTACTTTTTTTTAAAGGAGGTGATTTTAGAATGCGTTGCATGATTCTTTTAACAAGAGACACTTGAAATTCTAGGCGGGAGATCTGTGCAAATTCACAAATTACATTTCTTTCCCTACTTTTGCTATTCCCGTTCAAAGAGCAATTGATTACCTAGGAAGATTTTCCTCAAGTCTTTCACAATACCTGTTTTTCTGTCTTTCTTTTTCTTCCCAGTGCCAGAACTGTTAGTTATATAGACCATTAGTTCCTTGTGGTTTCAACTATCAACCTAGTTTTAATTGCAGATGTTGCTGTGGCTGAGGGCCAAGCACCTGTTTGAAGGCACTTCTGTGCTGGGGGCACTGCAAACAGAGAAGGCTCAAGCTGCTGGATTGCTCTGTTTGTGCAGCTGCCCTGGGAATGGTTACCAGCCCTCCATCCCACAACAAGCAGCTGACAGGGTAGTAGGTACATCCCACCACTGGGAGCTGGTACCTCCCAAATCCCTCACCTGCTTATGCAAGCCAAGAGAAGCCTCTGCAAAGCGGTACAGATATTTGCAACACTGCCTCCCACGGCAGCTGCCTTGCTCAGGAGTTTCCAAAATCAGCTCTTCCTGGTGTGGCCAAGCACTGAGGGACAGAGCACTGAGCCAACTCCCTCCTGCACCCCTGTTGTCATTATAGTGCAAGAGCTCTATTGTCATTACATTGCAAGGGTCCCACATTGCCAGTTTCATACCTCCTTGATGTTTCTTGTAGGCAGCTCCTCTAAGCACTGACTCTTCCTTATCATCGCAGCAGCCAACTGACTCCAGCTCCCCCCAACCAACCTATCCACTCTTTTATAACATTCTTCTGATTGGCTACAGCTGTGGCCTGTTAACATCAGGCCTGCTCCTAATCCTTAATAATTGGTTCAGCTGTAACTCTTTAGGGGGTAAGATTACATTCTATACTAACTTCATTTACCCATACTGTATCCCCCTACACACCCTCATGACCCAATACAGGCCTAGCTGTTAGATCAGGAGTTATGACTGCCATGTCCATCACAAAAAACATCAGGAGTAATCCATGACACTTTTATAACCCAGTTTTTCTGAGAGAAACTTCTGTGTTTTGTGGTCTCCTCTGTACTCGTGTTCTTTGCCTTCTGGGAAAGAAAAGCAGGTTAAGGAAATACATAGGTAGCACTGCTGATCCCTCTGCAACAGACTGCTCGTGGCAAAAAGTCCACTATCCTGCTGAAATACATTGCTTTTAAATAAGACACAGTCTGGGATTTTTTGTATGGCTACTATAGAATACATTGTCATGTTGCAGTAAAGTCAGGTGTAGGTTTTCTGAAACAATTTTGGGGTACAGGCTTTATCAGCTAAACAATATTGAGGTTGCATTTATACCCATTATGTGTAAATCATCCATGTCCCAGCACAGTGGTAGAAAATGTTATGTTCTACAGCCCTGTGTGCATTCTGTGCATTAATTTGATGACTTCAATTTTATTTTACAATCTACTGTTGGGATTTAAGAGGATTTGGACTTGACTAGCAGCATTGTCTTTCCATGTGACAGATTGGCAGAGGTGGGATCACGGAGACGTTTATCATGATTGACATGCCCGTTTCCTTATTAAACTGCCACCTCACACACACATATCTATTACCTCAGGTCCTATCAGAATAACACTGGTATTGACAAGGTGGTGATTTTCCCTTGAAAGTGAATGTCAATAATCACAGGGACATTTTCACTGAGAATTATTTCATTCTTGCACTGGCAAGATGGTATACTGCCCCATTTTAACTGCCCTGACTTTACAAAACCATAAAATTTCTTGGTATACATATGCCAAAGTAAATTTTTGACATTTAAACCAAACCAAAACACTGAAGAATAGTCAATGGAAATGCTAACTGAAACAGAGAACATCTAAAACATTTTGGTGTTTGACAGCTGATATTTACTGTGGGCTGAGGCCTTATAGAGCTACAATCATCAAACTTTGTTATGCTGCACAATGTTACTGGGACATGGACACTTCCCAAATTGTGGCTATATGCTATGTGGACAAATTTGTCTCCCCATAAGCATGACTACAATAATAACAATGGTTTCAGAAGCTGAAAAACTGCAGCCTTTGCAGTGGGACAAGCAGCCATTCTCATTGCAGGTGAAACCAGTGTCTTTGGATTATCAGTAGCTCTCTGGTTTTCACCCTGCCTTTCCCTTCCTTTTTGCCCTTAATCCTACCTCTCCTTCTAGCCCCACTCCAGCCCCTTCCTTTTGGGGCCTTATAAATAAATGAACTCAGATTCTTCTCATCCTTCAGGGTCGTTTCCAAACACTCTCTTTAATGCATCACCCATTCCCTTCTATCTCATTCCCTCCCAGTCTACAAATTCAGTCTAAGGATCTAGCCCCAGGTTTCCAATACCCTAACTTTCCTGTTGTATCTAAAGTACTTGCTTCGCATAACAAATAATAAAATCTACTAAATAAATAATAAAACCTAATGTGGGTACTTTGTTATGCAACTAACATAGCTATTGTGAAAACCCCATTGATTATACTGCTTAAGAAAAGAATAATTTACATTTTAATGACACAAAATTAGTTGCTTTTCACTTCATAAGGCATTTTAAACAAAGCAGGGATATGGGCATTATATCTGAGCATGTACTGCCTCACTTCTTCCTCCAAGGCCAGGCACATCCCCAGATGAGTCAGGAGAGCAAAGGAGGTAAATGCAAACATGAGAGGGAAGCTGCTTAGACCAAAGGACAACCCTGCCAGGAGAGCAAATGGCTCTGAACTGGTCATAATTAAGCACAGAGAGGAAGTTACAAAGTTTACAGCTATATACACCTTGAATTCCTGCAACAACATTCCAACAGAAACGGAGACATACACACTAGATACCACAGAATGAACTTTGATAATTTTTGAAAGGGTTGAGAGGATGTGGCTCTGGGTGGTAGCAGATGATCAGACTTGATGGCATGAAATTTCACTTCAACAGCCCTGTATTCCTGGGTCTCAACTAAAATGGAAGATTTTGTTCTGAGTAAAAAAGTGAGAAATGCTGCTGGAGACCAATTTCTACACGTGAAGTTGATCTTGGCTGCCAGGATCAAAAATACTGGCAGGTGGCTCCTTCTGGATACCTGTGCCAATGGGATGGTTGCACAGCCAAGAGATGTCTGTGTACCACCCTCCTTATGGCTATTGGCAATTCCTGCCCTTGACTGCTGGTCATCAATCACTTCATTTAACCAGCTAAAGGTTAGGTGTAAAATGATGCAGGTGAAGGAACCCTTCCTAAAGGGTACAAAAAAGCATGTTTTCCTAGAACATGGTCCCAGGGATAAAGGTCTTTTTGCCAATTGGATTGAAATATATGGCTTAGAAGAGAGATGTCATCATGCCAGGAGGAAAGCAACAGCATACCAAACACACACTGCAGGAAAAACTAAAATAGAACATGACAGAGAAAAAAAGAAAAAGAAATACTGTTCGTCATGTAAAGGAAACGGGTGCTTACAGAATTTACCTGTTACATACAATCACACTTGAATTTAATTTCATAGATTTGTTTGAGCAATAATTGGAAAATCATTTGCTGGCAGCTGATGTGCTGGCATTGTGTATCTGCAGACAGTGATTGCATTACAATGAGAAGTGGGATGCCTGAAATGACAACTCCACCACCCTGCTCTGTGCCAGCTCCTGTGTTGTTAAGCAGTACATGAAGCAAGGCAAAGCACTGGAGGGACTGAGGACATGCTCAGAAACAGCAGTACTGAAACTCCAGCCTGTAACTCACATTTTGCCATAGCAGAGAGGGCTCCATGTCTCCTCTAAGCTCGACTTCAGCCCATTCCCACCTGGCAGAAATGAAGCTGCAGAACATGACAAATATTAGAGACAAATTCCAGGACTCCTCAAAAATAAGGGAAAAACCAGTCAGTTTGACTGTTCCATTTAACAGGACAAAGCCTGTAGACTGTGAAAATTACCAGAATTGGCATTCAAAATGATGAGTCAGGTCCCTGAAAAAATAATGAGATGGACTACAAAATGAAAAGACATTTAAAAGAAAAATGCCACTGGGAATCTTTTTTTCTGCCTTCTGATAAGTGATCAGTGTGTGTGCCCTTCTTTCAGGCACCCAAGAGAGGGGGCTGGGAGAAATATAAAGAGATTTCAGATTCTCCTGCCTGTTTCGGTGTCACTAGCCTGAATGGCATTTGCTCCTGTGTCATGCGATGCTGTCATGGTTGCTGTGCAACTTCATCTCCCCTGCCAGTTTAATAGGGAACTTTATCTGCTTGTGCTTAGGTAGGTAATATTTTAATGTTATTTCAGCAGCTAGAAGGATCAGGAGTTTAATCTTTCAAAGAAAAAAAGTACCACTAAAATATCTTTAACTTTATTGTCAGCTTGGAGCTTTAAGAAAAATACCAGAAACCTTGCAATTTACAATAGAATCTTTAGATTTAACAATGCTGGAAAAAAGAAATCCCACTTGTCTCACTAAATCCAACACTGAGGGGTTTGCACAGGTATTAGTTTTGTGATAAAAATGGCACGTAGCCAATGCTGACAGTGATCATGCATGTGCTATTTATGTTCTGGTATTTGCAGCATAAAATCCTAGATTGTGAAATCTCTTGTCCCAGCAGCTGAGGTGCAGATGGGCGTAGTGTGAAAGAATGAAGGGATAAGAATAGAAACAAAATGTTATTTTTAACATGATGCCTACTCATGGTGAGGCATTTATTGCTTTTCATGCTAGTGAGGAGATGATCTTGGGGTTTTTTTGCAGACAGAAGGAATTTATACCCTTATCTACAAGACTTTATAAACAGTATTTCTATACATAATAGGACTGATCCTAGTTATTTATCACTACAAAACCTCTGCGAGGAGGCAGCTGTTCTGTAACCCACTCACAACCAACCTTTCTTGCAGAATAACTAATGAAAAGAATACTCCTCTGTCATGATATACCACATATTATGATCCCTAGGGCCCTTCTCTTGTGGAACCAGGGTCCTCCTCTGGGATGAGATGTCACTGAGATCAAGGGAAGTTTTGGTTGTCTTGCAAGACATCAGGCTAAGGAGAGATAGCTGCTTGTAAAGGAGTGGGATAGAATACAGTTCAGTGGTTGCTGCAGACAAGGCAATACATCAAATCTCAGTTAAAATTATATAGTCTCCTAAATTTATTTTTAAAAAATCCTGGATTATGTAATGTGTAAACACAATTCCCTAAGTGTTCAACACAATACGAGTAGTTCATTACTTCAGATTTGTGTTGCAGACCATTCACAAGCAGTCTGTCTCTAAAGTACTCTGAAGTGTTTCTGTTGCATTGTGAGATTACCAGAGAAGTGGTGTGATGGCTGGGAGCCCCAGCATTCAAAACCCTCCTGTGAAAAGAGGAGATTGGAAATCATCTTCAGAATGATCTATTTACAAACATTTTATTTCTATTGGTTTTTTATTTTTAATTTTTTTTTAAATTCAAGATTCTTACCCTCTACTGATGGTGCTGCTTTGGGTGTTAGTTGTCAAAGGCAGACGCCTCACAACTCAATACCCTGAAATCAGGTGGGAGTGGCATTTGACAGGAATTGGTAAACAGGAGAAGGAGGGGGGAAGAGTGTGAGGATAGACCAGGAGGCAAAGAAAAATGACTGGGCTGTGTGTCATGTAGTGTCACTGAGAGAGATGTAGGGTAGATGGGCAGGCATAGGAGGATATGGGGAAAATGTCTCTGGGCTGGAGAAAGAGCAGGACAAAGGCAGGAACAGGATAAAGGCAGGAAATACAGGACCTCAGCCCCAGTACTGAGCCAACGACTTGGTTGCCCTGCACATAAACACCTCTGAGCCCCCTGGCTGCAGGAGTGTGCCCCCATCCAGTGCCTTTCCCTCGGAGGGGTGGCGATGCAGCAGCTGCGTTCCGGGCAGCAGCGGTGCCTGTGCCGGGTTCTGCTGCTGGCACATCTGGGGCCGTGGCAGCTCACACCAGGGGAAAACACTGACACTGCAAACATGTTCAGGTGTGAAACATAACCAGCATGAGAGTTTCTGATTAAGCAGACTATTTATTTTTTTCCCATGAGATGCCTTATTTTGACTTCTGTGACAGCAGCCACAGTCTAGAGGACCTTGCCTTCCTGCCTGCAGAAACTGGGAAATGCAGACCTCTGAGTGATGCTATAAGTGGGTTCCTGGGGTGACCAGAAATTTAAAAATTTTGAGTGGGGCTGGGAAGAGGGACTGGCCCACAGTCCAAGTCTTAGTGATATCTCAGCACTTTATAGTGAAACAAGGGAATGACAGAGGGGAGTTTGAATGAAATGCTGAGTGAAGTGATCCCAGCAGTGCCTGCTGCACTTTGAAGGCATTCAAGGTGTCAGGAACAGGGTCCAGAACATATTACAGAGAGTGCTGCCCTGGAGTACTTGCATTATAGCCCTGTCTGTGCTACAGTGCTGCTCAGTGACATTATTAATTTATTTATTTATTATTTTTTGTCACAGTGGCAGCTAATTGTTCATTCTTTGTTTTTGGGCTCTGATTCTCTATTTTGTTCTGCTCATACTCTTATTTGCATGATTCCTGGGTTTGATTCTTCCTTGGCTGTGGGTTGAGTGAGGGAGCAGGGAGGGAAAGAAGAGAGCAGCTTTTCCTCTTCTCTGAGGCAGCTTGCTGTCCCTGGCACATTGCCTGGTGTGCTGAGGCACTGGAGATGTGGCTCCCTCCTGCTCCCTTATAAGCCCTCTCTGCTCAGCTGGAAAATAAAATGTGCTCAGCCCCAGAGCTTTCTGTGAGCCAGCTGTGCCACCTGGGTCTGGCTGCCATGGGGTGGAGGGTGCTCAGGTAATGGAAGGCAAAATCAAGCCCCTGGTCAACTTCTCACTTCAGTTTTACAGATGGCTCATAAAGCACTTCCCATCAGTGTTTTATGGCTCTCCACCACCAATCTGTTGTTTATGCATCTCAAATGCCTTGGTGGCGGGATGCCTGGAAAATAAAATAATTGTTCTGTAGCAGTTTGTTCTGTTTTATTAACGATTAAAGTATTCATCAGTGTAATTCCCCATTAAATTTGCTCTTTGCTTCAAACCTCCAGGGGCCCTTCTTAAATTTGCCAAGTGTGAGACATTCATTTTGCTGAAATATTTTCTGTCAATGACACTGTTATTATCAGCAATGTGGGTAGTTATATCTACCTAACACTTTCCATTTATGACCCCATGTCCCTATTAATGTAGATATATATATAAGTAGTGACATGGCACCAGGGTTTGGAAACATTTGCAGGCTCATAGTTTTAATGAAAAAGAGTCAACTGATATAAACTGACCCACCACCATAGACTTCAGTGGGTCTGTTTTGAATTCCAGCTGCTGAACTGAACACTTAGTATGTAGTAATCTTGTTGAAAACCAGTGGATCTGTGGATGATACAAGGCTCTAACTGCTGGTTTCAACACTTGCATTACTGCTGCTAAAAGGGACCAGAGGCAAAGATGGTAATTCTGAATGGCTACTGTGCTGCGGTGAAAAACAGGTAGAGGTAAAACTATAACTAACTATAAACATGATGTCCTGAGCTACTCTCATCAACACAGTAAATAGAAATTATTTTTCATTTTTCAGAGTGAGAAGAGAATAATTAAGTCTTTGTGAAAGACAACAATGATTAGGAAGAGAAAGTAGGACATTAGGCTTTGTGTGGACCTACAAAATGAGCCTACATAATTTTCTCATCTCACCTCCATGACAAAAAAAATTGATATATCTGCCTTATAGCAATTGAGATAGATTATTTTTTCCCTGTGAATCTTGAAAGCTGCAACTGGGTCTATTTTCTTCCTCATAAATTTGATATTAAAATAATGAGGGACCTTCCTGACCATGTATGCAATCAAACCCCCAAATTACTTGAATTTCTGGGGAGTAGAAAGGGCTGAAGAAGAAAGCAAAGCAAGTCAATGTGCAGACCACACCTGACAGTCATTAAAATCCAAGGGGTGAATAGCCCATGCCTACTTCAATGAATGCAAACAAATGACATATTTACAAAGGCTGCGTTTGCATAAAGGCATGTTTGAAAAGAGCTTAAAACATCCAAGCCATATTTAGAAGATGACTGAAAATAAGAGAGTTTGACATAGCAATGTTTCAGGAAAGAGACCGAGGCACTGTTTTGTTAATGCTGGGGATTAGCAACTTAATTAGCTCAATCTTTAATGCAGGAAATTACCTAGTGAAAATGAGACTAGTTAACATTTGCAAGGACTTAAAATATTTAAATCAGGAAAGGACAGATTTTCAATGACACTTACACACCTACTAGATAAACTTTTTTCTCTAGATGAAAATTTTATTTTTTTAATGCTTCTGCTATTTGATCCCAAAGGTTAAATGTGAGTTTATTTCCTATGGAGATGTTGAGAATGGGGACCTTTCTTCATCTCACTGCCACATAAATATGATCTCTAATTTCCTGATACTGTCATCTTGTTTGCTGTGTCAAGACTGTGTCAAGATGAAAATAGTGTAACTTTTTCTAGGTAATCCACATGTAGGCAACAGCAGTGATGTTGAATGTTGTTAGATTTGGGTGAGACAATTTTGATTTCAGTTACCTAAATATCATCTTTTTGTCACAGTGATTTTATGGCTAGGAGCCCCAGCCAGGTGGGCTCCAAAACTTCACACGGTGAAGAAATAGACTGAAAGACCTTGAATCAGTTGTATGTGGTAAGAACCACAAAATCATCTTTGGAAGGAGAATTTAGTCAAGTATTTCTCTGTAGAGATCACATACATTTGTGGGACAACATTGTTTCAAGGTTATACTTTTAAACAGGTGACCTGTGGGTTCACTGACATAACTAAAAAATTATTGTCATTATAATGTGTCAATGCTCCAGTGTCCCTTCAAATCAGACTTGTTACTGCCCTTAATAATAAATGGGCATAGAGGGGTTTTTTTAATTGCATTCTTTGTTTCAGAGTGGGGTTTTTTTTTGTGCTGAATGTAATCAGAAATAAAAATGTACTTAAAAATATTATTTAAAACAAAATCTTAATATTTATACTGTTTATCAAAGCTAGTTGTTTGTAATTAGGCCATCTCAATATCTTCATTAGCTAAAAATGGTTTCTTCTCAAAAAAAAAAAAAAAAAAGAAAAAAAACCCAGAAGGGCCGGTCCTGAAATAGATTTCAATCAAATGTTAAAAGCTTAAATCCACTAAAAAAAAGGAAGAAAGAAAGAAACATTAAAAGTATTCCCATTTAAGTAAAGTTATGCTTTATCTGGAACAACAACAACTGAAAAATTAAAATAGAAATATATTTTGTATGATTATGTTCCTTTAGGCTTGCTTTCTTCTATTTGTACTCCTTTAATGCAATGTGATTTTTTTAAACTGAATAATGGTTTTTTCCTTCTTTTAGTGGCTGAGTGGTAAGAATGAGGGCTTGGAAATGGGACTCATTCCAACAGAACAAAAGCACTCTGTTAAAATACCCCATGGTTGTTGTTTCCTCTTTTTTTTACTTTTCCAAGACAAAACTTAAAACCATGTGTCCCATGACCAGGCGTTTCAGCTTTTGGATTATTTGGTTCAGTATTGTACACAAAATATTCACTGGTGCATTAGTGGAGAACATGTCTGACTAACCTGACGTTGTCTTCTCTGCCTCTGCTCTCACTCCAGGGCTGAGTGTGTGCTTTGCTGTGAGTGCTGTGAGTGCCTGCTTTGCTCACACATTTTGTCTCCACAGCCCAAGGGGGAGAAGAGCCCAGCCTTTGAGGTGTTAAGATTTGGTCTTGATCCTTTGAACTCTAAGTATGGGGCTTTAGATGAGATCTGTAGATGTCTAACATATTTTTTCTCCCTCTAATTTTAGGCTCACTTTAACCTTGTCCTGTCCCATGGACTTGAAGAATTTTCCTATGGATGTACAGACATGTACAATGCAGCTTGAGAGCTGTGAGTGCCCAATTGTCTTATCTATCAAATCACAAGTTTTTACTCTAACATTCAGTGATTAGATTGCATTTACATCACCAAATTTGTGTGGTGAGACTCAGTATTCCTGTTTTGTCAGGGAATTATGTTTATATGAGGGTTGCCTGTTTCTGTGCTGTTCCTGCTCCCTTATCTTCTCCCTCCTGGGTCACATCACCTTACCCATCAGTGGTGCATCACTTTCAGGAGTAAACACAGCAATTCTCCCTGTATTCTTCACCCTGTGTGGGAGAAATTACTAAACCTCAGGAAAGTGAGAATGATTATTATTTAGGGATTTGCTATGTCCAACAGAGTTAGGCTCACTTTTGGGAAATGGAAGTGAAATACCCGAGCAGCAGAGCTCCTATTAGTGATTCCTAAGCTGGTGTGCTACACCCAGGCAAGGCATGGGCTGGGGAACAGCACACACCCTCCATGCTGTGCCAGCACAACCTCAGCACTGCCTCCACCTGCCCAGGTAACAATCACACAAACCCAGCAGTGGCTCAGGCTCTGCCAGGTGCCAGTGATCCTTCCCACTATTCAGTAGGTACCAGCCTACCCTGATTTTTTTATTATTTAGGGGAGCAAGGATTTAGCTGTATGGTTATGAACTGTGGGCTGGCACCTGCCTTTGTGCCCAGAGAATCTTAGACTGGTTTGGGCCAGCAAAGTTAGTTTTTGGTGTCAAACTAGGGCAGTACTTCAGAATATAACAGTGTTTACTTCTTGCTTTTAATAGAGTAATGGTGTAGTTATAGCAACTGACAACTAAGAGGAGTTGTGCTGTTAATTGAACAGTTTGAAATTGTAACTGAGATAACACATGTTGCAATAAAAGACAAGCTTCTCAAACATAAGAACATTTGCTCTTTTCTGGTCAGTTGCCATGTAATAAACTCTGATTCCTTTATTGCAGTTGGCTACACCATGAATGATCTGATATTTGAGTGGCTAAGTGATGGACCTGTGCAAGTTGCAGAGGGTTTAACTTTGCCACAGTTTATTTTAAAAGAAGATAAAGAACTTGGTTATTGCACAAAGCATTACAACACTGGTGAGCATTATTCTATTTTTTTCTATCAGTTGTTCCAATGGTATCTATTGTCAATTTGTAATGGAAAAATATGGGTAAAATGAAAATTAAATTAAAATTCGATTCAGTCATACTTATTTTTAAATCTGAATAGAAAGAAATTTTCTCTCTGTTATTATTTTGAAAGATTTAATTTCAAAGTTTAATTTCATTTAATTATTCTAATGTCCTTAAAATCATTGAAGTATTTAAAATATTTTAAAATGGATAAAAAAATCTAATTGTTTTGATATTCTTAAAATGAAACATTTTTAAAAACTCACTCTTTTATTAAATATTGTTTAATCACTTTTAAAGTGCTGATTTTTCTGAACTTAATTTCTTTCTCCAGCATATCATATTTCCAATGAGGAAAAATATTAAATTTTCACCAGCCTTTATGTGTAGTCTAGTTTATGAGATGTAGCACGTGAAAAGACAATATTTTCATTGTTGATCTGAATAGTGTACAGACATGGATTGTTGGGAAATTAAGTGTTTGTTTAATACTCTTAAGTTTTGTTCTTTCATTTGTTGTTTAGGAGTCTATAATGCTGTGGTTTTTAGCTTTAGTTTTACAGAGATAAGGAAACTCTGTTAAAATTTTGATTTAGCTGCTTGGAGTTTATTTAATGGGGACAGCATTTATAGAACAGTTTTCTGGGTGCTTTCTGGGATTAAATATAATCCCTCTCATCTAAAATAGCTTTTTCATCATTTCCACATAAGAGCTGATCTGGTTGCATCAAATGCATTTGTTTTAGTCTATGAAATAATACAATATGAGATGTTCTGCCTCTGCCAAAAATAATATCACATTTATTTCTTATGAAAATTGTTTGGTTTAATTTTTATAAATGCAGTCTCTCATTTTGGAGCCCAAAGTACCAAGGAAGGGAAACTTTGTGACTGGCACCCCCACCACTGTCTTCTCTGTAGTTTGCTCCTTCAGGTTTAGTGTGGAATTAAAATGTGGATAAAACTTATTAGTCAGCCTTCTCCTAAACTCACTGTCCAGGCTGTGCCACAAAGTCTGGAGAGCCTGTGACAGATGGCGCTACTCGTGCCATTGCTGCCACAGGTGGCCACCACAGCCCTTCCAGTCCCCCTCTGCGCGGGCAGACTGGCCAGGAACAGCCTCTGCCCAGGGCTCAGCATCTGCCTTTCAAGTCACAGCTCACTCATTATAGAACTTGTGGGCTGTCAGAGGATATTATTCAGCTTCTGCTCCTTTCTTTGTCAAACAGCCTCGGCACTCCCCTTTGTGCTGACTCTTGCACCCCCCATTCAGCATTGTAGACCACCAGAAAAATGCAGGGATGGCACAAAAAGGAGCAAACAGTCTCATTTCCCCTGAAAGGGTGAACAAGGGAAAATGCATCTTCATTCATTTTCCAACCAACACAAAAGGGTCGGAAACCATTAGCATGACACTTTAGGAATGAGAGGCTTGCCTGTAGTCCTCCTGGAGAGAGTACCTAGCCCAGAGTAATTTTGAGAGCAGCACAGTTATTGCATTAGTAGCTGATGAGCTGTTGCAGCTCAGGGCCCTGCATCTCCTGCTGCACAACTGCTTCGCCTGTCAGGCACCCCAAAACCTCTGTCCCCCAGGGCTGCTGTGCAGCACCTATTGCTTGTTTGAAGAATCTCTCACCTCCCACGAGAGATGGGTTCAGGCTTCCTGGAGTCAGACTTTCAGCAACACTTAAAGTAGACTTTGAGTTGATTCTGCTCTGAGACATAATCCACAGACGGAGGCAAGTGACATTGGCAGAATGAGGAGCGTGACCCACCCTGGGACTGTAAGAGCAGTAGTTTACAATTTGTCTGTTCAAACATGATTGCTTAATCTCATGCCTCTAAAAGATCAAAATGCTGTCCCCTTTTAATATTCAACATTATATTTGACTAAAGTAAAAGCCCATTGCATTTTGAGAAAAGAAGCATTACGTTATATTTTCTGGAGATGAAACAATTGTGCTAATATTCATTTTCTCAGTTAATATGAAGAACTGGGCACAGTGTACTTCAGTGCTCCCATACTTCCCCCAAGCTAGTATGCAACAAGTGGCTCACTAGTGTTTGTGTATCAGGATCTGCTTACAGTATTAGGTTAGGAAACAGGCCACAAATCTATCTTATGTTCAGAAAACAAGATAAAAATGTGCAAAAAGCATTCATGAAAGTAATTTCATGTTCTAGGAAAGTTTACATGCATTGAAGTCAAGTTTCATTTGGAGCGTCAGATGGGATACTATTTAATCCAGATGTACATTCCTAGCCTGCTGATTGTCATTTTATCCTGGGTTTCTTTCTGGATCAACATGGATGCTGCTCCAGCCAGAGTTGCACTGGGCATCACTACAGTTTTGACAATGACCACACAAAGCTCAGGATCAAGAGCTTCCCTCCCAAAAGTAAGGAAATAATTTTGTACCATGGATTTGCTCTTAATAAGAAATGTTTGTGCTACTCTTTTAAATTTCAGGAAGATCTGTGTAAATATGCATCTGATAAGGATACGTGAGAAAGTGGTAACAGTGTGGTGTTAAATTTGCAGTACCTTTCCTTGCATTTGAATTAAGGAATGTTTCTGCTGTTTTGGTGAATGGCTGAATGGTGGAGCAGTATGAATTTTTAATGAGTTTCTACTAGTTCTGACACTTATTTTTGAGCGTTCAGAAAACAGATTTTATGAGGGGACTGGGGACTTGAAAAACACTGGACTAGACTCTCATATATCTTGATGTTTCTAGATATGGCGCTTAGTCCAATGAATATATAAATATATACCCCAGAAATGTATGTATAAAATACATGTTTGTAACATATATGCAACTAAAGGGTTTCTTTGGTGAGCCTTTTTAGTGTGGAACTGCTGGTGTCTTTGTTTCACAGCAGAATTTGTCCATATTCCACTCATTCAAGTGTCAGCTGAAGACCTTTGCCTTATCTATACACAAAAATATCCTCTCATTCAAATTTTGTGGTCTTTTTAATCCTGGCCAGATGCTGTAGATGAATTTACAGATTACAGACTGGATTCTCTCTTTAGTCAGGCTGACAGCTCTTTTTAGCATAAGCACAGCCCAAATACTTCTGATAACAGCATTCCCAGCCAAATTTAATGTGCAAGGTTTCATACAATTTTCTGGAAGGGATTTCAGAGGTAGGAAAGTTTGCAATAGTATAAGGAGTTATGAGATACACTCCCTGAAGAGTCCTCTTCCAGCAGTCCAGCATCAAAGGGGCTGGGATCAGAGTATCAATGAAAAGCACAAATTTTGAGTGTTTGTGTAGATCATGATCCATTCCAAGGAAGCAGGCTGCATATTGTGGTGCTTCACTCTCAGTATCACATTTGGTCTCATTCCAAATATGCAAGTTGTTCAAGCAGAGCCAAACTTCAAAAAATATAGGGCAACTCCAAAAAGTGCATGGATTGTCTTACTCCTCTGTTAGTAATGAGAAAGTATCAGTTAAAAATCTGGTGAGTACATTTAGTTCAGCTTCCTTTATTCTTTTGGAGAGATGCATAATTTTCCATGCAAAATGAAAGCCTCTCATATATTAACTCAGAATTTAAAATTGAAAATTCATTAAACATTTCTTCAGAAAATTCAGTCCATATTACTAATGAACACTCTGAAAAGAATTTCTGAAAATATAATCTTGGCAAGAAGCATACAGGCTCTTTAAATAGCAAGTTTGGAGTCGCTGAAGACTGTGTCTAAATGGCACAACACGAATCCAGGTGAAATATTCCAAGTTTTTTATAAATTAGCTGGCTTAAGAAGTATAGATAATAGAATCATCGTAGTGGAGATTCCCACCCACATTTCCTACTGGGCAAACAAACCCTGACAAAAGGCTCTGCAGTGTTTGTGTGCCCCAAATGCTTTAGAAGGTGTTTTCATCGTAGGCCTTTGGTCCAGCTGAAACATTTTCCCTTTTGCATTCTGTTGTGTTTGAGTAGAAAAGTATTTGCTGAGTGGAACGATGGGAAGATGCAAAATATGTTGACCATGATATGTTGATTATTGGAGAGGTTCTTCTCCAGCCTCAAGATTAAATACATTTATCTCATCAGCTGTCAGAGAGTGGTGGTGCTCTGCCCGTACTCCATCTCCTCCTGTTCTGTTGTGTTCCTTTGCTGTAAAACAGGCACTAAGAAAAGTATCTCACCAAAAAGCCCAGTACAACTCATTTCAGTCAGGCTGTTGCATTTTTTTCTGTGTAATTCAGCTGAGCTCTATTTTATAGCTTTGATCTCTATATGTTAGTTAATCCTTGTGGGGGCTTTTGAAGGTGTGTCACTTGACTTAAAAATGTGGTTCTGAGTAAATGCCAGCATTCCAGCCAGCTGACTCCCACCTTGGATGATTCAGGTGCTTGGAAAAACATGGGCACCATTCAGGTCCTGAATCACCACTACCTGATTCCTTATACATAGAAGGAAGATTTTCTTGCTATTGCTGTTCCAGGCATTTAGCTATTTTAAAACTCCATCTGTAACTTAATATGAAAATTGTATTTATTAATAAAATCTATCCAGCTGAAATGCTCTTAGAAATAAAAAATATGAAAAGAATTGAATCAAATCAGTGTCAGATCTGAAGCTTCAAAATTTCTGTTTAAAAATAATGGTTTCCTAAGCCCTGTCTACATATTGCCAAAACACAGAAAGTTAGGCTGCCAATGAAACATCCATTTAAAAGTTGCTCCTAGCATGAATGTCTAACAGAATAAGATATTTCAGGAGGGTTATTTTTGCAAGAATACTGAAAAACACAGATGAAACTTTGCTTTGTGAAAGCAGCCTAGGATTGAATACAGTATAACTTCCCTATCCTTCTTTGTGGCCTGTTCTTATTAATATAGATTTATGCAATTTAACTTTAATTTACCCAGTTTCATGCCAAGGGTTTCTTTCCATTCTTCTCTATTTTAATAGAGCTTTACCACAGAAAACAACAAAGTATCACAACTTGCCAGCTTTAAAAGGAATAATTTCTTTACCTAAGAAAGACAAAGAAAAATTGTGATAAGATTCCTTAGGGTTTTTGTCTATTTCCAAGTCACTATCTAAATTACTAAAGTGTTACTGTTTGGAAGCAATTACCTAGGTATTGTTCTCAACCCTGGTGTAAGATAACACAACAATATTCTGTTTGCTTAAAATTGCTCTTTTCCATATTAATAATTAACATTCATTTCCATACACTGATTTCATAATAGTAGGTCGTGGCCACACAGACATTAGGCACTCAGCTGTTGAAAATTAAACATAAGATTGAGATTGCTGAAAAGAAAAGAAAGGAAAATGAAAGGAAATGAAAGAATGAAATTAATTCAATCTGAAGCTTATATTTGCTGCAGATAAGAGAATTATCTAGAATGTACTCTTCTAAATGAAATATATTTCTTTGGTAAATTTTGTAGTATTTCTGTGGAATTACTATATTTGGAGTATTTTGTAATGCTGTCTAAGAATATGGGGTGAAATTACAGGAAATATTCACCATGGAGCCAATCTCTTTTAAAGCGATGAAATTATTGTGTGTATGTTACAGAGAGCTTGTGAGGGGTCCTGTAATTTAGACTTGACCTTTGTTGGGGGTGCTAAAGAACTTATCCAGAAAGCTGGGATGGAATTCCCTACTTCCAGTTTGACTAATCCATCGCTGGGATGCCCAGGAATGGTGATCCAAAATAGCAGAATTTCTATGATCAGTTTCTCTTCACACATGTCCATATGTATAAGTATTACCCACATCGGATCTTCTTATGTCTGAATTCCCTGGTCACATCATCCCTTTCCACTCAGAAACTCCATCTGGGTAATGTTTGTGCACCCAGCTGCACCAGTGGCTCTTGCTGATCAGCCAGCTGAGCAGAAATCCTGGGCGCCAGCTGGGCAATCACTGTGACCACACAGCCACAGGGAAATCTCCAGGTGACCCTGAGCTCCCTGTGTGAGTCCCGGGCATGAGCCAGGGGCATCCCTTGCACCTGGGCTGTGCTGGGCTTTACCTCTGCAGAGGAGCCCCAGGGTGCAGCAGTTGTGAGCCTGATGTGCACATCTGAGGTGACCGACTGTACATCCAGGCAGGGCCCAGCACGTGATTGTCCTCTGGAAGCACCAGTCCCATGGACCCAGAGGGCACCATGTATCCATCAAAACAGGGACTGAGGATTGTCTGGGCACCACAAGGGATACCAGGACATCTGTCTTTACTTACAGTCCCAGATGTGGATAAGCTGGGAGGGTAAAGCAAGGGGAATTCAAGGGTCAGTAGCGCAGAATTGTTAAGAAGAGTTACAAAACAGTTCTTTTCTTCAGAGCTTTGAAACACCATTTTCTTGCTATTCTTTTTACTTGTAAATGGCTCTCCTGTTGAATCAACAGAATAAAAAGTTTGAAAGGATTTTCAAAAGAGGCATTAGAAAGAATAATGAGTTCTCTGCTGTGCCAGTTGTGTATTTTTCAGACTGCTTTCTTCTTAAAACACTTACATAAACCAAACCTTAGCAATAACAGTCCAAGAAAATGAGTTACTTTTAATGCCATAAAGCAAAACATTTCAGGATGTTTTAAGTCAAGTGATGGCAACTGTATTTTACACAGTTGCATAGCATTCATATTGTGTAGCTTTAATGCACAGTGCTTAATGAATGCATTTTCTGTCCCCAGGAACAATCTGTGCAGAAAAAAAGGCTCATTCAAAGCTCACCAAAACTTCTGGGAGTCCTTTAATTCACTTTATTTTGCTTCTAATCACTCCATATATTACCAAATGCAATAAAAGCATAGGTATAGAGACTTGAAAAACCAAAGCCAAAGAAGTCTATCCCCTTTGGTAGCAAATGACTGTTTTTATGTGTCATCCACTATCCCCCAGTTATTTGGAGACTTTTACAGATTCTTTGACTTCTGACAGGCCAGTTGTCTTTCTTTTTTTGAATGTTAGAAGCTATCAAGTAAAGAAGATACAAGAATATGGCACTTTTGATTGTTTGGTGTTTTTTTTAATTAAGGGTAAAATGATACCATAATAAGAGGAAAAAAAAAAAAAAAAAGAGGAGCAATACCAATAAGGACAAAGGAATAGATGCTATTATCCGTGATGATTTTGTTCTGTGTACATTTGCTTTCATAGGAAGTAGGGCATCAAAGGTGACCACTTACTGTTTCATTAGCAAAGCATAGAGATGATGCATTCTGGTGCAGCATTATGGTATAAAAACAATAATGAAGTAACTTGGAAGGGAAGCAATCTTTTGACAAATTACTTTTAGTCTAGTCTCTGGATCTGAAGAGGAAATATGGAAATAATTTGGCAATCATGAGATTTGTTAATTGACACTTGGATTATGTGGGTGTCTGTGCATTTTACACACTGCTTAAGTGATTAAGACAACCCTATTGTTATAAGCTGTTTACAAATTCCTGATGGAGACCTAATGGTCCTAAACCTTGGGACTTTAATGTGTCTGGTCTACATCACATATTTATGTATCCTGATAGTGTTACTGTAAACAAACTTCCATTTTGAAAAAAATTGTTCAGGACCCTTGAGTATTTTACTGATTGTCAGTTTTCTACAAGAGTGAAAGAAGGTATCCTGTGCAAACTCTTGGGCAGTCGGGCTGCATTGTCAGGTAGCCATGAGGAGCTACTCTTCAGTCACGGGCCTGCATGAAAATGTTTTAAGATGCAGTCATTTTATTAATTTCTAGCATTCTTATATAGCTTTCTTTTCTGTGCACATTGTAGTTTTGACATACAACATATATTCCTTCTTTTACTGATATTAAGAGATCTTGAAACCCACTTTAATTCTTTTTTGGGGAGGAGTGGGGTTGACAAAGATAAGTACAAGTAATTTTTGTATTGAGACAATATTTTCAATATCCATTGGTGTATTCCACACAGTATTTGAATCTGGATATAGAAGTCTGTTCTACTCTGTATGATGAAGGAAGTCATGTTGACTGAACCTAATTTTCAACAAAAAAGTTCTGAAAGTAAAAAAAAGCTTTTAAGTAAGTGGACATTTGTTTGCATACTGTGACTTATTGAAACAATTAAATGGGTACAAACTGATTGGAACTAAATATAGACTTTTGTGTGTCAGTAAAAGTACTAAAAAATGCTAGAAAAAATTTATTCCTTACAAGTAGTTTATAAGTACCTACTCATAACTTATAGCTCAGGAAAGGTGTTTTCTGGTTCTGCTCTACAGATTTTCATATGCCATTTCTTTATTCTTACTTTGTCTCCCTTTAAGGATGTATTCTCAATAGTGGTTTTGAGGCAGGATATTAATGTGTGTGTGCTTGAGGGCAGGAGGTTGTTAGAATGGCAGTGGGAGATGTGGTGCATGCGTCAGATGATACGTGGAGTACCAGGGAGAACTTTCCAGTCTCTTAAAATATTCATAGCACTGTGGCCATGTTAGTGCCAGCTTGAAAATACATCCTTGGCCCCACTTAAAAGTATATGTGGTGCCCAGAAACTTCTTTGCTACTTCCAGGTACAGCAGCTGGTCTTGTTAAAGACACCTTGTTTTCTTGAAAATTTTGCCCCTTTGAGACCTATCTAGATACTTACAGAGCTAGTCTGTGCTGTTACAACTTCACTGGGAGCAGAAATCTCAATTAAAATGAGTTGCATGATCTTTGCCACAGTTATATATGCTGTGATCATGCATTTGTAATAGGAAGAATTCTTTTTCTTCCATTCCACAACTTTTTCTAGTTCTATAAAACTGAAGTCTTCAGTATTCTGCATAGGTAAGACAAAACCCAGCAGAATCCATTCTACTTGTGAGAAAAGCAGCAGGAAGAATTATATAAAAGTTAAAACACAGCATCTAAATCTGATGCTAGAAATTGCCACATCATTCTGTTCAGTTTGGCTGTGGGTATGTGGTACCCTGGACAGCCTTTGGGTCTTACAATGGTTATGTGTGGGTTCTGGAGTTTCCCTCTGTCCTTCATTCTGCACAAAGCTGACTGATGAGATATGACTGCTATGTTGTCTGATTAATACCAATACACTAGGATCTATTGCAGATTCTACTCTATGGAAGTGAAAAATGAATGAGTAAATCAGTCACCTTTTCCACTGTACTCATCTAGACTTCAAAGTTTACTTTTCTGTATGGTGAAGACGGTGGTATTTACTGTACAACAAAAGCAGTAGTTGCTGTCATGTGTGACAGCTAAAAATATGCAATAAGATGTGTCTGAATACCTCTGGGATGTAGTTTGAGTACTCCTGGCACTTCCTCAGCAGGTTTTATAATGCATTCATCTGGGAGGGCTGGCATTCAGCAGAGCCTATTTTGAGCATCAAAGAAGGGTTGAAGTTATTGTGCACACTAGTCTGCTGATTGTTTCATAACCCTGGCACAATACTGGAGCCTTCAGCTTCATTGTCACACCCTTCAGGACATTCTGGTGGCTTTTAGTGTCTCTCTGAGGAGAGCCTTCTGCTGCTCTTTCACAGACTTAAGCACTGCAAACCCTCTCTGAAGCAACGACCCACTCTGTCGTGTCTCATGCGTTTCAAGTAATTGCAAGACTTGACTCTATTAGATCATCTAGAACTATTACTTATGAATATATTCTGTTAATATTTCATTTGAAATAATGTTGATGGGACCCCCTGGAGTCTGTGAAAACCATTTTCATTTGCAGTTTTCCTCAAGGCTGCTGCCTTCCAGTCTGAATATCAGTGCTCGCTGCACATGGCTGCTGAAGCAGCTGGGCCATTGACATCTTACTCCCAAAGTTGTCTTTGAATGACAATGGAACCATTTGAATTCTGTTACTTGAATGACAGGTCTTTCTTTTCCTTTTGGGAAACATTTTCATGGGAAAAAGAATTGCTTCTTGATATTGATACTTAAAAGTATTAACTCCCTCTTCCCTGCAAGGAAAACAGAGGGAGACAATTTACTTTTTTATGGATGCATCAAACAAACTTCTGCAGGAGCAGGAACTAAATGACTCAGTGTGTCTTGTTTTTACATAAAATATCCGTGTTATGACAAAACTACAACTTTAATTCACCAATACTATGGCACAATAGTCTTTGCTGAATTAAGATCAGCTTTGGAAATTAAACAATTCTAAACCAGGTATTGCCAAGAAAATGATATAATTTTGGTTTTTAAGGCATGGTCATGCATTCTAGAATGTGTCCTTATTCACAAACCTTTGTCTTAAAGTTTTAAACCAGGATGAAATAGTGACTTTTTCTTCTTATTTCCTCTTCCTAGGAGCTTGGAGCTAATTGAGATATCCTGTCTCAAAGAGAAGGGAGCAGGAGAATAAAAAGCTTTGATTCTCAGTAGCTTCTATCTGGTGTTAGGCTGCCCTGCCTGTGAGAAACAGACATGGTGTGCTGTCTTCCCTCATTCTACCAAAGGTTAAGGCTCTGGAGAACAGAGCCAGAGCTTTCAGTATGTCTAGAGAGGAACATAATGACTAAGCCACAGCAGAAAATGTAAGCTAAGAAAAAGAGAGGACACATAACAAATGTTGCTCTGTTCAATGATTCACAGAAAAGATAGTACAATTTTGTTACAAATAGTTATTGATAATGACACTTATAAGGAGAATATATCAATATTTGTCACTTATTGGAGAAACCCTTTCTGTTATCAGGATGTATACTGAGAAACTGAAAATTGTCTTTAATTACTTCATTGATGTAAATTATTGCATTTTCTGTCTCTTTCCTGCAGAAGGGCATTTTCCTTTGTGTAAGGGCAATTGGAATACTTTATTGATTGATTTGTACTAAAATTTTGTTAACAGTTCTACTGTTTAAATTTATCTGTGGTCACGAGGCATTGATGTCCATCCATTTCTTAAGGGATGATCAACTTGAAATCATCACTTAATTTCTGAGGGAACCATATAGATTGGTGACAGACTGCAATGAGAGTATCGCCCTCCTGGACCACACCATTCTATGCTTGAGTGTGCTCTGCTCATAAAAAAAATGACTTAAAACCACTTTGATTTTCCATAGAAGTGACAAAGAAAATATGAAAAATTAAGAAAGTGAAGCAGCCGAAATGTCAGGATTATAATAAAAGCTCTTTGGAGTGAGACACTCTGTTCTGTTTCTTTTTCTAATTCAAACAATAAAGATGCTCACTTGCTTTTTAAAGAACGCTATAGTTGTCTGACAGGATCTATTTTATGAGTTTGTTGGCTGCATTTTGCTGTCTCCTGAACATTCTAGCACAAACAGAGTCTGCTCAGAATGAAAACAAAATCCTGTCACTGGGAATGATGTGACTCCCGATGCTCAGGCTTTACTGCTGCCCTTATTTTTGCCAGGGCTCCCCAAAGTCAAGGATGACAGGGTTATGTTATGAAAATAGCACAGATCAACTCATTTATGCATATATCCATGCCTGGATATGAAAAAAACCCAAACCCAACATTGTTTTTATGTATCTCAAAAATGATAAAATACCACTCTAGGAAGCGATATGGTCTCTTTTTTTTGGTATCTTTTCTTTATGTACCCCATCTAGTGAGGGGGAAGAAAAACATATAATTATTCTCTTAATTGCTTAATTATTCCCTCTGAAGCTGGTTCATTTCTCATGTTTTAGTAATGGTGTAGTGTTGATTTTAACTGGGTATGCTTGGGGATTTTTGGTAAATGAGAAATTTTTTTCCTAACAATTTTCCAGTGCCCTGTTAGGATCAGGATAAACACTGCATTGCTCATGCTAGAAGTGTTATGTGTCAGCTGCACAGCTGGAACAGACTGGGACAGTCTTCATTGACCGGAACAGCAGACAGATGTTTCACAAAAATGTGTGTGTACTACACATCCTTCCAGGAAAGACCTGTAGCCTGGCAAATGATGTCAGGGTGAATTGTTCAAAGGTAAAATTCTCTTGGTGAGTGCAGTTATAAGAGTGGATTAGCTTCTTACATTAATGAGGTTTCAGTAAAAGCTTTTCCCAAATTGAAAGACATATCTAATTAAAGGCTGTGCATTGCCTGAATATGGGAACTTCACTTCATGACAGCTCATCTGGCCAGTTTCAGTAATGATTTCTGTGATTAGGCTGACTTCCTCCAGATGTACTTCCCTCTTAGTTAAAGCAAGGTGTTTTCTATAGCAGCTGTTGTCCACAGCAGAGTTCAAAATCATCTTACCCAGCTCCTCTGTCTGCCATCTGTGAGAGAGACTTTTAAAATACATCCTTGGCACTGCTAGCTGCTGTTCTCATTGTGATTTTTTCCCTTCAATTTATACTCTTCTGAGATGCTCTTCTAAAGAAAAGGCAAGTGAAAATCACCCTGAAGAGAGAATGAAAGTGAATTTTTAGATATGCTATCTCCAGCTAAAAACGAATTCTGCAGTTTACAGCTAAAATCAAATAAATGGTTCTTCCTTTCTCCTCTTTGTGTAGTACACATTGTATTAGATCTGTGCTCCAGCAGTGACAAACACTTTATGTGGGGTCAGGCATTTTCTCTGAGGAACTGCTTTTTGTAAAACATGTACCTTTGTTGAAGCTATGAAGAAGATACTTTAGTATAACATTTTCATTTGTTGGAAAAATTCCCCAAATAATTTCTGTTGACTTCCAGCCACCACTGTCTGATTTCTCCAAAACATGTTTTGTATTATTATTATTGAAATGCCTTGATACCTGGAAATCGAAATTTAGCCAGTCTAAAAACATCTGAAAGGTTTGACATGAAAATGGAAATTATAGAAATTATTCAATTGACATTATTTAAAAACCCCAAATTTCTGGTTTCTGACTTTTTTTTAACATTTTCTTTTAATTCTAATTTAGAATACATTTCTGAAATATCAAAAATCTTGAGGGAAGAGAAAAATTGCATACTATTTAGGTCTAGCATTTTTGAGATACTGGTAGGTACTTTTAAAGCATGAATAATACTAAGGGTCCAGAGAAAAACTGCTCTAATTAAAAACTTAGCACACAAGATCAAGCTCAGGCACACAAACACTGAAAAGAAAGGAGTAAAATCAAACTGCCTCACGCTGAGCTCCAGCCATGCTCTTTGTAGCCAACATACGAAGCTTCAAGTTACTGGGGCATAGTTTGGCCTGTGTGAATTCTGATGTGGCTTAGTGGCTTGTAGAAATAATTTTCCAGCTCCAGAAGGGCCAATATGACTTTCCAGGATAACACTATTTTTTTGCATCCAATTTCTGCTACAGTTGTGTTTCATAGATATTCTGTATTTGGCTTAAGCTTGTCGTGAAAGTGTGCAGTCTTCTTTTGAAAATAGAGTTTGGAATTTTATTTCAATAACTACCTGGGCACACTCTTCAAGGGAAGTGTTTTTTAAGACAGGATTCTCTGGCTTTGTCCTCCAGCCAGTGTTCCTTGCTGTGCAATTCTTGTTTGGTCTCCAAATGCTGCTCAGACCCACTGTCTTCTCATTCAGGAAATCCTGTGGTGAAACCAAGTGACTTTTGAACATTTTTTGTTCTTTGTAAACTACAAATTGGGCTTCTTTTGTCTCTCACTCATTCAATATCTTTGTCAGCCTTCAATCTTGTATCTTTCTCACTGTGCTAATATAATCTTTTAAAGAATAGTAACCACAACTACACTACTGTGGAAACTCTTGATATAGCTTCCTTCTTCCTGCTCCTCTTCCTCTGTGGTGTTTATAGTCTCAGTCATATTCATCTTTTCCCCACAACTTTCCAGAGCTGATGCTCCATTGCCAGTCCCTTTCTGTACCTCTTGAAATAAAAATGGAAAATTTTCATTAAAATGAGTGATAACTTAGAAGGAGTATCAGACAGGGCTGTAAAAATTGGTAGTTTATATTCATTTTAGCCTCTTAAATAGCAGTAGAGTCTCGGGCAGCTGGGAAAAGTGTGATTGCCTGAGAGCCTCCCAGGTTCCAGCCAGACAAACAAGTGATGATTTGGGTGTATAGGGGAGGTGAAGTCAGAATTTTTAAGAAGTCTTTGTATCATCAAATGGGAACAATGTGAATTTGTATGGAACATGTAAATGTATGAGTTTCTTTAATTATAAGACAGAAGAGTTCCAGTGACAGCATTAGTCTGAGAGAGAAAAAGATCTTCATGAATAAAGTGGATAGGCAATAATTTCTAATACCAATTGAAGTGAATAAGACAATTTTAAAAATAGTAAAAAAATTCAAAATGGAGAACTCCTTCTGGGTTAGGGGAACTGTACCAATGTAACAAGTCACTTGTTCATCCATGCAAGACAAAAAAGGAAAAAGAAAAAACCTTTTAAAAGATGCGGCAGGGTGAAGAGAGGAGGAAATATATAACAAGACCTTTAATGGTTTAAAATCAACTAGTGATGTACTAGTAACATCAGCTGCTGATGTTGAGGCCATACATCCAATCTCGTGTTCAGCTTTGGGCCCCTTGCTACAAGAAAGGCATTGCGGTGCTGCAGCATGTCTAGAGGAAGAGCTGGGGAAGGGTCTGGAGCTCAGGTCTGATGTGGAGCAGCCGAGGGAGCTGGGGGTGTTTAATCTGGAGAAAAGGCGGCTGAGGTGGGACCTTATTGCTCTCTACAAAATTCTCTTCTGCTGCCTGAAAGGAGGCTGCAGCCAGGTGGGTCAGACTCTTTTCCCAGGTGACAAGCAAAGGGACGAAAGGAAATGACCACAAGGTGCACCAAGGGAGGTTTAGATTAGATATTAGGAAAGATTCTTCTCACAAAAAGGGCTGAAAAGCTTTATAACAGGAAGGGGTTGAGTCACCAACCCTGGAAGTGCTCAAAAAACATGTGGATGTGGCACTTGAGAACATGTTTTAATAGTGAATATGGTGTGGTGCTGCACTGAAAGTTTGACTTGATGATCTTAAAGATCTTTTCCAGCCTCAACAATTTCATGATTCTATGATTCTAAATATGCACTGAAAACATTAATGTGTACTCTATGTAATTATGAATAGAGGGCTATTTTTCAGCTGTGGTTTGTAATAGCAGACTGAAGAAAGTAAAATAGCCCATAATGGAAAGAAATTGTGTTGTTTGCATTTGCATTTCTCAAGCTGTTGAAAGCCAGAGAAATTTTTTCTTTTTTCCCTAGTGATGGCTATTTTATTATATACATCTGTTTTTTTAGCACTAATTTTAAATCAGAAAGTAAACAACTGATTTGTAAATGTGAAGTGAGATCCAGCTGTCAAAACTGAAGTGTCTGAAAGTGGTTTTGGACTTTCTAGCCACCTGAGAGAAGGAGGCACCTCCACTGCCAAATTCTTGTGACACTCACGTTGGTATGTGAGGCAGGTTAGGTGACTTCTTGTTTCAAGTGTCAGCCTGCAATGTCAGGTGACAATGTCAGTCTGAAAGTCAGATGTCTGAAGCAGTGGGAGGTAAATCCCATCCCAAATATGAAATATAAAATGTACTAAAAAGCACATCATAAAGCAGAAATATTCAAAACTTTTTTTTTTCTGACAAGTAGCTATAGAAGGGTTTTCTTACTTACATCTACTGTTTGCCTGTGATTAAGCTCAAACCTGTTGTATTTAGGAAAATAAATTAGTTTTTCCTTCTCACTCTTATTCATGTGCCATGCCAAAAGGGATTAGAAGAAATTAATTGTAGATGAAGTGGTATCCAAACTCTTGTTTCATTTCAGCCTGTTACACATTTGTTAATCTTAAAGACAAATAGGTTACAGGAGGTGACTGTAAGACCCTGCTCAGAGGAGTGAGGCTGCCCACAGGGCATAATTCTGTCTCTAGTCCCAGTTTTGTAGGCAGAGAGCTGCAACTGCACTATCACAAAGACTCAGTTTGACTCCTGGAGCTGTAAATTAGAAAAGAAAATTGAATACATACAAAGTAAAAATAATTCAAACATGTGACTTCACAGTGGATTAAAAAATCAATTCTCAACATAAACTGGAATTCTAGGAGGAAATCAGAGGCTGATATTAGTGGTTTCTTCAATGCATGCATTTCTGGATAAAAATGATTTAAGCATTTCAAGAAGGGATTGTCATCAACTAAACTTATAAAATCCTCCTGCTTATAAAATGCTCACATTTCATACTGACTGGAGCCAATATTGGTTTTCCTACATCATTTAAAGTTATGTACCAGTGTCATTTTTACATTGATGCATAGATCTGCCATGCATTGAGCATTTATATGATATTCTGTGAGAGCTCTGGGTTGCACTCATTCACATGCTGGATGTCACTGTGATTATGCACATTTGAAGGAAGGGGAGGCAAACGCAAGTCTCTGACTTAGGAGGTGTCTTTCCCTCTGTGATCAATGCTTGTGTCCAATATATAATTTTAGAGCTTCTTGCTCACTGGGGTCATGTTTTATTTGCTATTTTCTGTGTAAATGCATGTAGAGGTCAGTACGTGAGCAAGGTTACAAGTGTGTCTCAGAATTTAATATAAAGTATTTAATTGAGTCCTTTGCTCTAGTGTGCCAACAGGCTGCATGGGGAGATTCTACAATCTGTCAGAAAATGAAAAGCTGAGCTTTGCTGGTTAAATTCTGCAGTATTTTGTGTGGATCCATGGATTTTTCATATGCATGGAGCAAGCACACACATAAAACTGAGATCTGCTTTTCAGAGTGAGGCTAAATCTTCAGTTCCTTTAAAATGGCACAAAACCTCTGACCAATTTCCAGCTGGAGAACTTACTTGACTATATTTTTAGTGGAAGATTTTTTTTTCTTTAATTAAATCAACATTGTGCAGATAAGTGTCTTCTTCAAATGCAAAATTTAGGGGTTCACAAGTAACCAGGAGAGCAAAGAGCTAAACTATATCCCAGAAAACATGTGGTAGTCCTTCTTTATTGAATGATTTTTGATTTGTTCCGAATTTGAAAGCTGACATGTCTGTTGTTGTGTGTGCTCTTGCTAGTTCCAGTGTTCCATTAGACAGAATCTGTTGTTAATATTTCAACACTGTTGACATAATCATTTTTGTGATTTGCATCTCCTGTGTTGTCTCTTGGTCACTTCTAAATCTAGGATCCCAAAAGAGCAGAAAGTTTTGCTGATTAAGGAAAACAGATCTGTGAAACCCCAGCTAGTTCCCAATATGCTTCTCTTGTGAAAATGTTTGTTTTTATTTTATTCTACTAGCTAATCTCCAGTGCAAGAGTTTAGCTCTAAAACTAACAGTAGTCACATTACACCTCACTTTTCATGTGCAAATATTTAAATTTTCAGGTGTCATTTTTTATGCATTAATTTGGTGGTGAAGGCAGAATATTTTGTAATTCAGACTCTCCAAAAATGGATTGAAATGCAAGAATTCTGTGAAGAGATGAAACCAGAAGTGAAATTGCATTTTATCTAACAAACAAGCATATACTTTGCCAACTGCAGAAAGCATTCCCCTCCTCTGAGAATTTTATCAAGGCTATTGTGCATGTTCAACAATTCTGCTTACTGCTACATCACAAAAAGCCTTTAACTATTTCACCATTCTACCAATGCCCAGCAATAATAGCAGACAACAGCACTGCAACTGGGACTTCAGTGTTAGAATAGAACTAAAGGAAAGTAATTATGCTGCATCCTTTTTGCTTTTAACTGTCATTTCTGATTCTAGGAACTTGGGTGAAAATCTGCAAATTGGTGGTTTCATAGAAAACCAAAGCTGCAATTGGGGAAAAAAAAGTAAAAAGCAGTCTGTTGTATACTGTACATGCCACTTGTAAAAATGAACCTGAAGTGAACATATTTATACAAGTGTTTTCAAACAGCACCACATCATTCCCCCTCCTATCTCTCTTCCCCTCCACATGAGCACACTCCATCCAGAGTTGCCAGGATACTGTGAGAAAGGCTGGCTTTGCAGGCTCCCAGCTGTTCCCAGGTACAGAGCTGGGCCTGCTGTGGAGAGGGCTTCCCTTGCTGCTGTTTCCATGCTGTGTTGGCAGGCTCAGGAGAGGTGTGTAGGAAGCACCCCCACAAGCACTCTCAGGGTGAGGTGCATCAGCACAGGAGAGCACTGGAGCACATCCTTATGGAGATTGGCTCCTTCTGTGTCCTTCATGGAATGTGAAATGTGTCTTTGGCATTTGTCTCAGATGAGCTTCGCTGACCTGGACACTGCCTAGCATTCATGGCTCTTGGAGGAGCAAAAAGAAGGTGCTGATATCAACCACTCTTTACCCCAGCAGTGCACAGAGGTCCAAGTGCTGCCGTGGACTGTCAGGGAGCCAAGCATCAGGCCTGTCTGGTGGCAAATATGGATTTTGATCTTACTGGTTGGGGTTCTTTTCAGCACAGTCTTATTTTTTTCTATTTGAAAAACCTGATTGGTCCAGTTCAGAAAACTTTCCTTCAGACAGGATGCTGTTTTATGATCCAAGAGCAGCTAGCAGAATGAAGCAGAAAACCAGGAAATAGAGATCTCTGAATCTGGTTTTACTCCAAGTATTTCCAAGTTCACACTTCAGGAAATAGGTTCTAGAAATCAGTGAATCCTAGTTTTAGAAACTATAGAGGACAAGCAATTACACAAGGACTACAGACAGATGCCATTTAAAAGGGACTGGTTGGGTGTCAGTCAGTGGGGCATGAGCAGCTGTACTGTTCATCCCTTTTCTTTCCTGGGTTTTATTCCTCTCTCTCTTCCCTCTGTCCTCCACTGTTACTACAACTATTATTATTATTATTATTATTATTATTACTTTATTATTATTATTATTAATTATAGCAGTAGTAGTGTTACTTTACTTTGTTTCCATTATTAAACTGTTCTTATCTCAATTTATGAGTTTTACCTCCTGATTCTCCTCCACACCACAGCAGGAAGTGGGGAGAGAGTGAGCAGCAAGAGTGAGCTGCATGGGATTGTATTTGCTGGGAATGCCCCAGCGAAGGCAGGAATGATGAATCTGACTCCATGTTCTCAGTAGGTTCATTTATTACTTTATAATACTATATTATATTAAAGAATACTATGCTACTATACTACTATACTACTATACTAAAAATACAGAAAGGATACTTACTAAATGCTAAAATATAATATTTAATGAAAACTCATTACTCTTTCCAGAGTCTCAACACAGCTCGGCCCTGACTGGCCAAAGAGTCAAAACAACTCAAACCAGAATCCAATGAAACAATCACCTGAGGGTGAACAATCTCAAACATATTCCACGTGCAAGCACAGCACAGGAGAAGCAAATGAGATAAGAATTGTTTTCCTTTTCTCTGAGGCTTCTCAGCTTCCCAGGAGAAAAATCCTGGTGAAGGGATTTTTTCAGAGAATGTGAATGCCACAGCATGGTACTTAGTTACTGGTTGGGTTAACACATCTGTACTAGGCTCTGCACCACAGAATATTACTTGTGAGCTCCAGACCTATTCAAGTGAATACCACAATCACACGCTGACATACAGCAGGGCAGCTGCTCTGACCAACCTGCTATACATGTCCACTGAAAAAACAAAAGATTTTGTTACTATTAGCACCTTAGGACACCCTAGGGTTACCAAGACACCCTGTCCTGCAGAGAACACCTGGTGGCATCCTCAGTTCTGAAGCAATTGGTTTGCAAACTCATCTGCAATACTCTTTCCCTGGTGAAGTGTGGGTTAATCCTGCCAGTGAAATGCAAGCTCCTGAGGGCTGTTTGGGGACTCCCTGGCAGGCATCTCTTGCCATGCTCTGGGTCCATGTGGAGGCAGGAGAAGAGGTTTGGAGCACTCTCTGCTGTGTCCTGTGTGCTAGGACTCAGTCGTGCTTGAAAGGACCCAACACCAGGCTGAGGTCCCTTGTCCCTGCTTCATAGGCAGCCAAACAGGGCCTGGATAGAGAAGTTTGCTGGTAGATGAAGTGACACACTTCTCTGGAGACATTAATTCATTTCACTGTGGGTGTGTGCAAATGTGCTCTGCAGTTGGTGACCATATCTGTATATTCACAGACATGGTTTAATTAATCCTCTTATGGACAGAGCCTACCATGGCATTAAGAGAGCAAATATTTTTAGCCTGTATAAGAAGTCAGTCCTGCCCACTCACATTAAATCCTTTAGAAGGCAACTTATCTACTGCAGGTTAGCTAGGATGACACAGGAAAGTGAGGTTTAGATTATAGTAATTAAAACTTCTTGGGCAAAGGAAGGCTTGTGCAAGGGGACAAGAATAATTGATGACTTTACCTTTTAAAGAAAAGAACAACTATTTTGCAATGTGCCAGTCCCCCTCCCTGCCCTCAGGGCAGAGGTCCTACTGCTTTTGATTGTGACTTTTATAAAGGTGTGAAAATGAGCCACGTTCACTGCTGAGTTCCCATGGCTGACACTGATAGAAACAAATTAAAACGACTAAGGCAGAAAAAGCCTTGAGATAGGCAGGATTTTATATAAGAATTATGAACAGCATCTCTCACCTCTTTTTGTTTGTCAGGGAGATTTCTGCCTCTTCAAAATCATTAGGACAACCACACATGTGAATTTTTAATAACAGTGCAAGTCTTAGAAAAAAAATGAAAAGGAAAAGAGAGTTGCTGTTTGCCCCCTCTCAAAGAAATTGCAAAATCCAACAGAATGTCTGCTGCTGATTTGCCTTTATATTCACAATTTAGTTATAGGAAAGCCCTGTAAGAACTCCTGAGTATTCTTTCGTGACTACAAATAATGCTTTTAATGATCTTTCATGACTCTTAGAACCAAAATAAATTCTTACCCTGAAGTTCATATTTTATATCCTCAACTCAGCCAAGCTCTACTTTCTGGAAGAGCTCTAGCATTGCATGTGAGTGAGGGGAAAGTGTTTAGAAGGGTGGGCAAAGGGAGGGACAGTCCTGGAAATACCTGGGGGAACACTGAGTCATGGCAGATACTGTGCTTAAAGTCTATTGGAGGAGCAGTATTCAGAAACTCATATAATTGAGATTGTTTTTTACTCTTTCAACTTCAAGAAACTTTTTTTAAAGCTTTTTATGACCATTTCCTTATAGAGGGCATATACACAATTCTTGCTGAGAAAATTGTTTTCTGAACATATAATATTTCTTTGGGTAGAAATTCAAGCAAATATTGGGATAATGGACAAATTGAACTGATGCTTTTATAAGAAAAAGATTTCACTAATGAGATTTAACCCACTTACTGTATCAAGGTTTTAGCTGTTAATATTTTGGCATATTTACTTTTTTGCTGTTATTATTAAATGGAGGAGAACTATTTTTATGCATGCCAGCCTCAGAATAAAGTCAATTTTGACTTAAACCAATGTGATGTGCAACTTAAACACTTTGAAGGAGGACAAAACACAATTTCCAATACGAGGGTAGAAGAAGAGGCAGAGAGAACCATTTTCCTTTCCATTTTCCTTGCCTTTGGAACAGGTCTTGTATTTCCAGCTGAAAGTAGAAGGCGACTTATCCTAGCTCATGTGTGTAAGCATTCATATCAATCTGCCACATACACAGTGGCCAGTCTTAAGGAGCCTTTTGAAGCCCTCTCTGTTTTGTCTTTGCCATGCCATCCACTCTGCAGCCACAGAACTTTACCCCCTCTCCTCATCCTTGTAGGGGAATAGAACATAAGTAAATAAAGGTAGTATAGAAAGTAATCTTACCCCCTAAAGAGTTGCAGCTGAACCAATTATTAAGGATTAGGAGCAAGCCTGATGTTAACAGGCCACAGCTGTAGCCAATCAGAAGAATGTTATAAAAGAGTGGATTGGTTGTTTGAGGGGAGCTGGAGTTAGTTGGCTGCTGTGATGATAAGGAAGAGTCAGTGCCTAGAGGAGCTGCCTAAAAGAAACATCAAGGAGGTACGAAGCTCTGGCAATATGGAACCCTTGCAATGTAATGACAATAGAGCTCTTGCACTATAATGACAGCCCATCCTTGCTCCAACTGAGATGGGAATCAGAGGAAGAGTGCATCTAAAGTTCTCTTTTGCCTCACTGAAGGTGTCTGTCCCTTCCTGATAGGCCTCAGTTTCACCTCAGAATCTTCTCTGGATCACCCCTGTCCCTGCCTGTGTTCCCTCTGTGGCCACCCCTTTCCAGCAGCCTTAGCTGAGTTAAATCAGGGGAGGATGTGGGAATATTGGCTCCTTGTCATCAAAGGGTTCAAGGAAACAAGACTGGGGAAAGACTCAGGCACCTGCACCTCAGTGCACCTTTCCATATGGTTCTTGCATGCCCTGGGGATGTCCTCCCTGCCTCCTCCGTGAGCACAGATCAGCTGAGAGCTGAGTTGGTGAGGGAGACTCTGAGGCAGGGACCAGAGCCTTTCGAGGTCAGACTCACAGCGTGATGGAGGTAGGAGCAGAGAATCCCTTCAGGGAGAGGAAAAAGGGCTCAACAGGCACCTTTATTGTACATGTACTGCTTTGTTGGATGGTGATCCTTCCTGTCAGCATTATGTTTATAAAGGGTCTCTCATTCCAAACCCAATCTTTTCTTCTTAGGAACACTGTCTGCCCTAATAAGAAAAAAGTCATCTCCTTAAACCCACTTCTTTTTTGTAGCCCATCATGGCTGCAGCAACTTCTCTGCTATTTGTTTGCTTTCTGCTGAATTGCAGTAGATTTAAACTCTCAGCTGCTAAAAATTAAGTCCTTACCCAATATTGATGGGATTACTTCTGAATGGTCTTGGAAAAATATCCTGGAGTGGCTCTGACTAAATATCTGCCACCATTATCTTCTGCAGTTTTAGTATAATAAAACTGTGCAGTCAAGGCAACCCTTGTGTAGGCTGCATGGTCAGTTTAATTACTTTAAAAAATTTAATTACTTTTTTTTTCAGAAAGAAAAAAAATCCACATTTCAGTACCCATTTTGAACAGCCACTTTGAGATGGATCATTTAATTGTGTTCAATATCAGCTGAGTTAGAAAATACATGAGAAAAGGACTTTGAAAGTGTCAGGGATTCACTAATGGAAATTAAAACAACACACATCTCTAGTTAGTGCTGAGTGAAATATCAAACATCTGCTGCAGGCTATTATAGAGGGGAAGCCAAATGAGAAAGGCAAATGTGTAGTCTCAGCTGCAGGGGCTGGAAGGAGACAGCAGGTAAATGCCATTTGGAGGCATCCCTCATCACTCCACATTGCTCCTTGGAAAGCCAAGAGCTTTTCTGATGGACTCTTCATCTCCTGAGCAGAGGGTATGCAGAGCAGGGAATTGGCAAATGGGCTGGAGATCCTGGGGAAGGGACCTGGCTGCAGGGAACAGAGAAAAACCGGCAGCAGAGGGTGATGGTTACGTGTGCTGTGATCAGATGAGGAGGCAAGAGAGATCCCAGGTTGATTCAATTTGCTTTCCATTGTGGAAATTAATTAGTTGATTGGGAGAGAAGAAAGGCTCAGTGGAGGTGCTTGAAGACAGGGCAGTCAGTGGGAAACAGATGCTTCCTAAGGAAGGGCTCTGAGCCTAGCAGTCTCTAATCTGAGCACTGAGGAGTACTTACAGCACATCCCCATCAAAATTAATTTCTTCTCCTGGTGATTACTGTTCAGGGCTCAAGGGTTTAGATCCTGTTGTTTAGCTCCTGCCACTAATTAAGGGCATCTCTTCAGCGTGAGGTACTCTGGAAACAGAGTAGGTACAGGTCCAGATACAGATAGGTACAGATACAGATGAGGAATTCCGAGTGCTTTAAGATTCAGGGTACCCACTCCATTCCTTGAGATGTTAGGGCATGGCTCAGGTCCAGAAGCAGATGGTTTATGAGGATGTCCATACTCAACAGAGCTTACACACACTGCAAACACAGGGTGCCCACATTTACCGTTTTTGTATTTTCATACTGCAGGCTCTAATACATGCAGTCCTGTAGAGAGACAGTAACTATGGAGATAAAAGCAATGGGAGATACCTAAAACCCCTGGAGGTGCAGCAGGCCCAGGAAGTGTGTTAAACTGCTTGGAAAATCCTCTCCTAGCCCAGGCCTACTTGGCATGGTGAGCACATGCACTTACAAAATGTCACAGTTTCACACCAGCCAGCTCCAAGAACCTGCATTCTCCCTGGGGCCCTGCAATTTTAAAACACTTGAAAGGTATTTCTATTGTGTTTATCCTCTCCATGTTCACATCAAGGGAGCCTGTCAGCAATTTGCTGTGGGGATGGGTCCTGTACAGAAACACTGGAAAATCACCTGCCATCTTTGTCAGCTCAGTGCATAACAACCCCTCAGGCCAAGCCTAGCTCCATGGTTCTTGCTCTCAAGAAAAGACAGAATTGTAGCTTGGGCACCCTAAAGGTGTGTGTCTACAGGGTGGCTGTAGGTGCTGGCTGCACCACCTGAGCATTCAGCTTTTAATTTTTCAGTTTTAGCGAGTGTTAAACAATGCAAGCAACCCGTGCAGCAATTTTGTCTCCTGGGAATGTGCAAACTGGCTTCTATATACCACAGGTCTGAGCCAGAATTTTTTGAAGGGCCCTGTTCATTGCTGTTGGCAATGTTTCAGAAATAAATGCACCTTGTTACGGGTATCTTTACTCCAGAAACTGGTAATCTCAAAGTTGCAGTATATACAAGGTCTTTCTTTGCCTTCATTGACATTCAAACATGTTGCACATTTTCACATAGGAAATAGTGTGCTGATTAGTGTGGTCTCAAATGAATGTGTCAGTTTGAAGCCTTATAACATGCACAAGATAAATGAGATAAACACTTTGTATGTGTTTTCTTGATTAGACATCCATTTTCCTTTGTGGAGCCAAAAATCAAAGTAGCTAATGCAATGCTCTGCTTGACTGACTCTTCTGAGGAGCTAAACATCATGTCAGCTAATTATGGTTAAATGGGTGACACAGAGAGAGAGTTCTTCTCAGTTAATGTTGAAAATTCCTGGCTACTCTGTTGAATCAGGTTAGTCACACCATTAAATTGTGATTAAGCAGGTTCCATTTTTGGGAAGTGTGCACGGCACACATGGATGTTCTCCAAATGATGGAGCTGACAGTCTGTCTTCTGTCAGGGCAGAGTTAATGAGAGAGAACTGGAAACTTGCTAGTTATCTTAATGTTTATCTGAAGTTGATAAAACATAACTGTGACCAGTGTTGGTCTTCTGGAATTTGACTAATATTTTGGGATACTTGCATAGACACCATTCCAGGAACTGGTTATCTGTAAGACACATAAAAGTCATGGTAGAGAAAGGCGGCGAGTAAAGATGATATCCAGCAAAATTACACCATGTTAGCATGTGCAGATTTTAAATTCTTTTTTTAAATTCAGGATCAGAACACAGTAAAAATATCATGATTGAAGCAAGAATTTCAGTGAGACATTTTTCAGGAAACAAAAAACAATGAATCAGTCTTGTAAAGAGTAAATAAGTTCTTCTTGCCCTTCTCAAGTTATGAATAACTAGTTTTGGCCAATTACTCTTATTTTTGTGTGAAGATTATAGAGTTGTCATACTCCTTCTCTTCCCACAACTCACCCACGTGGAATACATGGGTCATGCAAAAATACTTACAAAAAATGCAAGAAACATCTTATAAAAGTGTTTGCAAATTATATGCCAATGGCACCATCATTGATCTTTTAGTTCAGCATGTGTTCATGTGAAAACCTAAAGGAATAGAAGGCCTGCTGTGAATCTTAATGTGATTACCGTTTTGTTAAAGAAACCAAAAATAATGCTTTTATTTTGCCCATCAACTTTGGTATTTCTAAGGTTCTTTAACATGACTGTTATAGATTCATAAAACTCTTTTTGAACACTACTTCATGGGCTTACTTTCTTAACATTTTCCCTATAGTAACATGAAGCTTGTTTCTTGGAAAGAATCCTTTCAGAATCTGAGTGATTTAAAGATGGAAGTAGAGCAAGCTTAAACCTGGAGCTGTCTGCTGTACTTTTCCACAAGACAACAAAATAGATGGTATCACTAAGGTTCAAGTTTGTCCTCCTCCACAGAGGAACAAAAGGGCAGGAATTTTCTAGTCTTACATCACTTTCTCACTAAAAAACCTGGCTTTATTTCTGAAACACTTCCAGCTACAATGAACGGGCCCTTAGAAAAATTCTGGGTCAGACCTATGGTTTATAGAAGCCAGTTTGCACATTCCCAGGAGACAAAATTGCTGTGTGGGTTGCCTGCCTAGTTTTCTGTTGCTTGAAAGGGAAAAGCTGAATGCTCAGGTGGTGCAGCCAGCACCTTCAGCCACCTGCAGATACCCTGCAGACACCCTACACCCACCTACAGCCACCCTGTAGACACCCTATAGCCACCTAAAGCCACCCTGTAGACACCCTATAGCCATCTACAGCCACCTGCAGACACCCTATAGACACACACCTTTAGGGTGCCCAAGCTACAATTCTGTCTTTTCCTCAGAGCAAGAACCATGGAGCTGGGCTTGGCCTGAGAGATTGTTATGCACTGAGCTGACAAAGATGGCAGGTGATTTTCCAGTGTTTCTGTACAGGACCCATCCCCACAGCAAATTGCTGACAGGCTCCCTTGATGTGAACACGGAGAGGATAAACACAATAGAAATACCTTTCAAGTGTTTTAAAATTGCAGGGCCCCAGGGAGAATGCAGGTTCTTGGAGCTGGCTGGTGTGAAACTGTGACATTTTGTAAGTGCATGTGCTCACCATGCCAAGTAGGCCTGGGCTAGGAGAGGATTTTCCAAGCAGTTTAACACACTTCCTGGGCCTGCTGCACCTCCAGAGAAGAAGAGTTTACAGGATCGTGGCTTATAAGCACCTGGTCATTCGCCCTGAGTGATGGAACTAAAGGTGAATTGTGTGAGAGGTGAATCCTGTTTGCCCTCCTGATTGATTTGTATGCACATGGTGGAGTCAGTGTGTGTTCCTGATGCCTGACTACTCTTTACATCCTGAGAACACAGGACAGTTCCTCAGTCTGCTAAGCTTTGGACTTCATTTTGGTAGAGAGCAGAAGCCCTTTGAGGATGGCTCAGGAATTTTACTGTGCTCAGGCAGCTTGGGAGTGGCCAAATTGTCCTGTCATACATGGTTAGTTCCTGTGTCTCCAAGATCAGGTGTTTTCCATGTCCCCATTCCTCTGTGTCTCAGTGCAAGGAGAATGAAGTGCACCAAGGCTTTCTTGTAGCTCAGAGATCATTATCCATAAATGCAGCATTTGAAAGGGAAGGAGTCAGCTGGGGGCTGGGGAAGGTTAAACAGCCTTTCTTCATCTGTGGTGCTGCTAAGACACAAAATATGCTTAGGGGTTCTTGTGTCAGCCAAATGTAGATTTAAAGGGATTCAAGCTCTTCATATCTCCTTTTGGCAGGGAAATTTCATGTTTTACATGGAAAATATAATGGTTTGAAATTTCATATTCATATACAACTGTGAATTAAAAATTACTTATTGAGAACATGTAAAATAATAATGTAGGAAAAATTCTACTTACTTCCACTTGTGAGAAGTCACCTTGCTGGCTTTGTTAGACTCTGTTGTGTCAGGCGCAGAGCGTTCCTCCTCTGTCCAAGCCCAGCCGTGTTTCATTTTGGAGCGTGTGAGCTGTGAAGCTGAAGTCCTGCAGTGCAGCTGGGCACTGGCTTGAGGATCCAATGAGTGTTTATGTGGAGACTGTGTGTTGCTGGAGACTTCAGCTGATTCCCATCTGCTGCAGATCAGGGGCTTCCTGGGGATGCTTCATGAGGCAGGTTACCATAGCACCAGGCTCCTCAGATGTAGCATTATCTTGTTTCACTTGTCTGAGCAGGACAAAAGTGATGTGTATATTATGTTGCATTTCTCAAAGTAGTCATCTCTAGTCTTGTACAAAACAAAAATCATGGACATTGTGCCATTGCTTAAGGATAGAAATTGAGACAGGAGGTTCTGCCATTACTTGTAAGTGAAGATGAGTCTAGAAATGACATTGGCATTGATTGAAAGGCAACTTCAGTGAGCCAGAAAATGTAAGATCAGGTAAAGAAGCTACACCAGATTCTTACAAATTGCAGTTAAGACATCTTTTCACACAGGTGATTTCTGTCAGGCTCACAGGAGTTAAGGGAAAAATTGCTGCTGGGCTGGAGCCCAGTGAAGAAGAAAAGAAACAAAAGCTTCTACCTGGCAGAAAAAATTTCCATGACTGTAAGGTCACTGGAAAACACCAATAAGTCTTGAAGATACCCCTGTTTTCAGACTTCTTATATTCTACCCCAGATTTGTGACCAATGACTACTTTTTGAAAGATGATGTTGATACTCTTAACAAATTGCTGACATTCCTCTTTTGTGATAAACTTGAACTGTCCAGTATAAAGCAAAGATTTCACATTACATATATATATAATATAAATGTTCCTGTAAAGGTTACAAGTAGTATAAATGTTCATCACTACCCCTCATATGTTTCATATTAGGGGACAAAAATCATATCATCCTGACTCCTTTTTTTTCTTCTCTTGAATTTCATTCTGATTTTAATGCAGTGCATCTTAAACCCCACCAAAACCAACCAACTATTGAATCTGATGGTTTCAGTGTTGTTGTTTTGAGCATACTAATACATGAATCTGTGTAGCCAATGGATCAAGGACAGCTGGTGGCAGGGCCCACTGTATCACAGGTCACTGGTCAATGGTCCATGCAGGAGACCTGGCTGACCATGACCTGTGTATGACACAGCCCACACTGGGCTGGAGCCTGGGCAGGGTAACCAGTCCCCACATCCCCTGAGCCCCCAGGGACCAAATATATCTTCATATTCTACCACATTTGCTACTGCCCCTGCTTAAGAAGAGGCTTTGTTAAAGACTCAAAAGAATGGCCCAACATTTCAGCTGCTACTGAATGTGAGGAAGCAATGCTTCATTTGAACTTTTCTGCAGTAATCATTATTTCTGCAGTCATCAAAGCCAAGTAACAATGATACATGAACAGCAGGTTAAGCCTTTGTCTCCTTAGAGAATCTAAGAAAGGCTTGTCACAGTTTGCTGTGGTCTCTCTAGCTGATTTAAACAAAGCCTTCCTAGTGTGGGTTCTGAAACTTAAAAAAAATCTTAATTCACTGAAAGAATAATGGATACATTGTTAATTGCAGCATGACTATATTTGCTACAATTACACCAAGAAGGATTATCATTCAAATGCAAAATAGGAGGCATGTATAACTGCAGAATCATGACATATTGTGCATATCATGGCCTAAGCAACTGAATAGTATTTGACATTTGTCTGCCCATATCTTTATCTCTTTCCCTTTGCTTGGGCTCCTGTTTTATCATATACCAGCTCTTTCTTTTGGTGTCTAGGATGAATCATCAGTGCAGAAAAATACTGATGTAGTCTTGATTTCTGTAGTAAAATACTCCTTATCTAGGAACAAACTGTATGACAATGAATGCAACATCTAAGGATGTATTGTATTTCTAAATATTATATATAAGCCTTTGTGTGGGAGGTGGCTTTGAAATTTAGACTACTCCATCAGAACAAAAAAGTCTGAGTAATGCTAAATGCATTCATGACATTTATGTTTTTTTCATTTGCTTTTTTTTCTTGTTTGTTTTGTTATCACTGTTTTTATGCAGGGAAATTACTACTAAGGAACTGACTTCCATCTTGGTTGCAAAACTGATTATGTTCTACCCTTGGAACCATTTAAATTAGTTGTGCTGGGGGCCTGAAATAAAATGTTATTATAGCAGAAGAAATTCTCAAGGCTTCATGTCCTAAGCTAATAACAAGTCCTGTCAAATAAAGCCTATCCAACCTTTTTAGTCTAAACAAATACTCCAGCTTCAGTTTCAGAAAACATTTGCCATTTGAGCAAAATTGGTTTGGTTGTTAAGATATTTTTAAGCAAAAATAGGGACCAGCAATGTTCCTTTCAAAAGGCAAAATCAATGGAATAAATGACATTAACATGTGCAACTGCAGTCTGGTGCATACGACAGTATTAAACATTTTTGCAATAAAAAGCCATCGGCCTGGAACAGCTCGGCTCTCTAAGCTGATAACATTTTAGTGAGAAAATAACTTTAATAATCCCCCTGAACATCATATGCATGCACAAATTATTAGATTAGACTGTCCTAGTTATTTGGTTATTACAAGGCTTCTGCAGGAATCACACCCAAGCCACAGGAAAACACTGATTAAAAAACTCCAAAGCCTAAAGATAGCATAATTACCAGAGGAAAATCAGTTATTAAACAATAATATTTAAAGTAAATGGCAGTGTTGAAAGGCTTTTCCAAAACGTGTTTTAATAATAAGTTTGTCTCTGTTAAGCCTGGGAGATAAATAGACAAACCAGTATAAAAAACAGGAACTTCTCTTCCAATTAAACACTGTTCACAGCAGGAAGGGGGACAGAGTGAATCAGGGAACCCTATGCCTTTGCAGTTTCTGAATTGAACCCCAAGTTCGATAAATTTAATTGGATTCTTCTCCCCTATATTTCTATCTTCCCCTTCCTCCCCCCTTCAATGCATGACCTGGTTTTTCAAATCGATTTGGCCAGCAGGTATCCTTTATCATAATTCCCTCTTCTCTGGGCAGAAATGGGTACTTCCAGAGAGCCAATTCATCCCTATGGCAAATCAACACCTAAAGAGGATGGGTTGAAGTCTTCCCTGGAGCTCCCTGTCTATCCAGATGGTGAGCTGAATCCTCCCTCCATCTCTCACATGGCTGAGGACCTTTCCTCAGACAGCAGCTTGAACAGAGAGCAAATAACTTCCCAATCAAATAAAGTGTTTCTCCATTCTAGCCAGTGAGTGACAATATACAACAGGCATCTAAGGCATAGCTCTTTTTCTCCTCTTCATTGAAGCAAAAGTCAGGAATTTTGCTTTCTTTTCTGTGCAGAACAATTCCCATTTGAGCTTTAAAACCCCTTCTCTTCCCATCCTTGCTCACAGCCTACTATTCATATTGTGGGAGGTAGAAGAGATGCACCAATATCCTATTAGGCTTGGAAAGGCATTTAAGGTGTATTTCCCTCTTCCTTGATGAGTGCCAGTGCCACAGATCTTCCAAGAGAAAGATTGGCATGACTTTGTTTTACTATTCCTGCAGTTATGGTGGCATTTCTTTAAAGGGTCCACGGCTGTCAGTATGTGCTTGGTGGACTCTGAATAAATTCCTGTGCACAGTCCTTAGGAGCTCCCAAATAATATTTGACCCAGGTTGGAGCTAGATACCTCCCTGCACATAGAAGGGGGAATTCTGGACATGAGCAGAGCTCTGCTGCCCAGAAAATGTGGAAGTTAAACAGTGAAGGACCTGCTGAACTTGGGTAAAGCAGCAGCTGAACAAGGGCAAAGTGTTTTGACTTAAGCACTTAGATCTTTTCTGTATGTGATCAAAGGGACTGGATAGAGAGGAAAGATGAAACAAACACTTCCCTCCAGTTAATTTTTATCACTTTGTACAGCTACTGGGTGAAAAAGAAAAGAGTAAATACTTGTGAGAACTGGATTGCTAAGGCCAAGAGGGGAACATTGCTTGCATTGAGTTGAAAGAAGGAACATACTATGATACAGCAAATTACTTTACAGGCCATTGGACCTAATGCAGTCATGAGAATTCACCTGCCCTGTAAAAGTGGGCTATTTTCCTCAGAAAAGAGATTGTGAGGTTTTATTGTAGCAATGGAAAATCCGTGCCAACACACCTGCTGCGTGGCAGCACGGGTGCCAAGAGGAATATTGACTTTCTGCCTTTCTAAAGATAAAAAACATCAGCCTTCAGATAAGAATGCAGAGAGCTTCCCAAGAGCTCAGCAGATCCTCTGTGGAGACCATACTGTGTAGCAATGGCTGCTACCAGATGTGCAGGGCAGCTCTGATAGTGTTCACTAAGGATAGGAAGCTTTTGCTTGAGGATGCTTTGTGCACCCCTTCCTCTGGTAAAAGCACATTAATATTGACTGAATGGCACTGATGGATTTTGATGGGATGTGCATGAAAAGGAATATGGTGAGCATATTTGTTGGAGAACCAGGCCCTGCTTGTGGCTTTTTCTAAGCTCTTCTGCAGCTAGTTGGCAGCTGGGGATGTTAAACAGATGTGGGTTTGTTAGAAACAGGAATCTCTGTCAGCTCTGTTCCTTTGCTCCCCTCCCACCTTAACACCACTTAAGGCAATTTGTACCTGGGACATGACCTGTGTGAGTGGCTGGGATGCCCTTCCTCCTTGCTGCCCTCACAGATCAGTCTGCGGCTGGGGTGCTCTGGCACACTAATCATGTTAAAAAAGCAGCCTTTAAATTTTTAATTTCCGTACTCTAAAGTGTTTTTGTGTAGGGGTTTTCTGTGCTTAAGCTTCCTGATATCCAATCGATCAAAGTCATGGCTGCTGAAATAACTTAGGTTCAAGGTATGCTTTAGGCAGAGTAAGTGCTGCAAAATTGACAAATATGTTTACAACATAAACATTGTATTGACATCTTAAGCAAAAATCTCTCTTGCAGCTGCATATGCTGAAACATCTCCCTTGCCCTCCCCTCACCTTACCCATGAGTATGGCCTGCTCTGAAAAAACCTAAATCTGTTTTAATTTCTCTTCACTGTTTTTTATAATGTCCAAAACCAAGCTGACAGCAACAGCCAAGAAGGAGTGGGCACTATTATTGCACACTTTTTCCCTGCCTATCTCTCATTCTTCTCCTGTTGTGTCTGACAGTGACACAGATATGCATTTTTTGCAAAATGCCATTTGTAGAATGTTGATGATGCAGAGTCTTCTCAGGGAAATTCTTCTGGGTTTAGGCAGTTCTGTGGAATAGTCAGCAGTGTGGATTTGGGAAGGATGATCAGAACTCTAAAACATGGATAAGATTTCATTTGGAGCTCTGCCACTGGCTCCTCCTGAAAACCTGAGCAATGTACTTACCATATACACACACCTTAATTTCCCTATTTGTAAAATGGAGCTCAGACTATTTCCCTACGTTGCACATGCTCATTGAGAAGCAGGCAGATTATCTTCTTTAAGACTCCTCATTAAGATCTTTCAGAGGAAAGAGGCAGAGAAATACTCCTTTTTTGAAATACTTGTAATTTGAAATATTCCTTAGTCTTTGAGTCTCATTAGATGCAATCTACTCTCTACTAACTTATGATGTTCCATGCAAAACAGTTCTCTAATTTTCTTTTGTTTGTTTAATTTTCTATCTCCACCATAATTGCAACTGATTAAATGTCATTTCATGTGAGAAACATGTAACAGGGTTCACCAGCCAGGCAAGTACTTCCCCATAGCTCTAACATGATGGAGTAAGTGTAAATGAAATTTATGACATCTATTAATAACTTATCAAACTGAAAGAGAGCTCTTAAATATAATATGAAGTGTCTCTTTGTATTTTTAGCCATGTGTGACTCTCCTCAGAAAGTTGATAGTGGGGTTAGAGCTATTAAGTGGTAGGATTTTTCAAAATATTTGTTTATTAATACTGAATATGAATAGTGGGTGACATGGCAATGCAATCCAGGCTTCTGTACAGGACCAGCAGACTCTTTTGATCTAAAAGGAGTCAAATCTGTGTAATATGTGCTGAGTCATAATGGAAATGGAGGTTGTAATGACCACGTGGATGTAAATGATGTAGGTGTGAATTCCTACATCTAAGTCGGTAGCAGGAACATTGCATTCTTACAATGCTGTTAGAATATTTAGTGCTGGGAAGAAACCTGGTGGTGAGCTACTATTACCCTAGACTTACCAGTAAGGCAAATGCCCACAGAAGGATTCAGGAAAGATGCATGTTCAACTCCAATTAAGCAGATAGAATTCCTGGCTTAGGCAGTTCATTAAAATCTCCTGAAAGAGTAATAGTTTGACCCTGATCTTCATGACTTAAAATTCTGACCAATGTGTTTTCTGAGCTTCCTTAGAACTTCAAGAGAAAGAGAGAGAGACTGGGGGTGGGGGGGTAACATGACTCACTTCAAAGCTTTGTTCTTCTCCAGCTACTTATGGAACTGACAGGGGGAAAGCTATATAGGTTGTTATTTATATGTAGGCTGTTTTCTTCTCTTGCGTAGGCTGACTCGGTTTTGCAGCTTCTTTTAAGTTACACGAGTCAGCTGAGCATGCCAGAATTGCCTGAGAGTCAGAAAAACTGTTCAATTTTTCCTTCCTCTCCCACCTCTGACACGTGCTGTGCCCAGCCTGGGGAGCTTGGGCTCCTGCAGTGACTGTGCCAGGCGTCCCCGAAATGGAGGGACAGCAGAAAACAGCTCTGGGACACCAGGTCTGTGACTTTGCAAGAGGGACAATCCCAAGCCAGAGCTTTGAAGTGGATGTTCCTTTACCTTCTTCTCACAAGGGATTAAAAGTTTTAGCTGAACTTAAAAATTACCCATGTTTCATCAGGACATGAATAAAACAAGAAAATTTAATATTTTTTTTTTAATGAACAAAACTCAGAGCAACTAGAGTAAGCAGGAGTGCAAAAGTTCATGCACAGCTCTTCTCTCACTTACTGTGTCCTCAATTACAGCAATCCCAGTGATTTTAAGTGGCAGAAAACTCAGTTTGGTCCCCTCTGGGCTTTCAGGAAATTATTTTGGTCATCATCTCTGAGAGTTTCTCAGTGCAGTTTCTCACTGAGAAACTTTTTCAGATCCCATATCATTAAGGCTTTTGAGCCTTCTCTGAGTAGGATTAGCACTTCCTCAAGGATGCAGAAGTCTGTCTTCCTTGCAGGTTGTTCAACCCCATCTATTTACTGTTTTACAGACACAGTATATGACACAAGCTGGGAATACGCACCCACAAACACACACACAAAGAGAAATAAAGGGATTATATCATCAGTTTTAATGCCATTCTTGTAGCAAGAATGCAATCCAACACATCATATGCAAGACCCTATACATTTGTAAATAGAAATAAGAAAACCCGAAGTTGTCTGTCCTTCCTGCACAGATGAGCAATCTTCACTGTGACTCTTCACTGAGCAGTGGGGATGCCCTCAGTAGCTCCCTCCAGGATTGTTAGCTCTCTTCTGGTTGTCTCCAGCCTTTTCATAAGGTGAACATTCATCTGTCAGTATCATGAAGTTATTCTGGCAGCAAGATTTTGCTTGGCACAGAGCAACAGAGTTCAAGAAGCCTTGAGCAGCGGCATCAGACTGGCATGAAAACCATTCCCTCTCCTTGTGCTGCAGTGCTCTGAACCTCGAGGGCCGTCCAGCAGTCTGTCTGAGAGGTGCCTGTGCTGCCCTTCAAAGAGCTCTCTGTGTGTGCTCCAGAGTGCTGCTGTCCCTGGCACTGAGTGCTGTGGGTGTTGATGTTGCTCAGGCGTGTGCGGCTCCTCGGAGAGTCTCTGGCTGCTTTAACTACAGCTGCAGACTGCAGAACCAGTGTAGCCACCATGGCTTTAGAAAAGGGATGAGGAAAAAAGAGCAGCTTGGAGGAGTGAACACTGGCCATCAGGCTGAGCAATCAAATTAACTTCAGAAAAGAATTTTCCTGTTATGACAGCCCAGTACTTTGGCTCAAAGTTAAGTTGAGAAGGGAATGTAGATGTTCTCCATACATGAGAGTGCATGGCTAAAAGGCTTCTGCACAAATATCTTTCAGTGAGAAGCAATGGTGTTCTTAGTTATTGCTTTGATTATATATTTGTACTGTGTTCCTAACTATTGTGACTCAAAATTATTTCACTCAGCCTGAGTGAAACCTGTGATGACACTGTTTTGAGCAAAGCTCTTGGTATCAGAGCGCTGGAGACAGTTTAACATTACGGTATGAGTCAGAAAGTTCTCGGATTTATAGCTCGGGTGAAAATGAAATTGTGAGAAAAACATGATAACTGCAAACAAAACCTTAGTACAAGAGTCTGCCTGGAAGGAAAGGTTCAGGATTTGGGACAACCGATTTTTACTCTAAATCAGCAGAGTTTTGGTTTTGTCTTTTGAATCACTGAGGAGACAATTGTGCAGCAGCCCATCAAGTTATTAGCATAATCAAAATCTGCATCAGAAAACAAACATGAAAGGGGACTCTGTCTCTTCTGTGCTTAAGTAGCTTTGTGTGTCCTTGCAGGTGTTCCTGCTGGCTCCACATTAACACAAAAGGGAGCCTGCAATAATGAGTTCCTCTGCAGGTTTTTCCTGAGGGCTGGTCTTCCACAAAGGGATTGAAAACATAATTTACTTAACAATATCAATTGGTCAGACATCTCTGGCTGTAAAGGACAGAGAGATCTTGATTAGGAAGTACTACAGAGAAGAGGATAAAAAGATCGCTACATTTCAGAGAATGCGAATAGGAAAAACAGGGAAGAAGGTACAGGCCAGTACTTTCAAACCATGCAGGTCTGTGCGCCACAAAGCCTGGTGCTCCAGGAGCCCTCAGGCCCAGAGTTTTCTCCAAAAGAGGTGGTGCAGGTGGCTGGTCTGTAGCTGGTTGGTGGGACCCAGGAGTGGGTCAGGCAGGTGCTTGGTTGGAGGAGTCCACGGGAAAGTACGGATCACTCAGCTTCCTCCACCATCCCAAGTGAGGTGAAAGACAGGGGTCTGGGCGTGCAACCTGTGTTGATCCCAGGTCCTGAGCCCCCAGGGTCCAGCTGATTTGGGTGTGTGATGGGAACATTTACATTAACATGGCAGCGCCAATCCCTCTAGGATATGGAAACTGATTCAGTTAAATTAAAAAAAGAAATCTTTGCATGAATCTTGCTAAATGCTGCTGCTCATTCCCCTTTATCTGAATTCCATTTCCTTTCCTCTATCCTGCCCTCTTTATCCCATTTTCTTTCTTTGTGTTTATTAATATTCAGACCATCAATTTCTTTCAATGTACTTCTCACCTTTGCCATATTCTATTATTCCCATTATACATCCTCTTCCAATTCTGCATTTCCTTAAGTGCTTTACTGTACATGAAATGTGACTCACTCACGCTTACAATTGGAATTGGACCATGTTATCCTGCCAGAGCCTGTTTTCTTTGACAGCAGCTCAGCTTCAAGATCTGTTTTTACAGATGTTTTTATTTTTAATTTTAAAACATTTTTTTCAGATAGAAGGAGAAGAAATATAAAAAGACAAAAGAATTTTCATAGACTGTATATACAGATCTATTTATGATACCATTATTGTCAGTTACAAGTTGCTTAAATTATCCAAATATAAAGCATTTTTTCCATTTCCAGTTGAGTCAGAGGAAAGAAGCAATTCAGAATCTAGAGCCAGAAGATGTGCTAGATAAGAATGATAAGTGGCTCAGTAATAGTAAGTAACTGATCAAGTAATAGTCAAGAAAGAAGCATGTGGAGTTACTGAGTAATGTAATGAACCACCCATTCTCAGATTTTTTTTAGTCTAATCTTATATTTATTATTGATAAGGCAATTTTCCCTGACCAAAGGCTTACTCTGATTTACCATCTCTAATCTAGAGAGATTGGCAGTCATAAAAATAAACAAATGCCTTTTCCCACCAGATTACATTGCTGCACGTCCTAGGAGATCCAGAATTTAGGAGTATGATCTTAGAGAAGAATTAGAAAATTAACTCTCTTTTCACAAACAGCAGAGGCCAAAGGTGGAAGAAAAAAAGCCATATTGCCCTAGGATTCCTTTTATAATTTTAGAATTTTGTTGTTTGGTTCGGTGCATTGAATCACTTTTAGTGGTTCACTTAGTTGTGACTACAACAGGAAATACAGCCCAGAGAAGATGCTGTGGAATGTTCTGAAGTCAGGTGAGATTTAACACAATTTTTATGCTATCCAATGAGGAAATAACACCTGAGCATGTATGTATAGCTGCGCATGTTCTTAGAATTGATCACAGTACCTTCCCTGCTGTACTCCACTTCTGTGGTCCTTACCTGCTTTACTTGGAGGGAAGAGATTTGTTCCTATTGCTACAAAAATGAAATCCTGACTTCTTATTTGATAACAGTCATGCACTGAGTCAGTTAACTCTTCAAAGGTCAGTGAATAATGCAATTTGGTGCAATTCTTCCTAACTGAATGGCAGAGGTAATAACTGAACCTGCATGGCTGTGGCTGAGCTGAATGAAGATTACTTTTCACCTGAGGCAACTAAAGAACTTTTGGATCTACAAACAAAAAGTGTCTTCTAAAGCTGAGTTAACAAAAAAAAAAAATCAGAAAAGCATAATCACAGCAGGAAAGCTGGCCTACCACATTGAATCCTGATTTCAAGTGAATCTTAAATATAAATGCTTCTTAGGTCAATATCATCATTTGACTCTCTTTATGAATTTAATGACATTGTTCAAAGATTAGGCCAGTGGTTCTTTTTAGCAAACATGCAGTCTTTCTCAGTTTTTTTTCCTTAGTGATTGTTTTTATCCAAGATCTCATCCACTGAAAAATTTACCACTTAAGAGTCCAAATATTCAAGTGAGCATTTAATGACATTAAAGAAATATTATCTGTTGATTTCACTGGGAAGGAAGAGCAAAATATTCTCATTGTAAACAAGACCCAAGACTGACGTTGTCATCTATCTGCAGGGGCTGACAGGATATGTTTTTACCCGTATCTTAATGCAGCCACATATAATTCTCAATTTGCACTGAGCTCAGCTCATGTGTGGGGGTGTTTCTGTGTGATGAATGTCTTTCAATTACTTAGCAATAAGAAGCTGCTTCCTTGTAGCAGAGACATCAATCCTTATTTGTCACCTTTGTAAACTGATCACCATGGCTGCACCAATCTGTTGATTACTTACTTTGGTTCATACACAAGAACCATTACAAATATTGGTATTATTTATTTTCTTTCTGCCAATATGAGCTTGCTGTCTTTACAAGCCAAATGAAGGGCGCTGGAATGTTCTAAGATGGTAGGGCTGTGGTAACCTGTGGGGGTTGTGTGAGCACAGAATCCTAAGGTTTTTGTGGGGCAGAATATTTCTGCTCCTTTTGACTGTAGAAAGCTTTATTGGAAGTCTGCTTGGTTTTCAAGAGAAAAAGCAATACTTAATCAAAGCTGTAAGTGCTTATTCAAGACCAATTTCTGGAAGACAGAAGAAGACTAAACATACAAAGTGAGACTAAGGAAAAGAACGAAGATGTGCAGAATACAGGTGACGGGAAGCTGATGTTTGGTGTTGTAGGTTTATTCCTGTGACAGCTCAGGCACATTCTGTGGGTGTTCCTGGCTTCTCTGAAGTCTGACCAGACAGTGCTGCCTCTGCCCATGGCATTGGGTGGTGTGAGGGGCCTCTTGGTCTCCAACACTCCTACAGAGCATGCACACGTTGGCCAGCTCTGCCATAATCTTTTCACCTAGAGGGCAGAGAGACACAACCAGGCTGAAGAGTTGCAAGAGGCACAAATTGCTATTTACACATGATGTTAAAGATGTGTCTGAGCTGGGGGGAAAGGTGTCCCCAGCCTGTTCCTCCCCAGCATTTTTCAGGATCAGGGCAATGAGAAAAGTCAGCAGTGTCCTGGTACATGCCAAAGTCTAATAAATAATTGAGCAGAGAAAATTTTACTTTTCTGCTCTCATTTTTCTATAGTTTCAATCTGTTTCCACTGGGGGTAGGGCTCTGCTCAATCTTAGTTCCACTCTACCATGGTTTACAAGGCATGAACTAAACACAGTTCTTGGGTGGGGCCACCAGAACCTCCAGTTTCCAAATAATTTAGCATTTCAGTTCTATACTTTGTTAACTATTTCTGCAGAGGTCTGAGCTGGGCTTGAACTCCTGAGATATGAGACATTTCCAGACATTATTGTCATCTTACAGGTGTTACAGCAAGCAGTTGGCTATCAATTTGTAAAAGCGGGGTTTTGACCCTGGTTATAATTTCATTTAGTGTTACTTGATGCTCATTGACAGAGGTCAGCTTGTCCCTGCATCATCAATGCACAAGAAAATCTCACAGTTTGCTCCCAAGCTGAGCACCAGCACCATTTTCTGTCCAAATCACAAGCCTTTGTTTTTTCAGCTGTAACCTGCTCTGTTAGAAAAAGTGCCTTAAACTATCACTCAGACCTCTTTTTTCTTTGTCTGCAAAATAGTCATACTATTTTTAGAGAAACTGAGGGCTTTTTAATCACAGAATCACAAAATGGGTAAGATTGGAAGGGACCACAGTGGGTCATCTGGTCCAGGCTCCCTGCTCAAACAGGATGAAGTGGAAATGCTTCATTCTGTCTTAAATTTACTCTACAGAAAGAATGAATTCTCACAAATGGGAAAGACAAGGAAACTACACCATATGATTGCACAAAATGACACATGATGAGTATGCCAATACTTCATATGGCCTTGGGACAAAAGCCCAAGCAGTATTGGCTTCACCGATCTGCAAGCTGATTTTGTATTCATGGTACTGCGTTCTTCAAAGGTGGAAACACACCATTTGGGAAGGAAGATCAAAATGTGTCAATAGACTCTGCCCATGCTAAAAAAGTATATATTTTATTGCTTTTCTAAAGCGGCTTTACCTAGAAAACAGGTTTACTCCTTTTTTTTTTTTTTTTTTTTTTTTTTTTTTTTTTTTTTTTTAATTCCTGCAGTTTCTTGGGCTCCAGCCCCACTCTGAAGTTGGGGAGCATCTTGCTTTCTCTCTTCAGTGAGAATTGAATAGAACTGGCACAGAGGTAGCTGTGACCACTCACAAACCAGGCCTGTATTTTTGTCATCCTGGCCTGGTTAGCACAACAAAAATAGCTAGTAGGCCTACTAGTGAATTTTGTTACATGCCTGTTGGATCAGCTCTTCTGGCCCCTTCTCAGGGGGCTCTCTGAACATCTTTGGAAATTCCTTAACTCGCTGATCTTCTTCAGAGGCTTGAAGAAAATTTCCCTTTATCTTTGAAGGAAAAACAAACCATAAATATTTCCCATACATTTCCTGGCTTGAATGCAGTCAGCATTTATTTCTGCATCAGCAGTGAGTGGGAGGTGTAGCATCTCATGACTTGGCAGAACCAGCAATAGAAATAGAGCAAAAATGTTTGGATGAATAGTTTATTCACTAAAAAAAAAAAAAAAAAAAAAGGCAGTTTTGGGTGGCTGGAACAACTTGTGAATCCCTGCTGAGCAAGGTGGACACTTTCATATGGAATCTGAATAATAGAGGGAGGGTAGTAGTATTTTTTTCACCCCATTTAAATTAAACATTCCTTGTTTCTTGTTTTGTTTTGAAAATTGCCCACTTTTCATTTAAAGTAAGTTTTGTTTCAGTTTTGATTTAAAATGATACTTGGTTCTATTTCCATCTTTCCAGTCTGGAAAATTCTTTGGAACCTTTTTCTCCAAGAGTTTATTTTAATGCATGGGAGAAGTTAATTTCAAATTGTAAGATTTCACGGTAGCTGAAAATTTTATTCTTTAAAAAACCTTGCCTAGAATATGGAATTGTGTAAAAACAGAGGTTTGTGGCTTCATATCACAAGTAAAAGCTATTTTTTCACAAGATTCTACCTACCGTAATAAGTGAATATATGTTTTTTAAACAAACTGAGTACCTTTCACTGCATGCTGAAGTTATTTTCACAGTGCAGAACCCTGGGAGTGGATGGATGTGTCTTTATTTCCATTTTATACTCGTTTGACAGAATCAGAGAGTTAAAGCAGTTGTCTGGATTCTCACGAGACTGGCGTTGTAGCAAAAACAGAGCTCACATTTGGGTTGATTCAAAAATGTCAACAAATGACAGCTGCTGAGCTGCAGGACCCATGGCCGTGTTTTCCCCTGGATTCTCTCCACAAAGGCATTCTTCATTCTGGTGGTGACACACGAGAGCTCTGGGAGAGTCACGGTGACAAAATAAAAACAGTTTGAGAAGTGGAAGGTTTAATCCCCTCAAGTCCTTCACCAACAGTTTAATTCTCCTTGTACTTTCATTTCCAGGAACTTCACTGGGGCCAGTGATGCTACAGCAGTGTGTGGAGAACAAGCTGGTCTTTTTTTATCCAGTAGGCATGGCCAAATAACAAATGAGGAAAATTATGAAGGGAAAGAAGCAGCTTTGTCACATTTACTATACTTAGCCTTACCATACTTGGCTCTTGATGCAGACAGCTCTAATTCAGAAAAAGTTCCCTCATTAGCTGGCCCTAAAACATTTACAAAGCATCTGAATAATTGATACAATTTATGGTTTTATTGGTGGGAGCCATTAAATCCCCTCCTCCCAAACAGCATTAGGGAGGAAGCTTGGCAACATGCAGTAGAAAATGGAGCAGCTATTTAAAGAAAGTAAAGGACAAGAAAATCTTATTGAGCTTTCAGAACATGATAACACTGAACAAGGCAGAGTTTCCAAATATCCACTTCTAAAAGTATTTTATAGTAAATGGAGCCAGTGTACTGTCAATGTTACAGGCTTTTCAGTGGAAGTTTTACAAGGTCTGCCTTTGAAATAACCCCACTTATTTTTTATTTTATGCATGCTAACTTAATAACGTCAACTTGGAATTTGTATTGTTGCTGGATTCTGTGCTGTAAGTGGGAAAGGTGGTAAATGCTTAGGTAGCAGTCTCTATTACATAAGGCTCATGTGGGGTAATTTCTGTTATTCTGCTCTACTCTGATTAAGATTACATCAAGGTACTAGCTAACAGAGATAACTCATAGGGTTTATCTAGCCAAAGTTAGTGTATATCAAATATACATGTATACCTGAAATAGCCTTCCAAACTCCAGTCTTGGTCAAAAAGGAGAGACTGGCATTTTTAGGGTACAGTTTATTTGACTATAGTCAAATATCTGTGTTCCTCTTAAAAGAATTTTGTCCTAAAATTGCTTGTTTCTTAGCATTAGTTGAAAAAAATCCTCACATGTACATAGTGCTTTTTAAGCTAGGTGAGAAGAAACCTCAGACAAAAAATCAATCTGCACTGTTTTACCTGTACTCAGCAGTGAGTATGGAGCATGAAGCATGGATGGACATGGTAGTTAAGGAAATTGGAAAGACCGTACTGTCTGATGAGTCCTTATCAAAGCTGATGCTATAAGCCTTTAAGTTGAACAAACATAGGAGTTTTAATACTTTACTATGATCTGGGGGAAAACCCCCTAGCTGATAATGTTGGTTTTGAGTTTGATGGAAGAACCTGCCTGAGCAATGGATGTGTCTAGGTTTTCATGATTTATTCAGTTTACTCAGATTTACTGAGATTTTTTTACTCAGATTTACTCAGAGTCAGAAGCAGACTCCAGCTTCCATGAGCATGTCAGAAAATTCCATAGGTTTTTAGGCTTTGAGCAGCAAGAAAATTCCATAGGTTTTTAGGCTTTGAGCAGCACAACTCTGTATATACTGAGGATTCATAGGTAAACTAAATAAATTAATTTGAAAACAAAGGTGCCAGCTTTACTCACTGCAGGATTTTACCACTTATTTATTTTTAATATGGTGCTGGAAGCAACTGCTTTCTGTTTTCTCATTTAAAGCTGTGCCAGGTGTGGCCCTGGCCAAACAATAGAACAAGCTGCGTATCTGCCAAGGATATTGTGATTCTCTGATTCCAGCCCAGCGGGCTGGAGTTAAAATAATCCAGCTGGCTCAGCAGCTATGGGGATGCCATTTATGGTAGCACAGTATAAGTGGCAGGACAGCTAGCTCAGGGCTTCCTTCATCATTTTGCATTCCCTGCTTTAGGCCCACCAGGACAGGATTTGCACAGTCAGAAATGCTGATTCTTCTGTCTTCAGCTCCTTGTATTGTGCTGTCTCTGACAGCACAGTCCAGCTGTTTATTCATGTTTAATACATCTCCTAAGGGCGTTTGTAAAGGAAACAAACTGCCCCTTCAAGGAAAGCAGCAAACAACCTAATCTCAGCTGCATTTTACACAAATTACAGTGACTTGATCCCTGCTGTGCCTCAGCCTGTGGCACAGAGCGTCTGGGACACTGTTGAGTTTTCTCTGGTTTTCACAGCTGCTCAGTAAGACATAACTTGTACAATTTTTTATATGTGGGGGAGTGAGCTACATACCTGCTGTGTATCTAATTGAAAAGCACAGATTCATGGTGTCACCTCAGCCTGCTACATGGCAGCCTGTGTGAGCTGCATGGTGGGCATTGCCACGTGGAGCTGCACTATTGCTGCTGAAAGGCATGTTCCTCTGATGCAGGCTGAATAACAGTGCTTGGCTCCTCTAAAATCTCGTTCTCAGTGTTCAGGATCTGCAGGATGAAGCTCTGTGTCCTTTCTGTTGTGCTTTAAATGGCAGTTCCTCTGCTCATATTGCTTGCTGAAGCACATAGTGCAGTATATTCCATTTGACATTAACAAAAAGATCTTTTATGGACTCTGAAAAATGATGCTATTCAAGCAGATGGCAAATAGGAGCAAAACCTATTTGCACCTAGAGGTGCAATTTACACCTAGAGGTGTGATTCCTTCCATTACAGAATGGTTGTCCAGCCAAAAGAGTGAGGTCATTATTTTGAATAGTATGCAAAAGGACAGAAGTAGAGTTTTCCAAGGTGGAGATTTGGTCTCCTTAACATGAGTGTCAGGAATACAACATCCTTTTCTGCTGCCTTTTCAGACCACTATATGTTTTGGCTGCAATGAAATGTTTTGCCTGCAGGTTATTATCTAAATGTTCATAATATTTCGGGTTTAGGTACAATCCATTTTGGTTATCTTGATTCATCTGTATAGGGGTGCTATGGGTCTCTGTCAAACTGAGGTGACCTTGAGTATCTGAGGCATCTCCAGGACACTGGTTAATGTGAGATACTGAAGCTTTGTGCTCTGCTGAATTAGCAAATGGATGCTAGGTACCTAATGTGTCAATTTGTGATGCTCTTATTTAGACAACTATGTAAACTCCTGGGTGCCTCTGCCTACAGAGGTGTTCTAAGCTCCTCCTTACAGACATAAAGAAGAAGAAACTCTATTTGGATGTTATTAATCTCGTTGTAGAGAAGACAGGTAAAACAGTTAAAATGCCTTGCATCCTAGATATGCCAATTGTTCTTCATTCCTTGATTTATTTATGTCAAAGTAATTTATGCAACTAGCTCACATGTACATTGTAGACATTAGGCCAGATCATTGTAATTCCACTCAGGAGGTAATACCTGATAAATAAAAGAGACAACCTGCTGTTACCCAATTATAAGATATCTGCTTAAAAACTGCAAGACTACAAAGAAAGTCAGAGACCAAACACCTATGGAGAATGTACCTTTGATATGCATAGTGTGTAGCTCATTAATTAGCTACTGTTTGGCCCAGTGTAGGTAATATGATAAACATCTTGTGACATTGCAGTGCTGTAATATATCTGATTTTATTGTGGACCAGTCAATTCAAATCAGAATAGATTTTTACTAGAACAGAGGCAGCTGGTATTTGGGTATTTTTAGTAGATAATATCTATGAAAATTTATTTTTCTTATAGAGATGTTGGGTAAAGGTCTCAAGCGACTAGAATGGAATATTTAATTGGTAAAGTTTTATCAGCCCATACAATAGAACACCCTGAGTTTACTTTGAGGTTGTGGATACCAAATATAGCTAATTAAGCATTATGGTATAAAAATTTTAAAAGGTGAAACCTATAAACTTTCTACAATTGTTTTTCAGTAGGTTTTTTATCATATCTTGTATTTGTATTATTTTTTCCAAACTTTGATTGTGACAATAAGAACACTTGTATTTTGTTAAAGTAAGCCAATCTTTCTCTAAAGGCAATAGCTCATTTGTGTATTCTTTGTGGACACTCATTTTCATTAATAGTTGAATTATGTATTTTTTATTAGCCAATGAATTAACAAATCAAAACACCGAATAAGAAAAACCCACTGCATGGAACTCATGCTCTGCAAAAAAAAGTGTTTGTTTTTTTCACATCGATATCTTCAGCTTAGGAAGTAGTTTGAGATATAACATGCTGTATCCTATTTCTTTCTAGGTCTCCTATGTAAAAGCTATTGACATTTGGATGGCTGTGTGTCTTCTCTTTGTCTTTGCTGCTTTGCTGGAGTATGCAGCAGTCAACTTCGTTTCACGGCAGCACAAAGAGTTCCTGAGGCTTCGGAGAAGGCAAAGAAGACAAAACAAGGTACAGCTGCTCTTTACCTGGGGGGTCTGAATGTGCCCTGCTCATGTGCAGGTGATTTCCTACCTCACTTTTTGCCCTTGCAGGAGAGTCTTTTTCTAAAGTTTCCTTTTGAGTGATTTACTCCTTGATAAAGAGCTCATAATTGGCTGCTGGGTTTATTTGCAGTATATTAAGTTATTGACAAATGTCAGTAATTTGTCACCAATTCCAAGAATTTTCTTCTCTTCATGCAACTGCTGAGGCAGCTGTACCTCAACAAATACTGTGCTACTATGTGGCACCACCAGTGGAAAAGGAACTTTTGGATGCAATAACACAGGTAGGGGAACAATATTATCCAGGTGTGCTGTCATCAGAGCATGCCTGAGATCTGTCTTTTCTAGTGCTGCCCTAGCTAGCTAAGCTAAAATGTGAAATTCCCTAGGATAGCCATTGCAATGATTGGCAGTTCTGCCCTCACTTTACACCACCAGCATCTGGTGTCTTTCCCAGCTGAAACCAGGAAACATGGCCATTTTAAAAAAGGAGAAGGATTAGGAGAATTTCCTCTCTGGATTCTGTCATATCACAGTTTGCAACTGATGCTAACTTCAAATGTTTAGCAAAAGACCTCTTTGTGAGTGTCACTATCACAGAATTTTATGCCAGTGACTGACATGTAGAAGAGGGGATTGTTCGTAACTTAGATGTCAGTCTAGAAATAATTTTAGAAAGACTGTCCACCTATCCTGGGTTGTTCTGTTGTTGTTTTTCCAGTAAATGAGAAGACAAGAGTAGACATTAAATTGAGTTTTATTCGAGTCATGATCATTCCCATGTCTAGAGAATCTGTAAACTCAACATATATATTTGCTAGGTGAAATAAATATTTGCTTGAGCTGCACGAGTGCTTCAAGCCACAAATAATGGTTTCCTTTACAAGAGGATGACAACAATGGCACAGGGCATTTGTGTTTTGACAGATCTGTCTAATAAATGTTCTGTAGCTAATGTAATATTTGATGGATACTCTGGGAAGAAAGCTGTTCTCTAGTTTAATATTATTGTCAGATAAATTGAGATTCCAGTGAAGATTAGGTTACAGGAGAGAGCAGAGCTGCTTGCCTGTCTACAGGCCACACGCACTGCCACTGGAAGCCTTTGTTTTCAAACCCAGCATGGCAGCAGCAGAAGCTTCTGTATGGCATCTGTAATTTCATTTTTGGATGCAAGATCTGTTTTTGTGAACAAGTAGCCATCCTTGGTAAGTACCAGTATCCAGTGATATTACTCAAGTTTATGAGATTTTGGTAGTAGTCATTCATCTGCTCTGTAAACTATTATTTTGGTGACTGTGGAAAAAATGTTATTTGAAACCAAATCATTAGAAGACTTGTGTTTATCCTAAGCAACGTGGTGCATGGATTATTTGCAAAATAGACAGAATTAAATACAGGGAAATATGCAGCTGAGTAAGTGAGACCTATCCATTTGCATAGGCTTGCTTTTTTCCTATGAATCTGGTTGCACAAATTTCAAAATAGGGAACAATGTTACTAAAACAGTTTCTTTAGGAGGTATTTTCTGCACTTCTGTACTTGATTTTGTCTCTCACAATTTTCTCAGTTTATTTTGCCTTGAAAGTGATTCTCGTTGTTTTGCATGATGGTCTTCTCTAACCAAGCCATTCTTCTCTTTGCCTGTCGTGTGTGTGTGTGTCGTCATGCTGCTGCTGTGGTATTCCCATTCTTGCTGCTGCTATCTTTGCTGACACTCTGGGGACAGGCACAGACTGTGGCTGTTGGGAATGAGAGCGTTGAGTCCGTGCGGCGCATGAATGGCTTGCGGAGCAAAGAGCCATCAGCTTACGGGACAGTGAATCAGATCGGCAATTCAAGTTTGAGGGTAAAGCTGTAGTGAGAAAGAGAAAGCAAGAGGGTTTTAGTATGTGCAACGATGCCATAAATCAGCAAAATGGACCATTTTGATTGGCATCACTAGTAGTCTCTTGCATTCTCTTTGCTAAATGCCCCCACAAAATACACAGTACTGTCCCCAGCATGAACAGCAGTTTCATGTTGTACATTCTTATGGCCCACCCTTATGCTTGCTTTTTACTGTGGCTGGGCTATGCCACCCCTATTCCAAACCTCTTAAGGAAAGTGCATGCATATTCAGCAGCTTGGTCCTGTGTAAAGATAGAGTAAATGGGGTGGGGGGAGAGGGCCATAGGAAATGCCTTGAGACAGTAAATCCCACATTGTGTCATCTTTCAGATGAGCGTCTTCCAACAGAATGTGGTATGTATAACAAAATGCATTTTTGTGGCTGTGGTATTTACTCCTGAGCTGTCAACCTGCAGCCTTCCTCACCGTGATGTCCCGAGCTCTGCTTAGTGGAGTATGAATAGCTATGAATGAAAAAAGTATTTCCTTGGTTTCTTTTTATTTGCTTGGAGAAGAGCCATGAAGTTGAAATCTTTTACACCGTGTAACGTAGCAGATCAAAAGCAATATGATACCAGCTGATACATCCAGATTAGGGGTGAGTTGTGGAGGCAATAAAATCAGTGATGGAGAAAGAAACAAGCTTAGTGTGCAGCTCACTGCTTGCTACTAGTGGTTGAGGAATGAAATGTGTTCATTTAAATAAAATGGGACTGGGGTTTTAATCTTTCAGGACTTGATTTCCCAGAACAAAAACACTGTCTGAGCCACTCTTGAGCTGTAAAGGGCTTCCAACTTTGATCAAGTTCTGTGAAGTCATGTTATAAAATGCAGATGAATTCAGTGAATTTTGTACACTGTAAAGGGACTTGGTAGCTTCCAAAATCAAAGCAAAACCCACAGTTCATATTACACAGCAAAATTAAGATAGAGGGTTTACAATACAATAAATCATTCCCTTTCAGAGCTACAACATCAAGCAATAGAAGAGAGCCTTACTTTCTGGATACTTTCTATTGTAGAACTAATAATATTTACATATATACAAAAACTGAATATAAAAAGAAAAAAAATCAGGGGCTCTCTAGGAGATATGATCAGTATTAGTACGCTGCCACTGAAAAGCTGATGCACACAGCTATAAAAGTAGTCCAAGTAAGTACTCAGTGCTGCATATCTCACCAATTACAAAGTGCTGGTAGTCCAGTTAAAGTTTGTGTAAGTTGTGGTTATCCCCTCCTTTAGGGAAGCTTGCAGAAACCTCTCCTCTCCTTTAGAGTATTGTGGATTACACAGCCAGCCAGGGCAGTACTCAGAGGGGCCATGTCACTGCAGTGCTTTTGCTGCAGAGCCCTAAGAGCTGGAGCTGCTCTGTATTGTTTTCCCCTGGAGAACTCCCATCACATAACTGATGCATACTTGAGAGGTCAACAGAGGAGATGTAGCAAGGCAGAGGTTTCTGGAGCAATGCTACCATGGTTGCAGCTCACTGCTCAAGAGAAGGATGTTTATGCACAGAAGAGAACATAGGAGCAGAGCCTGTGGTGCCACACAAGGAGCCTCACAAACAGGGAACTTGATTAGTTGAGGTATTGCTCACTGAACCAAAGCTTGTCTTGAATGCAAATGTGAAAGTCGTAGTCAAGAGCAGACAGTGTAAGACTGTGGTTGAGCATCTATACTGCATCACTCAGTGCCAATCTAGGGAGAGGAAAAAGGTGCTGAAGCACACCTGGCCACAATTCCTGGATTTGCAACTTAATCTACAGAACGAGAAATACCTGTCCTTAGTTTTGTAAGCCTGTAGCTCTGGCACTGCTTTTGTTATTATCTGTGCTGGGTCTTGCTCTTCTTAGTGCTGCAACCCTCAGAACAGTTAGTCTGACATCTTAAGAGACCATCAAATTTCCTAAATCAGGCATCAGATTGTTAATATTTTTTCTATGGAAAATCTGGGCTGTATTGTTGATTATCCAGAAATTGTATTACAGATGAACCATTTGAAAAGACAGCTTTATCAGGACCTGTTGGCATCTTCCACACACACGAAATCCCTATATCCTCAGGTTATCAGTGCTTCATTCTGTTTGTCTTCCCCACACAATTTCTTTTGGAGGAAGCATTCAAAGTTTTTCCTAAACATTCATGTAGTCTTTCTGCTCAAGTTAAATACACCCATCATTATAAATAAACTTGTATTTAATACCTGATTGCTGAGAGAAATGATTGCCTATTTCTTGTATATCATGGTGCAATAGAGAGAGTACAGGCTGCAGAAGCCAGGGGTCTAATGGTACTGAGGATGGATTGAGGTACTGAGGAAGTTACATTATATTAAAATCTAAATTTTTATGGTGCCAGATTACTTGAAAGAAAATAACTTATTTTAAAAATATGCTTTTAATAATTAAACATTATTTCTTAGTTTTCAAAATGATGGGCTTCCGGGGAAGCAGAACTGTTTACACAGGTTCAATCATCCCTTTTTGAAAACAATAATTATTATTTTATATGATCAGTAGTCAAAATGAGTCACGGTACACTAGTATTCATATCATCATCTCAAAGATAACTTCCTAAATTACATGTGTGATGGTTACCACTGTCACCAAGACTAGGGGTTAAGTTTGGGACTGTTAGTGTTAAAAGCAGTATGTTGTAGCTTGAACGAAGAACTGTGCAGCTGGGAGATATGACAGGTTTAATCTCATGTGCAGGGAGCACAGAGCAATACAAATAACAATCCTGCAACCAAAGGGGTTCATATGCATGCAGATTAGCAAAGGGGTCACAAATGGTGTTTTCAAATGAAAGAGCTGGGACTGGGGCTAAGTGTGACTACAGAAGCAAAGGATAACTCTCTAAGCAAAGCTGGAAGCACCTGGTGAAATTCTTCAGAGAATTGTTGGCCTTTGGATGGAGCTGCCAGTAGTGAAGCAAGTACCACAAGTGCCCAAACAAAGTTACAGAGATAACACAGTATTTCTACCTTTCAACAGGAGAAGAGAAATGCATTGAGTAACACCAGCTTCTATAGACCATCTCTATCATTTTAATCATACTGAAATCCCTCGCTCAGAACCCCCAAATAAATTTCTAAGGTTTTCTAGAATTGCCCCTAGAAAAAAATCCATGCCTTGAGCCTGACTTTGCCTTTAAAGCCCTTGGCACCGCTGTCCCTGGTGGGAATGTTTTCCTGCTGTCACCGTGTGCAGCGCATTGGCGGGAGGATGCGTGCGCTCCGCGTTATGTAAGGTGCCGCATCATGTGAATAATGGAAGTGCTCAAGGAAAGCCCTTTTGCTGAGCTATTTTTGGTACTCACTGAACAAGCTCAAACACGAGTTTCATTGTGAAAAATAGGAATCTTTGTCTGAATGGCTCTTTCTCTCTCATCTTGCTTACTTAATGGATTAAAGCGCATGTAGCTTCTGCTGTAGATAAACACCCTCAAGATACTGTGGTTACTTTTATTTCTCCAGGGCAATTGCATTAGTGCTTTAATGTAACTGTGTAGATAAAAATCCAGTAGAGGATGAACATAAAAATTATCATTTAGCTTGAAGTTATAGTCCCACATACAACTGCAGTGAATATTTAGCTGTAGTTAAACAATAGACACAATTCACTGCATCATGTTGCCATGTCACTTTGTGGCTTCGTCTGAATGTCCTTTTCTGTCTTTTTATATTGAGCATGAATAAGCTAAGAATGGCCCTAGTTAATATCAGTGGAAGTATCTGTATTGTTTATAAAATGGACGTACCTCACGTACTTTAAACATTTAAAAACCCCGTCATCTCAAATTTGAAAATTATCCTGATATGAATCCTTAGTCTAGCTCTAGGCACAAATCTAGAGACATGAGTTCCCAAAGAAAGAACAACCTGTAAGAAAAAAAGCAGTTCAGCCATGGGGGTGGTATCCAAGCAATGGATCAAAAATTTCTAATAAGAGCAGATGAAGAGCCTAAGTTTACTGGAAATGTAGATTTTTCAGTGAAAAGCAAACACAGACAAAGTGGAAGAGAAAAAATGGGTTTCATAGTGTCCTGTTTACAAGGGTGATTGAAAGTGAAATGGAAAGTGAAATTTTTAACCTTCCCTTCTCCCTCCCCTACTGGAGAAGGGAAGGTTAAAAATTCTAAGCTAATTACTGTGTTTTGCGTGTTTTATTGCATCAGACACAAAAAGATGATGGACTGTGGTGGGTTGGATTTTTTGCCCCAAACCAAGAAACAGAAGAGAAAATGGATAGTTGCATTTCAAGGGAGAGAATTCAGAAAGCCAAATAAAAAAACATGAAACATCCTGTAACAACAGGTAGACTAATTTATGGAACATGTCATACCAGTTCCTGAGAAAGTCCTAAATATCTAAACAACAATTGAAGTGGGTAGAGTGCTAGTGCACAAGCTGGAGTAATGGAATCCAGGTACCAGAGTAGAAGAAAAACCAGGAGAACAAAACCAGGAGAAAAAATTAGAATTTCTGGGGCGGAAAAATCCCAAACAAACAGCACCAAACCAAACCAAAAAGAAGCCACAGCAAACAAAACCAAAACAAATAAAACAAACAAATAAACAAACAAAAAGAAACAGAAAATGAGAAGAAAATCATGGCTGATCTAGAAAGGGTGGAAATCAGAGAAGTGGGTAACTGGTGGTGAGAAGGTAAGGCTGCAGAATGATGAATTTTTATACCCACTGAATTGGTCAGCAGTACAAGTGGTACTCTGTGGGGCAGGGGACAGATATTGAAACCACAGGGACTGTTTATGGCACCAAAGCAGCAAGCAGGACATGATGCAGTATAATGACTCACATTGCCCAGCTTGCAAATACTTAAACAAATTATTCCTTATGGATAATAGGATAGGAACAGGACATAAGGTACAGAACAGCAATATTACAGTATTTCCAGTCTGGGGTGATGAAGTGACTGTGTGCTGTACCACATGGGACAGGTAGGACTGGAAAAGTCAGGAGTACTGGATAAAGTTTTTTCTTGTTTGCTCAGTAGTGGAACTTTGCTTTAGAAACTGAGTCCTCTCTTGTACCTGCCCAGCATGCAGTGGCTGAGAGGATCAGCTCTGAACTGACAAGCCTTAGAGACTGAAGTTTGCACTTCACTCAAGTGAGTTTGTCCTGGAAGTTACTCATGAACAGCAGGAGACACACCAAAAATGAACTCTGCAGTTTTTCAGCTCATGAAAGGTACTCTCCAGCTGGGTGCAAATGTCTTATTTCTTATTATACCTAGGGGAGAGTGCAAACTGAAAACAGGGCAGAGGAAGTTAGAAAGAGACAGGAAATGTTCTTCTTTTTGAAGCTTTAAAGCAACAAGTAGTTTTCAAGAGCCATCTGCTACAGGCACCAGATTTTTGTTTTCCAGATTATTTTAGAAAATGGTGATTCTTTCATTGGATGTGTTCTGGCCCACTTCATTTCATGGGGGAAAAAAAAGGCAGTGATAAAATTGTCAACTCTATGTTAATGATAAAAAATACGAGGAAAGTAGACTTCAGAAGGAGTATGTTTAACCTAAGCTGCCCTACCCAAGACTCCAGATAGAGAGTGAAAAGCCATCACAATCCCAAGATATAGGCTTAGGCAGCACAGGAGACAACTTCACCCCAAACTGGTTCCTTTGCTCTTTCATTGTAGGTGGCTTACCTTGATTCTTTCCATGCCCAGAGTCAGCACCCAGTATGGCCTTGGTGCCAGGGTTTCTCACTGCTGGGATGGCCAGGTCCTTTTTCCAATGGAGGAAGTGAAGACACCAGGAGGGGAGCAGATTCTGATCCATCATTGCCAGGGGTCTGTCGTGATGCTTCATATCAGTTCTGAGTTCTGTCCCAAACCTCATTTTCAACCGCAGAAAAAAGTATTTCAGTGTTGGTAAATATAAATTAGTATTTCTACAAGAGAGTGAAGGGTTTGAGCAGTTAGAGCCAAACATAATGCAGGCTGAGAATGCCAGCACTCTGTATCCATGTATTCCTACCCTCACTAGCAGCCCTGCTTGCCCTGTGGATCTCCAGAGCATACTACACCAGTTGTATCAAATTACAGGGAAACTGGTGAGATGGGCAAGTGTTCAGTAGGATCCATGAAATGCATATTTACATCTGACCCAATTAATCCCCTTCTCCACAGGGGATAGAAGCTGCTATTTGAATGTAATTAATTGTGAAGCATTCTGTAATGATGTTGTCCAAATGGCATTGTTCAAAACAAAATTGTATTAACCAGACTGCTGAAAGCTCATTCTCTCTCAAGTCTGAAAAACTTAATGGGTTCCAGTAAAATCCAGTTTTTACAGTACTTTTAAAAAAGTGGTGTTGAAACCATTTATTTCTCCACCTTTTTCTTTTTTTTTCCTGGGGGAAAACAGCCTTGTTTATAGTCATTCCTGTTCAAGTTGACAGCTTTTCTTATAGCAAACTGATCACTCAGAGCCTGATTTTGACACATGTGGCTTGATTTAATGATCAGATGTGTTTATTCCTCTTGATCCACTGCTGGAGAAAGATGCTATTTACTTCAATATGATAACTTGTACTTGGGTATTTCTCAGGTGGCCTGATATTTTAATTTGTTTGTTTGGTTGGTTCGTTGGTTTTTGTTGGTGGTTTTTGTGGGTTTCGTTTTTGTTTGGGTATTTTTTTTTTTTGGTGGGGGATAACACTAATCTAGCACTGCGTGTTACTGGGAGTAGATGGATAGGATAGGTGAGGAAGGAGATTTTCTTTTCTGCAACATGAGGAGGGGGCTAGGGATAGTTGCACTGGAAGGAATTAACACCTTGAAACTCTACATATTCTGAGCATTTGTTGCTGAGTCTTGCCAGAGTCCTCACAAAGACTCATTCCGAGTTGGGAGCACCTGAAAACTCCATGCCAAGCCAAACCATAAGTCACTAAAAGTTTACTCACTTCCACTCTCTGTGAACTCCCAGCTGTATCTCAGAGCTGTCCACCGGCTCTTCCCACACTCTACGTCTTCACTACAGCAGGATCAATGTCACGAAGGACTTACTATTGAAAAGCTCCATTTTCCAGTGGCTGCAGATATATTCATATCTGGCATACTGAGCATGTCAGAGTGTTTTTAGCTCCTGGAGAAACAGATTGGAAAGGTCAGAAAATGCTGCTGTGTTTGCCAATACACATGAGGTGCCAGAAGTCCAGAATCCTACCTGTGAATTTCTGCACTGATCCTGTAACTTCTCTCTGAGCAAGGACATAACTCTTAAATTTAATTTCTAACTTTTATATGTAATTTTTCATATTGATACTGTGTGTGCATTTGTACATACAAAGAATCCACCTGCACAAGTGCAAGTTTTTCACCAAGGGTCCAAGGTTTTATTTTCTCTGCAGTAACATGACAAGACTCTTAGGAGGCATGACACCTCTGCTTTCATGCTTCACCTCATTCTCTTCAAGTGGTTCTCCATGTGTGTTCTGATATAACCCTTTCTGCTAGTCATGTGGAAGTGCTCTGCTTGTGACTCATTCCCTTTTCTGTTAAGCCTTCCCAAGCCTGCTGGTGGTGGAGACTTGCTTTCAGGTTCTCTGTAATCTTCATCGGTCAAAAGAATAGCTACTTTAGAATAGAAATCACAAACTCTGTTCATCAGAGATTATCTGAGTTGGACACATGTGAGACCTTGTACACCATTCTAGTAAAGGAAGTTGTGCATTTCCTCTTCAGGATGTAAAGTCTTACAGGTATCTGCAAGTAGCAGCTTTGACAGTCTCTAGCACAAAGTTTCCATTTTCTGTTAACTTATTCCAGATTTCTTTTTTATTGCCTCAGTGGAATCAGACATCAAGTCTACTCATTTGCCCCATCAGCAGAATTTTTATCTTCTAGGCTTTTTTTGTGTGCTGATCCTCACAGGAAGAGAAATTCTAGCAAGTCTAATAAAGCATGATGCCACTACAGGCTGGTGAGATAAGAGAGAACTTGTGCATCACAGGATGCTCTTTTACAGCCCTTGGTAACTTCTGTCTGGATGTCCTTCAAGGTCCTAATGCTTTTTTTTCACAATTACCCACCTAGTTAGATGAATTAAGGGGTATTTGTCTGGTGCAAGTGTTTCATTGTATGTCCAGAATGGGTGGGGTATGCACCAATGAGTGGAAAATCAAGTCTTCTGAAAAATCACTATTTGGTCTTGTTTAGTAGTTTTCCTGCCCTGCTAATAGACTTTATGTGTTTTATTTATAACCTTCCAGTGGCTCTTGCAGTAGACAATGGCCTTTCTTTCAAGATTTGCAAGCTCTTGCCCCATCCTTTCCAGAGGAATAGAGGCAAATTATGCACCTATTTGACTGCAGTTTCCGTGTTTGACCATAATGACAGCTGATCTTCCACCAGACAGGTCCCTCCTGGGGTACAAATACCTCCAAGGCATTTATTTTGGAACAAACACACACATGTGTGTGTGTGTGTGTGTGTGTGTGTGTGTGTCCAAGACCAAAATGCAGAAGTGGCTTAACTTATTTTAGCTACTATTCTCCCTCCATTAGCTTTACACTGTATTTCCCACAGAGGTCTCTGGATTTCTTTTGTGCCTGTCTACTTAGTAATTGCCAGTTTTCCCATATATTGGCATATCCAGCCATGCCCAGGCTTCAGTTTCCCTGAATTTATTAATTCTGGTTCTCCTTTTGAGCATCTTACATTTGGGTATCGTGCTTCTCACTCCAGGTAGCCTCACCAATAATTCTAGCTATGAATTCTCAAGCAAAATTAAAGAGGATTAGGGTTTTTAAAATTTATCTGCTACTTTCAAAATTATTGCTCCATATAGCTTCTTTTTTTAATCACTTCTCATCTGTTTCCTACCAAGCATGAGCTTAGATGCTCGTCCTCATTTGCAAAGCTGTTTTTTGGTTTTCCAACCTACCCACTGTGTTTTTCCTGTAGCATTTGTTTTCAGCTTTACCTTTCTACCTAGCAACAGTCTAATTTCTTATCATGGACCCCATAAAACTGGATTCCTATCAGAAATAAGATATATGTTTATTATAGATTATTTTTTCAATGCTTATAAACATTTGTTTTAGCAATGCCAATGGAAAGGCATAACATTGAATTTAGAATCTTATTTTCAGGTTCACATCTTGGAAAAACAGACTTGTCACCTTTTCAATCTTAACATGCAGCATTATAGTCATAAAAGGAAAGGATTTAGTAGGAACATTTATTTGGGTCATTATCCAGACTTTTGAGTTAAATAGCCAGTGTAGCTTTGAAATTCGTGAGGCAGCTGTTCAGCAGCTGGCCACATCTCCGTGCTGTAGGAAGCTCCATCTGGAGATCACAAACTCCAAGAAGGCTGTCCTGTGCTGGGCCAGGGCTCTGCCTTGATGGGAAGCTCTGTGTGGCAGCAATCCGTCCTTGATGCCCCCCCTGGGCTCCAGGACTTTGTGGCTCAGGGACTTTCTAAACCAGAGGTGGTATTTTTGTGATGAGCAGCCTTTGCTATTTATGGATAGAGCAGTCAGTTCAATGTGATGATTCATGAATTATTAAAATACTTTTTTAAAACTTGCTATGAGTTGTTCATATTGGGTCTGCATCACTTGTGGGAGTAGGAGTCTGTATGGCCACTGGAGCCAACAGGAGCGCAGGCCAGGAGGGAAAAGGGTGTTGGAAGTGGAGGAAGATCTGGTGTGAGGTGAAGCCAAAGATGGAAATGACCAAAGCTCTGTATCAGATGAAAGCAATCAGGATGACTAATGGTTTTGCACACTGTAGTGCATATTCACAGTGTTTGGTGGGTATTTATCACAAGCAAAGTAACCCTGAGTTCATGACTGTGCCTGCAACGAGGGCAGGGTTGAAAGACAAAGGAGGGGAGGCAGTTGTGCTAGTTTTCTTTCCTTATCTGATGTATTTCTGTTTGCACAATTACACAAACAGCAGGAACAAAATCAGCACATTTAGGGATTTAGAACAAGACAATTTCATTCTGCCACTTCAGGTTTCTCAGATGGTGGTCGGGGGGGGTGACTGGTGGTCCTTAGCCCATGCAAAGAAGAAAAAACAATGGGGAAAACAAGATTATTTGCTCTCATAATTAAAAACATTTCAAAAGGAAATCATTAAACACTAAGTCAGTGCTGCTGTTCCAAATTTTCACCTTGGCTTTAGACTTTATGTAAAAGCAATTGATTATCTAGCTGTTGCAGTTCTCTTTTAAAATGTCTTTGAGAACTGACATTTTGTTCCTTATCTTGAAGATGTCCTAGATTTGTCTGTCATGAACTCTAGTGGAGTCAGTTTTATATTTTTTGCTAATGGGTTGGTCTTTTATTATGCTGCCCTTACTGTTACCTGTGCTAGATGTTCATGCAATGGAGACACAAAATGTACTTTTTTTCATAGGGACCAGACAGGAGTTTGAAGAAAAAAATAATAAAAAGGAAGAGGGTAGCTTTTTACCCTCGAGAGAGGGTAGCTTTTTTCAGGCACAGAAAATGTTGTCTTGCTTCCAAAATGTAAATACTCCTTTTTTTCAAGTTTGCACAAAGGATGTTTTTCCCCAAAGACATGACAGCTTTTTTAAGATGCTCTGGTGCTGTATGCTGCTGTTCTTTGACTTCTAGATACTGGGGATGCCTGTTTATGTTGGCTGTCTCTTATTTGCTCTTTGATCTTTGTTCACTTTCCCTTGCGGCTTATATTGTGTTATTTTGTTGTAAAAATAATCTATTTGAATTTTACTTCTTGATGCATGGAGACTGCTGCTTTTGTCACACTTCTCTGTACTGTTAGTGCTTCCTCTTTGGTGAGTTCTCTTGTGAGTATTTGTGTAGCTGGGGTTGAATATCAGACTTATATCATGACAGCAGATCATTTTCATCAGATGCTGTATTTGAATCAAACAGCTGCTATTTCATGAATATTTTTTGAGGCCCATGTGAAGCTTGGTCATGTTTTTATTGCATGTGGCATCCCAGCCAGTGCTCTCAGCACCTCACTTTTTTTCTGTCACTGCTGTATGTTCCTTGCTGCCACACCTGACTCTTGTGAGTCTGTCAAATATTTGCCTCCTTTAGCTATGAAACATAAACCCCACTCTTCCATGGTGAGGTCTCATTCATCTGAGGGGAGATAGAAAGGTATTTAGCCAAAAGCACCATACCCCAGGGCTAGAGGGGTGCCCAAAGGGTAATCAGTATGACATGGTGGGATGCAAATTTTGACCTTTCTTTTACCATAAGTCTTCCCTCTTTGCCTTCGATTTCAGAGTGAAGATGTCTAAGAATTGGTACCATATGAATCTGGGGATCTTTTCTGCTGGCAGCTTTCAAACCTTCAAAGCAAAGAGGCTTAGACTTTAGCCTCTTTGCATTTTTAAAGCATTACAATTTAGAGGAAGCTGTTTGGCCTGGACAGTGATTGATTTGTATTCTGTTCTTCAGACTACAAACACAGAATTGTAGGATGGCAGGGAACAGGACCAGAAGAGCCCTTGAGAGCCAGCTGGCAGAGCCAGCACCAGCAATGCACTGGACAATTTACAGTCACTGAAAATATTAATCAGTGCTGTTAAACATTCTTCTGTAATGTGCCCAGTTTATCAGGAATGAGTTTAAAAGAGATTTGTCAAGGATTGCTCCTAAGGGAGAGTGTGAGCTGAATTATATCTTTTTGTAGATGTGCTGACCCATAGTTGAGTATTTACAATTTACCTCCTGTAATTCCCTTTGACTTGCAAGTTCTTCTGGAGCAAAGGTGAGAAAAAAAGGCTCTGAACAATTTAGCACTCTGGACAGAAATAGTGATAGGCTCTTTCTGTCCTAAGAGTGTTTGCTTCCCCTTCCTTCTGCAGCAACACAGATTACAGCTGCAGATATGCTGCTGAAATACAGCTACACAGGTTTGTATTTTGTAACTCATGCCAATCTTCTGAGATGCCTGCTTTTTTATTTGTGGGATTTCATTCTTTCTCAGCCACCCTTCACCCTTTAGCCCCTTTTAGAGGCTGCCCCAGACTTTAACTTCTGTCTGGACTGAGGAATCAATTTCTCAACATGTAGATGAGGAGCCAAGATTAATCCAATACTTATTTTGACAGAGATATATAAGCTATAAATGCATTATACAGTCTAAAAACAACCTGCCTGAGCAATTAGCTCAGTAATCAGACATTGTAAACAGTGGCATGAGAGAAGAGCTATGGATTATGATGCACAATGATTTAGGTTGTTTAATAGAAAGCATGCAGAATTTTAATTACAATCAGGAGATTTTACATTTGCTGCAAGTACTCATGTGGGTTGCTAATGTGACAACCGTGGTATGGCGAGGAGGGAGCACACAAGGCAAGACTTGAAACCTGGCAGATAGGAATACAGAGCCTATTTCATTTCAGGCCTGCAAGAGAGCACATTTCTGAAATGAATATGTGACAAGAGGGAAGTATTGGATTTCTGTGTGAGGAGGTGCCAAGTCAGACAAACAGCAGCCATGTATTATCTGTGACGGTGAAAAGATCACATCACTTGTAACCTTTGAAGCAACAGGGAAACCGAGCGCAGTGTCATTTTATAATGATCTAAGAGAGAACCCTCTCTTTCCTTCCCCTCCCTGGTTATATATAGCTGTTAGAGAGAGCCCTGCTGAGCAGAAAATGGAGCATATGATCAAGGGCAGTCCAGTGAGTCAATTTACTGACTAATACTGTAGATTATCATGTCAAATATATAGCACCAGCAGTATGAACAATAATGAAACCTAGTTTATTTCTTTCCTGTAAATTGAAATGAAGATGTGACTGGAATTGTCACGCCTTGGATAGATGAGCCATAGTCTCTTAATCATTCAAAACAAATTGCTTTATTCTTTATAGTGACTTGTATTTTAGGATCCTTTCCAAAATTGGCAAGCTGAAACCATCTATTTAAATGTGTCAAACACGTTTAAAATATCCTCTAGACCACTGTCCCCTCAGGTGATGGTTCAATGGTCTCACACTTTGAAATACCTGTTCCCTTCAGACCCAAAGAAGGGATAACTCAGCCTTTCATCCTGTGGGAAGAAATCATTCAGCACAGCACCATGCAGAGACACCCTAAATGAACTCCAGTATCATCAGTAAAACATCCAGCTGTGAAACCAACAGGGAAAAACTCTCATGGAAACCCCAGATGGCCATTGAAGGGAGCCTTTCCTTGCCTGGTTTTCTATTTTCCTATGTCTCAGTGTCTCAGAGTGTCAGTGAGCAGTTATGAGGGGGATATTGCCAATATTTTGCAGTCAATACTGGGTAAAACTTATCACTGCCCGAAGAGAAGTTACAGTCAAGCAACCTGCTAAAAATTCCACTCCAAACAGAAAGAGTTAATTTTAATTTAGCTGTACAATACCAGTCTTGTGTTTTACTGGTTTCCAAGCTCCAGGTGAAAGTCTAATTGCCTTTGGGTCTGTCAAAATTCGAGTGGGAGCAAAAACTTAGGGAATTAACATTTGAATTGCAAATTACTGCCATTCCTTCGGGGTTAAGAATCGTAATCAATGTTATTGATTTCCAAAGTCCTTTGTCTAAGAGATGAGTGACTGAAGAGGTTTTACTAATTGTTTGCTAACAGTAAGTCACAAAACCCAAATATTGCATTCTGTTAAGTATAATTTCCTGAAACTGGTGAGTAAACTTTTACAGAAATTAGCAGAGTGTTATAAATTTAGCACATATAAGGAAAAGCAGATGGTACTGCTGTGATTGGACATGTCATTGGAGTATTCCAGAGCATGCCAAGTCTTTAATCTCTTACTATTTGCATATACTACCACATTACTCAGTTTTCAGTAGACTAGAGCATGTGCTGTGCACAAACAACAACTCTTTTTTCTGAGCTTTAAACTTAGAATAAAAACAAAATTGCATTTGCTGGTTTTGCAGCATTTGTGATCGTTTTCCAAAGCCTCCCAAAGGTTCCTGTTGCATATTTTGGGTGGTCAGAACACAGTCACAGATTGCTGCACGGGCCCACCTACTTGGTGATCCTCAGCTTTCTGTGCCAGCAACGGGACAGGCTGTGTGTCATGAGCAGTAGATCAAATGAGAAGCATCACATTTCAAAATGCTTTATGGTACTGGAAACTCTTTGAGCAATTATCAACTCTGGATTTCCAAAAGCAGATGGTTTTAATTAAAAAAAAAAACCAAAATACCAAAAAATACCCCAACACCAACAGAAGAAAACAAAATCTAATTCCTGGCTATTCTTAAAAAATAGAGTAATACCTCTCAGTTTAGAGATGGTCTTGACAAGGTGGAGTTCTACTTTTATGGCTTGCCTTTTCTTTGGGGGAAGATAATTTAGCTGCTAAGAGCAGAAAGGGCCACAGCAGATAGGCCCTAAGGAAGGAACTGAATTTTGCAAACAGACGGTATGGGCCACATATTAGGAGAACAGTGAGGATGAAAGCATCAAAGAGGAGGTAGGCAAAAACAGGTCTGGGAGGCAAAATATGTCGGGGAAAAAAAAGTTACAAAGGAGTTAAGAGAAGAGATACTTGCAGAAATAAGGAGACAGGGAAGCAAAAGTCCAAGAGTAGATATCAAATTGCCTGTGTTTCACATTAGGGATTCTACGGCCCCATCCATGTTTCCAACTCAGAGGACAACAAATCAGTTTAATACCCACCCATTCTGACTGTACAGTGTGTGTGATTTCCTACTCTGCAGAATGTAGGTTGTCATCAAACGCCTCTTCTTGTCTGCTCCTGCCTGGTCCTTATGGAGCTCTTGGATGTTCGGTGAAGTAGAAATCTGAGCTGCCAGATCTCCCTGCCTCTCAGGGTGCTCCTGCTCTGCTTTGTTCCTTGGCTTACTGGCATATTTTCTGAATATCATCCTGCCCCTGGTGCCATCCCTTCTCAAAAGTGGAATCTCAAGGTCAGGAGGGTGTAGGCAGTCACAGCGAGTCCCGCCCTCTTCCATGTACCTCATGACAGGCTTCTCCAGAGCTCTGGCACTGCAAACACTGTTTTAGAATTACTCCAGGACATAACAGATGAAACATACAACATGCATGTCTCAGGAAGGCTGCTGGCATAGCAGCCCTTTACTTTTGTGTTATCCTTGTGAGCTGTCTTTCAGGTAAATTAACTGGGCATTTATTCTCTTGTTTTCTTTGATATTCTTGAACAAAACTTGAGTTCAGATAAGCATCTGAGATCTTCTCCCAAGAATACCTTTTCCAGTGCTATAGCCATGCTTCCACACTTGTTTGTACCTCAGTACTGACTTCTCTCATACACAGCTAAATCTCTTGTTTCAGGTTATCCTTGTATCACTTTTGCCAAGTAATAAAAGACCATCACCAGTAGATTTGTTGCTTAGTTACTGGCCTGGGCAGATGGTCTTCCTGGAAAAATGTCAGCATCCCACCAAAGAACCTATTATGGGCAGAGAGGATTGAGAAGGTTTAATGACCATTGCCTGTGTGATCTGTATTCTTGCTCCTCAGAACTACTGCAGGGGAAAAGCTAGTGTAAAGTTAGCATTTTGAGAAGTTATTAAAAATTAATAATTAATAAATTCTCGGGAGAGTGCCCTTAATCTTAAAATAGAATAAAAATGTTCTCACTAGGTGAACTTGCCACTAGCTAATGCCTTCAGGGAATACATTAGAGGACTAGATTAAGTAGTTGCCCACACCTATATATAGGTACATATATCTCCATGGATGGGTGCATGCAGACTCTGTGTTTGTGTGTGTAATATAGTAAAAGAAAAACTATCAAACCCATTTTAAATGAAATATTATTTAATTTCCATTGTATGCATACTTCCAATGACCTTCTAGAATTTGTGGACTTATTACTTATCAGATGAGAAAAAAACACCCCAACAATTCCATGCAGAGATTGCACTGTCAGGTTGCTGTAGCATTGAGTGTCATTGATTTTTACCTCATGATGAATGTTTATTTTCCTAAGAATAAGTAACACCAGAATTTTATAGAGCAACCCTCACAGAAGCAAATAAAAAATGAAAATACAGAAGTCTATATGTGTAGTACATTTCTAATACATTCAAACAGTCCAGATGTTTCTAAGATGAAACAATTTATTTTGGAAGTAAGTTTGAAGGGCAGATAATTGGCAAATTTTTTTTAAGGCAATGATGCTTTGGGCCTCTGCAAGAATAGCTAGAGAAATCCAGATTGAGATCTTGACTAACAACAAGAAATAAATGATATGGAAAGCCAGAAAGGGTAACTTGGGTAATAGAAGATAAGAAAATGAAACCAACCCCAAAACATTATTTATTGGAAGCCTGGTATTAAGAATTGATAACTGGAAAAGAAAGGCTTATCCCTTCAGGAGCAAAAAACACCCAAAACCAAAAACAATGAAAGAAACAAAATACCCCCCTACAGCCTCCCCTGACTAAATTTATAAAATTTGCATGTGAACACTTTAAGATTATTCAAATATTCTTGACTTTTTTTAGCTACAGAATTTAAATTATTAATGCAATTTGCAATATTTAATTCATTTTGTTCAGTATTTGCATGAATTAAATGCATGAATGTCTGAGAAAGCCCTGGTAAACTCTGCCTGCATTTGCTGGGGTTCATTCTGGGTGTTTGCTGTAGAAAATGTCTTGAAGGTGAGAGTCCACCACCAGAGAGGCAAAAAGCCCCTTCTTCTTCCTTCCCTTTGCCTGTCCCCTTCCTCTGCCCCTTGCTGGCACCAAGCAGGAGACCTCAGCAAGGCGTGGGGATGCCTCAGGCCCCAATGCTTCATCCCCACCCCGGCCCAGGCAGGGACAGTGCTGCTGGTTGGGCTGCACATCACCCCAAGGAACGGGGCAGCTGAGACAGTCAAAACCTGAGCCATGAAACATCCCAGCAATGTATTGTTCTAGAGGGCAACCTGCATGAATCCAATCATGAATGCTGTTTATGGGCCCTGTATGGACAATTATTTCTTTTTTAATTTTGACTGACTGACTGATGAGGTACTCTGAGATTGCACAGCCAGGGCACAAGAGTGGTCTAGCAGAGCCTCCTAGAATAATTGCTGTTAAAGAAGAAGGCGCTGAGAAATTTCACAAAGGTGTGATAAAAATCATCTCCCCCAAAAGTATTTAAATCTTCTTTGAGAAAAGGACCAGAGAACCTGACGGGAAAAGTCCTGTGTAGAGGGTAGCTCAGATATTCGTGACTAGGGTATTGGGGCAGGGGAGTCCCACATGTTGCTGTTGCAGCTCCCCCACATCTGTCACCTACCTGGGGACACCGTGTGCCCTTGTCCTCTGATATTGACCCTGCAGCAGGTTTCAGGGAGGGAGAGAACTGAAGTCTGAGGCTCAGGCTTGAACACTGCTGAAAGGAGGAAGGTGAGAGTCTGCTCACCTCTCCTGACGTAGACATCTTGCAGAAAGCAGGAGAAAATGAAGTGAATTTTAGGTACATTTCCGTTGGTGTTTCAGGTTTTTGATCTTCTAAAATTTTAGCTAATGTAGTCTTCTTTACATTTTTTTTAGTTTGATGTGCCCATTAACAGCTATTTCATGTTCTAGCTGAAATAGTCACAATTTAAACACCAGCTTTGCATTTTACTCAGCCTTGCATGCAGACAGAATGAGCAGAAGTCAGTTGCCCTTTATCCAAGAGATTTCTGGTCAAAGCAGATTATCCTTCAAATCTAGGTCACCAACATGTATTTGTCTGATGCAAAACAGAATAATGTGCCATTCCCACTGAGAAAGTGGCCAACCTCTTCTTTCTTTGGAGAGAGACCGGCAGAAGTTACCCATGAGCAGTCAAGTCTCCAGACTTTACTGTCCTGAGAGAATTTAATATCCAGTCAAATTTTACCTATAAGATTCACAGATCACTGTATCTGAATATTTTAAGGCATAACTTTCATTTAAAATAAAGGGAAACAAGCAACTAAGACTGTGTCAGGAATCAATCTACTGGTGTTTTAGGAGGAATGACTATCATAACATTTTTGGTGCTTTGCAAAACAGTAGGTCATCTGGTTCTCCCTCCTCTAAAATGACAACATTCATTATATTGTATATAAAACTTGAAATTGAATAAGGAATTTTCATTAATTGTGTTTGCAAAATTAAGAGAAAAAACCTTTCTTTACTAAAGAAAAAGGTTTTTGTTTTTGTTTATTTTTTTTTTCCTGGCAAACCACTCACCCTTACCAACTGTATAATCTTTAATATTAAAGGAATTTTTGAAAATTTTCAATTCTACTTATAGATACTTCAGAACAGGAAAATATTTTTGCTCACAACATGTTTAAATTATGTTACTCTTTCAGTTGGATAATGTTCAATTCCTACTTGAAAAGGGCAAAGCTGCATTAACTACCATTTCATTATTGCATTAACAACAGTTCACTTGCTGTTCCTACAGACTGTGTAAGTAAATCACTCATGCTTCAGAAACTTTTTTGCTGTTTATTGGAGACAGAACATACTACTAAACGCAGCTTTCCAAAACAAGCCTAAATTTGTGCATTGGAAACCCTCACCAAAGACAACAATGACCAATTTCACTTCCATTAATTAAAATGTCTATTTATAATACAAGGTCTGTTTTACTTAGACTCCATAAGGCATGAGGGTTCAAATGAGAGCAAAAGCAAACCTCAGTGAGCAGGAAAATCACTGTTAAGAGAGGCAGGAACAGGGTGAACACCACTGTCACATGCAGAATGATGGGTCCTGATGGAGTGTCATCATGAAGTAGGATTAGTCAGAGACTGTTTATGGTTTTGATTAAACATCTTGGTGAATATTTAGACAACAATATATATAAACCAAATTCTGGAAAGTATTTGGTCTATACTTTGGGCAGGATTGAAGTGAGAAGGTGACAATTTTACATCACATTCTGTTCCTCTGAAGTCTGGATTAAGAAGGAGTGGGAATGACATCTGGCATAGGTGAGCTGACATCCAGAGTTTTTCAGGCTGTAAGAAATCAGAGAAGTTTGTTAGCATCCTGTGATATCACTTTCCAAACTCAGCTTTTCTAAGATGAGGAGATCTCATCTCTTTTCTTCTTCCTTATGCAGAATAAAAGGCCTTTACCATCCTTGCTGCTCCTCTTTGTAATTTATCTACTTCTGCTATGTCTTCACTAGGATTGAGTGGCCAGAAATACCTCTAGTGTCCAAAAACTGATCACTCTATGGGTAGATAAAATGGGAGAATGGCATTTTCTGTTTGTTTGTCCATTTCCTGAATGCTGTTTAGCAGAGGACTAATGTCAGAATCATATATGTAGTAATTCCCCAAACTCACAAACAAGGAAAAGAAAAAACAACAACATTTTGATCCCACTATCATCTGTGTGTAATTAGGGTTATCTTCTGCAATGCTTTACCTTGCACTTATCAACCCTGTATTTAATTTACTGCTATTTTGTTACTTAGTCACTCATCTTTTAGAAACCTTCTGGAAAGCCTGGCTTAGCTTTGTCTGCTTTGAATATCCTGTTTCACCTGTATGCCTTCCCTTGGGAACCTTTGTCCCAGCTTATTTATAACTCAGTTACTTCTGAGTTCTTCTCACACAGATTCTTAGAGATCCCCTCCATCGAATCCCCCAGTTACGAAATCGATCACTTACTCCTAAACTCCATTACTGCCTTTTAAACAGTTAATCTGTGAGAGGACCTTCCTTCTCATCTCCTTACAATTGAATTGAATCAAATTGAATTTTGCAAGAGGCTTCTGTGAGGAACCAAAGGGGATTTGAAAGTCTAAATGTGCTTCTCGGCTGAACTATCTTTGTCCACATGCTCAATGACTCCTGAGAACTGAAACCATGTAAGCATGACTGTCTGCAAACCCACACCATGAATTATGCAAAGTACTGAGAGATGGGAGGTGTCTCAAAGTCGTAAAGATGATTTAAAAGAATGAAATCTCCGAAGATATTTTGGTGTCCACTCCCTAATGATTCCATTTTGCATTCAAGTCTGAATTGATTCTGGGCTTCTAACTTTGTGCTTATGAATACCAAAAGGGAAATTTCTCTGATGTTCTCTATCCTATACCTAAAATTAATCATCTGTGTCCTTGAAATTTAATTAAACCAGATAGTCTTTTAAATAGTTTTTGCACCATATGTTGGAAAAAAAGTACCAAAATTAAAAGAATAAATCACATCAGAGAGTAAATGAAATACACTGTTTGAAGCCAGCCTCTCTCTCATTTTCCTCATTGTTAAAACTTAGTCAATGCTGACAATAAGCGTTTTAAAGTGGTGGGGACAAAGCACTTCAAAATGCATTGTACAGAAAGCTGAGCATGGAAGGCATTGAATGGGCTAGATTTTCTAAAGTGTTTTTTCCTGTTTCTGATTGCTTTGGTGTGAAAGTGGTAGTATGAAATACATTATAGCCCTGATGGAGTAGAAATAAAAGCTTTACAAAAATGAAAAAAATAAAACCATTTCAGAAGTATTACCCCCATTTATATGTTGCTTACTCTAAAACTAAGTCAAGAGGATTTAATGCCATCAATTTGTAAAGCACAAAAAAATCACTAAATTCATAAAGGGTAGTTAAAAATGAGAAAAATATGTAATTCTTGTTTAATGAAAATTATTTAAAGCCAATACCTAAGCCTGTTCATTATGACATCATAATAGTCATAAATTTATGTTTTCCAAAAAGCATCTATAGAAAGTATTTGCCCAAATCTCAGGAAATATAATTATCTTTCAATGAATAATTCTTCTAAAATATTCAGGGCGTGAACTTCTGAAAGAAAACTATCAAAAACCACTTTCCTCTTGCTATTACTTTATTCTCTGTTTCTCATCCTAGTTTGTGACCCTTTCCCCTGTGCCTTAATCAAGGACAGATGGAGTTGTGACTCTGTTTTATGTAACACCTAACTTCACATCCTTTTAGAAAGATAAAGTTAACAACTTCAATGGCAGTGGATTCTGCCACTTCAGTTGATGTCCAGTGGCTTCCAGCTGCTCTTTGATTTTGGTTTTAAAATCTGTAAACACATAAATAGTCTGGGATTTATGCAAGTGAGATTCTGTCCAGTTTAAAATTAATATGTTTTAAGTGTAGTCTGAATAAAATAATGACAGAGATGTTTGAAAAGTCACTTGGACTACTTTAGCAGTGACTAAGCTAGAGAACAGGTTGAAGACTGTCAGTGGATGAATGTCCATGGTAGATATGTCAGAGGGTATGGACTCAGTGTGACCTTGAGAATGAAGAGTGATTTTGGAGCCCCAGCAGCAGGTACCCGAGGTAAGTTGTGCAGTAGTTCACCTCTAGGTCAAAGGAAGACATGCCCCCTACTTAAGGGAAAGCACTTAAGATCAGTTCTTCATCTCACATTTTGAATTATAAATTTAAAAAGGTTCTTTATCCTTTTGTGTATAATGTATAAATTTGTTTTTCTTTCTCTGTGAATATTCCCCCAAGTCCTTTATATGTAACAGGATGTTGGAAGATTATCTGAAATGTCAAATTGTAGTTTTGTCATAGGATTATGGTGGTTTAGAGACAGATTTTTTTAACTACATCCATAATGCTGAAGTAAATCACACTGGGGGTTTTACTGTTGCTGAGGCCAGGTATCACCACATGGCTCATGAAGGCAGTGTGTGGCAGCAGTCCCCAGCGGGGCAGATTTCTCTGGGAGAAAGCTTTTTGGGATGATCCACCCCAGAGGGAGCTAACCCACAAGCAGCACAGACAGTGAACTTCCAGCACCTGGGCTGATTCCCCAGCTCCCCTCAGCAGTGTGGAGGAAGCCTTTCTGTCCCCTCTGCTTCATTTTGGGTGGAACCAGTTTAGGGGCTCAGAGAGCCAAAAGGACACAAGCCCACTTCTGCAGTCTCATGGCAAAAGTATCCTCTTATCACAGACATGTGGGTCTTCATGTCTCTAGGGTTTCATTGTTAACTTTCAACACTATTGGCCACTTTCATGGGAAAGGGCAGAGTTCTCACCACTCAGGTCTTTCAGGTGATGTCTGCTCAGGTGGGACACTCTGATGGGGTCAGGTCTTGCCTGTGAGTCCTGGCAGAGCTCAGAGTGCAGGCGCAGGCCAGGCTGCAGAGCTCCTTTGGCTCCTGGGGGATTTTCCCATTAAAAATCCCAGGGCTGGAGGTGGGGCTTCAAGGGCTCTGGCTTTCCTTGCTTCTGGTGGCACTTAAAAGATCCCAACAGCCACAGCTTGGGTGGTGTCTCTAGTGCTGTGTTTGTGTAAATGCGTAATATTAGGCACAGTAACAAGTGAGTATAGCAAGACAATGTTGTTCTCCAAATGGATTATTTAGTCTTTGAAAAAGTTTTTTTTTTTTTTTTCTGATAAAGGTTAAAAAACCCTACATAATTTTTTGTTGTTGTTTTTTTTCAACCAGCAAATAGCTCCATGTTGGGAAAACAGTATCAAACCCATCCAGAGATCTATTAGGGAGAAGGAGATTAAAATCATTAAAACCTATTCAAGCAGAGAGGGAAACTGACCTCTGGGGGTATCACTCATACCCTCATACCCCAGGTGAATGCTGTACCCAGAGTAAATCCCATCTGCTGCAGTCCTAAATAAAAAACTAACGTGGGTACTGAACATGCTTCCCTCTGGCTTGTGTGAGAAAGAAGTGGCACAGACAACTGTCTGGGTTGGAAAAGCAGGGCTCTAAATCCCATTGGGACATAAGTGGCTCCTTATAGATAGGGTTGGGTGCTGAATAACTAAAATAATTTGATTTAAACATCCCTGTCCCTAATGTCAGATGGCCTCCCACTCATTGCTACAGCATAAGCTCAAAAGGAAGGCTGTGACATTGAAGATGAATTGCTCAGCCCCATGTGACAAAGCTGTGATCCACCAGGGCACAGTGGAAGTCAGGACTCTCCAAGCTGGCGTTGAGCTCAGTACTTTTTATTCTTCCCACAGATCTCTCAGGAGCAACAGAAATTAAATTTTTTAAAAATGAATGAACTACATATGGCAACACAGCTGCTGAAAATCTGTTACCCTTTTTAATCACCTCTCATGTCCTGGGCATGCATTTTATCCTTCAAACTCAGTAAAATGAAAAAACACTGAGAGGAAGACATCTCCCTGTATTACTGGGGGACTTGGTAGTGTTATTAAGTCATTAAGTCATGCCAGAGAAGCCTTGCCTAATAAGGCTATCCAGAACTCAGGTCTCAGTGGGTTCATCTTTAAAAATATTTTACATACTTATAATCACTAGGACAAGCAGCATTTTCACAGAGGTACTGCAAACTGCAAATAAATAAAATTGAAAAAGGAGAGGACCATCCTTTTTCTTAATGATGGTGAACTTCTGAGATGGAAAGGTTATAAGCTCTGGATAAGTGCTCAAACAGCCTTGCAATGATGCAATTTTCCACCTCCTTCTGGATACACTGTAGAATAGACCTTCATGCTGTAGTGACAGGGTCTCCAGAGCACTGTTTACTGCCTACCCTCCTTCCATAAGCATTCAATGCCATGAGCAGTCAGAGTGACTATTTCTCATTTGGTAGCCTTGAATCTCACTACTGATTATTCCCCTTTGCTTGTCAGCTCCAAGGTAAGGACAGCAAGTTGGGTGATATATTCAATTCCAGTCCTAGAGCTGGGGAGAGAGAAAAATGCTACTATTGAAAGAGGTTCTTCTGTGAAAGAGCAGTGATTTACATCCTGAATAGGTGCAAATTTTCCTCCCTTTCCACCCCCAAGTTCAGCCAATATACTCGTTATTCAATATCTTGCTGCTGTGATGCCTTTTTTTCTTGCAGTTTTTGATTTTCTGTTAAGTTCAGAAGGCTGTGGTTTGGTAAGAGATATGAGGATATTTAATATCTTCATGAGGGATTGGGCTTCTTATCAACCCAAGAAGTGGTTATTTTTAGTCAACAGTGAAGCATCGGTCAGTCAAAGAAAAGGTCTTTAAACTAGAAACAAGCTCCTGAACTTTACAATTCATCCCTGCTGGAATGAAAAAGAATAGAGCTGCTTTGTCTGTTGGTTTTGAATCCTTCATGGAGAGCTGCCAGCAACTGTTAACTTGTGTATTATTGTCCTATCAGACAGGAGAAACATCAGGGAGAATTTACCAGTGCAGTCACAAGCCTTTCATCACACAGTTATTATAGTGATAAAGTTCAGTGGTAGTTACTCACCTCTCCAAAAACAAATATCACCCACTCAGCACAAGAGAGAATGGATTTTTGCAGGGTGACGCTACGTTAGCTTGTGCTACTGCACCTGACCTCCCAGCTACCACTGAATCCAAGTGCCCAGTGCACTTTGAAGTACAGACTGTCAGAGCACTCCTGTGAGCAAGGAGGGACCATGATCAACCCTTGTTTCATAGGTCTGAGATGGAGCTGTGGGGCTGCTGTGAGGCTGAGCAGTGGAAACCCACTGGCATGAACTGGGGCCCCTGGATCTCTGGGTCACCCAATTCAGCCTGGCTGGAGCAGACACCCTGCTACCAACATGACAGTGTGTCCTCCCCACAGAAAGCTCAAGGAGAGCAATATAAATCTGTGGAGTCACATCTCTTCCCTATAGGGCTGGGATAAAGCTCGCTGCTCAGGGCACTTGATTCAGACACAGCTAGAAAAATTAAAGCTCAGATTCACAAACACTGGAAGTCACCTGATTTCCACATATTTTTCATGTGAGTTTTAACTTCTTGTTTGTCTTTAAAACCCAGACTTGGTATCATTGTGTAACCAGCTAATTTGCTGAGGTGCTTTGGAGGGGTGCACCTCAACTACTCAACTACATGGCATGCTCAATAGACAGGTGATTGTGTGTCTTATTTGTCCTCTTTATCCTCCAGGAAGATGAAGTTGCTCGTGACAGCCGATTCAATTTCAGTGGCTATGGCATGGGCCACTGCCTCCAGGTCAAAGATGGCACAGCAGTCAAGGCTACACCACCCAACCCAACTCCAGCACCACCAAAGGATTCAGATTCCATCAAAAAGAAGTTTGTTGACCGTGCAAAAAGGATTGATACAATATCCCGTGCTGCGTTCCCACTCGCCTTCCTCATTTTCAACATCTTTTACTGGATTACATACAAAATTATACGGCATGAGGACATTCACAAGAAATAGGCAGCTCTGGTTTGCCAGGACTTCTTAGCCAAAGTGATCCACATGTAAATAAACAGCAAAATGTCATTCCGTCATATGGACTAAGGGTTTCTTCCCCACTCCCCCAGAACACTGGAGAAAAAAATAGCAAAGAGGAAAAGAAGTGTAGAAGGAAAAGTGATTCCATGACAAAATGTGCTGTGAGACCAGTCAAGAGGCTCTCCCTATGTACTCCTAGTGTGTTCTTCCAGATTCAGCATCAACCAGACATCTAAAATTGGGGCCAAATTATACCCAGCTTTACCACCAAGATATTACCTTTCAGAATAAAAGAGAATCAGAAAACAAACAATTCTCCTAAAACATCTATCAAGAGACTGTGGTGGCTACAGTACAGTGAGTTATAAGAGGACCAAAATTTTTCAGGATAATGTTGCCTTTCTATTTGAAACAAGTCTACTGAGCTACATTCCATGATCATGTCTGTAGGTAGTGGTTTCACCAAGGAGTCCTTTTGTGGGTTGTAAATTATTTCTACTGATAGGGGAGAGGGAAAAAAAGGAAAAAAAAAAAATTTATACTTTACTATCCTTGTGGGTGTGCATTTTAATATTATCTTGCTTTACTAGAATTGTAATTTTGGGGTTGAACTTGTGTGTCATGTGATTTATTTGATAGTTGACACTCCAAAACCAGTGAAACTGCCGGGTTTATTTCTGTTGGGAGACAGTGCACTTACTTCATTTTCTTTCTGCTGATTTTACATGCAACTTGAGGTGCCAAACTGTATTTTACCTATTGTGCTACCCTGTACCACACTACTTAGTAAGAACTTGTTTCCTCAAAGGTGTAGCTCAGTTTAGCATTGAGTTTCTATTATCGCTCTCATTGTAGCTGCAGTCAATAGCTCTATAGGTAAACACAACTTGTTTACAGACCTCTAATTTATATCTTTACTCAAAGTGGCTATCATTTTAAATATCATTAATTAACCTAAGAATTTTAAAACTGTACTGTGATTTTCAGAACCTGTTACCTTTTGGTGCCGGATCTGCGTTATTCAAATCCTTGCTACATGTTTTAAAGTAGAAAATTTAAAAAAAAAATTAAAAAGAGGAAAAAAAAGATGGTATTTTTGCTTACATGGAAGAGACAACCTGTAACATAAGATGAGTAAAACATTAAAATTTTACACTTGCTGTAAAAGGGTTTATTAAAAAAAGGTATTTGTTCAATTTCAATAAAGCTAAATGTGGTACTAACATTTCTTCACTGTCTTCTTCATTTGCAGCAGCAGCAGCAGCAGGGCTGTTCGTGCCACAGCTCAGCTCTTCCACTGCTCTGTCAGCAGAAAGAGGGTGAAAAGCAGCCTTCTGCTGACATGACTTAGCACACCAAATTTTTCTGTCTATCCTGCAGTGAAGGGACTGCTGCAGCCCCTGGGAGTACATCAAGGACTGTCAGAAGTGTGTCTGGGATATGATGGGAGCATTTGTAGAACATTTGTATGTGCTGAGCCAGGCCTGTGGGAGGAGGGATGCTGTTCCCCTCTTACAGCAGCCCTCCAGAGCAAGAAATACAGCCCAACTTCACACGTGCTGTGCCTGGATTGGGGGTGTCCTGAACTTTCTTCTGCCTTTCTTACAGCTTCACCACTTTGGTGAGCTGAAGGACATGCTGAGATGGCCTGTGCCAGGTGCCCCTCATAGACATGGGAATGACCAATAGTTTAAAAGCAAATTAAAAATTGAATTCAGTTTTCTGCTCTTCCCTTGTGAAGCCCAAATACACACACTGTAGCTGCCCAGTACAGGAATTTATTCTCACTTCCCTAATGAGAGGTGGAGCTGAGATATACTGAACCTTCAGCGCCTCTCACTCTGCTTTTGCTCCTGGACCAGCTTCTACTGAGAGAATACAGGTTCCACAGCCTGTCTGAGCCTCTATTTGTATGTTTATATAAACACACAAATAGAGGCTGCCTGTAGCTACCAGCCTTTGTTCCTCCCCAGAGCTGGGGAGGGAATCTGGAGGTTGTGACAACTCTGATTGCTGACCAATAAATTGGTGACAAAAAGCCAGTCAGGCATTTTATCTTCCCATACCCTCCTCAGCTTTGTAGACTCTTCTGTTGCTTACAGCCCTGATGGAACTGGCAACATCACCTCCACCTTGCTGAGGCAGTGGATTTGGATGTGACTGACAGCCCCAGAAAGGGTAACAAGTGAGAACTCAAAACAACTGTCCAAACTATTCTGCTCTGAAAAATAAGGTTTTGATGCAAATTCAAATATCATAATACATGCAATTTTTATGGTGTCAGATTTGCTTTTATTCATTTTTAAAGTGGAATAGTATTTGATTATAGATAATGTAATGGAGGAAAACCCAGCACAATCCCAGCACCATGAAGTGCAGCAGGGTGAAGATACCCAGCTGTAAATCATGTCTGTATGGGAAGTTAGGAACCTTCACTGATATCTAAACATTCAGACCTCATTTTTACTAGCCCCTTGTTCCAAAACCAGTTTTGCAAATGAAGGTGTAATGCCAGCATTAATCAGGATTAATCCTCAGTGCCCAGATGTGCTTCAGAGATTCTCATGAATGTCAGAGCCTGCTGCTCACAGCTGCCCCAAATGGCTGCAGGCCACAGCCATAGGAATGCAAACCTGCTCTCAGCTGATGGATGAGTCTTTATGGCCCTTCCTGTGGTGAAGTTCATGTGCCTCCAGCATCCACATCACAAATTCAACTGCTCTCTTTGCAATTCTTGGCTATTAGCATTTATCAAATAGTTCACTAAAATATCTTGCTGATCAGAACTGAGGTTTGCTGACAGTATCCATGGGAAGATTGCTCTGCTGTTGCCTTCTGTATAAACTTTGGTCCAGCCACAAGAATAATCTGTGCACAAAATCCAAATAGGTCTGTCTGTCTCTTTTGAAGACAGAATTTAGCGATACATGACAATTATTCAATTAGTCATGGATATTGAAATTATCTAACTAAATTTTGGAAACAATGTGTGCAAATGAACAAAGCCAGCAAGCGTGACAAATAGGAAAGGCCACATGATACAGAAAAGTTGCCACGTGCTGGCTGTGACCCCTCTGACACAGAGATGGTTTGATACTGGCCATCTATTAAAGAACCTTCTCTCAAAGAACATGGCTGGCACCAGAAGCTGCCTGAGAAACTGCCTGCAGATAAAACATCAATTAGCAAGGATAGTAGGACCCAACTTTCCTGAACAAATTCTCAGTAGGGTTAAGAGTGAAGAAAAGACTCAAAAAATGATCATGTTGCACTCAGGGAAGCAGAAGAATTAAATAGTGAAGCAGTTTTATTCTAAGACACCATTGCAAGAGGAAAAAAAAATGGCTTAGAAAATAACTCTGGGAGAAATAGCCTTTGTGAAACAGGAGACACATCAGGATGGAAGGAAAGAGACCCAGAATTAATTCTGATGAGATTCCACACACATTAGAAAGCTTGCATGCTACAATTTTATGTGGTAAAATAAAATTAAGCCCTAGGGCATTTAAACTACTTGCAGTTAGTTATAAGCAATTATGATGACTGCTAGTTTACCAAGAAAGCTTAAAAATCTTGAAGCATTCTTTAAAGGATGCAACATCAGTCTGGTCATTGGCATCCTGTTGTTACAGGCTGGACCTGAGTGATTCAGTAGTCAAGGGGAAATGTTTTTCCATCTCTCACCAGATAGATGCTCTCAGGTGCTGTGATAAAACCTAACTGATAAAAGAGATCTTTAAAAAAATCTTATTACATTTACTTGGACAAATTCCTCCTTATTACATCAGGAGGAAAGTGAAAAATTTAAAAAAATAATGCAATATGAAATGAGAGATTACTTTGTTACTCTTTCCTGGTTTTTTTCTCTTCATATTTTTTTTTGGGTAGCAGAGACATCACTTGTGATGTACTGAATCAAATGTGGTGTAGCAATAGAGGCTTTTGGAGTAACCAATATGAGATATCAGCAATTCCTAACTGCTGGAGGACAACTCTGGGATATGCAATGACTCTGGGGTCAGATGTTTTCATGTGCTACAGAGCTGAGGAGTAAGAGTGAACCTCATCCACAGACATTGAGACTTTCTTGCTTTGATTCCATTTTTTCCCAGCATGAGATGTTGAAAGCAATAGGAAAGAGTTGATGGAAAAAAAAAATGTTTGTCTCCTGCAGGCTGAACTGCTGCAGCTCTTCATTTTTATACAAACCTGCCTGACATGGGTGGCACTGGAGCTGCTGCCCAAACTTGAGGCTCCAGCCCAAACTTACAGCCTTTTGCAGCTGATGTTACTGAAAATATTGTGGAAGAATCTGAGCTAGCCTTTGAGATTACAGACATGGGCATTTCCTGGGAAAGGTTTTCATTGGGGTGGCGTCTTTGCCTCAGCAACAGGATTCTGCATCTGCACCTGGAAGTCACATTTTAGGAATTCATTCAAAAGATCTTACTCAGTCCAAGAGTGGCATTTCTGTATTTAGAAATATATTTCTAAATACAAGAATAAATATATTTAATGTGTGGTTATAAAAGTATATGCACAGCTTTCTTTTTAATTTAAAATTAGAACACAGCAATGAACAAAGAAGTAAAATTTTTGTAAAAAATATCAGCTTTGTATTACACAAAGTAGTATGAAAATAATTTTATTTAATATCTTCATTTTCATTATCTATAGTGTAGTATCTGTGGAAAATTATCTTCTACCAGACTTTGAAAGTAATTTATTCTAATGATTTTTGGCATAGAATTTTGCGTCTTAAAATGTTTTGGAAAACTAAAAACCAAACCCAAGGCTGCCTAGAGAAACTTGTGCCTGTGAAAATACTCTAAGCAAGAACATATTTTCTCCCTAAATGCCCCTCACAGATTTTACATTAAAAAAAATCAATCTTCTCTAGCTTAACAGGAAAATAAAAAGAAGATATTTTTGTAATTTGAAGATATTTTGTCATTTGTCACCTTTCCTAATTTTGCAAGGCATTTGTGAATTATCATCAAATTTAGGGCTTAGCTTCAGAACAAGAGAAGCTTCACCAGTTCCAGACAAGCTCATCTATGCAATTTACTTCCAAATCCAATGCAGTGCTAACTGAAAGCAGAAGGAAAGAATTTCTTCAATATCTTCTAGATCAGTTTCTTTTAAAGGATTGGTTTCCAACACTAAGCACTAGAAATAATTTGAGAGAGAAAATATTCAGAGTGGATTAACTCTCTTCCTCTCAGGAGGAATCGAAAATTGAGTCAAAATAAGCATCTCAGATAATAATTAGGAAAATTGACTCTGTGAAATACATACACTCAGTTCTTTAGGTTGCCACTGAAATAAACATGCTAAATAATTATCTTTTACTATGGAGAAATGCTGTGAGGCAATATTAGGAAAAAAGTAGTGAATACCAGGGATCCTGATCACATTTTGATTGATTGTGCTACAAATGGGATTTTACTTGGACAAATTATATAATATCCTCTCTAGTCCTCTGAACAGCTGTACAATTGATTCAAAAACCAGCTCCTTCAGATGATCACAGGGCTTGAATCTGATGCCCAGCAGAGTGAGTTCCTGTTGTGGAGATGGTGGACAGTGTGTGCCATGCCAGGAAGATGGCAGCTGGATGCATCCCTCCTTTTTCCACAGGAAAAACTGCAAGATCCCTGAGAGTGCACGCAGGAAGTAAATTCCACAGCAGTGTTTAATGAAAATGCTTCAGACAGAGCAGTTGGGGGACCCACAGATTTCCACCTTACCTTTGCTTTGGCATGAATCCATTTTCCCTGAGTGATGAAGAGTGCTACCCTTGACATCCCAGGGTTGGGCCTGTGGCTGGACATGCTTGGAAATCACATTTTTATCACCTGGCTTCCAGAGAACACCTTCCCTGTTTTCTCTTTAATACAAAAAGAGAAAAGAGCTATGCCACTGTAGGAAACACTGTAAAACCAGAGTCTTTAGCAGGGTTTTCCAGTGAGAAAATGAGAACACCAATGATTTAATTCACACTGGAGACCCTACCTGACACTACCTCCTCCTCCCTCTGCATGGTCAGGCAGAGACATTATGGAAAGGCAGGAGAGTCTGGCAATGAAGTTGCCAATGCATGGTTAAAGTTTTCCTCTTAGCCATTGCTTGGAGTTCAAAGGGAACACATGTATGGCTGCATTAGGGGGAGACCAAGGAGATCAGCATGGACAAACGCCTGTGATGAGCTAATTAACCTTTAGAAGAGGAGAGTGAGCACATTTTTCCTGTAATAAGCTAATGAACTCTACCCTCGGGGGAAATGAGGGACATAATCAATGAGGCTCCTAACAGGGGTCTGCCAAAGATGCTCTTCAGAGGAGGGGTGAAGAGCAGGGCTGTTACTGAGTCATTAGCTTAAAAAACAAGAGCTGAAAGAGCTGCCTGCTGCAGGAAAATTGGGTTCCCCTTCCATGTGTATTGCATTACATGTAATAGGGCTTTGGAAAGCATGTTTTCTGCTTGGAAGAATATCACCATTTTCCACTAATCCATGCAAGAAGTAAAGCTAAAAAAAGAGAAAGTATCTTTTGTGTGGCAATTTTTCCTTGTAGTAGCTCAAGTCAAAACGAAGAGAAACTTTGATGCTGACCTCAGATGTGAATCAAGTTGTTACAGGCTGATGATGAAAGTTTCAATATGGGAAGGGATTAGATCTTAGCTGTCTGCTGTTATGGCACATTTGCTCCTCACTTTGGAGCCCAGTGACTTTGTTTTCTTGAATTACCACAATGAGAGGTTCCATCACTGACCCTTCTGGTGTTGCAAGTGCAGTAAGTGAGGTCAAAACTGAAAAATTTGCTAAAGAACATTTAGAATTTCAATGAAATTTACCTCTCATCAGAATCTGGGTGTATAATAGTCTTTCAAAGGCCTTTTAAAAAGGACACTGGCAGAGGCTAAAGAGCATTTTAATGTTTCCTTTGATTTATTAACACTAACTCAGTTTTTAATTTGCAGAAAAGAAGTGCTCCATTAATACCCACAGTAACATTTCACATTAAACATCCTAAATGTGACCTAATCTATTTTTAAAGGAACTAATTCCTATGCATTGGTTGACTTATTCCAGGCATCACCAAGGCTGAAAACATGAGGTCTGTTCCCAGACATGCAGCAAGGTTTCCTTGAACACCTGCACTGTTATTCTGTCTGTAGTTTTCTGCAAAAAACTACAGTGGGCAGGACTTCCTTTATGGCACCAAGGAAACAAAGGAGGTTATTTTATCACAAAGGAAATTTATTTATCGTCTGCTATAATAGCAGAGAGAATTTCCCTAAAAATTGATAGCCTTCTGCAAATTGTAAAGCTTGTATTGCATTTGTGCAATACACACACACACACATTCCTTTCACTTTGCTTCCCTCAGTCTTATTGCAGTATTTCTTTGACTGATGTCCCTGGAAATTTCATCTGCTACACAGTGCTAGCTAGTGTGGTAGCACAGATAAATATCTACCTTCTTTTTCTCTGACCTAGATGTGGAAAAGGTCCAAAAGTTATCTTTAGCCTGATTAATCTAAGTCTGATCTGCTAATATGCTGCCATGGATTAAATATATAATATATATGTCATCTGGAAGAGCTGAGGCACAGCTCAGACATCCTGTAAATGGCAGCACTGGGATGCACCTGCAGTGGGTTTTGCTAAGCAGGCACTCTGCCCAATGCTCTCTGATAAGGTTTCTGGGTCACATCTGAAGACTTCAGCAGCAAATGTGATTGTGGTTACTACTGATGGGCATTTTCCTTGCAACTTAAAATTCTAGCTGATCTTAATAAATCACAAGGGAAACATGTACTAAAAAGGGAGAGTCCTTTTACCTCTCCCTCTGCGTGGTGCTGGCACAAGAACCACAACAATGCAGAAGGACACCAGAAGCCCCTTTTGCAGCTGGGGAGGGTCTCCATGGCACTGGTGCCTGGGGAAGCAATCCCAACCTCCCAGACATCCCTCAGGGCACGGAGGGGCTGCCTTGCAGCAACAGACAGGTCAGGGGACATTCAGACCTCACTTTCAGCAATGCTCACCCTTGGAGCAGCCCAGGAGAGGCTACTTAACAAGTGCTTTGTTCTCCTCCCCATGGCTTGATCAAATTGTCTTTTCAAGGTTGCCCAAGCCCTAATGTTCACATCAGTTTTCAAGCTCTGGTTAGGTGCTGGCATGGTTGCACACTGGTGCCTTTTGCAACTGCCTCATGCACATCTCACCCCTGGCCACTCCCTGGGGTGTTCTAGCTGCCCTCCCTTTCAACTAGCTATTCTGCCTTCAGGCTGGGCAGAAGAAGTGAGCCAGGTCCTCTGTAAAATTAGAAAGGTGGAGAAAGAAACCCACCTGCCAACTCCACACCACCCAGAGAGCTGCTCCCCAGCTCAGCCACACAGGAGTGGGAGGCTCCCTATGAGCTGATAAAAGGGCAAGAGGGTGCAGCTCTGTGTGTGCAAAAAACCCCAAGTGTAACTAGAAGGCAAACGGGAGCAGGTTTTGGAGACACCTCAAAAAACTTCAGAGATTTCATGACAGTCCCAAAAGCAAAAGGAGAACTGAAAGAAACGATCCTCTTGCTCATTTCAGTGGTGATATGAGTAAGACAGATCTCCACCTCTCCAAGGATATTATCACCAATTGCTGTTTTTAATGAAAATTGCCTGGCAGATCCCCAGTATCAGCTACTCACTCAGAGGGGCTTTTCTATTATTAGGACAGTCAGCTGGGAGAATGGCCAAGGTCTGTATTACCTCCATTACCAGATAGCTTTAATGGTACTGGAGAGCATCTTTGATTTTTGGAAGAATAACTGCATCCTTTGGACACTACTTCAATATTCCTCTGTTTCAAGAAGGTCAGCACTGGCTCCTCAAAAGAAAAATTAAAGTTCTAGGCTGAGGTAATGAAAAATCAAGATGCGAATGACCTTAAGAGACTGCAAGATCTACTTTGGCCTCAAAGTGACTGGCTGAAGATGGAATAATGGCTGTGTGTCCCCTGGAACCTCCTCTTAGTTCTTCTCTATCTCGAAGCAAACTTTTTGTCAGAGCATTTCCTTGTTTATATATCCCCATAAGAAAAAAATCAGTTTCTCCCTACAAAAACTTGCATCATCTTTACTAACTTTTCCTATCTCATAGGGGTTTACAAAAGCAATTGTTAAATTTAAAACAATAAAGTCATTCAGCAAAGAAACAGTTTGCTACAGAAAGCACCATTCAGCTTTTTGGTCTTGAATATACAGGTATTTATCCAAGCTATAGGGCACATTTGATTAAAGAGTTCCTGAAACCCCATTGTTTCTGCTAATTCCTGTAGAATTGTTATTTTCTAAACTACTGCATCTCTGTTCCAGAGGAGTGGTTTATTGGGAGGATTTTTTTTCTTTTTTAATTATATGTTTCCAGTTATGATCACTGGGCTTCAAGGACAAAGGATTTTTTTATTATTATGCTTTTCATGCATCATTGGAGCACCTAAAGAGCATCCAACAGACTCAGAAAATCAGGTTGCCTATAGTGAATGAATTCTTCAAAAACAGTGATATTATTAGCTCTTCTGGGTCATTGAACAGACTACCTAAATGCTAAACCCAGAAATTTCATTAAAGATTAAAGAAAAATCATTTCATGTTTCACCTGCTCCATTAATATCAAATATGAATTCTATCTTTCATGACACAACTGAAGTGCAGTGTACGATTTCAGATATACCATTATTTAATCTTTCAGAGAAAGAAAAAAAAATGTTCAAAATCCTTGAAGAGCTATGTCTGAGCATGACAATATGCTTTGTCTGACCATTTTAAGGCACTAAAGAATTATCTTGGCCTTGTGATTTTTCAATGCCTCCTGTTCTTCATGCACCACTTGAAATATGTTAATGGAGACATAACTTTCAGGAAATGCCAAGCACTTATTCTCTGAGTCTGAGGCCTCCAAAGACTTCTCTGCTGGAACACCCAAGAAGCAAGGCACTTAAAATCACTAAGTGCTTTTGGAAATCTCAGTCTTGAATATTATGATCAAAGTACTTTTACCTGGAGCTTTTCCTGGTCACTTACTTACAAGTCCATCTTTTTCCTTCTTCTCATAAAGAGTAGTTTTCTGAGTTTCTGAGTTTTAGATTCCTGGCCTTTTCACCAGAGGCCAAAACCCCTGGGGACCTGGTGAGTTGTATTTTATATCTCTGCAGTAAAAGGACTGTAAAAGTTACCTTAACAGGAAAAACTGGAAAAGATGCCTGTCAGACATTTTTCTAAGAGCAGCGCCCTAGCAAAAAGGCAAGTTCAGAAGGTCATTCCACCAGGTTAACATTCCCTATGTACCTTACAGCAGAAGATTAAAAAAGGACACCAAAATTCTTCCCAGAAAACACATTCCCATTGTTTCTGAATAATTTTCAGCAGAGGCTTTCAGAAGACTATCAATAGTCTAAAGTTAAACTCTCCCACAGGTGGAGTGTAGTTCTCAGTTTTGTCCCTTTCCTGGGACTGTGAATACATATATTTGTCACACCAGCCCTAGTAGGAGCCATGGGGTGCTCTACCACAATTCTCCATGTCTCCAGTTTTTGCACTTTCCCTGTGCTCTAGACCCCTGCTTTTTCCAGTGGCACGTACTGGTGTCAGCACAGGGAAGGCCATGGAGCTTTGCACAGCAGAGAGGATGAGCCTCCCCTGGGGAAAAAGGAAACCTCCTGACAGGTTGCTTTTGAAATGATTGAGGTTTCCATAGCACTCCTCTGGAAAACAACACAGCCAGGATTCCTCAGCCAGCCTTTCCCTGCCAGATATCCTTGTCCTGGCTATGGCAGAGCTGTACAGCCTTCCAGTCCTCATGGCCTGTGCAAGAAATTGAGCCTCTATTTTAAGAAAAGAGCAGCGCTAATAAATAAAATTGAAAAAGGGATAAAAGCATTACAGCCCCAGGGCAGCTTTACAGAGACTGGGTCTCTGGAGTGCCAGGAGTGGCTTTTAATCTCCACTGTGCTTTGGGAAGTGGTTGCCTGCCCATGGCTAGGTAGGACCTGACAGGTCTCCTCCTGCTCCTCCTCACTACCCTGGCCCATGCTCACATGTCAGACACCACCAACATCCCCCCTTTTCTCCAGCCTTCTCTGGGCCAGGGTAGAGCTGAGACCATGGGGGCTACCCTTTATTCAGTTTTGGCTTTCCTTCACAAGGTGGGTGCACAGACAGCTTGGCCAGAGGCCCTCTGCCCTGTCCCCCCTCCCTGAGCCTGTGCAGCCCCAGGGCAGGGCCAGCTGTCCCTAAGTGCTCCCAGCTGCCTTGCACACATGGCTCGCATCGCCGGGGCAGCTCAGGCAGCGCTGCCAAACCCGTAGTGACAGGTTATTGGGCTCCCACAAACCTTAATGTGATGTTTACTGCTCACACTGAAGTGCCACATGGGCTGCAAGCTGTTTTCTCTTGGCTGAGAGCTCGGAGGGAGACAACCCCAGCTGCCTGGTGAGCAGGGACTTCTTCCCCGGCTGCCGACCAAGCAGGGCGAGAGCACGTTTGCTTTTTGTTTGTGGAAAGCTCCTGGCAGGGATGCGTCAACTTCATTTCAGCTTCTCACAGAAATCTCTTTCCTCTAGGTAGTACATGAGACAAAGGTTTACAGATGAAAACACTCTCAAATGTACAGCCTTGGAAAAAACCCAACCACATCTCGGCTCCCTGATGTTGCAAGGAGCACAGGTATTTTCTCATGATCGATTTTCCCAGTTGATCCTCAAGGTTACAAGCATTCCTGCAGCAGCAAATGACCTCCACAACATTTGCTCCCCGTTGAATTCTCCTGCCTGACCTTCAAATCCTTTTACAAAGATTCCTGATATCCTCACTGCCCTGCCAAAAAGATTGCTGGGATTGGCAAAGGTCTGGTGAGCTGAGCAGACAGAGGAGAGCAAGTGCAGCTGAGTTCCTCGATGGTCCCAACTTACTTCTCAGCCCACTAACTGCTCAGCCGTGCAAACAAGTGGAAAACAAACAGCTCCTATTGGAAAAAGGCTGTGAGCAAACCTAAATTATTTGGGAAAGAGAATCCCTTCAGAGCCCCCTGTTTTCCTGACAGAAAGCAAGCTGAAGAATTGTAATGGAAGGAAATCTTCCTACTGTGGTTTCTGCGCTGAGGCTGCCATCATTCAAAACGACAAATTTGGGGTTATCCAGAATCGTTTCACAATCTCTCAAATAATCTTTTAAATCCTCCTACAAACTTAATATAATCCTTCAAGAATGTATCAGCACAGAATTTTTATTTTATAAGCACTGAAATCTTAGGACTAATAAATCTAACCTTCAGTAGTACTATGGCAGTCATTAAAGAAATCTGAATTCATACTTTGGTAGTCTGAAAAGGTTATATTTAAAATTTTAGTTTAAAACTTTTTAACCTGCTGGTCAGGCAAGATGATGTCATAGGAAATATTATGGATGGGAGCAACTGTAGGATGGTAAAAACATCTCTCCAAGCAGGATTAACCTCGCTAATTCAATAATAGTGGCAAGATCAAGCAATTCAATACTGGAACAAGCTTAATCACAATAACAACAGCAATGCAGATATAGCAACAATAACCCCTCTGTGCTGTTCTCCAGGCAGCCAGGCTCTCAGATGACTCTGACAGCTTGGAGTTACCAGATCATGGGTTTCAGTGCATTGTTAGCATGATCCCCTGATTGATTCCCAGGTGTATTAAGCCTCAGGGGGTTGTCTCCTTCTTGGGCAACATGCAGGATCCATTTGAATAATCCCAATTTAAACTGCAATCCCTATTTAGGGCCTTCTCTCATGTCAGGGCCTGGGACTCTTTCCTTCTGTATTTCAGAGGTTTGAGGATTGCAGAGATGCTTCCAGCAGTGTCTCTTTCCCTCCTGAGAAGGCTCCCCTATTCTGCTGTAGAAGTTAATATTTGGGTATAGAGGAAAAGTAAAACAGCCTCTGAGGGTAATAAATAGGCAGTCAGGAAGGTTTAATTTATGTATAGGAAATTCATGCATTCATTTCAGGCCAATACCTAAGTGAGCTCCTTTTAATTCAAAAAGCATTGCCCTCGTTGGTATTTCAGTAAGGTACCGTGTTGGAGAGAACCCAGAAACTCCTTGATGCTTTCTGTCCTTTGGAGAATGGCTAAAAGGACAAACAGGCACTCTGAAATGTTGTTGGACGACTTCTTTGGAGCCACTATCAAAGGACACATTTTCATAATTGATCTAGGAGACTGAATTCTTTCCATTACCACTTGAATCCATATAACCCTCTGTAGATCTGGCCAAATTCAACTTTTTTAATTACATTTTCCAAAGCAGAGTAAGCTTAAATCAATAATTAAACAAAAATTAGTTAGCACTTTTGATTTACTTTGCATTTTTAATGTAGACTTACTGAAAGCTGACATAATTTATGGACATCTCCTTCAAGCATGTACAGTCTAAACTATAATTTAAATGAACTGGAAAAAAAGATTACCTCTATAAGTCAAATCAATATGTCATGAATTGGCATACAGCATTAAGCAGGGCAAGTAAAATTGGATAGAGCAGTTATACATCCTAGAGTACAAGGTGGTGGCTGTGTTCTCTGAACCTCAACATTTGCACCTTCATGAGTGCTGAAGAGCCTTCTTGGTCTGGTGGTGTCTGCCCTTCCAGACTCATCACCGTGGGCCAGTCCAGGTCCCAGGCTCTGCACACCAAAGGATTTCCATTCTTCATTTCTGGCCTTTTACCAGGCAGAAACCAAATTTCGCAAAAGCCCGGTGTTAAATGATGACTGTGAAGTCTACCTGCCACAGAGGGTGCCTGTATGTGTAAAGACAGGAGGGAGAAATCCTGATGAGTGTTCACAGTGAGGTAGGAGCAATTTCTGTGAAGAGGCTGTTGGGCTCAGTACACTCCTGTCCTGCTGAACAAGAGCAATGGCATTTGAGAGAACAGAAGCAGAGAGTGAGAAAAGAGGCGGCTGGAGGTATCTAAAAGCTGTCAGGGGTGTGAGCTGGGGAGTGTGGAGAAATCCTTACTAGCATGTACACCCTAAGAGCTAGGATAGCAGCCACAGGGAAGACTTCAGAACACATCCTGGACCAGCTTCAAAGTCCTACTGTTGTGTTTAGATTTCAGTTTACAAGGTGATTTTTAAAATATATTTAAAAGAAAGTAATTGGAGACTGTTGTATAACATTCATTCAGGATTGCAGAGATAACCTAAATGCTGATATTTTCTGACTTCAGAGTGATTCAATTACCACTCTTAAAACACTCTCTTAATATAGTTAGTGAATGTAATTAGATCACAGCAGCTGGCTTAAAACATCACAACTGCATCACAAGTGAGATGTTCAGCATAATAACCCCTCATTTCATATCTCTCTGTGCATCAGCCCAGCATGCTTTCATTCAGATTCCCCCCATAATACCCACTCTTGATCCAATCACTTTTCTGAGAGGTAGCTCTGACATTCTGACAGCAAAAGTACAAATGTTAATATTTTATCATTGTCAACAACAGGGAAGTGTCATGAGAGAGGGATGAAGGGTGCAGGACAAAATGCAGTTGGGGGAAAAGGAAAGGTAAGAAACAAGATTCTTTTTGTTCCCACTCATTGTCTGCTTGGCTAAGCAGGTGGGACAGAGAAAAAGTCCAAGAAAGCCTGGAGTCAAAATATCTATAAGACAGGAGTGCAATGAGAACTACCTTCTCCCACCAAGACACATTTGATGTTGACATGAATGAAGCAATGGAGGCTAAGCTGGGCCATCTCCCATGGCTGATTGGCTCTATTGCTGCCTCTGCTAAAAATGAGGTGAATATTTTGGCAAGCACCATCTGTGCTGAGGACACTTGTCCCCAGCAGCTGGATGCATTACATATAGGACATGGAATAACCAGGGCCTGAGCAGGTACCAAGCCAAGTACCACAGACTCCCATTCACCTCCATGCCAGTAGGGTACTAGCTCCTTTATAGAGGATGCTTTAATAAGTTAATAAGTGATATATAGTTCTTATATATAAAATACTTACATCTTCTCACACAGCTCTGCAATCTGAATTTGAGCAAGTGGATAAGTGATTTTAGAGGATCTGAGTCACACTAGAAGGAACTTCCCTAGTTCATCTACTGGATCTTTTTTATTCAGTAGCTTGGTGCCCTAAGAAAACAATGCCTAAGAATCACAGCTTTTGATCTCCTTAAATGCAATCAAATGTGGTGGTAAAGTCCATGTTTAAAATACTGTAAAAGATATGTGAAAACTAAGATCTCATGGGAAAAAATTAATCCCTTCATCTCCCTGATGAAGAGTTAGGCAGATTTCAGGTATAACACATGCTTGTAACAATTGCTTGCTGTGCAACTGGCAGGTACCTTGCCCCCAGACAGCTATCACAAGGGACAGACAAGGAAACTGAAATTACTGTAAAGCAGGGAAGGTCTACAACTATAAGGCTTTATTTCTCCTCACCAGGAGAATAACTGATTTTTCACAGACTACTGAAGGGTCCTACCAATGGCACCACTTGAAGAAGAAATAATGAAAAAAGAGTCCATCTCAATGCCTGTTCAGCAGAGGCAATCACTCTAAGTAAGCCTGTGTTGTCCTCCCTGAGCCTTTGTCCACCTTCAATGCCAGGTAAAGAGGTAGTGCTGATAGCCTCTTGGATTTAGGACTTTGACAGAAAATTAAAGGGCTCCTGGAGGGGGCTGTCAATAGCTCACTAGCACAGGCAGCAGCCCTACTGCATGAACAAGAATGACATGTGATATCCCAAATCAGCTTTTCTCTGGAACCAGCAAGAGAGCTGCTTTTAAACAGGCTTAAATCCAATGCCTTAGACATTCTCAAGTCTTCCTCTTCCCAGATGAGCTAGACCAAGATGGAGAAAACACAAAGAAGTAAATTGAAGAAGAGTAACACGAGGGACATGCACATTACATGGAGATGTTGCATTACCTTCAAACCATGCATTATTTACCCAAGGTGTTTATAGTTAATGTTTTATTTCAAAGAAAGGGAAACAATTTCAGGAATGAGAATACTCAGCTGGTGCCTGTAAATAGCCTTAAGTCTACCCTGCAGTGACACCTTGAGGGGAAAACATTAAAAATAAATAACCAGAATGTTCATTTCAAGTCAATCCTAAAGAAAGGAAGAACAAGACTACCTGGATGGACAGCTGCCTGGTCTCCTGGAGCAGCTCATGACAATGTGGGGATTTACAGCATCACTCCTGACAAACAGCTTTCTGTTAAGCTGCATTACCTCTCAGCTTCTCTTGTACACATCCCATATTTCTAATCTCACTTGCCTTTCTCTTTTTCCTCTTCTCCAGAGGAGATACATTATCTCATGATTTTCAGAAATGGCTCAACATTTGGTTTTGACATTACTTCTGCAACTAAAAATGATCTTACACAAAAAAATGAGGTTTTTTTCCAGAAGAGGCCATTTCTTATTCCTTGTGTCATAGAGTAAATTGCTTAGCCTCCTGGAGAGCAATGGAAGGCCCCAGGGTGACCTGGGGTGGCTTCCCTGTGGGAGCCTGGTCTGGCCTGGCAGATTTGGTTGTGGGGTCAGCCTGGTGGTGGCACCCATAGTGGGGCTAATTTGTTCTGGACCCTCTCCTACTCACCAGCCTTATCTCTTTGTTGCACACTCAAGACTGCTCATAAATACAAGCCCTTACAGCAGCTTTCTGTAGACATGACCCAAGAATGGCATCAGAGGTGCTCCTGGAAACAGCCCCCACTTAGGGCTGTGTGTCTTACCTCTGCTGAGTGCAGAGGCAAATGTTTGGGGAAATGTCCCCTCTTTTAGCAAACTACAGTGACCATTGATCTTGGGTCTCTGAGGGATTGTTGCTTATGCAGAAGAGCAGCTGCAAATGATCACTGCTCTTTCCAAAGGGCATTCATATGGAAATGAATATAAGTCTTCCATATGTGTGAGCTGCACCTCTGTGCTGTGTGGTCAGCACTCAAAATGCTTTATAGCACCTCCAGCAGGGCTTTGGTCCAGTTGTCCTGGATTGACTATATGATGCTTTTATCCCCAGTCGTCTCATTCTGTTTATGTTGAATAATAAGTTTCACACCTTTAAGAGTGTTCCAGAGAGTGAAGGGTGGTGAGAGAAGAAGCGGCAGTTTTTTTCAGACACTGTATTCCTCCTCCACATTCCTGCTCCTGGACTGTTGTTGTCTGTGGATGGACAGACAGCAGGACAGAACTCTTTTTTGCTTTTAGTTGGTGTCAGCTAGCCAAGGCAAAGAAGTTCCCTGGACTTTTGTGTGGTTTTTTTTTCCCCTTTTCTTTGGACCTGTTTAAACCTGCTCTGGACTGAACACCCAGGGGAGCACCAGCAGCTCACACCTGTGGCCCACGGGGCCAGGCCTGGCCTGTGACATTCCAGCACTGGGGGAACTGATCAGAGACTGAGTGAGCAGAGCCACAAGCCGGGGAGGGACTTTTCTCAGTTTGTCATCTCTTTTGGAGCGGCAAGGGATTTCATTGTTTGATATTGTTTAGGTTTTCTTGATTAATAAACAGTTTTTTTCCACCTTTCTCCAAGGAGATATTTTCTTCCAGACCAGTTGTGGGGAGGGGCCAATTGGATGTGCTTTCCTACCGGAGCTACTTTGGGGGATTCTCTCCCAAATTTGCTCTAAACCTGGACACAGTGAAGTTCAACAAAGGCAAGTGCAGGGCTCTGCATCCAAGGAGGAGCACAGGCTGGGGGCCAACCTGCTGGAAAAGCGGCTCTGCAGGGAAGGACCTGAGGGTCTTGGTGGACAATAAGCTGTCCATGAGCCAGCATTGTGTCCCTGTGGACAAGAAAGCCAATGGAATCCCGGGGTGCATCAGGAAGATCTTTTGCAGCAGGTCATAGGAGCTGATCCTGCCCCTCTGCTCAGCCCTGGTGAGAATCACTTGGAGTCCTGTGTCCAGTTCTGGGCTCCTCAGGAGAGACACTGAGCTCCTGGAGTGGGTTCAGTGGAGGGCAACAGAGGTAGTTAAAGGACTGGAGCATCTCTCCTTCAAAGATAGGTTGAGATAGCTGAGCCTGTTCAGACTCTGCAAGAGATGTCTGAGAGGGGACTTTGGTGGTGTTGAGCAATAGGACAAGAGGCAATGGGCAGAAACCAACACACAGGAAATTCCATCAGAACATGAGCAAGAACTTTTCAATGTGCAGGTGACTGAGCACTGGAACAGGTTGGCTGGATCTGGTGTGGAGTCTCCCTCAAGAACTTTCAGGATGCAATCCTCTGCCCTGTGCTCTGGGTTGACCCTGCTGCAGCAGGGAGATGCCACGGAGGTCCCTTCCAACCTGATCCGTTCTGTGATTCTGTTTCAGAGACCAGGTGACATGGCAAGGTTTGTGTGGCTTGCAGGCTTCATGTTTTGTGAATAAACACAGTTGGTTTGAGTTCAGCTGGGGGAATGGGGAGAGGGAGTGCTTTCATAATGCTGCTGCCATGTACAAAGCAAAGAGATAACACTGCATGCTTTTGCTAGGGAGATAAAGGGCACAGGCACAAAAAATTTGTACATTGGTTTTTACGTGCTCTGGCATACTAATATGAATTAATTTTAATTTCTAATCACTATGTTTAATTTGTAAAGCCTTAGAAAATACAATTGATGTCATTTGGGAAGGGCACATACAAAGAAAATGAGAGGTTTTGAGTACAAAATTCATTTTAACCCTGCCTGTAGAGCTGCTCCTAACCTTCACAATTAAACTATCTCAAAGGTAAAAAAAAAAAAAATCTTAAAATACATTTAAACTGAAGGTTTGTGAGTTCCGTCAAACAACATAGTCAGTACTGTTTACTGCTGCACATATGAAATTCTACAAATTAAATTATATTCAAGACAGATGGTGTCACCACAGCAGTCATGTGTCCTGTGTGTGCTGGCACTGGGAAAATGGGAAATATTTTTTTCTAGTCACTGCAAGATTAGTCTCAATTACCTTGAAATGAAGCTACCAACAATATCAACAACAACAAAAATGTCAATCTCTTCTTTGTTTGCCCTTACAAACTGCAGCAAGTGGGTCTGTAAGGAGTTAATCAATAATCATAGACCATTATGGGATTCAGCAGATCAACATGTTGCTGACAGCCCTCTCTAGGAAATCCCGCAGGTGTGGAACAAGAACATCAGGTGCTGTTCCTGCCTTTTGCAGGCCAGTATCCTTCACTGGTCAGGAAAATTGTGTCCCAGAGAAAATGAAAGTAGGGGATTTGCTCTCATCCCAAATACCCATCCCCTGGCGCCTAATGTTCACATTAGGTGTGAACATGACTATATTGTTTCTAAGAATGCCTTGGGAAGCAGATATTCCATTCCAGCTTGGTGAGACACCTGGACCAAGCTTACCAAACCCAAGCTCAGCACACGCAGAGCCAGACATGGGCTGCTGGCACATGGTCCCTACAACTGGACAAAGCACCACAAGCACAACTCACCTGTATCCAGCCTGCCTGGGAGCCAGCAGGTTTATTGAACCTGGGCAGATGTGTATACTTGGATGGAAACCAGTGGTACAAAGCATGGTGTATGATATGATGGAGGGGGAGGTGATATTTACTTACAAACATCTGTGAGAAAGTCAATGTTACCTGTTCACAGCCATTCCCTTAAACACTTTATTCACACATTCCCTCATTCCACATAGGTTCAAGCAACAAGATGTCTGACTTGGACCACCTGTGTATGACCCTGAGGACAAAGAACAGAGGCTGCCAAGTCCTCTATTTGTCCCTGGAGTTCTTCTTGAGGGCCACACAAAATCTCATTTTGGACAGATCTCATATCTGTTAGGAACTATCATCTCTTATGGGGCAGTCTCTAATATGAGCATTGTTAATTTCAAGTCTTTAATCCTTTTAGGCCAGGCTGCTGCTCATTTTTTTTTCTTGTTTGGAATATTTTCCTTGTGGGCTAGTGGAAAAAGCAGATATGCAATGTTATTTGGGATGTGTTGCCACGTCGATGCCTCTCTCCAGCTGTTAGAATGCAGGGTCTGCTGGGGAGTCAACTGGCCTGGGGTCTTTCAGGGCAGGTCTTCTGGGCTTGGTACAACCACCCTTGCTTCCATTTTACTGCTGGGAAGTGTGTTTTTTTGTGGGGGGAGTATCTATGAATTTAACCCTTTGTTCTGCCAGTTCTTCTGGTGCTCGATCCTTCTCTGTTCCTGCCAATCTTCATGTTCCTGTTACAAATCTCCCCACCCTTTGGGCTCTCCTGGGCTCCAGGCAGACTCCCTGCCTGAGATGAGGCTCAATGCAAGCACAGAGGTGACAGGCTCAGCTGTATACCTGGCTCACAGTTTGCCTGAATCACCCAGCAAAAACTATCTGCTAGCAACGGCAGCAGGTGATCTGCCCTGGCCTGTGCCAGGCCCTTGACAGCTGATGTGGAGAAGCGCTTTGTACTGAAAGAAATCTGAAGGTGCTCACAGGTACTTGGAGCTATGCTGAGCCTTATAAAATGAGGGTCTCTGCAGAGCAGCCCCTTGTTCCCTCTGAGGGGTGCAGCCCCCATGGCTGAGCAGACAGCTGGGCTCTTTGCCAAGCAGCTCCCTCACCTCTGGAAGCAGCTGGCCCTGGGAACCTCACATCTACACCTGGTCCTGCAAACCCACGTGGCCAAATGCACATGGCCATGGTGGGCCCTTCCTGGTCATTTGTGTGGCTTGCCTGGGCTCAGCTCTCTGTGACTCACCTGGGCTAAGTGCTAGTGAAACTCTTCACCTTGAGACACAGGGTTGAATGATAGCCAGAACATGCTTTGGTTTAGGTTGGTTGGTTTGAAGAAAGGAAGGATATGTTTCTTTATCACCCTGTATTTCTGTCCAATTGTCTTTTATGCACTGCATGGTACCCTTAAAGCTTTAACATCTGTGGTGCCTTCAGCACTGCAACACAGCCTTACAAACTGAAAATCGTCATTGTACAACTCAGATCTGTTATTGTTGCGTGAATGGAGCTCCAGCCTCCAGAAAATATCATTTACAGTAAAAACTACTGGGTAGGCCATTTTAAAAAGGGTGAAAATAGCTTTGAATAGAACAAATTGCAACAAATAGTGGGTAGTTGTATGTATGCCAGTCTGTGCCACAGGGAAGGTAGATATTACAAATGCTCTGGGATTCCACTTCATCCTTTTATAGTATCTTTTTCTCCACCACTGCATCCTCTCCAGTAATGGTGTTAAATAATGCATATGTAATTTTGGTGTTTTATGCTGTGTTTTGCTTCTAACACTGGACTGTGTTTCCCTCTTTACCCTGAAATTCAGTTGTGGATACAGAAATTCTATAATTTGTTGCTGCAGCATGTGAAGAATTAGAAAATATTTTTTGGAGCACACATCACTTCTTCTTTGGCCTCTCTTGACTGGATCAGATGGTCAGACACTGTCGTGCCATCTGTAGTAAGCCCTGCAGGTGGATGTGCCATGCCAAGAGATTCTGTTTGACAGCCTTTCTTCATCAGATGCTTTTGCAGGCAGCTCATTACAGAATGATGAACCTGACTGTTTCTGGTTAATTATCAGCTTCACAGTCCGTTGGGTGAGATCAGATCTCTTGTAAGTGACTACTGATTCCTGTAAAAATGATTTTTTTCTCTTTTTACTGTGCCATTTAAAAGTAAACCAGCATTTCAGAAGCTTTAATCACAACTGCCTTTTAGTCTTCTACAGAGACATCTCCACCTAAAAAAATAAATAATTGCTGATAATCACATGTACAATGTACAGGTCGTCTTTGATAAATCCTTTGTTTCTGCTCTTTAGCACATGCACACTATCATGATGAAAGGCCAAATGCTCTCTTCTTATAACTTCATTAACATCAGAGAAGTTGCACAGAGGAGTTTGGCCAGAATGAACAATAAATATTTTTTCTCTCTTTTCCATATGATTAATGATATAAATATAAAATTTAGTTTGAAGGAATCATGTATGTTTCTTTTAAAGTTTGTGCTGTTTATTTGATGAGTTTGCACCTTTTCTTTTGTTGCTGGAGAGCATCTACTGCATTCTGGGTACTAGTTTATTTTGAGAAGTTGTTGGGTTTGTTTACAAACTTTACCATTCAGAGCTCAAATATATACAAAGGTGGATGAATAATTCCTTTCTTAACATCTTCCTGTGAGTCAGTGCAAGAGAAATGAGTCCAGAGCAACAGGAAATTGCATCAGGAACAGGGTTGCGTTGAGAGAGACTAAGCCAAGAGTCAAATGCCATCAGATACAGCTCTCAAAAGCACTTCTCACACCAAGAGAGGATCAGGGATGGTGTTTTATATCTGGAAAAGTACTGGATTTGTTGGCATCATGGCAGTCACTCTGCACATTTATTCAATTTGTATTCCAGGGCAAGCTATCAGGCCGTGGCTAGTAAAGCATCACAGAAAGCTGCGCAAGGGAGGAAAAATTGCACCACTGTTTTCACTCTTTGCACAAGGCTTGGTGAAATGGGGCACCTCATGCTGCCCTGTCTCAGCAGGAGTGCTGTGACCCCATTCTGGCAGTGCTGGACAGTGCCCATGCAGAGCTCTGCCGCTGTCCCTGCTCCCCACAGCGCCTTTCCCTGGGGCACAGCCCAGCCCCGATGCCCTCCTGCTCTCCAGGGGCCACAGCCTGTCTCCCCACCCTGGGGGCACACGGTGCCAGGCAGGTGGCTCCAAGCCCTGGGCTGCACAGCCCCTCCTCTCTGGGGGTGAGTCACACCATGCGCCCCGAGGTGTCCCCATGGCAGGAGCTCCCAGCCAGCACTGCCCAAACCCCACTCCCCAGGAATGCAGGGGAGCCCACAGGGCTGATCCCTGGAGGAAATGGTCCTAGTGGTATCCAATAGGGGAAAGTTTGGTTAAAAAATGCAGGTTTGAGAGTGCAGTAGCCTGCAAGGGAACTCCTGGTATGAAATCACAACAGGCAAAACAAAGCATTTTCTCTCAACAAAATGGATTCTGTCTTCACATTACATCTGCAAACAGAATGACACAACACTGGAGAAAGCACACCTTTGCAAAACACAAATATAGTTAAGGGGTACACAAACGAAAATACTGTGCTCCTCCATAACAGAATTCTGGGTGGATTTTCAGAAATGGCAAAATGTCACCTGTGTAGGAGGTAAAACAAATGTCCCATGTTATCCAGCTGGTTCTCCATTCGGTCTATTGCAACACATCAAGAGGCATCTTGGGAAATGCTACATATAAAAACTATAGTTAAAATAGACTGGTAAGCATTTTCTTTGGGAAAATGAATCCCAAGAACATTAAAGGATGTTTCATAACTGTATGGTATTCTAATGAGGAGCTAAGAAATTTATTTAGTCCCAGTATGTGTAGATCCTATAACAGAGTTCTCTAAGCACAAAGATAAATTATCGATCTTTAAAAATTATTCCAGCAGCCAGTTTGTTGCATGCAATACAGCAATGTAAGCCATCAGGTGCAATTCCTGCAGTAATCACTGGGTGGCATTTGAATGTGTTGGAAGAGTTCAGTTTTGGGTGGTAAATAAAATGGGATATTGCATTTTATACAGGGTAATGAAATATAAGCAGCAGATCAGTGAAATAAGAATGCAGGTGAGTGCTAGATATAGGTTTAGAAAAATTCTACAATAAATATACATATGTCATTAAAATACTTAAAGATTACTGTAAGGTGCTTGGTGATAAGTAGAGTTATTAAGGCTAATCTCTAATCTTAGGATAAGCTTTTTATTGTGAGAATAGTGACTATTAGTCTTGTGGCTGTGTACCAGACATCATCCCACTGGGCAGGTGGGATCCAGGTACATTGCTCATCTCACCCTTAGGCTCACACAAACTATGGAAAAGCAAAAAACCACTGGGCTCCCATGCTGAACCATCCCCTGGATGGCCCCGTAGAGACACAGCTGCAGAGGCCACACCAGTCTGTGATGCTGCTCCTGTACAGATTTGACATCCATCCATCCTTCCTTCCTTCCTTCCTTCCTTCCTTCCTTCCTTCCTTCCTTCCTTCCTTCCTTCCTTCCTTCCTTCCTTCCTTCCTTCCTTCCTTCCTTCCTTCCTTCCTTCCTTCCTTCCTTCCTTCCTTCCTTCCTTCCTTCCTTCCTTCCTTCCTTCCTTCCTTCCTTCCTTCCTTCCTTCCTTCCTTCCTTCCTTCCTTCCTTCCTTCCTTCCTTCCTTCCTTCCTTCCTTCCTTCCTTCCTTCCTTCCTTCCTTCCTTCCTTCCTTCCTTCCTTCCTTCCTTCCTTCCTTCCTTCCTTCCTTCCTTCCTTTCTTCCTTCCTTCCTTCCTGCCTTCCTGCCTTCCTGCCTTCCTTCCTTCCTTCTTTCCTTCCTTCCTGCCTTCATCCCTCCCTCCCTTCCCTCCCTTCCCTCCCTTCCCTCCCTTCCTCCCTCTCTCCCTTCTGCAGTGAAACTGGTCCTACCAGTCAGGAAAAAAACAGGCACCAAGTTCCCCCCTTTCCTTCTGCTGGAACAAACCACTGCTTCATACAGACAGAAATGTGAGTGCTGCTGAGCCCTCATGGTCTGTGAAAGTATGGATTCAGTGTGTAATGAGGTGCTCCCTGGTTCCAGCAAAGGATTAAAAAGAAAGAGATCAAGTTTTGTTTGTCATTTGAAGGACAAAATCAAGGAAGAAAAAATCTTTTAGAAACAAAAAAGTATGCTTTTTCTGCTCTTTGAAAAGAAGAAAAACTAATCATGAACTGCCTCCTTCACTTTGCTTCTAGAATTTCTTCTAGACAGAAGGGAAGGAGGATGAGAAGTTTTTCTGTTTTAACTTTGGGTCTGGCAGTTCTTACTAGGAAAAAACAATCAAACTTTGAATTATTGTGAAACTGTAGAGGAAAAAAAAATTGGGCAAATAAAATGCTGTGAGGGAATTAAATATCTTTTCTACACAGAAATCCACCCTACCTCAACTCTAATATAGAAACTTGGGGATTTTGTACTGAGCAGCAAAGTACTAGCAAAGACTTAGAAGTACATAGGTCCCATCAGTATTTCCCTATACTGTCATTTGTAGATATTATGATTGTTGGGATGCCCCTTTTCCTAATATTTGCAAAAAATTGTACTGCTGGATGTAAGTCACTATGTATTTATTGACCTGAACAAGTATGCTCTAAGAGAAGAGCCCCTCCATTTCCATCAGAAATGCTACTGCCATAATGCACGTTATAAAGAAACCTGTTTTATATCAAAGGAGGAGGTTGTTTCTCAAAAAAAGTGGCAAGTGGCAAATCTTTTATTGAGCCATTTATTTCCCTTGCCTCCATCCTCATCACCCCTTTTCCAACATATGCAGTCAGGACCATGAACGCCAATTGTTGAGTTAGTGAAGTTGCAGAATTATGATTATTTGCTACACACTGCTTTACCTCCCTTGTGCAAGACTCTCTGGCAAAAAGGAAGAATTGAAACAGGAGGTCCATCTAAAGGTGAGACATCTGCATGAGACTAATGCATTAACCTACTCACCACAACAATTCCTGCTGCCTCCTAATCATCACATGAACACGGCCAATCTCCAATCATGATGTCAAAAATATTGCCTTCCTGACATGTGTGCTCTTCAGTCTGAACCTGCACGCTCCCACTGGCAGCTGAGTGCTTCAGAAACAGATCCATCAACTACTGCTGGGAGCAGAAAGTCAGTCAGTGGCACTCCCTGTTCAAACTGGAAATGATTATGTTTATTTTTCAGCATTGCAAAGATACATCTAACCATCCACCTCATAAATAATTTTTTTTGCTTCAGGTCTGAATCACGAAGTCTCTGGGTCATTCCCAGCCTGGCAGCAGCTGGAAAGATGGAGGTGTCCAGGCCTGTGTGTTCTGGTCCTCTGTGTGCAAACAGATGAATCAACACACAGTTTTTACGCTGTAAAAGTAAAGGCCCTCCCAAACTCGGATCTGCTCCTAAATTTGGTAAACTTTTTTTGGTAGCTATCACTGTAGGCAAGAAACTGAGACTGATGCAGAAAAACAAGGATTTTTATAAATCAGATTGTGTTCAGGGGTAAAACAATCAAAATAACTCACAGCACAAGCCTGATACTGTGTTACGAAGCTCGAGGCACTTCCACAGCTATAAATAAAGCAGCAGTGTAATAGCCTGCCTCCGTCACTCGAGCAGTGTGTGGAACTATTTTTACACGCAGGAGCACTATTTCTGTCACCACATCCCCTGGAGCATTGCCTCTGGCCCTGACGTGCCACTGCAGCTGCAGCCAGAGCCACCTCCCCTTGGGGGCTGGGGACACGCTGGGGGCACAGAGCATCCCCAGGGCCAGCAGTGCAGACTCACGGGGACACTCTCTCAGAGAGCAGAGGATTCTCTGAAAAGGTGTCTTAAAAATTCTCTGGGCAGCTTTAAGAAAGACATCCACTGTGCATAGACACAAACAACCTCACGGCGTCCCCTCCTATTTTATGTATTCCCAGAGGCCAGCTGCAGACAGATGTGCTTTCACTGATTGGCATCTTAGTGCACCAATGATTATTAATCAGCAGACATGCTGTGGGCTAAAACTAACTAAATGCCAAAGGGAGATTTAAATACGATTTTTTCCCCCTCCAACAGTATTTGAAAGGTATTTGAATTAGTATTTGAAGTATTTGAATTTTGCCAATTTCAAGTAATATATTGAAATCACTTCTGCTTTTGGAAATACTATTTCATTTTTCAGGTGTCAGGGTCTCTTTTCCGAACCCGGCGCTAGAAGAAGGAGTCAGAGCTCTTCATTTCTCGGTCTCAAGGTTGTTTATTGTATCTTATCTATAAAAGTCTTTCTCCTGTCCTGCCGAGGACCACTCAGCAAGACAGTTCAGGGCACTCTGCCTGCCCCCAGGGTGGTGTTATGTCTTTACAATAAAATCTACATATACAATGTTTACAATTACTTTCCAATACCTATCACCTATGTTAGACAGTGAGCTTCTACTCTAAACCAATCTAAAAGTGCCACCATCACAGCAGAAGATGGAGGCAAAGAAGAAGAAGGAGAAAGGCTGGACACGCCCAGATCCCTCCATCTTGCCCCTGAACCTCCATTCTAAAAAAACCCGAAATCTACTTTTTCACCCCATGATAAATTCACTATTATTTTACTAAAGTGTTGTGGCTTGCAAATCTTCATCTAAGGTTGGTAACTTGCTCCAGGAGTCATAATCAAAACCACAGGCATTTTGGGCTCTGTGCCAGGGTCTCTGAGACCCCTGGCAGGGATCTTGGCTGCTCAGGACAGCCAGAGGGATGTCCTGGGTCCTGACATTCAGGTATCAAATGAAGTTCATTATTCTTTCTTTAGTGATACAATCTTGTTTTTAAGACAATACAAATTCAACTCTTTTCTTTCTTCCATAAAACACAATTTTGCAAACATTTTTGTAATGGCAGGATGTTAGAAATGAGAAGCTCAGCACAGTTTACTGAAGTAAGATTTGCTCTGACTCAGAATAGATTGGGAAGAGATTCCAGCACAAAGGTGAGGTAAATCAATACACATCACCTGCAATAAAAATACGAGAGAGCAATAGATGAAGAGTAAACCCTGTTCAAATGCATAAGAAATTACTGATAATTTTTTTGAAAGTAATCTGAAGTAAAAACATTGTTTAGAACCAACAGATGCCTTTGAAGCATTTGATCAGGACCAGCTGTCCCCTTGTAAAACTTCTTAAGCTAAATAACAGATTCTGTACTAACATAACTATCTGCCCAAGACCACAGATAAAGTATATATAAAGAATACTGCAAAGCAAGGAAGCTGATTCCCAAATTGGATTACCACAAATCATCAAGATCACCTCAAGGTACCCTACAGCTAGCTTGCTGGTGGCCTAATGTTTCTGTTCTCACCTTTCCCACTCGTAAGATAGCTTATGTAGCTTAACTACAATCATTATTCCAGTCTCACTTTTTTCACTTGATAGCACCTCCCACAAGGATGATGGTGATTTTTGAGTGGAAAGGGTAATGGACAAAGAACTCCTCATGTTTTTGGTTGGCATACTTGAAGTAATTTGGTAATTCCTTCTGGAGATGTTTATTTTGAATATATGCAAACACTATTTAGCTTTCAAGCTACTCTTTGTGTCTAAAACTTTGTGATAGAAGTTGGAAAATACGAACTCCTAAATGTGTCTTATCTCCTTGTTATGATATTAGAAGAATTTGAACCTAGACTGGAAAAAGAACCCATACAGTGTTTCTGCTGCAGGCCTGAAGAAGATATGGTGTTTCATTGCTCTGAAATTAAATCTAACTTTAATTGGATTCTCATAGTTCACAACTGAAATCTGGTTTTAAATTCTAGCACAACTTGGGCATTCAAAGCACTGATATTTTAGTATTTGTTCAGTCAATCCTCAAAATGAGCAGTCTGCCATGAATATATACAGCCTGAAATATCATTATCACTGACTACAAACAAGCTGTACAGTGCTACCTTGTTGAATATGGGCACATTATTGGCCAGCATTACTGCAAACAATTTCAAATAAAATTGAAGTATCACATCTATATTATGTAAATATAAAATAAGTAGGAAAGGAGACTCAAACAAATAGTGACTAACTGCAGAATAAATGCAAGCCTGAATTTATTGCACTATTTAGAATTTATTAGTTCTCTGCCTTTACTACTTCAGAAAGGCATCCAGAAAATTACAGTAATGGCTGATAAAAGGCTGGGCAAAGGAGTAGAATATTTGGGAATCTAGATCTGTAAAACCCACTAACTTCCCTGCTAGGACAAAAAAAACAGGTTCTGAAACATGACAGGGATGTGCAGATCTAGGAGGCTCTCAGGAAGCCTCCCCACTGTCTTGGATGAGGTTTAAGGTAAAAAGTGTAAGAGGTATAAAAATGAGTTCAGGATGGGGGAAGGGGGAGGCAGTGGACAACAGGAGGCATTGCAGTGGATTCCAAGTTTAAAAATTGACATGCAGAGGGAAAGGGCGCAGTTAGGGTTTGTATACAGATGAACCAGCACCTCCCAGCCAAATGAAAAACAAAGTGCTGAAAAGTCAAAGATTCTGTGATATTCAGAAGAGAATATTCTAATTTTTTTTAGGTGTACAGCTGCAATGCTGGCATGGGGGTACATGGAGTGGGATGAAAAATCCATGTTATGGAGGGCATGAGAACTAGTACTGGGCAAGGTGATGGCTCAAGAATGGCACACACCAGTGTGAGAAGGGAGTTGTCCATGGATGTGATGTTTCACTGGGTAGACCTAACATGTGTATGAGTGGGTTGATATGCAACAAATTCCTTAATAACTTCAAGAAAAGCAGAAAGGAAGTTTTTCAGATGGTGTTAAGGGAATCATTACTATAACCTCAGGCTATCCACAGTCAGATAAATCATTCAAATCCTGGATCATTCATACTGTTAGTGTTACTGTTAGTTACTGGTTTAGACATGCTACTAATTTATAGAAGGTTAATGTAGATTGTTGAAGAATTAAATTGACTCCAAGTGTTTTCAACAGTAAGAAAGAATACTTATTGTAGAAAAAATCAATTTCAAACATGACAGGGCTCCTCTTTTCTTTATCCTCTTTTAGATTATAACATGCCAATTTAGGAGAAAATACACCAGTTTGCACAAATTCCTACCTCTTTGGTGGGAAAATAGAGGAGGGATTTATTCTTTCACCAAGCCTTTTCATAATTATTTAAAAAAAATTATACACTTATTATTATTTTACTTGATTACTTAGTTATTAAAACTACACAGGACAATATATTCATCTTTGGGGAAAATGCAATAGGCACAGATAATTTATTCAACCTATTTGATTATTTCTGCCAAGTCTACTTCATTATCTCTGTCCTACAAAATATAGGGAAAAGTTTTAAAACTAGCTATTTCTTTCCGAAGGAAAATGCCTCAGTAATAAAGTATGATGGATTTTACACACTGGGTCATATATATATGGTCTATATATATTCAGAGCACATGTTTAAAAATTGAGCTACTTTGAAGTGAACAAAACTGATATATTCTTTCCAGAAAATTACTAAAAGCTGATGCGTAGCTAAAAAATGATGACATTTATTGGCAGGGTGGTGGGTACCATGGAGGTACTTTGCATTGGAATAGTGCACACTGCAAAAGTAAGTGAGATAAAGATATATAAAGATAGTACCTTAGGAACACTTTTTTTTCATTTCTGCATTTACACAGGCACTCCTCTGTCCAAGGGGCTGGTAAATTATGGAGTAAACTGAAATTATAAAATTCTTGAATGTTTTAGTAAAACTATCACAACACAAACACCCTTTCTGAGTAACTAAATAGAAATCTTGTGCTTTGAAAAACAGGGATATCATTAGGGAAATCAATCCCAGTGAAGCTATCAGCATTCGGTGATCAGCCATTATTCTCCACAGGAATGTGTAATTTCAGCTCTGCTCCTGTTGAGGTCACAACTGCTGCTCTCCATAGGGTGGTGGTTTGTATTTACCTTCCTGTCATTAATCCACAGCCAGCCTTTGGATGGGACAGTTGTTGAAAAGGCCACTCCTATGTCCAACATGACAGCTACACTGATTCCCCAGCTTGGGGAAGAACTCATAATCTAATGAATGTGATCACAAATGGGAATAATTTCTCATGGTCACTGCATATTCTAAGGATGGTCATGGGATCTTCAAATCCAGCAGCTGCTCTCCTGGACTATTCTACCTTATGCTGACAAAGAAACAGAAGCTGTTAAACAGGGAAGATTGCTGAACCAGCCTGTCTTGTATTATTTCTCCTTACATTGTGTTGACAATATATGTAACTCCAATGTAACAATTTCCTTTGTTTTCTCTGATGTAACTATCTTATGCAGCTGATTTAGGGTGATTAAAAGAGATGGTATACTAGCTGCATTCTGCAAATCATCTGGATGATTTGATAATTAAAAGGTTCGTATTACTTAAAAAAAAAAAGGGGGATTCTGATAAACCCCCAGAAATTCACTCCTTTCTGGAAGCTTGTGTGTTAACAACTCATATCTAAATAGTGTTTAAAAATTCTAGTAGTATACTAACCTTGTCCAACAAGTGATGAATTTTCCTAAGTGAGGTTGAGAAAAGGCAAAATTAAAGCAAAACCTTAAAATGCTGTAGGCAGCATTAAAATTTATTACTAACAAGTAAAGTAGAAGTGTGAAAGAGCCTTAACTTCAGAGATCTTATAAAATGAAACAAAATCCCTGTGCAGCTTATCAGCATAAACAGCCATGAAGAGCTGGTAGAAAGCTCAGGTCAGGGCTGTGGAGAGGAAATGCATTTTTCTGTGTTGCATAATTACTTGCAGCACTTGAAAAATTTCATGTTTGTTCATGAATTGTATGTGTAGAGTCTGTGATTCAGCCGTTTGGAAATGAACGTTTACCTGTTTCCTACAGGACAAAGCATGGCAAAGCAATTTTTTTGCTTTGGCTTTTTTTTAATGCATTTTAGAAGTGATTGTGGTTTTTGGTTTTCACTATTTGATCACTGAGACAAGGGGAAGAGAGAAGCAGGAAAATACGTCAGCAGAGCCTGTGCAGAGGGAATAGTACAGACTTCACAGAAACAGCAGGACTCCCACCAACCATAATTTTGGAAGCTTTTGGCAGCTTCTGCATTTCCCTCATGCTTGAGAACATTTCAAAGGCAGGATTACAAAAGAAGACATGTTCAGTTGGAACTGTAACTGGGGCTCCGGGGAGAGGGAAAGGGGCAGGCACAGAGGCAGCACACGCTGTTTTGAAGGACTCACTTCAAAGGCTTCCCTTTCTCCCTCTCTGCCAGGTAAGGATCACAGCCGGCTCATGAGTCACCGCCATCCCATTTAGACAATAAGGAGGAGGATTAGTTAACCTTGAGACAGCTTTACCAACTGTGCCTCTGACCTAAATACCAGATTAAGCACCAGGGTTCTGTGAATGCAGGACACGAGGCAGGAACCGAACTGAGACAAACCCGGCAGCCCTTTCCTCTAACCAAGTGCTTTACAAACATACAGCTGCCGTCTTGCACTATGAATTACGGATTTCTCATATATTCATGGGATAAGTTTTTGACATACCACAAGTATGAGGTCACAGAAGAGACCTAAGCAGTATCATCTCCTTAAAGCAATAATTACCATGACTAAACAGCAGCACCAAACCTCCTACTCTTTTGCTTTTTCCCTGGAGGATTTTCTTGGCTAGAAACTCCAGCTACATGCTGATGTTCACCTTGTTCTTACTCAATGGCATGCCTAAGAGTGCAGAAAATACTGAAAAAACCCACAACCAAACCTTAAAATAAATTAGACTTGGCAATAAGTAAATGCTCAAATTTACAACTATTTGGGATTTTAAATCCTGGCATTGATTTTTCTTTCCACTGTTTAAAACTTCATTTCTCCCAGGGAAGTAGAGAAGGGAGGAGAAGAAAAACTACCACTGTTTGAATACTCCTTTTGCTGAGCCTATCATCTTTGTTAATAGCCTGTAATGAATAACTCACTCAGGGATAAACATGCTACCAATTATATTTTGTCAGCAGAGTCAGTATGATCAGAGGAGAGCAGTCATATGACTGTCACAGTTCCAAATTGTGAAGAGATGTGGGAAAGAAAACAAAAATTAGCAGCTGAGAGAGAAGGCTTAACTTCTACTACTACGAAGAAGATGGGCAGCCTGTGGCTGATTTGGAACACATACACACACGAAGTTAAAAAGGAAATATTACTGGCCAAGAGAAAACCACTCTAGAGCAGACAGGTTTCTTTTCCCTGAGAAGCCTTAGAATGACAAAGAAAAATACTGTTAGTTAATCTATTTATTACACCAACTTGGCCAGAAAAAGCAGAGATCTTTGACACCAATCCCTCTTAGGGTCTTAAATCATATTGCCCTTAAAAGTGCTAACATTGTAAGAGTGCATCCAGGCATGACAGCTCATACTTCCTACGTCAGACTTCCTTTTTGCATATCTGTCTTTTGAAACATGTGATAAAAAGAGTCATTGCTAATTAAATATTTGCACACCGAACACTGCCATGGCCAGAAGATTGGGACCCACTCCTATAGATACCTGTCAGACACCACTGACATCTGCCTGGTTTCCAGAAATCAGGACTACTGAGGTCAAGACAAGTGGATTCTGGGCACAATTTTACTGCTTATCAAAGGGTCCCTTTGTGTGAGCTTATGTGACAGGGTTCTCCAGCTCAGGAGGGAGGAATGTTTACCAGCAAAGCAGCAGGCTGAGGAGATTATTACATGCTGAGATAGCAGCATGTGAAAGTCATCCAGGACTGGTAAACTTGGAGACCAGTTGTTCTGTTAAATCCACCAGAACTGATAAATTCAGAACACCAGGAGCCTGCTGGCTGTGCACAAAAGCCACTGCACACAGGAGTATCAACCACAGTTTGCATTAACTTGGATCATGCACAAACAGCGTAGTGGTTGCTACAACGCAAATATAAAACCCTACAGGATTACACATACCACACCTGACGAAGCAAAGAGCTCTTCAAAGGACTTTGTAACTTACCGAGGAGCCAGAAGGGTCCCAGGGTTGGGGACTGACCTCCCAGGGTGACGCTCATGACTACTCCTACAGAGGAGTCACGAGTGCTATAGACAGGTAATGTGAGGTGGATGTGATAGTTATCTGCTAATTAGTAGCAGCTTTAGCAGAAAAAAGCCTTCTGTTCCTTGGGGATGTGTATGCTTCTCAACTTGATTCTACTATCATTGAAAGGGAATTTATTTACAGAATCAAACATCCAACTATTTTATCAGTTATTTCTTGGCAATACTAATTCCTCCATAACTAGGACTCGCTGCTGCCACTGATTTAATTTCTCAAATAACTTGTTCAGAAAAGTACTTGCAAAACCCAATTTATGCAAGATCTCACTTCCAAGAATTTTTTTGAAGGTCCAGAAAATGGGACTCCAACAGCTCATGACAGAAAACATGCTTAGCCAACTTTAACCATTTTTCTAGTCCATGCAATTTAGACTTCTCATTTGAACACCAGCATGCACAGATTTTAATCATCACGAGACCAAATAAGTAGGTTAACACCTTAGTTGCTTTTACCTCTGAAAGTCAACTTTAGGAAAGCAAATACCTCTAAACAAAATGTCTGCTGCTGGCACTTGAAGATAAGGTTCTAGAGAGCCTGAATCTTTGTTAATGTCTGCTTCCATTTTTACCTTTATCCCTGGCCAAAACCCACAATATCAGCAGAAACCTTTCAAGTGTTTCAGGAGACCTTTAAATTTTGGCACATAAAAGTAAGGCACATATGCCAGTACACCTGCATCACTACCACTGAAAGTTGCACCATGCTATTATGCATTACTAGACAGCTGAAGAACTGCTCCCAGGAATCCTAGAGCTGTTGGGAAAGTGTTTAATGACCTCATCTGATGATTTACAAAATAAGCATTCGTGCCTCAGGAAAGTCTCTTTAGTAGGAACATGTTGCTACTATTCTACTCTAATAATTTCACTTCTACACTGCTGTGATTTCACTGTTTGGTTCTTTAAAGTAACAACTCCATGGAATTAGAAACAGCCAATATTTGTGTTTAGCAGCTTTTCTTCATTTGTCCCACTCTGTTTTTTCAACAAAGAGATGTGAACACAAATGGAAGTTTCTCTTTAAAGACAGACAGACCAACAATAGTTAGTTATGAGAGCAGGCTGCTATGTGCTGACAAAAATCAACTGCTGGACTGTTTACTCTGCTTTGCAAAATCTCCTTCAAGCGCTCTGGGCTGAACAGTAGCTTTGTTGCTCTGAAGGTTTCTGCTCACATGGCTTAGCAAGGTCTTGCCCTTAGCTGCAAGCTACAGGATTGCACCTTGAGATTTTTTGCTTCATTTAAGTGTTTATAATCAGGAACTTCTGGAAATTCCAGTGACAACTGACTGCCAAGCCTTGACAATAGGTTCTTAAGCTTTGACTATTGCCTGACCGTGACTTAACAAAGAAAGAATTGTAAAAAACCCTCAACTTTCTCATCCAGTAAACACCGAGATTCAAATACCCATGACAATTTCTTAAAACATTGTTGACATCTTAATGGATGATTTCCCCTTTTCTGTAGCTAAAAAGGAGTAATTAAATACTTTGAGTATCTCAAAAAGGAAGCTATATCACTATAGTGGGTCAAGGTTACAAAGTCCAGTTCTCTCATTTACTGTTTTCTAGGCAATGTTTTGCATTTAACGTGCATCAGTTTACTCCTGTTGGCAGAATGAGAAGATGCCTTGGACTGAAAAACATCACCACTTAATGCTTCTAGAGGACATACATACAGAAGTTGATCTTTCTGATGAGCCAAAAAGAATTTTTCTGAAACATCAGTATACCTTTGAGTTAATAAATATCTGCCACTTTTCCTACCAGACTTTTATTGTCAGAGAGAGATCATGCTGAAGATGTCAACTATTAATTCTGTTTGCAGAGAAAATGAAAAGCAAAGCTCTGACAACTTCAGAAAAATGGGGACAAGCAATAAGAATGTTTTACTTACATAAAGCAGAGATAAAAGGAAGCAAATTACTGTGATTTGGGATTTTCTAACCCTTCTGCCCCTCATGAAGCTAGTGGGAAAAATTTGATTAGAAATTACTATCTCAGTAAGTAGTACAGGCTATTCTCTTCCTAGAAGCATAAGCAGGATATTTCTCAAGCCAGCAAAAGGAGGAATAATAACAGAGTTGCCTAATATTATTTAAACTACTTGAGATAAGCCAAAACCACTGAGCAGCTAGCATCAGCAGACAATCATCTGACTCTGGGATTGAGTAAGCCAATCTCCTGACTCTGAAGCTAGGTTAACATCCAAGGAAGGCCAGGATTTACCAGTGAGACTAGCCCTACCACTAAAGTGTGTGGGAATGGACCTCTCAAACCTGAAGCAGCTTTATCATGTAATGAATACTCATGAGTTCTTGGAATTTGGTTAAGAGGTCTGATCTGGTTCTCCACCTCCAATAAATACTCCATAAATCTGAGGCTGGACTCCAGAACATAAGACTCAAAGGTACAGAGTTTTGTTCCTCAAGTGGTAGCACTAGAAGTTATTTAAAATTTTTGACCTATGAAGATAAACTCTCTCTTCTCTGAATCTGTCAAACTCCATACTCAAATTATGAATTACATTTGGTTGTATAACTTAAATCCTTTCTATACCTGCTTTAAGATTTCTAAAAAAGGCTTACATTTTACATGTATAAACAGTCATCTTTCAAGTTCAATAGAACTATTTTAAAGAGTACACACATTCATTTTTTTCTAAAATAGTTATTTTATAGTCCAAGAATTATGATTTTGGAGTAGGAATTATTAGAAAATACCTTAAAAATATATTTTCAAAATCTGTAACAAAATAATGACTCAATCTTAATATTACATTTTTCCAATAGCCATCAATTAAAATACCAGCATTTATCTCTAGAAACAACACAGAAATACTATAGAATACAAAGCAGTATAAGTACCCATGAAAATATAAATATTATTTAATGGTATAACTTTAATATTTTTTTTGTCAAAATAAATTTAGTCAATAGTTTCTAGGACCTGGCCAGTCTCCACACAATCATATCTGAACTGAGCTGAGCTTCTGCTATTTTCAAAGCAGTTTTCTGGTACAGGGCACCATTCAGTGTTTGGTTCATACTTTGCACACTCTCTTCCCTCTCTTTCTGAAGTTTCTTTCTGAATTGCTGGACTCCTTCCTCAGTGTCCAATAAAGAAGCCAGAGGAGCATTATTGATTTTCTTGCCAGACTCATTCCCCCATGTCAAGCTGTTTCCAGCTTTAGCTTCTTTTAAGAAAAGAGAATTCTTCAAGGTGAACATTTCCTTTTCCAGAGCCAGTGCTAACTGTTCAGTAAGTACTGCTTTGCTTCCAGATCTCAGGAGTTTTACATTGCAGCTTGGAGGGAGAACTCTAGTGAGGCTGTGAAGGCACTGGAACAAGACAGTCAGATTTCTGTAAAACAAAATTATGATGGTGTTAAAAAAAAGTATACTCTGTAGTTTCCACCTATCACAGAAATATCCTAGCCAGATAACAGATCAATCCAAACACAGGAATAAAAGACGCAGAAAATGCAATCACACTATTTTGCTAATAGTTACTGAGCCCCATAAACATGGGGCTCAGTAACTATTAACAAAATGGGATCAAAAGTGAATAGTAACAAGTAAAATCACTTTTCAAAAGGAACAAAAAGTCTTGAGACTTAAAATTTTACTGATTGATAGCTTAAACATTTCAGTCTTTCCTCTTACATAGAGGAAATCAACTCCTAATTTGAGGAAAAGACTGAACCTCACTACAAAATACTCTTACCAGTTACACCTTTTCTTTTTTATTTTTTAGCTTGAACTCTTCAAAACAGCAACATTTGTTAATATCCCAGAAGAACTTTTTATGTTATAAGCCTTAACCAGCTAAGTCATAAATTGTGGCAGCATTACTAACTTGCCTAACCTGGCTTAGGAAATACTTGTCCAAGAATCTGTATAAGAAAGGACACTAGTCAGACTCTTCAGATTATTTCCTATTCATAATCATGGTAGATAGGAAATATCTATAGCAGAAATATGTACAAAATGAGACTACATTTATATTGCAATACTAAACTAAAAAATGACCTAGCAATAAATTTAAATTTAATTTAACTTGAGGTTTGTGGTTTGGTTGTTTTATGTTTTAATGTTAATATATAAATATTTAATATTTAAGGTTCTTTTTAAATAAACACATTTTGAGGAAAAAATTTAAAAATTACCCATTATACTAAGAATAATGTAAGAAAAAAAAGAATAAAAAATTATGATGCAGCCAAATGAAGAGAAGGAATAGTATCAAGCAGGTATTAATGGAGACTAAACCTATTTGTAATTCAATGTTCCAGCCTAGACAAAATTAAACAACTCAGTTCAGGTTCTGCCACAGCTCTGATCTGAAAACAGGTCTGTTATTGGTGACTGTTACCATATCATCATATTGGTTATGATTTCAGCTGCTGTTTATGGTACCAGTAAGAAACAGCAAAAAGATAAAAAAGAGTGTATGGAAGATGAATATAAGCTATGCTTTGCAAGAGATTTTACCTGCAAAATATTGTTAGAACTCCTTCAAATGGATTTTTCAGGGCCCAATTAAAAATTGTACCATGGACATCTCCTGCTTTATGACAGAATATGTTGTCCTGGCATTCCTTAAATGGTGTACATTCCATTTCTCCCAGTAACCATGAACTGACTGGAGTCAATGTGCAGTCACAAGACACAATCTGAAAGGAGAATCTGACAGACACTGCAAGGACAGCAAGTATATCTTCCATGGAACCTGCAAGAAAATACAGTAGAAAAAGGTATTTGAACTAAATATTTTGATCATGCTGTATGCATTAAATGAACTTTGATTTTTGGCTCATATTCCCAGTTTTTTTGTGAAGGATTTGCACCTGACTTCAGGCATTCTTTGGGAATTTTCTTCTCACCGAAATTCTTATCCCTACTTCTGTCAAGCAAAACAGTTGATTAATGGAGCACCACCAGTATAATGAAAGCTCTTAAGATAAACATCACCTTGCCAAAAGAAGACTATTAATAGCCTGTGATAGTAAGATGACATGTTGGCATTAGCAGTGACACAGCATTAAAGGAAGAAAAATTAAAATTCATTGCAAACAGTAAAAAAGATATTTCATTACCTGAGCAAAAGTCCAGTTCAAAATCAATTCAATCAGGAATATTGAAAGAAATGAAAATAAATTACCCTAATATATGTGTAGATGAGGAAGAGCTTCAATTACTTTGGTATTATTTAAGAGGTAGTAGCATGTCAGAAAAAAACTTGTGTATCTAATTACAGTATCTTATTTATAGAAAAACATAGGCTTCAGCATTCTGTACTCAAACTGATCTTCAAAATTATCCTTTTCAGATACCCTTCATCACTAATGCTAGCAATGCCTTACAGCAACTCACTAAACATTTTTTCCAATTTGAAAAATGTTCTATCTCCTATTTCACCCAGCTTTAACTCCCAAAAAGTCTGTGCAGCTTGTGTTCAGAGAGAAACTTAGCTGGCCACCACCTAGAGTAAACAGAAGAATTAAATATATATATTTATAAATCCCAAGTATATAAATCCATTTACCTGTACAATAACTATTTTCCCTTAGCATCTTTATTGAATATCTGCCACTTGAAATATCTTCTAGATTTAACAAAATTTTCCCACAGAGTACAGTAATCTTTTTGCTCTGCTGTAAACCATCATTCTGACGGTTTTGCCTCCTGGCATGCAGAAGAACTACACAGCACACACGATGAAATGCCAGTAGTGGTGAAAGGCTGGTGACAGCAGTGACTGTCTTTGCTCCATCCAGCTGAATCCTTGAAGATCTCTTAGGAAATTCTTTTTTCAGATCATTCTTGCTATGCAAGTCCAATTTCATCTTTTTTGGAGGAGGTTCAATTTGACTTGGGGAGACTGCCAATGCTGAGAAGGCTTTGTTCAGCTTAATGATTTTACTTTGACACTTGATAATTGGAGAAATCGAAGAGAAGTCTTGATCCATCACTAGAGATAAACTGACATCACTCAGTGACCTGTGAAAATCCATACAATATGACTGCACTTCCAGTTCACATTTTTGCCTTCTGACAAATAACCACAACTCTGCAGATACAGACATTTAAGACATAAATTCCAATACTATTCCAGATTAAGTCATAGACTTTGCAAAGAGGCTAAGTCCTTCACATGACTGTTTCATATAAACCAAGTATAAAGATTTTTCAAAATGTGGACTGAGTTTTTGAAGAGCTTCTAGAAGTCAGACACCTCATTTCAACCAAAAGAATTTGAATGTTTAATTCAGCTGGAAAAAGCTGAAAAGTCTATGTAACCTATAAAGATACTCTATGACATTTATGGATTTTTTTTAAAGATTTGACTTTCTTTTAAAGAAAAAACTGCAGAAAATATCAATTCTGCCCTTTTGAGGACTAGAAGCTCTTCTGACACTCTACATTTTTATAGATATTCAAACAAAACTGAATGTAGAGTAAAATAAAAGGTTTAAGATACTATTACTTTGAACATGCAGCAATTTCCTGAAATGTATGAAGTACTTTATTTATTCAACACAGGGCTCTTTCAATGAAATCCTAATATTACTGTTCCAGATCCTCTCTCAATGAATATATAATTCTGTCAATCAATTCAATCTCAAGATGTCAGTGACACTTGAAAGTCTTATGAATGTCTAATTTTCTTTACAGAGAAGTATCACCACCTCATAAATCAATCTATGACATCACTGCAATCTTGCATTAGTAGGAAGCACAAAAATAATCAATAAAGAATTACAGTGTTGGGGTTGGAGATAAAGCAACTCCTTTGCCCCACAAACACAGGCTGTTGTACACAGTACTGAACTGGAGCTCAGAAGACCCAGGTTCTGCTGCTGGCCTCTCAGGTAATCTTGGATAAATGGCTTCTCCACAGATCTTTTCTCAACTGTAAAAATGGGGGAGAGGGCTAGACTGCTGCTGGTTTTTAAAATCTGCTGAAGATTTCTGAAGTTATAAAGGAATGAAGCATTTCATTAAAAAAAAAAAAAAAGCAAAGGCATCATCATCAAAGCTAAAAGAACAAACACTAAAAAGGCAAAAAACAATCTTTTGCCTCAGTGGCTCTTAAGAGAGGCTGTCAAGAGGATGAGGTTAACTTTCTTGTAAAGTTACAGCAATCTGGCAGTTGAGGAAGAATACAGCCACAGCTCCAGCAGAAGGGCCAGAGGGCCTAACAGGTCAGCTCCCTCACAGCCACCTGAAAGATCTTCAGTGGCATCAGTAGTCTTTGAGCTCAGCCTAACACAGCCTCAGCTACACTGCCTGTGGGAACATGGGTCAAAAGATAAGTTCTGACTCCACCAAAGTTTACATTACACAATTCACATTGTAATTTTATATTTTACATAATCCTCTTTTTTCACACTGTTTCAACTTAGTTCCCTCTCTGTAAGGGAAAATGACATAAGTAGTATTTACAACTAGAACTGAGTAATTAAAATAAATAAAAAAAATAATTTTAAAGATGATTAAAAAACAACTAAATTACTTTGAAGGTTTAAGTATTATATGGTTGATTGTTCCACATAATTTACACAAAATACAAGCAGTGCAAGCATTTTGATTAGGTACTTGAGTAGAAGAGTTCAATTCAAAAGCTAAGTACTAATTAGTTGGCAAGAGAATTTAATATATTTTCTTTTGTGCTTCTTGAAGCAAATCAATTAGGAACGGCAAGTAGCTAACAGTAAAGGATCAGGAACAGACCTTTATTTACAGCACATACTGATGTCAGCATTGCTATGTCAACATGGACTACAAAGAGCCATAATTTTTGTCAAAGAAGACTCTTCTGTAAAAAGTCTCCAGTAATGTTGCAATTATACTCACACAACTGATTTCTGGCTGTATAATATATTTTCCTGCACAGTGCTGGAGAGCAAGCAACCAGTAGCAAAAATACTGACAAAGACACATTTGAAACACTTTATATGCACATGTTCAAAATGAGAAAGTTCAAATTTACTGAAGAGCTTAACCTACATATTCATTTTCTATAAAACTACCAATGAAATTATGGGATAAGTGTGCATACTCACAAATAAAACGATTCAGTTAGTTTTACTCCAACTACCAGGCTGTCACCCACAACACGCTGCCACAATTCCTCCGTGAAGTGCTCTGGGACTTCAGATGCTGATGATGTCTCTTTACTAAGAGAATCAGGAGGATTTTCTACATCATCCCAGAGAGAGACAAGGCCTTCCTTACAGAAAAATGTGGGTTTTTAGATAAATTAAGCAGAGATTTTGGTTCTTTTTATACTGCATTACTTTGTGTTTTACCACAAGTGACTGCTGGAAGAGTTTTTAAGATACATAAAATGAAAGGTATGTATAAACTAGTTTATTCTCTACAATAAATAGAATTTAATTTTCTTAAAACACAGTCTATCATCATGTAAAGTACAACTTATTCTCTCCTTGTAAACATCATATGTCAAAATCTTGACCTGTCATACAATTAATTGTCCAAAGATATAAGGTGCTAGAATTTATATTATTGCATTTAATTGCTCATTACTTTGTTGTGCAAACCCAGAAAACTTGGAAGATGCCACAACAGTAACTGAAAGAGATCAACTGCATTTCAATTAAATGAGGTTTCTTTTCAGCAAGGTATTAAAATAAGATTTTCCCAACCTCCATCACCTTCTCAGCCCACAGTTCACTCTGCCCCCATTATAAAATCAATTTTGCTCACATAGTTCTATGACAACTCCCTTTTTGTAACATGTGAGATTTCAGACAGATATTCAATATCTAGGCAACTGTGGCAATTAGAACTGTATACTCCCCTCGTGTTTGTCACTAACTCTGTAAGAGGTTACTCCTCCATACCACTCAGTTGTCAGGAGGCATTGTGCACATCAATTTCAAGCAGAAACAACTAAATTTGCTCCTAACTACATATATTGTCAACTTAAGAAAATGAACCAGACTTAAATAGCAGATTAATGAGTTTTGATAGTGGCAACCCCTACAGGCAAAAGGGGTAAGTGATTGATAGCAGCATCCTCTACAAATGGCTTGGCAGAATTCAAAAGTGATCTGGGCAATCTCCTGCATTTTACCTCTTTTGAGTTTGGTAGAATATGGGTTCTTTCTTCAACAAGATCTATTAATGCTCTGCAAGACTCAAGAATAACCCTCTTTTGGAGTCCTAAATGCTGCTGCAGCTCTCGAACAGAAGTCCAACCAGCCTGTAAAAGATAATCATTAGACTACTGCACATAAGAAAAGATATTAAAGCTATCAAAATATTTTTTCAGCTTCTTCCATTTTTTTGCAAGAATCACAAATAGCATTTCTAAAAAATGTTCAAGTCATGCTACTCTGTTGTTAAAATATGAATCTCAGAACCTTAGTCTTTCAATATTAAACCTAGAGTTAAAGATAAATATTAAGGTAAACTTAATCAAATTACATAGATATTCAGATATATTTCCATAGATATATTTCTGAGTGATATCTTCCATTATTAATCCTGCTTCACTTTTTTATGGAGAGCAGTTTCATCTTCTCAACATTTATATTGATTATTGGTAAAGTAAATATACTGAAGAGTTGACAGATATACAAGCAGACACACGTGTTGGTTGTGTCTCTGTTAAATAAAACACAATGAAAAAATCTCCCAAAAAACCAACCAGGGCAAACCAACCAAAAAAACCCACAAACCAAGCAATAAAGAAAAAAACACCATGCCAACTTCTCAGGTTTTAAGAAAGCTTCTCAAAAGCTATTATCTGCAAAGGAACACATGAAAAGTCCAACGCTGTCAAGGAGACCAAACTTCTCTCTTCACCCATCCCCTCAGACCCCCCCCCCCCCAACCACATAACACACATAAATCTATTATAAGCCTGAATAAAAAAGCAGATCTTATAAGTAAAGTGATGTCCTCTGCTCAAGCTGCACTGGCAAAGAACATTTAGACCAACAGCATCCATGAAAAGTTTTGCAAAAAAATTGTCACCTATCCAACTGTGAATCTAAGCACCAGATTCCAAGCAATAATCCAGGGCTAGACTCGACTCAAGAGATGAAAATGAAGATGAGTCTACAATACCTTCCTAATTTAGGTCATCAGAACACTAAGGCATCATTCACTCTCATTGGAGCCAAATCCTGAATAAACAACTGAGAAACAGAAAGCAAAGGGGGAAGCACAGATGTGGAAGCAGTCAAAATGGCCAAACCACTGTTGTATCCTTGCTAGCCAATCTAGCTTTTGCAAGCCCTTTTTCCTCCTAAAGCACAAGAAAAACACCTGAATTCCACCACATAGCAAACCCAAGACTGAATTGTGTCTGTCGTAAGTGACAGGCACATCCTTCCTGCTGTATAGCATGATGTACTGCACTACAAGCATCAGCAGGAGTTACAAGTTTTGTGCAGTTAAACCAAGAAAATAAAAGTAGATCACCTTAGAAGAGAAAATAAACATGAACATAAAAACAAGGCAGTCCAGAGCCAAACATAATAGAGCTGCAAGTAAATCCAGAATTAACAGTCCTTACAAAACTGTCAAGTAGTGGGGGAAGAACAGACCAGTGGACATAAAGACACTTCTTTATTTCTGCCAAAACAATCAACTAAAACCACGAGAAACCCTGTAACCTCAGCTGTTGCAATGGAACTTCAGTACTCTACCAAAGAATGCCTTCTTCAGGAGATACCAAAACACCAGAAAAAAAATTTCAAAGCAGAAAAGGCTGGATTCAGGCCCAAAATAGCGTATACAAAATCAACATAGAACAATTCAAAATTAATCAAGCTGATCTATTTTTCAATTTCACTGCCTGAAAAATGCAGTTTATATATATTACTAGTATAACTTAAACACAACTTACTTATCCAGTGGACTATAATTCATTTCTGCCAAAGTTCTCACGTGGTTAAGAAAACAACTGTGCAGATGCACAACAAGGGTTAAGCAACAAGGATGCAAAAGGGCTGCATCTGCTATTTTATCTTGCTCTAAAACACAAGATTCCATGGAGACTGTGAAAACTTGATTTGATTGCAAATTTCTAGAACACCTGAATTTTGATGATAAATATCAAGAGGCACCACTTCAAGACTAAATAACCTTTGAAAATTCCCAAGCTAAGCAGAACCCATGCAGTATTGCTTCAAAACAAGCATCCTTGAAATTCAATTATATATCAGATTATAAAAACCAGCAAGAGTACTTCACTGTTCAGCAAATATAATACAGAACAATGGGGATTTCAACAAGTTAGCAACAGTGAGGTTAAAAAGAAATATCTGCACCTATTTTCAAATTCATAAGCTTGACAACTTCAAAAATTTACAGCATTAAAACAGTAAATTTCTAACTGCTTACAATGTTTGTGCCAGCACACGGCTTTGAAAATTAGAGATTAAAAAGATCTAAAAGCACGGAAATGTTAGGTCTTGGGGATGATTCTTTGTCTGCAAGAACTATATCAGCACACAATAGATAAAATATACAACCAGTGGCTTGTTTCCAGCAGAACCAGTAGCAAGTGCAAACCAGATAATTCATTTCATCCTGACACAGATTCACAGAGCTGTACAGCTGGAAGCCAGTTGATATATTGAAAGAACAAAGTTATGGAACACAGAATATACAGCTGTCAATGGCAGGGTGGACAAGCTCATTAGATTCGGGAAAGGAGCAGCCAATAAGAAACAGAAACTACTTTCTGCTTTGTAGAAGAGGAAAGTAATGCAATGAGTAGGGCAAGAATGCAGCACTGAAGTCAGTTCTAAAATATGACTGTCAAAAAAGAAAAAAATGCAGAAACAGAAAAAGACGCATTTGGAAGGAAGACTGCACCTCTAAAGCCAACAGGCCTCTAACATGCAAGCTGTAAAAAAATGGAAGGGACCTCAAGAGATCTTCAAAATTAATCCAGCTTCTATTTTCTTGGCCTCCTAGGAGGGAGAAAAACATTTTGTCCACTGTTATCCAAACAGCTTTTATCTTTTGGATGATGTACTTTAGATATCTTGTTTGTCATTAGAACTAGAAAAGTCTTTTCTTTTTCAGTCTTTCCTAACATGTCCTCCTTTTATTTATTAATTGACTGGTAAACTATTGCCAATTCATTTGCTTCATTTTTAAAGCCTGGAAATTAAACTGCCACAATACCCTACTTTGCTTTCACTAATTCTCAAGTGACAGGAATAATTACCTCATATCTAGTCTTTAAAGTACCCTTAGCAAATTTAAAATGGCCTCACATTCTTGACTCAGTATGAGATTCATGTTCTCCCCTAAAGCTTTTTTTTCTTAAACGATCTTCCTATTTGTCAATTATAACCCATTTGGTAGAGGCTAATATACACACTGCAAAAGCACTCACACTCGTGAGTATGTTGGGTGGGAAACTCCCAAGTTCCCCCAGTTTGTTTTATAAATGATTCTAGTCAAAAGAAGGATACATTTTAGCTTTATCTACAATGCATCTCAAAAGCAAAAGCACTGACACAGGCAAGTATGTTGGGTGGGAAACTCCCAAGTTTCCCCCAGTTTGTTTTATAAATGATTCTAGTCAAAAGAAGGATACATTTTAGCTTTATCTACAATACATCTCAAAACTATCCTTATGAAACCACTAGTAACAGGACCACAAACATCAGAAGGTGGTGAAATAACCACTGTCACCCATTTGTGCAAATGCACTCACTGGGAACCTGCCACTATGTGACCTAAAAGTTCTGTATGTAATGGGGAGCAAAAGAAGTAAACCTTCCAAATTTTTAAAGCTGGTATTTTAACATGAGTAAAATGACTGCTAAGGAGCTCTAATAAGATAGCTTCAGCATTATCTCAAACTTTTATTTAAAATTAAGTTCGACCACTACAATTACCTAAATGCACTTATACCAACTGAGAGACCTGAAACACAGATTACCACTTTTTCAAGAATAAATACTTATCCATGTTGACCTTTTCCCTGAACCACTTCTTCAATAATAACAGTATCATTAGCCTCACCCTCTAGATAATGCAATGATACAGAACAGTAATTTACAGAAAACATGGAGGCAGAACTGTTGAGTACAAACCTGTAATCTTGTTTCAAGGGCTCGGACAGTAAGCAAACCATTCTCTTGCAATCCTTCTGCAGCAGGAACATCATGTTTATAATTGATACCACTCTGAAAGAAAAAAAACAAAATCAAAACCCTGAATGAATTAAAAATGCTTGTGCTAGCATGTGGCTTTGAAAATTAGAGATTAAAAATATCTAAAAGCACAGAAATGTTAGGTAAATGTTAGCCCAAGCTAAAAGTAAGGCACAGGCTATTACACAGCATTATAAAAATCTGGAAGAAAATACAGCAAGCCAGCATTATAAAAATCTGGGAGAAAATACAGCAAGCCAGGAGATTCACACTATGTCTTTTAAAAGCAAAATCCTATTTTCTGAAAGCAATTAGAATTTGATAGTACATAATGGAAAGACCCAATTATGAGAAGATAATTAACAAACACTATGGCCTTAATTAAATTAAGGGTTCTTAGCCAAAAGGTAACCATTGCGGCAAAACTATTATGTATGTAAAGCATTTTCAGCTGCATTAATTTCCCAACAGAATGTTGATACAATCATAGAAGCAAAATAACATCTTCAGATAATTTAAGATTACAGCAGGGAATATTGTATTCAAACTTCAGGGCATTTCACAGCACACATCCAATTTCACTTTGCATCAATACTTTAATGATTTGTTGAGATTTTCTTAATTTAGTAAGCACAGACTGAGTAGCTGAGAAAAGGCAAGCTCAACTTACTGCATAGTTGACCTCCCCAAGATCTGTTATTTTGAATGTACTTAACACGTCTGTATTGGAGTCATCCTTAAAAAGCAGTAACAGCTGCTCACTTCCAGAGCCAATAAAATCATCCACCAGAACACACTTCACTTTTTGCCATTTGGAAGCCACCTACAGTATAAGAGGTTTTAAAACACATTTATTAGAATGAATCTTGCATTTGAGAACTCATTGTGGTGAAGCTTGCTTTCCATTGAGAGAGAGCCTATTCAGTTGTGTGAAATATAATAATATTTAGAAGTTCCAAGCTCTCACTCTCACCCCATCATTTAGAGCCTATGTAACCCTGGGAAAAATTAGCCATTTCTCTTTAAAGATCACTTTCCAGATTACAGGCTGCAGAGAAGATGACAACTTCTCAGTGTATTCAAACACTGAACAGCTGAATGTTGTAACATTTATTTAGAAGCAGTAATACTTGAAGATCAGTTAAAGGCATTGTACCTTTGATATTGAGAAATATCTTTGTTTCACAACAGACTTAACTATGTTTGAAAGTTAAAGACAAATTTTTATAATAGTGCCAGCAACTAAATGGTACAAATTTTTATTTCTTGACTTATAAAAGCCTTCCTGTCAGACTACTACAAAGCCATAGCAGAAACTTTGTCTCTCCTAATTTTAAGAAACAATAGCAAGGCCTTTTCCTGTCATTTTCATAAAACAACATTTTCTAGGAACAACTTTTTGTTATTAGGAATTAAGGCTCAAAAAGCTTTGATGTTCCAATGAGCAGTTTATACTTTGCAATGATATGAGGTTATTTCTAGCACAAATCATCCAGGCACACTCATAACTGCCTGCCAACTTCAAGTTTTCACACTACTGGAGTTTTCCATTAGCAACAGAAGCTTTAGTCAGATTCATAAATATATTACTAAATGAGAAAATACAAGCTTGATTTTCAGATATAAAAGCAAGCAATGGAAGCGAAACCATGTCATACTTTAGACAGGTTATTTTACCAGCAGCAACAATAATAAACAAACAAGAAATCTAAAGAACTTAAACATGCAGGTTTTTAGTTGCAGGATTTTCACTAAGACAATATATACAAAAAAAGACTGCAGTAAAATGAAGCTGTTTAAAGCCAACAGTACCTGTAAGCTGTCTCTCCTCTGTACAACACAGCTATTTCCAGAGGCAAAAGTCACAGCAAACAGCAAATCTCTGCTGCTGGTTAGAGCTGGTGTTACTGAACATGGCTTTTCATAAGGAAGCTCACAAACACCTTTAGGGGCACCATTTTGGAACCAAACGAGCTGGTTCTTGTGGGTTATGGCAACAAGTGATATTCGGAGCTGTTTCCTCAATCTCTCAGTCCTGCAGATGTAGACAGAAGACACCACTCTGCTGTAGGCATGAGGCATGAAGCACGTGCCACTCAGAAACTTCTGTGACTGAATTGCATACCCAAAGAACTCACTGCCCCAGATGGCTCTGTCTGAAACACAAAACTCGTCTGGGTCTTCAGTCTCTGGCAGGCATGCAGCTCTTATCCCTAAGACAACAGTGCCTTCACCCACAATTTCACCTGTCCACACCACACAAGAAAGATGAACAGGGGCACTTTGAACCACACAGGTGTTGGAGGAGATGTAGAACAGCTTGTTGGCATGTATCCACAACAATGATGGGCCAGCAAACAACCTGATGTCTTCTTTCAGCTCATAATCCAATTTAAAATAAAAGCATGGCTCAAATTGGTCCGAACTGTGAAGCAACAATAAAAAGTACTTGATACTGTTCCGTTTTTTCTTCTTCATCAAAATGCAGGGAAGAATAATCCCTGTTCTGGAATCTGTTGTGCAGCTACAACAAATAATTTCAATTTTTGAGTGACTGGCTCCCATGCTGAATGCTCCAGAAGACTTCTGAACAAACAGCTTAGTGTCTCTGTTGAACACCATCCTTCTGACACATAAATTCATTATTTTTTCATCTGCTTCCTCTGCCTGCTTTGGTTTTGACAACTGAAATACAAGGACTTCGCCGTTGTAGGACAAGAATTGTTCTTGCTCATCCAGAAGCATCTTGATTTATCTTTATGTATATCCCTCTACAAGAAAATCATGTTTCCCTATTTCTGTCAGGCTTATTTCTTTGTGGAAATTTTAACCTTTCTGGACATTTTCCATCTACAAAAAGCAAATAAGAAAAAAAACATTAAATTGTTTTGGAATGAGCTGAACTGAGCCTTAAGAATAACTATGCATTGCAAAGCAATACACAGAAAAAATTGATAATGAAGCCAGTATGTGCTTTAATCTCACAGATTAAAGTTGTTAATGAAATTAAACAACTTTGTACTGAGAGATTTAGCTAACAGAAATGTTTCTTTACCAAAGTATGAATTCTGTGGTTATCAACAGCTGCACTGGGTAATATAAATGGACAGAAACCAAGTCACACACTCACAATTCGTGTGATTGTATTGAAGAAGCCACAAACATACTGAGCAGACTGAAAAGTAACTGTGCTTTGAGTTCTGAAATTAAGGAGCCTTCTCTCGGGCGTAGTGCTTGCTAATAGCTCTAATTTATTTTCTGTTAAAATTATAAGGCCTCGAAGGAGAAAGTTCTCCGAAGAACCACCCAGTCATTTTGCGGCCAAGCAGACTCCCTCCCTCTCTCCCTCCTCGCCCCGAGAAGGCCCCGGGGACCCCGAGGGAACCGCAGCCATCTCACCGAGCTTCACTCAACCCGCAGGACCCGCAGCGACCGCTCAGGCCGCGATACCGCCCGCTCCCGCTCCCGCACAGAGACCGGGTACAGACAGGGGCAGCGACCGCGGGCTCCGCGCCGGCGGGGCTGTGACACGGTTCCGGCGGGGCCGCTCGGGGCTGTGCCGTTCCCGGCGGGGCTGTGCCGCACTTCCCGGCCGGCGGGGCAGTGACACGGTTCCGGCGGGGCCGCTCGGGGCTGTGACACGGTTCCCGGCGGGGCTGTGACTCGGTTCCCGGCGGGGCCGCTCCGAAGCTCCCGCCGCGGGGAGCATGACGGGAGCGCAGGCGGGGGCGGAGCCATGGCTAGGGGCGGGGCCTCAGCGAGACCCGCGCCCGGCAGGCCCCGCCCCCCGGCGCCGCTCCATCCCCTTTTCCCGCCGCTCCTCGCGCTGCTGGAGCCGCCTCAGTGCGGGCGGCGCGGGCGGACCCGCTGGATCATGGCTGAGGTGAGTCCCTGCGCCCCTGTCCCCTCCTTGCTGCCCGCCTGACGGGCGTTCTGTCCCAGCCGCTGCCCGCAGCCCCTCGGCGTTGGTGGTCTGGCGGGGTGGGTGGCCGGGCCCTGCCGCACAGGTGAGGGTCTGGGGCTGTCTGGGGTCCCGGCCTTCCCCTTCCTTTCACGGCCCTCCTGTTCCATGTTTCCTTTCAGCAGCGACAGGATAAGGGGGCGCTGATAAGCGAGACCCGGCGGCGTTTCGAGGCGGAGTACCTGCCAGGTGAGCGGGGGGCGGGGGTGCGGGCTCTGGGGCTTGTCCGCTGTCACTTTTCCTCTCGGGGCTCCGGCTGTCCTGCTTTCCCTGGCCTGGGAACGTCTGTGCCTTTTCACAGAATCCGCTGGGTTGGAAAAGGCCTCCGAGGTGTTCGAGGCCAACCTGTGACTGAGCACCTGTCAGCCAGCCCACGGCCCTGAGTGCCACATCCAGGCTTTCCTTGAGCACCTCCAGGGACGGTGGCTCTGCCACCTCCCTGGGCAGCCCATGCGAGTGTCTAATCGCTCTTTGTGTTAAGAATTTCTTCCTAACGTCCAACCTGAACTTGCCCTGGGGCATTTAGGGTGTCTGTATCCATGGAAGGGTCCAGTGCTCAGCAGGTTTCTGTGCTGGCTCTCGGTGCTGGGTTGCTGCCTTGGGGTGCAGAATGTGTTGGGGCAAAGCTCTTGGTCCTTGTCTCTTGCAGGTGTTTTTGGTTGGCTGGAGAGTGTGGCCTGGGACATTGCTGTGCTTGGTGTTCTCTGGATATAAAACATGTCAGGGAAGGGGGAATGGAGGCATTCTGACCTCACTGAGTCTGTCAAAGGAAGAGTTGTTTTTCCGGAGTAACTTGCACTTGAATTTCATGCAGGCCATAATTAAGGTCATGCTGCATGTCCAACTCAGTTCTTAAGTTTAGGTGCATTTGAATTTATAAATGAGGGTCAGGAGATGCTGGGGATGCCTAGGGGAGAGGGAAGACTGGGATAAGCCTAGAGTGGTTTCCTTTTATTTCAAGGTTGATTTGTATTGCTTATGTTGGAGGAATGTAGAGTATGCTAACAATTGTAGTAAACAGGCTGTCTCATTGTGACTGTCTAGAGACTTTCTACTAAAAACATGCTTCTGTGCAATTTTTACTGCAAATACAGTAAAAGTCCCCTTGTTGTGTTGCCTGCATCTCTTTTAATATGAGCCTCAGTTCTGCAAACAAATGCCTTGCTTTGGTGTTTCTGATCAGAACTAATGAGGTTACCTTGCTATCAATCACTTTTATGTAAGGGTTATGTGCTGCTTCATTGTAGTGGGCTGGAACATGTTTTTGGAAAACTTTGGAAGTCTTGAGGGTGGTACAACTTTGTCTCATATGGTTGCTCTGCTAACTTTCATAAAAGAGACTGTTTTGGCCGTGGTTAGAGATGACCTTTATTTCTGATGACAAAACTTGTTAGAAAGTCTTGAAGTAGAGAGAGCTTATTTTACCATTTGATATTTCTAAGTGAATAAAGATATCTTTGTAAAACTCAGGCTTGAATGAGTAGAGGCTCATCTCAAAGTCTAAATTTTTCTGTCTCTTAATGTTTTCAATTAGTGTATATTTTCGTATGGTAGGTGGTTGAACTTGCTTTGTATTCTATTATCCCAGAGTCACACTCATAAATAATATTTCAGAAAGCCTAGGACTGTTCTGGGACAATGGTTATGGAAAAGGGGTATTACTCTTTCAGTTGATCTGCTGCTTAAAATCTTGGAATTCCACAAGTTTCTCTAGCTGTAATGATGTCTCTGTTGGGCTGGTTGATATAGCCATTAAATAACTGGATGCTGTTGCAAGGTAAGCTATAATCCTATTTGCAGTATTTTGAACACTATTTCTCAGTAAGCCCATTTTTGGGTCATGGTTTTACCCTTTCAAGAAAATAGGATTAAGACTTTTTTGAGTTTGTGTTGTTAAGATTGTGCCATAAATTTAGGAATGCCACAAGCAAATTCATGTTCTCATGACCACAATCAAGAGGGAAAATGACAGGATTTTAATTTTGTACTGGTCTATCAGCCTTTACTGTGTGTGGTCTAAAATATATTCTTTTATGCTTCTTAATCAAGGGAATGTGGGGCTGCATGTATGCAGACACCCTCAAACCTGTGACTTTGGGTGTAAAGGTGCAAATGATTGCTTCACACCCAGGAATTTTTGTCTGCTTTCAAAACTAAGGGCACCGTCAGGCTACACTGAGAAGCTGATCCTTCCTGTAAAGTTTAGTGTGGTCATAGAATTGTGGGCCTCTACAGAGCAAACTTTATTCTGTTTACAGGTGAACTGCAGGTGTTAAAGTTGGTGGAAAGTTTTCAGGCAGTTTTTTGTTTTGGTTTGTTTTTTTGGCTTTTTTTTTTTTCCTGGAGGTTGCAGCTGCTGCTGTTTTGTTTTCCCTCTGGGGAAAGCTATGTAACTGGTTCTTCTAGAAGCACAATAATTCTGATCAAAGATGAAGTGATTCTTCCATATTCTGTAACTCATAGTTACTAGCTTCCCTCCTGCCCCTCCTCGTGCAGGCAGATTTGGTAATGGTCAAAATGCTGTGATGGCCTTTACATTAATGTTTACTTCTGTTATGAAATGAAAATTTAGAGACTCTTAGAAATCTTACTTTTTCATTGAAATTATTTATTGGCAGAATACAATTCTTAGGTTAAAGTAGAATCTACAAAAATATATAGGTGGTTCAGAAAAGTCTAATATTCCAACATGTATTATTATTATAATAATATGCTGTGGCCTTGATAATTTTCAAGGTTGGGTGGGAAAAGTGTGTTCAGCAATTGGAAGCACCATAAATCTGTTTTTTTAAATTATACAGTTGTTTCATTTATGTGACCAAATCAGAAGATGCTTTTGATAGTCAGATACAGTGTGAAAATGTCAGAGAACCTTACTGGTTCATTTTCCCAAAATTTGTAGGAGAACTTTTTTGCTGAAGTTATTCAGCTAATTTGGCCATTGAAGTGTTCTAGAAGGAAAGCTTGGCCACTGTTGGATCTTATCTGCAAAACAGTATTTATTATTAACTGAAATCTTGTGGTGGTTTTTTCTCCTTCAGTTAACTTTCTAGCTGGATTCTAAAAACAACCTCAGTTCTTGTGAGGAATGTATGTCCCAATAATGAAGCCCTTGTATTTTAAAGGTTTATGTCCAGTAGTGTGTCCCTGTTAGTCCAATAGACTGGCAAACACGGTCTCATGTGGTAGGCAGACTGCACTTTGTCTTCACTGGTTTTGGGCCTAATTTTTGTTTTGCCTGTTTAGATTCTTTGTGAGAGTTGGTGATGTAAATGGTTTTACTGGTGAAAGGAACAATGGAAACAAAAGGTTTTTTTTCTAGCACTGACTGGCACTAACAATGTTTTCTAGCAAACAAGCATGTCTTTTTCTATAGTGAATTTCCATTCCTTAAAGGATTTCTAAAATTGGCTTTTATTTCTGGGCTATTACTTTCTATTTTAATGTTACAGTGGAAATTATTTACAATCAAGTCTTGTTTGATTTTTTTTTTCAGTAAACTAGTTTTGTTCATATTCTGCTTTGTATATTAACTGTTTCCAATTGTCTGTTATTTCCTGGCCCTCCCCACTTACATCCTTTTCCTTTCTCCTTTAAGCAAGTCTTAATTTTCAAAAAAGATTTTGCAAGAGAGGTTTCCCATCTTTCCAATTTAAAGGATTAAATTTCACCATGACCTTCTTTAAGCCAGTAGCAAAGGTGTTTTGTTAATCATATGAGCTGATTGCAAATAAATTTTTAGACATATGGGGCACCCTTAAAAAAGGGTAAAAAAAGGGCAAAAAATCAGTGATAAGACTATTGTAGAAGACACTTAATGTTTTGCATACTTGCATGTCTTTTTATGCTCTGAAAAGTCTGTTTCCCCTGCTTCTTAGCTTTCAGGCTGAGACTGGTGGAAGGATAAGATAGGAAACCTACTTTCATAAAAGGCTCTGTAACATTAATGATTGAACTTTTTATTGAAAGCAGTCTTTATTCACACTGGCTGTGTTCAGCTTTGCTAAAGGTTTATCTCACTTTATGAATGCAGATATTTTATTTGTCTATTGCTACTTGAGATTATTGAAATAATTTGTTATTGGATGAAAATAGTGTTTGGTTTGTTCTTCATTCCTGTCCCTTTATGGCAACTGACCTTTTAAAATTGTTTCTAGTCTTGCTGATTTTCTCATGTAGCAACTGAAGGCACACACCTGGATTGCTACCATACTTATGGTGATGTTACAATATTTAATGTTTGGCATCAACAGCCAATTAAAATGGGTTTCCTCTTGGTAGCCAAAGTCAGAGGAATGATTGTGACCATTTTAAACTAAGAATTCTTGACTGGAATAGCTTTAAGACAGTAGTTAAATTGAGTCTCTTTGTGTAATGAATCACTTGACATACTTTTCTAAGTTGCTTTTTTTTCCTCTGCTTTCTACAATAAAGTTTTTGGGTTTGTTCTCTATTAAAAGATATGCAGGTGCTGTCCCTACTTACCTTTATGTATGGCTTGTTCTGTAACACTACTTTTCTAGCCAAGAGTTTTTTCTGAAGGGAGAGGTCATTCAGGTTTTTAATTCTAAACTTCTCTGGATTAATTTAGTGTGTGACTCAGCTGTGCTGCCTGGTTTTGAGTCCTGTAGTTATTCTTTTATATTCCTGCTGAATATTCTCAAATTTTTATTATTTTTCCTAAAGCATAAACACCAGAAGAAAACCCAGCAGCACAGCACTGTTCTCCTGGTAATCACAGAACTGGTCAAGTTGGAAGGAGCCATAGTGGCTTGTCTGGTCCAGCCTGTTGAAGCAGGGTCATCCTGGAGCACAGGGCACAGGTTTGCATGCAGACAGTGCTTGCATGACTCCACACCCTCTCTGGGCAATCTGTTGCAGGGCTCAGTCACACACTGTGAAGAAGTTCTCCCTCAAACTCAGGAGGAACTTCCTGAGCATCTGTCTTTGCCATTGCCTTGTGCCCTGTTGCTGGGCACCACTGAGAAGAGCCTGGGCCCATCCTCTGCCACCTCCCTGCAGATTCTGACAGACATTGATGAGGTCTCCTCTCAGCCATCTCTTCTCAAGGCTGAAGAGTCCCAGCTCTCTCAGCCTGTTCTTGTTAGAGAGGTGCTCCAGTCCCTTTATCTTCTTTGCAGCCCTCCACTGGACCTGCTCCAGGGGCTCCTGGCATGGAAATTAGATGGCAATGAAAAAAGGCTAACAAAGAAAAGGGATTTTATAATTTGTGCCTCAGAAAACTTGATGGAATCTTCTAGTGAAAGTATTGCGGTGAAATTTGTGTGCATTTAGTTTTGTGTAATTCTGCAGTTGTTTTCAGAGCTGTTCTCTGGTGTTACAGGAGATTCTTGATGTCGGAACACTGTAATGAAGTGGTACAGTTTCAATGTGCTCATGGAAAGGACAGAAGTCCTCACTAAAGCAAAACAAAAAAAAAAAAAAGGAAGGCAAGTAATATAAGAAATTGCTGTTCAAACAGCTTTTTTCTTCTTCTGGTCTTTTCTCTTGACCTCACATGCCCAATGAGAAAATGAAAGTGACTTTAACCAACTATTTTCAAAATAAGGTTAAATACCTGGTCAGTTTTGTTCACTCAAATTTTCCTGAAGAGCTTTCAGCTAAAGGAATACAGAGGGTTAATAATGCCATCTCTCCTTGCTACTGTCACTCCCTTATGTGGAATTTATAATTTGGCAGATTGTTTTTTCTTGCTTTTTTTGGATCTGAGTCTTGCTTAGTTTTTAGTTTCCTGGGTCAATGGAAAAGTATTGCAGCATCCCAGCCTCTTCCATGGCTGTGGAACTATTCTATGATACAGAAAGGTTTGAGTGCCTTGGACTGAGGGAGCAACCAGGTTTCCAAGCCTCTGGACTATGAAATGTCACACAAAAGTCTGGCACTGCTGCTACACATGTGGTTTTCAGTAGCCCTTTCTGAACAGAAATATCTGGTAGCGCTGTTCCTTGTGTTACCTTTGGGGTGAGTGCTGCGTGTTCCAAATACCTTCCGAAATTCTGTTCATTATGGACTCAATTACAGAGCTGTCTCTCTTCCTGAGCTGAGGGTGACTAAACTTAGTGTCTCAGTGTCCTAGTGGCAGTCCTGCAAGTGTGAAGAAGCAAGCACCTAATTCTCCTTTGAGAAAAGCATCAGTATCTGGTTACAGGTATCTAAATGGGTAGTCTTGGAGATTGTCTGAGGTAAGTTACTTCAGTTTATAGTTCCACCTGAATTTCCATATGGGCGCCCCTCAAATATTGTTTCTTTTTTGGCCTCTTAGTTGTTGTGCAGGATGTATTTAATTTTTTTGAGAATCCAAAAGGTCTTATTTTATTTCAACTAATTCTCATTTAACTCCAGAAGTTTCTAATAATACAGTAACTGTCTCCAAGTGTTCCATGAATGGTTTAAATTAGAAACATTCTGATTATTTCACAGTATATTTTGAAAACAAGTTTCCAGGTGTCTGTAGAATTATGTGGCATGTACAAATTTGAAGAGGAATTCCTCCTCTGGACTGACACATTTTCAGTCTCTAGGTTCTCGGAAGGACTTCTTTAATTTTATGTCACTCTGCTTTTTGTGTTTGACATAAGACACCTTTTTTTGGATTCACATTCTCATTCTAAATTTTATTTATTTTGTAGCAAGAATTGGATCAAGCAGGTAAAAGTCATACAGTATTTAGTATTCAGTACTGTTGTTCTGTCAGTCTCAAGCTAACCTGATTCAAATACTGGCTTTCTGCAAGTGCTTGTGGATGTAGAACTTGAATAGTTGTTTCCCCTGGTTTTAGGGTATATTGTAGCATATATGTAAATTCAGATTACATGTGTCTTGTTGAGAACTTAGTTACAGAAAAGAGGGAAAGATGCCTTTTCAACTTTCCTAATCACTGAATGCAGCTTGCTTTCCATTGATGTTGGAAGTTTGGGTTAAACATTTTCTCTGTTTCTCTTTCACTTTCATTTTCTTAAAATACTCACCAAGTTAAATGTCTATATTCTTTAAAATACTCTCTAAGTTCAGAGTTTGGAAAAACTTGTTAGTGGCTGAGAAATGTGTTCTGAGGTTTGTTCCATGTAATGGTATGTCAATGATTTTAAATTACAGTTTGATACAAGGTGCACAAGTCTCTCATTTTGACAGTTGTGCTCTTAGACAGACACTGAAAGCAAAGAGTGCCTCAAAAAGTCATGTAAAAATGTTAGTTTTTACCTGGTGGTGGTTTTTCTCTTTAATTACAGAGTACCCTAATCCCTTATATAAATAAGATACACATGGGACTGATCTCTGCAAAGTACTTGGCTGATTAACTGCAGTCAGTCATAGCTGGAAGCCAGTGTGTATTAATCAAACCAAGGTGAAGTGAAGTAGTTAACTTTAAACTAAGTACTGCTAGCTTTTCTCAGACAAAACTTCCTAAATCATTGGGGAAATTATGAATTTCAAATGAGCAGTTGAGACTACAAAATTTCACTCCCAGGATTTTGCAGTTTATCTATGGCTCTTCTAGAGGCACAGAGAAGTTAACCATTTGTTTGGTGCTGAGTGGTCACTTCACTGGGCTCAGAATGTAGGAAATCAGCTGTGCAGTGCAAGTAGGGAAATGATGAGAAAAGGAACTTGAGTAGTTAAAAAGATTTTAGTGGATTAGAGGCTTTGGGGCAGAGGAGAAAGTAGGGGACTAAGATTAAGGAAAGTGGGATTAAATTCTAGGGTTATCTAAGGAACAAAGTAAAGTAGTGGAATGGGATTAAGGGAAGGAAAAATTTGAAGCCTAATGAAGAAGGGAACATGGTAGATGATGTATGTGAGAAGCAGTCAGAGTGAAGAGATGCATTGGGGAGTGCAACTACAATTTAGTGAATGGACACATTTAAATTGATATGTTCTTGCAGTTATATTGACTAATTTATAACAGGAAACAGTATAAATGGAATGACAAGTAAAATAGATCATATTTTTGCACATAGGCCAGTAAAACAGCAAATATTAGCAGAATTTAGTGGTGTCTTTTTCTTAACCCCTTCCTCATAGTTGTCTGACTGAAATACACATTGCCAAGCCATTCCATCACAGTTCTAGGTAGTTGTAAATGGCTCTGAAAGCAGTTTGTTCTTGACAGAGGAACAGTTCTTTCCAGTTTGTGAAAATTAAGTCTCTTTTATTAACAGTCTTAATATTTTCCATGTTAATCATGAATTTAAGGGAATAGTTTAAGAGCTTATGGTTTTTTATCAGTTATCAGAGATGTGTATCAGTGTCTGTTGCTTTCAGAAACCTGTTTCTATTATGGGCTCTTGATTTACATTCTATTTTTACCAATTTCTCAGAGGATCATTGATTTAAAACTAGGCTTGTTTAAGTGTATCTGCAGTAGAAATAGGTCCATTTAGCATTTTTTTTACTTTCCTGTTTAAAAATAAAAAAAAAACCCCAGAACAGCAGTGAGTCTTGTTTTAATCTGAAATGCTTCCAAAAGCATGTAAGCCTCTTATCATGTTGCTAATGTGATACAAGGAGATACAAGAAGCCTTGGGGGGTTTGTGCTACTGTGGAATTGCGTGTAGTTTTTCTTGGGTAGGGCAACAATTTATAACAAGTGTAAACTGTAATTTTTTTAAAATGAAAACAATTTTGTTTAATGCAATAATGTATAGTGCATGCTCAAAACCAGGAGTTTTATATTTGTTGTCAGACATTTTATGGTCTAACATGCTGATACCTATAAGTTTGAGAACTCTAGCATGTACTGGTGCTTTAGAGTATACATTCATCAGTACACAGATTCTAATACTATGTACAAATTCATGTTAATTGCACAAAACTGGTTTTAGAAAAATTACACCTGTCCCAAATGCACCTTGGTTTTTTTGTTGCCTAAGGATCACAGAAAATATTTTTCTAGTGAGTAATGTTGTAGTGTCCCTAAATATCATTGCAGCAGATTAATGGTTTTCATTAATTTATCCTGCTGTGTTTTGTTTCCTTAAATTTGAAACTGCAAGAGAAATCTCATGTACCAGGTAGATGCTTATAGACATAAACTTAACAAATCTTTGCACGTTTCTCTAGCAAATGCTATAGACACTAACTTATTTATTTCCTAGATAAATCAGATAAATATGATTCTAGAGATGTGGAGAGACTTCAGCAAGATGATAAATGGGTTGAAAACTACTTGATTTGGCGTCATGATGTTGTGGATGATACATTAAAGATGATTGATGAAAGCTTTCAGTGGAGAAAGGAATATACAGTTAATGGTAAGCTATGTTATACAGTGATTTTGAAGGTGTGTTGCTGTCCTCTTGAACTACCACTGACCTCTATATATACTTTCATTAAGGTTAAAGGTTTGCAAGTACCATGGAGAGCTGAGCAAGAACTTTCAAAAAAGGGAAAAAAAAGGAGAAAAAGTATTGCTTTTTATGTTGACCAGTAGTGTCTGTTTTGTTGTGGTTCCATATGTCCATTGAAAGGGTGTTTAAGGGGCGGGAAGGAAGGCAGATATCTCTTGCTTTGTCTCTTTGCATCATAGAGTTCTAAAAAAAAACCAAATAACAAAAAACCTCTCAACAAACAGGGCTGTCTTGTTCAGTGTAATAGCACTGGTCTAGAGCATTAAATAAAAGATCTCATTTTTGTGCTGTGAAAATATTTTGAAGGTGAACTCTATCTACAGGACTGCACACACTGAAGGATAGAGCATAGTGGGGAGGCTTCAGATATGAGAAAAATAAACATTTGCAGCATTTTTTCTGTAGATTTTTTCAATTATTTTTACTTCATAAATAGATTCTACTCTGTAGCATGAGAACAAGACATTGAGAAAATTTGAAATCTTTACTATTTGCATTAGTTTAATAAAGGCCTTGGAAAGTGGCTTATAAAGATGTTTTTGGGGTTGTTTTGCTAGACTTTTCCAATTTTAGTGACTTCTGTTAAGTTACAATGTGATTATTAATATGATTACTTGATTACTGAAATAATATTTCATTTGGTTTTGCAGACTTGTCAGAATCTGTCCTTCCAAAATGGTTATTTGAAATTGGTGCTCTCTTTCTGCATGGATACGATAAAGAGGGCTATAAGTTATGTAAGTTATACAAAATAGACTATTTTCAGCCTTTGATCATTGATTTGTTTCCAGCATTTTATCATATTGAAAAATAAGCATTTTAAGAACAGACATAGGTATCTATTGGCTACTGGTTTTACTTAAAAAGGCAATTGAGTTTTAAAGTTTTTATTTATTATAGAATCCACTGATTTGGAAGGGACCTGGTAGGGTGATGGAGTCCAGCTCCTGACCCTGCACAGGGCAGCCTCAGAACCACACCATGGGCCTGACTCTGAGAGGCTTTGTGATGTGACCACTGTCTTAAACAAGACTATAACAGTTTAATGTATGTTGTTTGTTTGAATAGGGGTTTTTCTTAATCTTGAAATACAGTCTAGCTAACATGCTATATTTAAAAACACGTTTCTTTGCATGAAACAAGTTGCTTTTTACTTTAGTTTTGCAATTGGAAGTAAAAAACATGGAGAAGAAATCTGTTTTTTACTACAGCTTTCCAAGTTTCATGGAGAAGAATATTGAGCATATCTAAAGTTATTTCCAGGCTTCTATAACTTAGATACTGTAAAGGTAGTAAAAATGGAAGCTACTCTTCACATTACTGCCCTGAATATTTGTTTTCTCACTTATTGTATAATCAGTAACTTGGTTTCAGACATTTTTATAAAGTCTTTTACTTTTAATTATGCCTATGAGTTTCTTCTTTTGTTTTTTTTTTCCATGGAAAAACAAGTCTCTATGACTCATTTTTTCATTCCAGAAGAATATATACTAGGCTTTCATTTCTACAATGTTGCTCACCTCCTGGTATTTTTCATTTTATTTTAGAAAGATCTGTTGCTTTTTATATAATTCTTAATGCATGTATAAGTAGTCTTTCAAAACACATCAACTGCAGTGCTGTAGGAAACCTAAGAAGAGAAGGAAACGTTAATTTTACAGCCATACTTAGAATACGTGCTGAACATAGTATTGTCTGAAGACATGATTTAATTTTAAATTATGAAATACTAATGTAGGTAAATAGTCTTTAAATACACAAAAAGTGCTTTTCCACTTTATTGTTTCTTCTGAGGTATAATTCTTTGTATTTTCAATTTCTAAAATTATTGTAAAAAAAGTGAGAAATGTGGGGTACATGAAGAGGTGTGCAGTTGTTTTTCTGGCTGTTCAGTGGTCACAAAATCAGGATAAATATAAAATATGAACTCAGAGTTGTTAATACATTTCAGTGCATCCTCTGTAGTTATTGGATGTTGTTTTTTGTTTGCTTGGATCTTTCCTTCAACTTTTGTGTGTGTTTTTGTCCAAGTTTGGTTCAAAGTGAAGCATCACACAAGAGATCCTAAACAACAACTTGACAAAAAGAAACTGGTTGCTTTTTGGTTAGAACATTATGCCAAGAGAGATCATGGAAAGCCCTTGACAGTGGTATTTGACATGGCTGAAACCGGAATCAGCCACATAGTAAGTATTGTTACTGTCTTGTCTTGATTACTTTTGGAATTATTTAACCTGTGTTACAAGAAAAAAGGAAGTCACTTGCAGTCTTTGACACGTAAATAACTTAACAGTCGTTGAGATAAGTGATATGGTAGAGCTTTTTCCCATGACATGAGCAGTTTCCAAAATCTTTTGTTACATATTAAATTTTGTCTTCTGCAATATGCTGAAAACTTGCTTTTAGTTTAGTGGCTGAGCTAATTGAGATTGCAAAGTTGAGATCTGGCCTATCGGTACATATTTATGGATTTAATCTAATAACTAAAATTCTCACAGACTGTCTATAGGTTAAAAAATAAACCTATAGACATTTCTATAGGTTTTCTATAGAATAATTTCTATAGAATAATTATATTTCTATTTCTCTAGAATAATTATATTTTTCTTACAGATTGCCATGCTGTCCTGTTATTACAGGAATGGCTGAAATTTGTGTCTTTGTGCTTTTTTTGTCTGGTGGTGGTGGTATAGCAAGAATTAATGTAAGCAAAAAAAATGCCATCCCCAAACCCAGCTCCAGAAGGTTGCCTATATCTGGCATAGGCAAGATTATTAATGTTGCATTGGGACCTTGCAGCTGTGTGGTACAGGGCCACCAGCCTATGGGGAGGTAATTTGACAAATCAATATGGTGTGATTCTGTTTTGCAAGGTTGGTGCTCATACCTGTACAGTGAGAGCTCTCCATGCTCCTAAAGATAAGACTGGAAACAAAGTTTTACATAGCAGGAGTAAAGGATTGTAATAATTTCCTTGATGTGAAAGATTAATTTGTTTTGGGTTTTATGGATTATATCCTGAAGCAGGTTTTTTCCCCCTGTCTTTGAGACAAAATCTCAGCAAGTGCTGTCTGTAACTGTCCCAATATATGGTCTTGCTATATAGTTAGTATGTTTATCACAGAACAGAAATATTTTTAATGGCTATTTGTAGCCATGTCTCCACATGGCTAATGGAGTAATTGATGAATCTGTCCTAAAAGAAGAAAAAACCTTGAATCTCTGAGTTCTCTTCCAGAGCATGTCTCGTTTGTTCTGTTGCTATGGACATACACTATATCACTTTTATCACTGGTATGCCGGAGATAATTCTGGTAGCTCATGGCTTGTTGCACCAGTTTAGGTAACTAGAATTGATGCAGTTATTGAATAATCTGTGAGATCTGCACTTCTAATTCCAGACTTTCATCAAAATAATGGCTCTATCCCACTGCTATCTGATGGTGCTGCATTTGGATAGGCAGCAAAATAGAGAGCAGCATCCTGATTAATGGAGATTCTAATCATTGCAGTCTATCATTGTGTTTGTTCTGTTAAATGAAAGATATTGCATTTGGTACAAGCAATAGACAGTTGAGATAAATGCTTCTATTAGAGGCCACCTTCTGCCTGTAAAGATGTCAAGTTAGTTTCTAGTTGCTGAAGCCACTTAAAAAGCTTTCAGGTTGTGGGTGGTCCCTTTACACAGTGTTATTTTTTGGGGGCTTTTTTCACTCTGTCAAAAAATGTTTTGGTAGTGTGTTTACATCACCCTAGGAGCTCCTTCCCCTTTGTTACTGGCTGAGGCTTTGGATCCTCAGCCAGAAACGCTCTGTACTATTTCTGAAATTAGTAGTAGTGGTCATTTCTGTTTAAAGGACTGGGAAAAGTACTCATGGTAGGATTCCCTCCCATACCTTGTTGAGGCAAGGTATCTCTTGCTTTATTTCTATATCTGTTTCATAAAAACCCTTCCTTGCCCTTTACTGTGTAATACAGTTCCATTACACCTGGATTTTGCAAAGGAGACTGACTGTACTATTTCTGTACAGTTGCTTATTGGATAGAAGTATCCTGAAAACGGGTGGTATAGAAGCAGCTCTTTTGAGCACTGTCTCTGCCCACAGTTTCTCTGCATGCCACCAACTAATACCACCTAATTTACCACCTAAAAATTCTCCTCAAAGGAAACCTGTTTTTTTTTCCTTTGGAAGTATAATACTGAGTGCAGTAGTATATTGAACAGTATGTAGGATAATTACTGAAGGGAAATTTCAGTATATTGAGTATTCTTCCATCTGTCAAGCTTCTCTAGTGCTAAAGGTTTCTTTTTCCTGTATCTTTCCTGCACATCTTAAGCCTGTTGATACTCAGCAGTAATTTAGATATCCTAGTTATTACAGTGATCAGAGGTCTATTGACTTCTTTCTCTGATTAAAAGGAGAAATATGACCACAATCCTGCAGCAGTTTAATGGAGGAAAAAGCCTTGCATTGTTTTGAGGATATTTGTAGTGTATGTAAAATGTGATCATAGTTGACTACAATATATCTATATTGTGCTTTTTATTAAATGCCTTAACTAAGCCTGCACTTTTTATTGTTTTGGCTTGCTTTGTGTTTATGCTGTGATTTTTATTTTTTATTTAGGACTTGGATTTTGTCAGGTTTATTGTCAACTGTTTTACAGATTATTACCCAAACTTCCTCAGTAAGTATTGGTTATTAAGTATTAAGCATTGTAGAGTGGTGTAACAAGAGCATTTCATAATGAGGGAAGATGGGGAAGGGGTTTTTTCACGTGCTTTCTGAGGTAACTTCATGAAATGTTAATGTTAGTGTTAGGATATTGGTGTCCTGAAATCAGTACAACTTTGTTTTATGAATAAACTTTACTTTGATCAAAAATCAACTGTCTTTTTGTGAAGTAATAATGTTTATTACTAAGTAATAGTTCATACTATGTTTATACCTAGTAAGAGCTATTATAAGCACATCATAGAAAGGAATTTACCTGTTTTCCTTTGCTTGTTACTTGTGTAGAAGCTGTACAAACTTTGATAGTTTGTATCCTTTTGGAGTCTTGAGTCAAGAAGACTCAAAGAGTCTTGGGTCAAAGAATGAATGGCTCTAGAAATTTATGGGGAGCAATGGTTTATTCTGAAATTGAAAATGGTGTATTCTGAAAATTATTTATTCTGAAAAGGCATTTTTGTGTGCACACTTAGAAAACTCTGTGTACTTGCCTGCTAGTTTTTTGGTGCATAGGCAAACACTGCATAGTTTATGCTACCTCATCTTAAATATGTTGTAAATTTTAGGTGAAAATGGCTGTGAATGTTGAACTTCCATACAGCAACTGCTTAAACTCTGAATATTGAATTCCGCCTTGCTGATCAAAGTTCAAAGCTTTGATCAAATATCAAACTTAAAGACAAGTGCAACATTGTTTTTTGTACTTTGACATTCAAGAGGAAAAACAATTGGGACACTTAAATGTTTTCTAACCTCTATGGTTAAATAAAGACTATTTGGAGAAAATAGATATACAAGACTTCTTTGTTTCTTTGTGAAGTAAGGGGTGCTGAATATACTTGTTGAACTTTCTTCATTTCAGTAGCTGGTTTTCTAGGTCAGGTTGAGATCTTGTCTTTGCCTTCTATGTGAGATGAGTTTTTAGTAACAAAATATCAGAAAGTAATATCCCTGGAGTACATAAACAGTGTATAACTTGGAATTCTATTACCTTTTTTCCAAGCAAACAGCTAATGTTTCTATATGTCAATTAGTTTGTACAAAATTGCTTTTACAGGTAGGTGAACATGGAGGTTTGTAAAAGTGAAATATTTACTTTTTACATGAATGCTATTGTTGAACTTGCTCTTAAATAGAGAAATACCTAGCACTTGGTATTCAGATTTGGATTTTTTCTTTTCAGCAAAGATAGTAATATTTGAAATGCCATGGATAATGAACGGTAAGTTGGTTTTCTGTTTCTTTTTGGATTATGATAACTTCTAAAATTTAGCAGCATAAACAAGAAGCATTTTTCTACTCTGTGTAGATACAGATGAATAATGAAGTTTGTTAAACGTGCATCTTTAAATCTATCAGTTTAAAGGTTTCATTCCTTCAATTTTTCCTTCTTTCATTGTGTTTTGGATCATACTTTACATGAAGTCTGTATTCATCCTGTTGTTTTCAAAGGCTAGGAGACCTTGATAAATAATCTATTCCTTGAATGCTGTTAACTAGAATCCTTTCAGCAATCCTGTCATTAGCAGTGATGGTGACTTATAACCAGCTCAAAATAGAATGCACAGTTTAGGATAGATGCCTGACACTAGGTGCTGATGTGGTTACATTTGTTCTAATACGGATACTTTAGCTGTAACCATAATGTGCAGGATAAATATGCTATTCCTCTGTTGTTGCCATATGAATACATATTTTTATGTTGGCTTTATATTTTCCTGCATATTCATGTTTTACTATCACTGAAATAACAGTGGTCTTAATAAATGCTACATGAATCTAAACAAATATCCTTTAAATCAGCCAAACAGTTCAGCAAGGAAGAGTGTATACATCTTTCCCAACCTCGCTCACTCAGATTTGAAAACACAATTGGGTTTTACCCACTCAGTACTTCAAGGGCTAGATTCTAAGATAGCAGAGTTGTCACTTATTCAATCAAAGATCCTCCTTCCATTTTCTCTGTAAATAATACCTTTTTTCCCTTGCATTGCTCATTCCAACTATAATAGATAATAACCCACTTTAAGAGCAGATTCTGGAATATTTTGAAGGATGCAACTCACTTGTGTTATGTAAGATCTACCAATGCACTGAAAAAACCTACAAAAACAAAATAACAAAATTGCTTTCCTGTTAACTCATGTATACTTTTGTTTTGTTTGGTGTTTTGTTTTTTAAAGCTGCTTTTAAAATTGTGAAGGGTTGGCTTGGCCCAGATGCAATAAGCATGTTAAAGTTCACAAACAAGAATGACGTGCAGGAATACATCAGTGGAGAGTATCTGCCACCTCACATGGGTGGAACTGTAAGTATGACATGTCATGTTTCTGTTGTGATAGACTGAGACACCTATATTCCATATGTGGGATTGAGAGTTGGCTCTTCACAGATGAGAGATTTCTTGAAATTGTTTTGCCAATGATAATTTCAAAGTCACAATAATATAAAATCAGTGAACTTAATGAGCATTCGGTATCTACATTCTTAAGTACATTCTTAACTACTGCTACTATTTTTTCTGAATTATTCATCCCTTCATAAGTCACTGAAAACCACTTAGTTTTTCAGGCTTTCAAGAAAAATTATCTAAGTGTCATTGTCACTTGTACTTTTTTTGTTCCCTGGTGAATTAGAGATGGTGTGTGTTTATGAAACAAGTTCTATGAACAGAAAGTAGGTTTCATTGTCCTCTGAGAGTTCTAGTCCAGCTCCAGAGCTATGATTCATTAAAGACAGTTATATTGTAGCTATTTTTCCTTTGCTGTCTCTAGGGCTGCATTTTAAGACATGGCTGTAGAAGTTTCTTTTCAAAGAGTACAGTAGAGCTCTGAAGTGGTACAAGCAGCATCAGTTTAACAGAATCAGAATCCTGTTCTAGCGCAATCTAAAGAGTGGAACAGCACAAGCAACTTGCACAACAGGTTTCACTTTTCACAAGGCTAGTAGATCAGTATTGCATAACCTTTAAAGTAAATTAGCAGAAAAATTATGCTTTAAAATATTAATAGGCCATTTATGGTAGTAGAATAAGCCCACTGCAGGGGAGTTACTTTTGATGGTTATTTTTCCACCTTTTCTTTTCTGAAATACTTTTGGCGTTATGGCACTAACAATATGGAGAAAAGGAGAGTTGTGTTTCAGCAATAGCAAGGGAGGCCATGTTCCTTTGTATATGAGTTCAGGGCAGTGTTATTGTGGCCAGGACATAACTTGTTTGGGGAACATAAATAATGTTACTTCGATTTTCATTTGACTGAGATTAGAAGCCTTTAAAAAGTGCATGTGACTCTTGGAGAAAAGATACCCTTTTTCTCTGTGGAAAATTGCTGCCCCAGCTCCCAGTCTCACATAGGAACTTTCTCAAAGGGAAGAAAGCTGGAATTATTGCCCAGCAGGAGTGGGCATTGAGGGAAGGGCTGATGATGTCTGAAGTGGCTTCAGTAAGGGATTGAATGTTGTTTAGCAGTGGTTCTGGGCCTGCCTCCTACGGTATTGTCCTATTGTTGCAATAGAGGGACAAGTTTTTTTTTCCTCATTAAAGCTGAGTATCTCCCATCTGCTTTTTAGACTGTCTTACCTAATAGTTCACTATGTCTTTAAAGAAAAAACTTGTGGTTTTGCTAAATACCCTCCTGAAGCATCTGATTGAACAAAGTTATTTGTAATCCTGCCTTGGGCCTGAAAGTCTGATTGCTGATTAGTGATTGTTGATCAAGCTGGCTCCATGTTGCCCATCTTCTGAGGGTATTAACAAGTTTCAGAATCATGGAGGCAGCTTATCCACATCATCTGCCTGGGGTAAAAAGTTGCAGTGGCAGAAATAAAGAAGTAGAATAGTAGTAAACTTGTCTGACAAGAACTCCAGGGGTTTTAACAATTTCAGCAAAACAGTTTTATCTCTGCATATTAAGAGCCCTGTATATTGAGCTAGTACATGCTTTGTCTAACTACCGAGTTTCACTTGATGGGTGTTTTGAGCTGTTAACCTCAGAACTGTCAGAATTTGGAAGAATTGTTAGCAAATACTGAGGCTCCAAAATTGCACTCTGAATCTTTCTTCCAAAGATTTTTTCAGTGTATACAGTAATGCAGGTTCTAATCATCTCTGATAACAGGGAGTTTTTCACTGACTAGACAAAAGACAACTTAATGCCCTTTCTCAGATTTTAACTTTTCTTGATGTGATTAACCTTGGCTTCTCTTGAGGCAGCTAGCTAGAGTACATTTCACCATTATTATTATTGTCAAGCCTGGCTTTTTAAAATGCAGTATCTGACTTGCACAAATTGATTCCTTCCATTTTTCTCCCAAGTGTTTGGTTTTGTTTGTGAGGCAGGCTTTTTTTCTTGCCTCCTTCTGATTTTCTCTGTCATCTTTGATTTCCACACGTTTAGTTACAGATCTTCATATTTGCCACAAGCCTAATGCCAGTGAAGAGCACAACATATCTGTGCATCCTTTGCTGTGTCCCCTACCAGGATCCAATTTGGAAGAGCCAAGTCCTGCCAGTGGAACAGATCATTTGGCAGGTTAATTTGGGGAGATAACTAGATTCCACTGCACTTACATTCTTTGTATTTTGAAGACTGTTAGACTAGTGCTGGAAGTAACAAAAAAAAAAATCTGTAGAATTAATAGTGTTCAACTTGGAGTCAGTGATTACTTTGCTTAACTAAGGAAATGTCTTTGTCTCTGTTGGAAGCCTCCAACTTCAATGTCTCAATGAAGTTATCTTTAAGCATATTTTAAGTCTGTCTCAAGGTCACTCAAAAGATGAATCAGGAACTTTCCATAGCTTTAGAATCCTTAGATTGACTGTCAGCCAACTGTGAAGGAGGAATATTACATGCTTTATTTTAGACAACTAGTGGGCAAAGGTGTCTCCAGAGTACCAAAAGCATTAAAACTAATTATGGAAAATAGAAACTTGGGTTTTGCAAGACTTCAGAATATGAATTGGGTCTAAGTTCCATTCAAGTCCTCATCAGTCTGTTGGCTGGGGCTGTTACTGTATTGCTAATCTATACATGCTACACATCACATATGTGGCTTTGAGTTGTTCTTGTCCATAGTGCACAGAGGTCATTTGCTTTATAGCAGGTTTATTTTGATAGAGCTTGTCAAAATTGCCCAGGGCAGATCTAGGAGCAGGCTGATGCTAGCCAGCCTGGAAAATTGGGGTTAGGTGCTCAAGAGCCACTTGGTAATATTTTTTATTTAGTAATAAATGTATCCTAACTCAGTGTTTTCTGGCTTTCCTATCTATTGTATCACACATTCTGCCATTTCCAGCTGTTGGAACAGTCCAGTTCTTAAGGCATACATATTTCTGACTGAGCAGGGAGATTTGTCTCTTCAGTAATATTTTCTGCAAGACTGAAATACATATTGTGTACACTTTGATACAAGACATGAACACACAGTAGGGTTTTGATTTGTTGTTTTGCCCAGTCTTTCTCTGTCAGAAAATGGATTTAACAAGAATGAATTGATCGGGATTCTCTCTACTGGTGCCAATATTGAACAATGTGTGCAACTGCTGTGCTCTTCACCTGGGTATCTAAATTGACAGCCCACAGGTTTTCTTGGAATTACCTTATATAGGTCAGTGGCTGAAGTTAAGACATGCCTAAGCTTGCATATGACTTCATGGCCACTGTGTGCATGTAATCTTAGAATATATCACTACTATGATTTAAGACACCTCTACAAAAAGAGCCAAAAATAGTAGCGTGCATTCTCTAGATCTGCTATAAAAAAGAGCCATAAGTTTATAGAATGAATGAATCAGGTATTGAGTTGAATTCTTGTTTACCATGGCTGAGGTTTTCACCCTGTTAATAGATATACCCGTGTCCCTGAAATTTAGGCATTGTGACTAGGAAGTGTGGGACTTGGAACAAAATCTCATCAGTGGGACAACTCAGCTCTTGAAGCTATCAAGCTGCATGGATTAACAAGGCCAAGTAAATATGTGCAGCAAAATTAATTTTCCCTCTATTAAGGTCACTTTGTTACATGCCCTTCATCCTATGCTGGGAGGGAATGACAAGGGCTTTGTTGGTTTGGGTAAGGGGAAGCTGGATATTTCTGTCAAATGTGGGATGTCAGTCTTCTGTAAGACTACTGTAAGATTTCTTGTGGACTGGAGTCTTTTCTTTTAATAGTGTTTGGTCTGTAATTGATACCTAAAGCTTGTCCTTCTGGCCCTTAATAGGCTATTGTTTGAGCCAGGGAATACCTATTTCATTCATCTAGAGGTCTTTGACTGCTGCTACAAAGGAGTAGATGAAATTTGACCTTGATTATAGATTAGCAGGAAGTATACTTTGTTTGTGATTTCTTTAAATAGGTCCATCTAAGACTTTTCCCTTTTAATCTTTCTTAATATCATCTTATTCCTTGTTTTGAGAAAATGTTCTTGCTTATGGAGAGCTCTCTTGAAACACCTTTTTCTAACTCCCTACTGAGGGAGGCATCATTTGTGAAGCTGCGACATTGCTCCATTCTGCTCACAGGAGTCAAAGCTATGTTATTTTTCTCCACTGAAAAAGCTGACAGACTCTATCAGTTTACTTGATGCTTAAAATTGCTTGAAAATGCAATAGGAAAGAGATCCCTGTTCAAACACTGCCTCTAACATTAAATATATTAAAATAATTTGGAGAACGTTAAGAAAATTTCCAAGTTGGCAAAAATTGGTTTTTCTGATCTTCCAATGGAAAAGGTACCTTTATTGTAGAGTCATTGTGAACTTAACTATTCTGCTGCTGCATTACTCAGATATCTTAAAAATGGTCTTTAAAACAGATTTGGCATTCCAAAGATTAGAGGTCTGAATTGCAGAATATGCTAGAGATCCGCACACATTATATTAAACTTAAGGGATTATTTGGGATTGGTTGGGCTTTATTTCTTTTGTTAAAGCGACGATTGTGAAACTAACATGCAGGGAACTACTGATGTTTCTCATCACTTTTGAAATATTTTCAGAAATAGCTGTCATAAGTTTTTAAACCACATTTTTGAGAACTAAGACGAGAACTTCAGCAATTAGGCTCTGAATGCTGATCCTTGATAGACCAGCTTCTGTAGTTGTGCTGTGAACATAAATAAAAGTTACAGTTTACTGGCTTCATTGGATGACTGTATTTATTTGTCTATTGATGATAAAATAGAACAACCTTGGTGTCAGCTTTCTGTGCAGGGTGCAATTTGAAATGGATAAATGAAACATAAAAGTAATGTGAAACAAGAAACAAAGACAGTATTTCCACTAAAAAACCCTAGAGAAGGTGCTCTAATCCTCTCGAATAACTAATCTTTTATAAATTCTTATCTTTCAGGATTCTTTCAAGTACAGTTATCCTCCTTGGTTGATGATGATTTTCAACTCCTTTATGTGAAAATGGGCCCATTACAAGTGAAGATGAGCATGAAAGTAAAGAAGAGATAGATGCAGACACCAAGGAGACCGGGAGCTGAATGAAGCGCAAACCTTAATCAGAAAAAGGTATCCAAGTGAAGATTTAGGCAAGACTAGCTAGGTGGTTACAAAGTGGGACAAGAGGCGTATAATTTTGGTTATTTGTCTTTGTGTTGTATGTTTTTAACAGTTTTTCTGTCTTCTAATTTAGCAAAAGAACACAGGAAAACTGAAAAAATTAACAGTTGCAGTTTCAGCCTTGACTCTTGGTCTATTAAGACAAGTTTCATGCTTCAGAATGCATAAAAATGTGCACCAAGTATTTAGTCAGTCTCTTGGAATATAGCAAATTGTACAGCAAAAGGAAAAAGGTGTCTGTGTTTAGTTTTCAAAGTTTGTCTTTCTAGTAGGTTTCTTTTTAATCTTGGGATATTTTGAAATAGATCTAGTTTTCTCTGATGCTTAAGTCAGTATGTACATGAAAAAATGTTAAATATTTATGCACTATTGGATGTTACTTTGTTTTCTTAAATTATTGATAAAATCTCAACGTATAAATGTTTTCATTTTTTCTCAGGAGAAATTGTATTCCTACTCCATCAATCATGTTTTGCAACATAATCTTCCTGTAGTGTTGTTTATCCAGAAATAAAGGCATTGTTTTGCACAAGTTCTTATGAAGTGATATTTAGGAATATGCAGTAATATTAACCGGGGATATTGCTCTTGAAAATAGTAAAAAAAAAAAATGAAATTCACTACTTTATTACCATAATTAATTTTGGAATATTACTTGCAAAACTTCTGTTTAGTGGAGTAGAATACAGTTTCATTTACTGTTACAAGTTTGTCAGAATAATTTGAAATGTGCAGCTCACTAAGTAGTCCAGCTGTTATTTGCAAGTTGGCCAGTTTTAAAAAAAAAATCAGTGACCTTAAGGTCAAAAGGAAGCATTACATAACCATGGTTAGACTCAGTAGCTTGTTTTCCTTGGGGCACATTTTAGAAGCTATGATTATGATTCTCACATACAGAAACAGGGAGAATTTCTCCTCTGTGTGCGAGTTGCCTGCTTAATAAGCCTCAGTGTTTGCTGGCTTTTAATTTGCTTCAGTGACTTAGCTTTCTACTTAAGGTATTTTAGGTTTTTTACTTTTTTTACTCTTGAAATACTATAAAGCATTTAATTGTTTTCACTTTTATTCAGTGTAACCAAGGTAACTCAATTTTTTTCAGTACAAGGAATCATGAGGGATAAACTTGGTTAGCAAGTGCCTGTCCTGTAGGTGCTTCCACTTCTGTAATCTACAGTAATTTTTTTTGGTAGCTTTAAGTCAAACAAAGCCCAACATATAACTAGTGCTGTGTATTTACACACTAACCTTTTTCTACCACTTTTATATAATTATTAAAAAAGTTCCTGTGTGGGATCTTTTTATACAGCCTATTTCGTATAAAGTTTTGTATTCCTTTCATTCCCATACTTCAAACTTGCATGAACTGAGTTCACTTCATGTCTTTTCTCGGTATTAAGAGTGGAATAAAAAAGGAGACTAAGCAAACTCTTCAGTCAGCTGATCTGGAATCATGATGTCACTAATTCTTTCAGTCTTCTGTACCCCCCCCCCCCCCCCCCCAGCTTTTGCCCTGTTTTGCATGTATTTTCCTAATGTTATAGGAGAAAACCCTCAGAACCTAAGATGTACCTGCAATTTTGAAAGCACCAATTCAATCAGCATGATTTCTTTTATGTTCTGCAATACTTCAGAGTTTCATCTAAGAGCAATGAAGATATGTTTAGCTACCCTGCAATGCAGTGAAGGGTATAATCCAATACCCTGTGGAATTGGTACTGTGTTTTCTGTTACAGTGGTACAGTGATTGTATTGTTTTAATCTGTTTTAATTTTTATTTGCAATGGATGAATAATACCAGTGCTTATAGATGTGCTATAACTTAGTGTGTCTGGAGTTTTCAAAAACAGACTTTACCAGCAGGAAAATACCTGGAAAAAAGGCAGAATTTCTGTTTTGTACACATTTAATTTTCTATAGTAAATAATTTTATTCAGTGGACTTCAAGAACCTTCAGGGAATTAATATATATAAAACTTGGTCTTTAATATGTAAACTGTTGAAATAAGCCTCATCATATTCTTTGAAATACCTGCATGATTCTGTAACATGTAATCCAGGTTTCTAGTTAATCATTATAACTATCATTTTTACTCAGATGAATTCTATAGAACAAATTTCCAAATCAGAGGAAACTGACAAAACAGAGGTCAAACCAAAAAATGCAAAGAAAGCATTAACCACTTTTAAAGGACCTTTATTACATATCAGGTAATAATAATTTTCTTAAATTTTCTTTTTACAATGTGCCTTGGACACTTGAGTACTGAACTAGTTGGTTTTCAAAATAAAGTTTTTTCAGACTGTTAGAAGAAAACAAATTATAAACAAATTTTAAAGATGGATTATTACAAAGCTCAAAGTTTTTCTGGTTTTACAAGTTTTCAGTGAATCTTCTGGTGTCACTAAAGATTGGTATACTTTTTGTACAAATAGGTGTATATTCCATAGAATTGTACAAGTGTTTTGCTTATATTGAGAGACCATTTGACTAAGTTAAGGCCTTATCTGTAATGAGAGCACTGGTTTGACATTGATTTCATTGGCTCAAGAAAAACCAATGTTTTTTCAAGACAGTTTTTGCTCTGAAATCTTGCTTGAATTCTTTTGGCTTATGATGGTATAAATGTCTACAGTAATAGTTTCCACCAGTTAAGCTTGATTAATGGGTCCAATTTATTTTGTGTGGAAAGGGCTCTATAATGACATATCTACCCAGAAGATTTTGTCATCCAAGATGCAACATCTTACAATTGTTTTTATCACTAAACTAAAATAAAGAAATCTATTAGCCAGTATCACTTTTTCACTGCCTTTTAGGTTAGGATGCTTGTTTAGAATTTGATTTAGATGTTAACTTTTATTTTCACTTTCAGTTTGCTATTAGATGAATGAAGAAAATATATAATTTTTAGGTAATTTCTTAGCTAACTTTTTAAGTGCTGTAATGAATTAGTTTTGGAATGAATTTTAATAATGACATGCTCATTAGCATAAATATATTTTATATGTGTAAATTTTTTCCTTATTTTGAAATGAAGAACCTCCTCTGTATAGCCTTAGTTTCTTTTATGAAAAGACAAAGGCGTAGACTGCAGAATTGTGATTGTAAAAGAATGGTGAACATTTTCTGTGACAATCACAAATGCTAGATGTGTTATTCCAACCACTTTTTAATTAGAAAGAAAGGAGCACAAAATATAAGCAGACAAGAAAAAAAATCCAAACAAGCAGAAACACCCCCAGAAACTTCCTTTTTTCTCTTAAAATGCTTCAAGCTGTCATTGAATAGAAGTAACTTACATGGACTGCAACACATGGAAGAGTAAAGTTAGTCAAGTATAGAGGTGTTAATACTTGTAGTCTTGCTGTCATGGAAAATAAAATACTGGTGTCTCCATTGTTCTTGCTGTTTGTTTTGTTTTTAAAGTAAAAATCCTGAGTGCAGCTGTTGCTCTGGACGTTTTACTGAAGGTGATTGAACCAATACTATATAGTGCCATTCATAACCAGTTGTAGGCACCTGTCACAGAGACCATAAGCTCTGCCACCCTGATTAACTTGTACCCTTGCTCATCTCCCAGCATTGCCCTGTGAAGGGGGCAGCCTGGAGTCTGGGCACACAGCTGAGGCACTGCAGCTCTGGCACCAGAAAATCATGGACCAGAGCTGGGTCCTCGTGCTCTTTTGTTTCTTGTATTTTTAGTCATGCTTATGAGTCAGCTGTCTCCCCCATTTACACCACAATTGTATTTGCCTTGTATACCTTACAATGAAAGGCTGCCTCTGACTTTCCTCCTCAATAAATGAATTTGTTTGGTCAGACAAAAAGCAGCAGCTTCCTTTTCCTGTCTGGTGGAGGAGCAGCTTGTGGTGTGTTGTAGTACAAGAATTTCTAGTACAAGCTGGTTATGTTGCACACATCAGAGTAAGGAAATTCCTGCATTTGTGAAAGTTAAAAAGCTTGGGTGTTTGTTTAAACAATCCACCCTCCTAATAGCTACATGCCACTTACCCCCAGTGCTGTGGAACTTGATTTCACTGACAAGAGCCAAAGAGCAGTGGTCCCCAAGCTTCTTTTTTTTTTTTTTTTTTTTTTTTTCCTTTGCTCAATGACCATAATTGGTAGAACAAGAAAGATCAGCCTCTGGCAGAATGTTCCTTCCCTTAATCATGTCTGTGGCTTATTTTGAGGCTGATTATTGTTATCTTGTTTCATTTATGGTTCATCTTGCAATCGCTGTTGCACACAGCTGCAGTAGTACAGTATTAAGATAGCTAAACTATGTTGTAGCTACAACCCTCCCCTTCCCTAGCACTGGTTACTTAAATTGACAATTTGGAAATGAAAGAATACTGAGAGGAGGAGGGAATTACCCTATGAAGTGGTTTTAAAACCCATCCATTTTTTGGTTTCTGCCTTATTTGGCACACTTCCTTATCCCCACCACAAAGGAAGTAGTCTTGTCATGTGGACTGACTAATGCACTGTAAACCATCAGCACCCCAACATCACAGTCACCCCTGGAATCTGCTTCCAGCATGGGCGTTCACACTTGCCCTACAGCACCAAGGGCTTTTCTGCTCAGCTCGTACCCTGGGTTGAGTAGGAGAAGAAGGATTGGTACCATAAAAGGAAATCTTTTGAGGAGGAGGTCAAACTAACATGAAATTGGCATTCCAAAAAGAGGACGTGGGGAAAAAAATCACGTGTTTTGAAAAAGTATATGCAGCTCAGTAGTACAGAGTAGAATGGCAGTTCTTTGTGTGCTCCTCATGTGACATAATGAAAGTTCTTCACTTGCTACTCAAGTTTCCTTTCAACTTGTATTATATGAGCATGCCCTACCTTTTACATACTAGTGTTCATTTGAATGCTTATCCAAATTGAGTTGTGTTAGTTTGATGTGGTTTAAAGTATCTCATGCATGACTCTTAATTGCACAAGAATATTAAAAACAAGCAATAACTTTATGCATGTGGTACCACAAGTATGTGAAGACTGACTCATAAGTACAAGTGGATTCAGCTGTCATGGTTGAAATGATTGCCAGTTGTGGATATCTGCCTTCTCTTATGTATGCACTATACCCATGACAAGGATGGATATTTGAGGTTGAAATTCCTCCCTGTCTGACACCTTACACTCTTTAACATGAGCATAAATTAAAGTCAGCAATGCTTTCCCATACCACACTGCCCAAAGATGCAGTAGCTGACTCTCTGTTGGCTGACCCTGCTGTTACAGATGGCAGAAGTCAAGGGCAGTTATCAGCTGAGGCAGCCAGTTCCACTTGTCATGAGTCAACCTTGAGCTTCACTACAAAATTTTTGCTTTTTGTTTTCATAGCTTTTTTTGATGAAAATCTGTTTATGCTGACTGTAGCTGCAGGGTAGAAAGTATTTTATTTTCCTGAAGGTGTGGTCAAGTTTTTTCTGTGATCTATTGTAAATATAATCTGAAGAAACTAATTCTTTTTAAATTTCCTATTAGCCCAGCAGAAGAGCTATATTTTGGATCCAAAGAAACTGGAGAGAAAAAATGTTTGATAGTTCTCACAAACGTCACTAAAAATGTAGTGGCTTTTAAAGTAAGTGTTTTATGTCTGGTCTGGTTTACTAACTGTGTAACTTTTTCTTGTTTTCTGTCAGGAGGAAGAATACTATTAAGTCTATTTTACAGACAAAATTTTTTGTTGTGTAGTGATGTTTGAGGCAGATCAAAGATCTTCTGGCTGAATTTATGCCTACAATGTACCATCTCAAAGGGGGTAATTAGTATTATAAATCTTTGGAGCACTGACTAAAAAAGAGCTAGAGTGATGGTTGGTTTTTTAGTGAGAGTAATACTTTTTGAAAAAGAAACACTTGAGCATTGAGAAGTCATCTTTTTAGAATGTTTCCTTTAAAATACTGGCTGGAAACAAGTTAGTAATACTCCAAAATGATGCAGATCCATCTGCAAATGTCACCATCAAAGGAATTAGTTGTTATATTGGCTTCAGAAAGATAGAGTTTACTTGCATCTTTGTGGATTTTCTCCCATGTTTTGCATTCTCTGCATATTAAAATAACTTAAAGTTTTCATATTTTCATATTTATTATAACATGTTCTCAGCTGGTTTTAAATATATATGCAGAAGAAAAATAGCAAATGCAAGAGAACAAAGGATAAACACAATTGACAGGGAGGAAAAAGAAATATGCAAGAGTCCTATTATGCCTACAAAATAATGTATTTCAGAGATTTGTCCTAATAGTCAAGCTTTTGGGGATTTAGTTATTACAGATTGAGGAAGTTATGAAGCAATCATAGTTTCTGCATGCACTTAATATCCTTCATATTTCTTGTTTATAGGTGAGAACAACTGCACCAGAAAAATACAGGGTTAAACCCAGTAACAGCAGCTGTGAACCTGGCACATCATTAGATATAATAGTTTCTCTTCATGGTGGTAAGTAAAACTGTAAAATAAAACTTGTAAGAAATCTGGGCAAGTAGCATTAGACGTGTTCTAGACACTGATGGTTTTGTGTGATTGCTGGTGTGTGGGACTGACTGATGCCCATGTCTACTTGACTCTTGTATGAGAATGGTACCATTTGTTAGAAAAACATGGATGTCAGAAAGGATTTGAGTAACTGCCTCTACCGATTTACTGCTCCACTCAGGCATAAGCAGCTGTTGTCTGCAACCCATTTTGTTTCTTGTCTTAAAAAACATAAAGTCTGAGTGGCGCTTGTTTCACTGGTTCATTATTACAGTGGGAGTTTATCTACAGTAAATCAGTTTCCTAAATTGTTGCAGGGACAGGTGAATTTGCTGGAGAATATGTTCTTTACAAAATTTTGGGTTGTCTTTGAGCTATTAAGATTAAACTAGTTCTGTTAAAATGAATACGTATAATTTTGGGAAAACTGTAATTAGAATTATTGAGCTTTAGAGAATGATTTCCTAGTTTTTATATCTAGCAAGTCAGTGTCTGGTGTCCTGCAATAAGCAAGTTCTTATTTTGTGGCACTTTTGAGCAAAATACTTCTATCCTCCTTGCAATATTATAGTTTTATCTAAGCACACTGTTGCTTTTTTTTTTGTCTTCCTTGAGGGCAGGTTTTGCAGCTTCTTTGCAGGATCGTTTCCTTATAATGGCAGCAGAAATGGACCAGTCCTCTGGAGCAGGTGTGCCAGAACTGACTCAGTTTTGGAAAGAAGTCCCTAGGACCAAAGTGATGGAACATAGGTAAGCATATGGTTTTCAGGTAGCAGGGGTTTGGGGGTTTTAAAGCTTTTATTATTTAGCTGATTTAGCACTTGTGTAATCATAATCAATGAAGGATTCTCCAAATTCACTTGTGTGATTACTGACCAAAATACATTACTGAGACTTTTGCTCTGTTTTAACTGATTAGATGTGGGTTTAATGTATAAAATAGTATTCTGGATGTGCTCTTCTTTTTTTCTAATTGTTCTTGTGCTGATTAAGAGTTAAGTGGAAAAAATATTAATTCATGTGACAATATACATGAACAATAGGGGTTCTGGTTTTTTAATAAGAGTGTGTTGTTGAGTTTTCTAAAAGGAAGCAGTCAAGGAAAGCAGACATAGTAAACACAAAAACACAAAACTATTTTCTAGACGGTATTAAAAATGTTGCCTTTAAAACCTGTCAGATGTTCATATGTGTATTTTCAATATTTAGTGGTGAAAAAAGTCATCTAGAAAAATTGCTAGAAAAATACATTTCCCCATAGACTTTTTTAAATGCACCTGTTGCTCTTCTCTCTCATCCTGTCACATTGGGTGGTATCACTGAACATGTCTAGGAAAAGATTGTAAATTGTCCCTGGAGTTTTTCTCCTTAGATTGTTCCTGGAGTTTTTTTGTGGGTTTCTGGTGCTGGTTTTTTTTTGGAGCTGCCTTTAAACCCTCATGGCCAAAACTACCATGGAAAAAGTACTTTGTGAATCTTGATGCTTAAATCTTGTTCTGTGTTTGCTTCAAGGGCTTATCCCTTACTTCCCTTTTGATTAAAATCCATCATGTGAGTGACCTTGAGCTTCCTTGCATAAGTGGTGCAATTTATTTGGGTTTTTTAAGACAGACCCTGAAACAAAAGAGAGAGGTTATTTGATTACAAGTGTGCTGTGTACATTAGTTACTCACCAATACAAACCTGACCTTTACTTTATGGTAAACCTAAATTAAATGTAGTGTAATTATAATTATTGTCTCTTAAATTTAAAAGTGCAGGGACTTTATCCTCTTAAGATGGATTGTTTACTTCTAATTATATAATGTTGCATTAAATTTGTGATTTTTGGTGTGTGTTCTTGTTTCCTTTTTACAGGCTCAGGTGTCACGTCATAGAAAGTAGTAAGCCCTCTTCTCTGACATTGAAAGACAATGCATTTAATATTCCAGCAAAAACTAATGAAGATTTACATATACAGGTAATAGCATATTCCTTTGTGCTGAATATTCAGCAAAATTATAGAATATGCTAGAGATAAAAAGATTTTTTACTGAACCTTTTTGGTATTTTGTGAATTATACTATTTTAATGTCTCAACAATTGAAGGTAACTACATCAGTGATAGTGACTTAATTATTTTGTTTAATGATAATGATTTGATAATCATTAAACTTTCAATGCAGTTTGCTCATTCTTGTGTATGTACAGATCTGGCATATCAATGAGCATCAGTGGCATCTTTTGCTTCTGAGTGTAAAGATGTCACCTGTTTGATGCAGGCCTTACTGGTTATCCATAACTTAAGATTTGAAGCTCCTTTAGTGGGAGAGATTCCTGAAGTGTGTAGTGATAGAAAAGGTATTGCTGAGACACCACTGATAGAAAGCCTTTTTTCTTTTTTCTTTTTTCTTTTTCTTTTTCTTTTTCTTTTTCTTTTTCTTTTTCTTTTTCTTTTTCTTTTTCTTTTTCTTTTTCTTTTTCTTTTTCTTTTTCTTTTTCTTTTTCTTTTTCTTTTTCTTTTTCTTTTTCTTTTTCTTTTTCTTTTTCTTTTTGTTTTTTCTCCTTATTGCCAGAATTGCTCAAAATTGCCAAGTGCTTTCAAGTGCAGTAATTCTGACTTAATGAAACTGTTCTATTTTCAGCTAACTCATTTGCTGCAGATTAATAAAAGACTTGAGGAGCAGATGAATCGCTGCCTCTGGTTCCAGCAGCTGTCAGTTGTTTTATCACTGCTATCAGTTACTGTTGCTGCCTTCTGCTTCTACCTGGCATATGCCCAGAGAAGCTAAAAAGAATTGCTGTGCCCTGGATGTGCTGCTGCCTGTCATGGCTCCTTGGAGTCAAAAAGATTGCAGTGCTGCACTTGGATTCTGGAACTGCCAAAATGAGGTTTGTGAGCCTACAGCAATGAACAAGGAACAGTTTACTGGGAAAAAAAAAGATAGAAGAAATGAATGACCAGCAAACAAAATTACTGAAATTATTGTCTAAGTTGACACTTAGAATAGGGCATGAGGAAGATGTTAAAGCTAGGACCTATTTTCACTGTAGAACTCAATAAAAACTACTGAATAGAAGGAGGAAACCAAATACAACATTATTTAAGACTGTTGTGCTTTTTTTTCTTCTATTCCACTACTTTAAATACAATATTTCATTTTTTTTCATCATATTCATTCTTACATTCTGAATCACTCCCATAGAAGATGCAAGCAGTCAACTTAGTGTCTTCCAAGGTTAATCTGTTCATCCCGGAAAATTTACAGAAATTATGCAGTACAGGTGGATTTTTTTATATAGTCAGTGTATGTACGTACACATAAACGAAGATATTTGTTGTTAGTAATTATTTTGATAATTCAGACTCATTGTTCTTATTGGTTAAATTCCTTTTTTTTGTGCTTCTTCTAAATGAAAAGTTGTTGTAAACATTTCTTACCAAGAAACATACGCACAAGACGAGACACTATTCCTATTCCCTTTTTTTTTTTTTTTGGAAAGAACTTCTATTCAAATTACAGAAGGAGTGTGGGAGCTGACTTATTTTGTGTGATGGCCTATTATTGGTTCATAAAAAGGCTATTAAATAGTCAGTGTAAGAACTTACTCTGAGCTGTGCAATATGGTTAAATTACGTATGAAATTATGAAAAAAGCAAGTCAAATCAGGAAGATTAAATACACTTGAAGGCAACATAAAAGTATTATATCTGCCATTTCACAGAAATTGTTGTGGAAATGGTGCATGAAGCTAGAAAGAACTTTGCTAACAAGGATTCTTTGTACTCATTGCTGTAAATATGTATATTAAAATGATGAAAACTTAAAAGGAGACTGATGGTATCTTTCATACTTTTAAAATTTTCACTCTTAGGAGATTTAATAGAATTATGTTACTTGAATTAATTTTTGCTACAGATTGGCTTTGTAACAGATTTATTGGTTTTGTCTGCTGACTTCAATAGATGACAAGTGATTGTTAAGGAAAAATAAAGGTCATACTCTGCTTCTGTCTTTTTGCTTACAGTCTGTTGGTGATGTAGGATCATTTCTAGAAAATAGAAAAGGGCAGTTTAAAATAATAAACAGATTAACTAATAAAGCCAGCAATATGATTACTAAAAAAATGCTATGTACAAAGCAAGGCTGCATAATTGTTTGTTGCACAGTCTTCTGTCCTCTCTTAATTTGTACAATGGTTTACCACATCTGCTTTTTCTTAATTTTTCACTAATCTCATTTCTGATTATTTTGTTTCTCAGTATTTTGTATTCCTAATGATTTGACAATTAATATTGTTAACTGCTTATAATGAAGCTGTTACTTGGGTTCTTTTTTATATGCATGCAACTCAAATGCTTTGCTTACAATGAAATGGGTTGTTGTCTTAGTGAGAAAAGTAACAAAGTAATTTGTAATGTTAAGATAACAATTACCATGCTATTAAAATGCCAATTCCTTAATTTGAGTGGATTGAATAGCACTTTACTGTAAAATTGCCAGAAATATATTCTTAGAGTCTTTGCCAATATGAATATTTTAATGTTTTGGTGCTTTCATATATTTTCAGTATTTTATTACTTATTTTATTATTGGTATTTTCTTTGTATGAATCAAATGAACATCTTTTCTATTTTAATATATTTTAGAAAAATACAGTTAAAAATAAATATGAGGAAATACATAGTCTTGAATGTTTAGTCTTTTAAAAATAGCTGCATCTCCTGATGTTTTTGCTTTCTTGTTAGTCTGCAGATACTTCATATGGGAGGGGTGAATATGGTGATGACCCGTAGTCTATTGGGAACAGAATTTGTGGTGGTGCCTGTCAGACAATGTGAAATAGGTGACAATGGCTTCTTGAACAGAATGCCTGACATAATCACAGGGACATGGTACTGGCCTGTCAGTGGTACCATGGCACAAGGGATGCAAGTCCACACAAACTGACTGTAGGGGTTTTTAACTTCACATGGACAATAGTCAATTTGCACTTTTCTTCTTTGAGGACATCATTCTTTCTATCATCACAGAGTATTTTCCCAGTATTTTCAAAGCTTTCAAAGTTGTTAGTAGCTTCAGATTTTGTGTGACAGTCCTTGGAAGGGGGTCTCACTGTGGAAGGTTTTGTGCTTAAAACACCCTGAAGTTACAGAGTAACATGATTTGATACTCAAAATCAAGAGAGGAAGCAAAAGAAACAATTTTTTTTCCACTCTATGGGAAACTCAGTTTATAAAGCTGGGGCATTTTAGAACTTAGACAATTCACAAAATAAGATTTGATTACATGACCTATCAAGATCTAAGACTTAGTTTTCCTTTCCCTCATTGTAGATTCGCGGTTAATTTAGGCTTTTACAGACAATTAAGAGACAAAAAAGATTGTAATCCTAAAAATTAGCAATTTTTGCTTCAAAAGTACCCATACTCTTTTTCCTAGCAAGGAATTTTTGTACCCTGTTCTGAGCTTCATTGTTCTACTTTCCTATATAAAAGATCAGACATTTTGTAAAAGAAAAAAACAACAACATGGGAATGAGGGGCGGCAGGAGTAGGGATTTTAAATTACCTTTATATTTCATCAGTGATTCCCTGCTAATTTGAGAGAGAGAGAGAATAATTTGTCTCTTGTTTGCCTTCAGAATCTCCGTTTATCCCTATTTCCAAAAGCTGTTAATTTACACGGGGTTTTTTGATTGTATGGGGTTTAATGGGAGAGCATTTTAAGTCTGTGCAGTGTCTTGGGGGTCCTGTGTGTTGCACTGGCAGTGTGAGGATGTAAGTGCTGTTCTGTTGGTAAGCTCAGTGTATGTTCACTCATGTTCTGTGGCTTTGTTGGGAAAGTGGGCATTCAGTCAGGATAACAGCATTCTGCAAAGCCCATCACAGGTGGCTGTGAGAATTCACCAGTTTGGGTCTGCTATAGCCCCTGGGGTGCTGTGGCCCAGACATGAGGGGCCACAGACTGTACATAGGCAGTATGTGTATTGATTTAGGAAGAGCTAATCACTTCTAATCAGCCAGGAAGAGCAGGTTATGTCCTCATTTCTGAGGCTAAATAAGACATTTCAGTCAGCTTCTGCAGTGCATGTCTTATTTTTCCTGGAAGATGGCTCACTGAGGAATTACCAGCCTGGTGTTGTGCAGTTGCTACATTTCCATTATGTGTGTGCTAGCACAGGTATGTGGTGGTAAGTGATGATTCCAATTAGGCTTTTCAGTATCCCTGTTTCCTTGGCACATTTCAGCATCAGCAGCTTCTGGCTCTGTGCCTCCTGCAGCTGATGAGAAACAACCTCCCTCTTTCAGTTTTCTCAATAGTTTCAGTGCCACTTTTCAATTGGAACCTCACTATTCTTGTTTTTGACACTTCTACAGTGTTTGCACACAGTAATACAATATGCATGGAATGCAGAGACATAGCTCAAAACATAAAGCGCAGGAAATCCATCTCTCTGGAGCATGGCAGGGGTGAGTTTTCCTTCTTTGTGGAGGAACTGACTGAAATTCCGCGAGCTGGCCTCTTCTGAGCCTGATACAGGCAGATTCCAGGAAGATCTGAGCAATTACTGCTTTGCTACTTCTGAGCAGAAGCACTGAAATTCCCAAGTTATATGAGCAAAAAGTAAGCAGCAGGACAGACTTTTTGCTGGTGCGTATCTTATCTCCTGGCTCTCTTTATTCCCAAGAGTGGTGCACCAGCCTATCTGTTTGTCATGTTCTAGGTCACTTCTGTTTTCCTAAACACTGAAGGCAGCACAGTGTGCTCTGTTATTGCTGTATGATTGCAGCTGATAGCACTTGTTGGGTTTAGACTGTGTTAGGCAATTCCTTCTGATGTTAATAATGAGTCCTTACACAAAGCCCTTTAAGGGGAAAAAACCCAAGTGTTTATCAGTTGCCCATTGTTGTCTTCACCATAGCCTGAGTTTAGCAGCAGCCCAACCAAAGGACTGCTACAGTCTTTCTCATGCCAGTTCAGGGTCTCTTGATCTGTTAGTAATTCTTTATTGAGTTCTATTTCTCTTAATACTAGTTGTGCTATACTGTATTGGAGTTGTTTCAAATGCTGGAAAACCTGGATATGAAACAAGAGTCTGGAACTTTTGGTTATTTATCTTTCATTTTCTTTAGGCAGCAATAGCATGTACTCATTATTTTACTGTCACTTGGTGGTTTTACACAAAGTATTTTTGAAGGTTTTCATTTCTCTTAAAAATACCTTTTTAGAATGGTGGTACATTATGTATTTCATTCTTCTTGATTATTTCATAACGTAGGTCAGCACCTCATGGTGATTCACCTTGCAAGAAGCAGTGATTTCTTTGAAAACATTCAAAGATTTTTTTTTTTTTCATTTTTGCAAAAACTCAGAACTTCCTTCTGAATCTACACAAGTTTACTCAACCAAGTAGCAAAAACCTTGGCCTTGGGAACTTCCCAGAAGGAACAGATAGTTGGATATGTAATTTCTGTTAGAGACCCAGCTACAAATAACAGCATTCATCTACTCATACTGTTCCAGTACATGTCTGTAGGATACTGAGGAGCCACACAATAAACTTGCATTGCGGCTCAGTGAGAAAATTGACCCCATAGGTCAAGGTTACCCAGGCACTCAGGAGCACAAAGTGGAAAAATGCTACATAAGGATATGCTCTTTCCTCAACAGGCTATTTAAGGGGCCTCTCTAGAGTAAGTGCCCCCCAAATTAGGCCTCAGGAAAGGGATCAAAACAATCTTGACAGGTTCTGATCCACTGTGTTTTCATTAAGTTTGCAAAGAAATGCAAGACAAGAAACCAAAGTCCAAGTCTCCACTATCAGTTCCACCATAACCACAATCCCATTTTTGTATTTATGATGAAATCTAAATTAAAATATCCTCTGGGCAACCATGATCCTAGCAAATCCTCTGTGGCATTAAATTTTTCAAAATGGCAACTTTCTTATATTTCCTCAGCGCTATGTCTGTTAAAGTCATTGCCAGTTTTATTTTTGACAGCTTGGGGCTATATTTGAACACTTGTTCTTAGATCTGCAGGGAAAATGACAAAAATAAGGAACACCATTTAAATAAACATAGATTACAATAGTAGTGTGAAAAAGAAGCATTAATAGAATATCTTTAACTATTTTTTGTCTAGAATGCTACAAGTGATAAATTGCTAAATGGAAAAGTGAGTCTGGGCAAACACCACAGATGCTTCATTAATCTGGTGCAACCAAAATTTACAGATTGATGCTTGACCTCCTGGCATCTGAATTACTGTAATTTCCATGCCCTGCAGTACATTTTCCTGTACTCAAGTAGCATTTATCATATTTTCTTTTTTTCTTATGATTTTGTTTGGAATTTAAACTTGCAGCTGATGGTGATGGTTCACAAAAAGATTTTTTTAGTGCATTAAAGAAAATAGCATTTTCTTCTTGAGTGCATGGTTTAACAGGCTTTCTTCTGCAAAGAGAATGTATAAGCATGGCTCCTTAGTGCAGTCTGGGATTAGGTGGGACACCTCAGAACAGCAGTGCCCATTCGTGCTAATCTGTTGCAAATTTTAACTACAATGCTGATCAAACACATGTTGGTGTATATATAATCCCAGATACTGCTGGGCAGTTCCAGCAGGCATTGTGATTGACATGACGTGTCCTACACTCACACTGGATGTGTGTTGAAGTTGAGAGTAGGTGTTAAATCATGTGTTCCTAGCTCATACTGAAAGCAGACTCCAGTATTCCTGTGCTGGCTGTCCCATACTGGTATATGGATGAGGAATATGGGGAACTGGTACAGCCACTCTGTTCTCAGAGTCTTCAGAGAGAGCATTCACTTACTCCAACAAGTTCCCAAATTGAGGAGAAATTGCAAAAGCACTAGAGAAAGAAACTACTTCATTTCATTTCTTTGCCTAAGTACATCTGGTGGAAGACTTGAAGAATTACATGATAAACAAAAGGTGAAAGAGCCAAGGGATTGCCTTCTCTAAACTGCACATTGAAAATACACAGTAGACAAGTTGATTTTATGCTTTTCCCATTTTCAGTGAGATTTACCTTCCATTAACCATTTCATTTTGGAAAAATATCTGAAGTTCCTTATTCACATAGATGCCATCTCACAGCAAAAGTGTTAGTAAACAATATCACATTATGATCAAATCACAAAGTAACTCATGGAAAGTTGTATAAATGTACTTTAATGTTTTGCTTAACTGCTGTTCCCTGGGGCAGGGGGGAGCCTGCAGAGAGGGGGTACCACTCTGAGAGTCGCTGTGTGGGCCACAGGGGCTCCTGGGCTGCAGAAAGGGACAGGCATGGAGGGACAGAGCAGGAACTGGAGTCTCTGGGGAGAGGAAACTGAATTTCCTTGATACGATGCAAAAAGAACCATGAAAAAGTTGTTCCAGTTAGAGACAGACTGGAGGAAATGTCCTGACCTGCAATCCATTGACACAGGGCAGGGAGTTATTGCTGAAACTTTTGTTTCCACCTGTCTCACCTAAAATCTCTTCCTCTCTTATAATGCACCAATAGAGGCTGAAAATAGTGAAAGCAGTGTTCTTGGAAGAGTGGCCATACAAAGGAAACATACACAGATCTACATCAAACTCTGAGTAATTTGGAATTCAGTCATGACATGCAATATCACAGTGCAGGGGAGACTCCTGCTTTCCTTACAGCCTCCAGGACCTTTTCCAAGCACTGTTTTGCCAGCATGTGTGAAGTTTCCATTGGGAATATACCCAGCAGCAGATGTCCTAGCCTGGCCCTGCATGTGAAAGTCCCTGCCCTGTGTTTGCTGGCCTCATGCAGGACTGAGGCAGAGGCTTTCAAACCTGCCCGAGGGAGTGCAAGAAAGAGAGACGCCTCATGTTTGCTGCATGCAAGCATAAAGCAGCTTTGCTCTCCTTGTGGAGCAAATCAAACACTCTCCAGGAAGAAGTAGTCACAAAAAAAAAAAAAAAAGGTGGAAATTGCTTCAGTAGTTCAAACTGAAAATTGTTTTGAGTTTTGATTGAGTTCTGAAATGTTGTCTTGACCAGCAAAGTCATCTCTGTGTAATGATGGGCAGGTGTCCATGTGAATGCCCTTGCAGGTAAATTTGTTGTCTCTCAAAGGAAAATACATATTAGGGTTTACATATTCATCAATGCAAGGATCTTTCTTGCCAACCTGTCTAGACCAGTGGGCAAACACCTGGGTTACAAAGTCCCAAAACACAGCCTGGCTTTACCAGGGGAAGGGCTGCTCTTGTGTTTTCTCCCAAACAAATTTCAACCGGGAAGTGGGATGATGCTTCAAATACAGCTCTGTCACAGTCTGTCAGAAAAAATGGCCTTCATACAGGTGTAATACTGGACAATTTTTAGACTGAATAGTGAGTTTATCCTCAAGAGAAGTAAAAGGAGAAATAGGGGACTATTTAGTGACCAAATTGCCATTTTTTTCAGTGTTTCCCTGGGATCTGTGCAGGCAATAACTAGATACAAGACCTGTCTGTAGAGGACTACAATTATAGTTGCAAGAAAAAATAAATAATATAAATACTGTAAGTACTGCAAATTGTTTGACACTTCTATCTAGCTCAGCTAAAAAGAAAATAGTAGTATTTAGTAGTACCTAGCAGAGCTGGGAGTGCCTGTACTGATGTTATTCACATCAAGCTATGATTTGAATGGTCAGTTTTCAATTTTACAGTAAGGGAAAATAAACTACAGAAACGCTTCAATTGCTGGAAAGAGAAATATGCCTGAAACTGATGCTCTTCTTAAGTAAAGAACTTGATACCAGAAAGTAATCTTAACCTCATATGAACTGATAACAAAAAAAAAAAAAATTAAGCAAATTATATTTCTAGGTTTTTTATTCTATATTAAAATATTTTAAATATTTTTACTTAATTTTTTAAAAGTGAAATTTCTAAATTGGGTATGGCTTCTCTAGGAAATGTATAGTTTTGCATCAGGAAAATGAGTTGCCAACTGTCTATCTGGAGACATACTTTTCTGGAGTAGGGATCTGTGTCTTCTTTGAAGTTGGGGATACGTTGTGCTGTTATTTGCAATCGGATTTCCTTTCGGAACACATCTGATAACTCTTAGCAACTCTGCCAGAAGCTGTGGGAGAAACTGATCCCAATATAGTTTGCAACTGGAGGATAAGGGAATCAAAATATTATGTTAGAGAAAATATTTGATTGCTAAAGGCAGTATGCTGCTAGGATTTAGACTCGAGGACCCTGTGTAAAGGTGGTAGATACTCCAAGAATTCTGGGAGTTGGAAAGCAATTTTAGGTTACTGAATGTAAAGGACAAGTTGTTAGCAGCTGAAATGAAAATAATAAGCACCTGTGTTCCACGTGTCTCAGCCAAGGGGCACTTGGTGGTGCTGAAGGGGAGGATGGGGGCTGCTGGCCCTGGGTGCATCCTTGCTGCCTTGCCTGACTCAGGAGGCAGAAGGCTGTGTGCAACAGGGGCCCAGCAGGCAGGGAGTTGCCTGCAGTCTTTTTTTCCTAATAGCTCTGCATCCTACTTATGCAAATTGTACTATAATTGCTAGGTGATCAAATGCATTAGCTTAAAAATACAAGGCTGACTTTACAAGGAAGTGTTTTACCCTGCCTGGGAAAGCCAGCTGGAGAAAGGGAGTTCCTGAGAGCTGCGTCACTGTAGGGCTGCAGTGAAAAGCAGCAATTTTCCAAAATCCAGGCTGAAATAGATCTGAGCTCTCCTATCAAGTCTGCTTTGCAATCTGATTGTATAGGAAGAAGAAACATTAAAAGGTCTAAGTCTTAATAAAAACCCAGAGGAGACAGGACTGAGCTCTATTAATACCATATCTGGAAATATTCTATGTAGATATTGCATACAATAGTCATTTTACTGCCACAAAACAGAAAAAAATTTTGCAGATGACTAAATTTTCAAGGAGAAAAGTAGAACCCCCCCAGTTTTACTGCTCACTTTCCCACAAGCCTGGTAAACAACTGGGATTACACTCACACATACGCTGGTGATATACTGATGTTGAGTGGTCCGTCAGCACAAATCAGAGATTTCTTAGCTGTGGATAAGCGCTATTCATAATTTATAACAATCACGATGCTGCTGGATGCAGATCTGTTTATTCTTCAGTGTGAGACTGAAAACTCTGGTATGATGAAGAGCTGTTGGGTCCCCCATTGCTCAGCACTCTGACTGCAGGCTCTGACCTGTGTGAAAAACAGAGGAAATCTCTCAAAGGCATGACAGCCAGTAATGTTCTTTAAGTAGATTGATCTAAATTAGACAGATGGGATTTGCACAGATGGAATACCCAGTGTCACTGGCAAAAATTACTCAGCTGCTTTAGTGGAAATGATTAAACCCAGAGCTGGGTAGTACTCTTGCCACGTCCACCAGAGACTCTTTGTGCCAAGCGAGTTTCACGAATGTTTTAAATACTGCTCTCTGTTGTATCAACAAAGTCTGCGTGAAGGCATTTCATTTCAGAGAGATTTGCAAAAATGACAAGCTGAGGAAATGAGCGCTCCTTTGCAATCCTTGTTGGCTGTCAAAGAGAAAAGCTCTTGAAAATTCTAGCAGCTAAGAGAACCAGTGCTAAATTTTCTGATGGAGAGTGAATGTGCTGAAGACTGCAGGCTACTTGAAGATGAAGAGTGGATAAGCAAGTTGGCTTTGCTCACAGATATTTGTTTTTTCTCTTTGTGAGCTCAATATGATTCTCCAGGGGAAAGATTGCCTTTTGCAGCGCTGTGTAAGGTAGTTTCTTCTCTCAAAAAAATATGCAGACTTCCACATAGCAATATAAACCACTTTTTTTTTTCTCCACAAACTTTTAGAAATGGATCTTCTTCCTCTTAAATTCATTCAGATCCAAGCCTGAGAATTCTTAGACAGAAAAGAACTGTTTCTGTTGACTGCCTCAGACTTGGTTGCTCAGAAATGCAGAATGCTGGCATGGATGACCTGGCATGGCTGGGAGAAATTGGGCTACAACATCAGGAGTAAATATCTGCAGGTTCTACTGCATGGAAAGCTGGCCTACCCAGTAAAGGCACTGGTCTTCAGTCTGTGAAAACCAGATTAGAGTCTGTGCTCCATTCCAGAGGGACAGCAGTTCCTCCAGACACTGTGCATCTTCTTGGAGAGGAGAATCCCAGTGCATACACAAAAAGGGAGGGAGTTTCTTCACACTGCTGCAGGCTTTGCTGACATGCTGCAGAGAGCTTAGTGCTCACTGCATGTCCTGCTGCTTCCAGAGCTGGCAGGAGCTGAAGTTCTGCAGGGCAGGAGTGGGGCTGTAAAACAGGAACTGAGAGAACAGGGGGAAGGGATGGAAATTCTCAGCCCAAACTCACAGGAGATCCACGCCTCTTCCCAGGTGAGATGTCTCCTGTGCTCCCTGTGGAGACAGGGGGAAAGTGTGAGCTCCCATTTTCCCTTTAAACAGCATGACCTGACCAGCCCTGCTGGTGCTTGTGCCAGGACAGAGCAGTACACCAAGGTCCTTGGGCCCAGGATGGAGGCTGAGCTATCTCAGCACGTTTATTGCTGCTGGATCTGGGGATGCTCAGCACTCTGAGGAATTCCTGCTTATCCCTTCTTGCATTTGACACCCAAGGAGTCTCCCCTTCCCCAGACCCTGAACAAACCTTGCTCTTCTCATATCAGCTCATAGTTTTGCAGAAATCAAGAGTAACATCAGGGCTGTTGCACCCATTCTGTTCACTATTATACAGGTACACATGCATACATTTGTATGTCTGTCTCTATTTATCTGTGCACTTCTACTTGCATAAATACTTTATTTTTACCCATTTCAACAGATTCTGCAGCATAAATGTCAGTGATTTCTGACATTTTCTATCAGCAGAAAAAGAAAAATTGGGAAATAGCTGTCTCTGAAAATGCTTTTGTCATGACACCACTCTAGTTCTGCTGTTATTATGTGAGAAAAGCATTCAAATCCCTTTTCAAGAGACTCATAACTGAGCCTCGCAGTGTCTTGCTGCTGTTCAGGAGGTGCAGAAATATGCAGATCGCACCAGACACAAAACATGACCTTTTCTTACTCTTGTCAAATGCAAACCAGCCTCCCCCCAAGCAGCTGGAGAGCTTTGTAGACCAGCTCAGAAATGTGTGTCACCAGCCTGAGCAGGTTTGTGCTGTGTCTGGGCTGTTCCCCCTGGCAGCCCACAGCAAGGCTGGTGGGAACAGGTCCCTTCAGCATTTGAGGTCTAACAGGGTTGCAGTGATGACAGGGAATCAAACAACGCCAGGGCCTCTGAGACACTCACAATTCTCACTCCACACGTGATTCCGGCTGCAGCTGAAGGCCTTCGTTTCATCTTCTGCTGTTTCAAGAGGCAGCAAGGACCATCTGATTGTTGGGAGAGAAAACCCTTAGCAGGACAGCTTTAGAGACAGGTTCAAAGCCGTGGGGTGAGGTGGTGATGGTGTAAAATGGAGGTGAAAATGCTTTCTCTTCAAGGGGTGTGTCCTGGGTTGACTATATGATGCTTTTATCCCCAATCATCTCATTCTGAATGGTGAGTTTTGCACCTTTAAGAGTGCTCCGGAGAGTGAAGGGGGGAGAGAAGAAGCGGCAGGTTTTTTTCAGACACTGCATTCACTCCCCCACATTCCTGCTCCTGGACTGTTTGTCTGCGGCCGGACAGACAGCGGGACAGAGCGCTCCTTTGCTTTGAGTTAGTTTAGCTAGCCGAGGCAAAGAAGTTCCCTGGATTTTTGGTTTTTTCCTTTTTCTTTGGACCTCTTGAAACCTGCTCTGGACTGAACCTCAAGGGGAGCACCAGCAGCTCACACCTGTGGCCCACCGGGCCAGGCCTGGCCTGCGACATTCCAGCACCGGGGGAATTGATCAGAGACTGAGTGAGCTGAGCCACAAGCCGGGGAGGGACTTTTCTCAGTTTGTCATCTCTTTGGAGTGGCAAGGAATTTTATTGTTTGATATTGTTTAGGTTTTATTGTTTAATAAACTGGTTTTTTCCACCTTTCTTCAAGGAGATATTTTCTCCCGGACCAGTTGGGGGGAGGGGCTGATTGAATCAGCTTTCCTACGGGAGCTCCTTTGGGGGATTCTCTCCCAAATTTGCTCTAAACCTGGACACAGTGAAATAGGAAATATATTTTTGCATTGCTCTGGTAGGGCAAAGTGGGGAGAGGGAACCACAGCAGCAGCCAGGGAAAGCCTTTGGACACAGGGATGCAGGTTGGAACTGACAACTCCTGAGATGGTAAAAAGTTGGAGGAGATACCTGGAGGCCAGAAAGTGAGTTTAGGTCGATGAATCAGTCTGGTATGTAGGGGTGAGCATAAGCACGGGGTTTTCTTTCCACAGGATGACCCAAAACCATTTACCTGGGATCCAAGGATGAAGATTCCAACTGTGTGAGGAAAGGCCTGAACAACACAGAGTTGCTTCACATTAGTGTGTGATGCAAACACTACTGAACATATCTAGATAATTTTGTCTCATTTGAGAGTGAGTTCAAATTTCCTTATTTCAATACCTCAAACATGACACTTATATGGGATAATTTTCTTCCAGCTGCACAGACTCATTTATAATTTAAGTTTTCACCAAATTGAAATATCATTCAAGTTCATATGAATTTAATGTACAGTGTGGAGGGAAAATGAAAATCAAAACATTGAGAAGAGGCAATATTACAGTTCTTGGGGTTATGATCTCTCCTCTAACAACTTGATATCATTATTTGCAAAGTCATGCACATCCTAATAGCTGAATATATTTGGATGCTCTGGTTACTTGACAATCCTAATCAGACACAAGGGGGTTTAAGCAGTAACTGCAAACATATATAAAAAATAATCAACTGAGCCAGCCTGTGTTTCCCATAATTTATAGCTCAGATCTATCTTGCTTCTGTTGCCTAAACAGGGTCATGATTGTTCTGTCTCTGATTGGTACTTTGAGAAGAGTGTATCCAGCTAAAAACAAACCGAATACAGGTTGTGATCTCCTCTGCCTCCTTGTGCAATTTCCCTTAAAGGTTATGTTCAAGCCTGTTTCTTAAACAAGAGTGTTTATAACAGCATAATGATTCTATCTGAGCCTGGCAAGTGATAGGAAAATTACAGCAGAGACCTTTGCACTGATACTTGGAAGTTATTTCACATTACTCTTCTAGTGGGTTCTTTATCACTTGGAAGTTCAGGAACATGAAGTTTGTTGTCTTTGGGAATGGTCTCTGCCATCCTTGTCAGATATTTTCTGCTTCCTGGCAATCTTTAATATTTCCTGGACTGATTTGCTTCTGAGGTCGGCTTCAGAAGCAAAATAGCAGTGTTTTAAAAATCTTCAATAAGGGTTTTCTTCTTGCTTGCTGTAATAATAAAAGCTATGTCTTGAAAAGACAACAATGTATTACAGCATTTTATGTGAAACCCGTGGCCATTCAATATATTTTTGCATTGCTCTTGTTTTCTATTTACAATCCCATTAGTGTTCTCTGGATAAGGAAGTTGCAGGATTATCACAACAGTTGTTAATTTCACCCCCTAAAGCGAGGATTTACTGGGAAACTCTGAACATCAAATATTTGAACTGAACACAGAAAATCTGTCAATGGAAGAGCTGTTCTCCACAGGATGCTGGAGTGCAGCCATCCCTCTGCAGGTTGGACTCCAGGGGTGAGCCAGGTGTGGAGCCTGAGTGCTCCAAGGATGCTCCACTGCAGACTGGGATGCTCTGGAAAGAGGGCTGAGACAGGGAAGGAGCTGCAGGGATCTGCTGGGCCTCCTGGGATGGAACAAGTCTAACTGGAAAATATGTTTAATATTAACAAAACACAGCAGAGCAGCCAGGGCAGCCACAGGAAGGCAGTGGGTAAGGCCAGAGCTGCCTCCTGTATCCCCCCACACTGGATGGGGAGGGAGATGGAGCACTAAACTCACACACACCTCACAGAGCCACCCTCAATAAAATCAGTCCCTTGTGGGTCTGAGGATGACTTCCTCTGGTGCTTCCCTGCATTTAATACTTTATTTTTATAGTGAAAATGGAATTGGGGGCGTTAAACCTCTTCCGATTTGGTTCTTATAATAGAAGTGTCAGACTTCAAAGGAGTCATTGAAAAGCAGAGCTAAAAGCAGCCACTGGGCTCAGACTTGATGGGAAAAGAAGAAAAGAAATATAAAAGGTGTGTGTGAATGTGTGTGTGTGTATGTGGAGGGGAAGCATAGAGGCAAAATGACAACAATGTCAAATGTAATAGCAACAAGGACAGCCCTTCCCTTGGTGATGTTCATAATGTGGCAGAAATTGATGTTAATCAGTGAAAGCAAAGTGTACTGGATTTCATGTTCAGAAATATTTGTCTCCGGCAGATGAATCAAATTCATAAAAAAGATGGTAATTCTCTCTTAGAAAAGAAGAGTATTCAAATGTGAATGTTAATGTAAAGGCACGATTGTAGTGCATACTTGAGCTTGCTTGAAATTATACTCTTAATCATTGTTTCAATGATCTTTCAGTATTTGGATTGGCTGGCTAACTGTAACTTGTAATTACACAACTAAATCTGATAGTGTACTGCCTTTCTTCAGTGTCCACACTTTGTTCAGAGAGAAATCAAAATCAACAGAATCTGTCACGGAGCTAAAACAAGAGAGTAAATATGGCTAAAGTACAGCTAAAATAGGAACAAAGTGATATTAATCATTTAACACACATTTTCTTTCTTTCTTTTTTTTTTTTTTTAATAAAACTGTGGAAAATTCCATATCCTGATGCATGTAATTCCTACTTCAGATATCTCACAGCATTTTAAAAGTGCTGGTTTTGATGCATGCTACCAGATAACAGATAGAAAATCAGAGAGGAATAGTATGAGAAATAGGGATGCCAGCAAGGGAAAGGGAACTGTAGAAAAAAATTTTTGGTACTACATGGATGTGTATAAACCCATCTGGCCACAAAAGGAGAAAAGAGTAGTCTGAGTACACTACAAATAACATATGTGGAAATATTGAAAATAACTAGGTATTTTATGCATGCATCATTATGTGTATAATTAGAGAAAGATGAGGAAAGAAATTCAGAATAATGTCTGGACTGCCAAAAAGGCCATGCAATCAACATTACTAGCACAGACAGGATTGTAGGCTGGGGCAGCACTATTGAGACAAATAGATGGGATAGTTTTACACAGCATTTTTAAAATAATAGGAAAACTGAGAGAAAACTCATTGGGCATAAGGTGACAGCATCCTTGTTAAAAAAGAAAAGAGACCGGGTGTCAGTAAGGCTTGGTCCTGTGTTCCTGTCCTAATTTTATTGATTTGTGTAGGATACGATAGTTTTCAATTTTGGAAGAGGAGTTCACAGGGCGCTTTGAAAATGACATTGGGTCAAGAAAGACGAAGGCAATGTCATCAAGAGATCAGACCAGAGGGCTGCATGTCAGAAACCTCTGCATCTATTACTGTGACTTCTTGTGAGACCTCAGTGAGCCTATTTCATCTCCATGTTCTGACTCCCACTTTTCCCGGATATCACCTTTGCCAGTAGATTGTGTTGAAACGTTCTGAAAAGTGCAGAACTTGAACTGATTGAAACTTGATAAGAACTCCTCTCTTTTAGGACACATATTACAAGAGATGGTAAAGTCTAGTCAGTCAATATTGTCAGAAGCTTTATTTCAAGTTACCAGGATCTACAAAGGAGGTCCTCAAATTCCTGGGATGCCTAAGAAAGTTTCCTGGTCATACCAAGAGTAACTATATCCAGCTGTGTGTTACGAAAAAAGAGGAGAAACATTTCCCAAGATTTTGCTAGCAACTTGATGGTAAATCACTTTTGCAACTCCACTAATTTTTCAGGGAAAAGGACTGGGCTTTGGGCTCTGCTCTACAAACTGCTTAGGCATTAGAATAATTGGTAATTTCTAGATTCACAAGCCTGAAGTAATTTAAATCCTAATTCCATTTTCAGTGACTAATTGAGGTGAATCTCCCAACCTTGTATGAGGGTGCCAGTCTTGTCCACTCACTGTCCTGCTGGCATGGAGGAGGTGTGGGTGACTCAGGTAGGGAATAAAGCAGCATTAAGTCCTTCTAACCTCAAAACAAGTAAGAATGTCAGTTGTGCAAAGTATTTTTATGATTTAATAAAATGCATAGGATGCAAATAAATCCAAAATTTCAAAATGTAGGGATTCTGCAAAATTATGTTCTGTGTATTATGTACAAAATTTTGTACTTATGTATTGTGTACAATAATGCAGCTTCAAACACTGAGTAAAATCTAGGCTTACTGACTTGATGGCACCACAAAAAAAAAAAAGCATACTGAGCACTTCTAACCTCAGCCCTGCTCTCTTTCATTAAGAAGGAAAACTGTTGTGAAAGGTGCTGACAACTGCTTGGTCAAATGCTTAACGCAGATAATTTGGGGAACAGAATAGAATAGAATAGAATAGAATAAACTCAGTTGGAAGGGACCTACAAGGATGGTCTAGTCCAACTGCAAAACCTCTTCAGGATGGGCCAAAAGAAGCAAGCTTGCTTTTAAGGGCATTGTCTAAATGCCTCTTAAGCACTGACAGGTTTGGAGCATGGACCACCTCTCTAGGAAGCCTGTCCCAGTGTTTGACCACCCTGTCAGTAAATAAATGATTTCTAATATTCAGTCTGAACCTCTCCTGGTGCAGTTTTCAACCCTTCCCACACATCTTGTCACAGGAGCCCAGGAATAAGAGATCAACATCTCCCTCTCTGCTTCCCCTTTTTGGGAAACTGTAGAGAGCAACCAGTGAGTTCCTCAGCATTCTTCTCTCCAAACTAGACAAGCCCAAAGTCTTCAGCCACAACACACGGACATTCCTTCCAGACTCTTAAACATCTTTGCTGCCCTGCTTTGAACCCATTTGAATTCTGTCACATCCTTCTTAAACTGTGGGGCCCAGAACTCCACACAGCACACAGGTGAGGCTCACCAGCTCTGACCACATTGGGATGATCACCTTTTTCAACTGTTGATGATGTGCCCAATGTGCCCCAGGACGTGCTTTGCCCTCTCAGCAATAAAGAAGTGACACCCCCTGTCCCAGATCAAAGGGAGAGGCAGGAACAGTCTTGAGGAGTTGTATACTTGCAGATTGTCCCTAGACCAGAGTTCTGCTCCCCACATTGCTCTGAACACCAGCCTGCCCTTGTCTTTCATGGTTTACACAGACAAGTAATTGGTTCAGTGTCTTCTGCAGTGACAGCCCAAAAGGCAGACCCACAATCTGAAAAAGCAGGCACATACAAGCATCAGCCACTACATTTCCAATAATGTCATAGAAATACAAGTTTCAAAGCTCAAAAATTTACCCTCTGTCTACAGCTGCATTGTGAAAAATTGTCCTAATTTCTTCTTTGTATTTTTTTACCTTTTGTGACATGCTGCTCGGGGATATCTGCTGTCCTTCACCTGGATGAGTCTCTACTGAGAGTCACAATAAATCATTGATGGTATTGCAAGTCCAGGAACAATTTATTATCATCCAAGGATATTAATTTTTATAGTATGAAGAGAGATAACAAAGGAACAGGCTACTCTGTGCTGCTATGGAGTTACCTGGCTCATGAGCCATGGACAGCATCACGACTGGAAGTCAAAACCTTTGGGGCCAGAACCAGTGCACGAGGTGGAACCTGTGCTCATTGCAGCCACACTGCCTCTCTGGAAAACACAGAGAATGTGTATCTTAATGGAAATTGCTTCGTAATGGAATTTTTTAGAGAGAGATATTTCCTTGTACAGGTGGTGAGGTGCTTCCACAAATCTTGAGCAATTGTCTTTTTTAATCAAAAAGGCTGGGAGGCATGTTGGATCACTCAGAGAGTATTGTTCCTTCTCCTTGACAACTGAAAATAAACAAAGCAATATCGCTTCATTATTTTGTTATATAACTAGCAATAAGAACACCAAATAACCCAGGGTAATATAAACAAAGACTTTACTACTTCCCACATTTTAGCTGTCATGCAGTTTTAACTCTATGTGTGAAAATCTATTTATTCCCTAAAGAAAAAACAGGATTTGACACTAACAATAATAAGCTGAATTTCCTAATACTTTATACCCAAATGCCTGACTTATACTTTTAAGTAACTGTCCTTAGGTATAATGTCAACATCAGCTGAATTGTCCATCTCAATTTTTTTTTCCTAAGAAGCCTTTTTTCCCATTATTTGCCAGTTTGTGGCCAACAGTCATCCTTGACATTGATTGTCAGGTTGATTTATATTAACAGGATCAAAGGGAGAGTTTTCCTAGGCAGTTCCCTGTGGGATATGTCACTGATTTCTGTAGCAATGCTGCTATAATTTTTAGGAGCTGCTTTCACCAGGTCTGTGGCAAAGATGATAAATAACAATGACTACTCACTGCAATGTTGGTGCTTCTTGACTACAGGTCCTTGTCATCACAAAACTATGCTTGTGGAAATCCTTAATGACTTCAGTGGAAACACCTTCAAGTGACTTTGATGAGTGCTAAGAATAAAGAAAAAAAGACAGAGAAAGAGCAAGGAACAAACTTTGTGGCACTTTGGACTAGATTAATAAACTTGCCAATTACTCATATGTAATAACAAAACACAGTGTCTTCTCTAATGTCAAATATTGGAAACCTTATGCACCATTAATCACAGGTCTGTGCATCTAAATGCTAAGCATAAATAATTTGTTATATACTGATCTCTTTTAAAAAATCCAGACAGTAATTACATGAGCTTAATTTGAGAATGGAGACACAAACATTTCACTCATTCCTGGCCCCTTAATATTTCTGAGAGGTCCATTAGATGTTGCAGTAACTTAAAAAAGTATTGGGAGTCCTTTGATCCTGTTGGATCAGACAGATCATTAGTAGCATGCAATGGGAGACCCATATTCCATGACTAGCAAAAATAGTATCTGATAAGCACAACCAGGGACATAAAAATTTAAAGTTTGGATATTTTCCTCAATGTGCAGGCGTCAAGTCATGGAAAGGACAATAGAAAACACATGCCAAGTGAACTACTGGGCTTGAGAAGAATGACAGGTAACTTACAAAGGGAATTTCACAGGTAAAGACATATTTAAGACTCTGAAAAATAAAGTCATAGATTATTTTTTCAGTATCTATGTATCTGTATTGTCATTTCTTTTAATGGAATTGGTCTAAAAATATTTACCTTTACCCTTAGGCCATCACAACTCTTAATTACATTATTGGTAATTTGTTTTGTTTGGGGTTTTTTTCAACTTATATTGTTGTGATGAAGCTTTGGTTTTGATTGTGCTACGAGGTACAACACAGATGTGTGCAGGAAATCTGTTTGAAGTGCTCTTGTGTAACTGGGGCAGGGATGACAGAGTGCCCAGACCATGGAGCAGCGCTGCAGGATGTCCTGCTGACAGAGTGCCCAGACCATGGAGCAGCGCTGCAGGATGTCCTGCTGACAGAGTGCCCAGACCATGGAGCAGCACTGCAGGATGTCCTGCTGACAAAGTGCCCAGACCATGGAGCAGCACTGCAGGATGTCCTGCTGACAGAGTGCCCAGACCATGGAGCAGCACTGCAGGATGTCCTGCTGTACCCAGCCCGGTCCCCATGCCCTCGGTGGGGAAGCACAGCTGGCCTGGGGAGCTGGGGCTGTGGCAGAGCTGCCTGGCATGGGAGCAGCATCTGGAGGGCAGCATGAGGCAAAGCTGTGGAGCCAGGCCAGCACAGGAGTGGCAAAACTGCCCAGCAGGGCTGGGCTGTGATCCCAGCAGCATCTGCTGCTCGTGGCTGAAGCATCACCAGCCCAGGGACACCAAACCTTGGTAAGAGTCCATTGCCTACATGGAGATGGCTGCTGCTCTTGGAGATGAGCCAAGATATCCAGGATTTTGTGGCATAAAATGGGGTCACATGACATAAGGCACGTGGGACACTCATGTCCTCATAAGGGAAGTATTAAGGGTCAGGCGGGAACCCCCTGAGGCCCATGTTTTGGCAACTAAGTTGTGCCTTGTGTATCTGGATATTAATTTCAAGCACTGCCAATCAGAGTAGTTCATTTGCACAAGTAGCTGAAGAGAGATATGAGAAATTGCATCTTGTTACAGGCCCGCTGACCTTCTGAGTCTCTACTTGCACATGATTTTGTGAGGAGAGAAGAGAAATGGTCTTTTAAAAACACAAAGAAAACATATGCAACAAAGTTCTTTTAAAAGTGTAGTAGCACGCTCATCCTTGCAGCAGCTGGAGTTCACCCTGGCAGGTTCTATTGATACACTGCAATAACGAGGCACAACTGGATACCGTGGTGATCAAGGGGAAACATTGAGGTTTCCAGGAACTCATGAAACATGAGCACCACTGCTCTCGTCTGCAAGGCTTTATTCATTTACAGGCTCCGACATTCTCTAATATTTCCTATATCAGAAGATGTTTGAATATTGTTAGAGCCTTCGCTGAGAGAAACAGCATAACCCGGAGAGTAACAAATAAATCTTATCAACCAGTAGAAGCTTTTCCAGTGGCTGAAGCAGTCTGAGATGTCCCAGGGGAGAGCAGGGGAGCACACAGGAATGCTCTCACTGTCAGCTGTGCACAGCGCCTTGTGAGTCCTTGTTTTCCTTCCTCTTTATTTTTCCCCTTATCTGTTTTGCAGAGCTGGTGAGTTGACCTCACATTTACTCATCTCTTACTACAGACATGAACCATTTCTCATCAGTTACCATCACCTTCAGCCATGCCAGCATTAGTGTACAATAAACTTCATTTCAAAGCTAGCTAATGTAATACATGGGAGTGAAAGGTTCTGTGGATGTGATGAAATATCCATGTCTTCACCTAACTATCCATGGAACAGCAAATCCAGAAAAGGTGGCGTGTGAGTAATGCCTGCTTGTGTACAGTAATTGCCCCAATACCTGAATGCATCCCTCTTATAAAATTGAATTCTGATCATTTCTCCTAGTCAGAGAACATGTCATTAAAATAATTTCTCATCTTGAGAAAACTACGTCTGACAGAGTCTCAATGATAATGTCATCTGTGGACATCATGAAGAAGAATTTAGTGTAAAAATTTTTGAATAATTTAGTATAAAAAATTTAGAACACTATTTGGCATCTGGACAGTGGATTGATGCATTACAGCAGGAAATGTCTAAATCATGTTGCAGACAGTTTGTGACTTCATAACTAAAGGACAGTAGTTAATACGGTAATAAGCTGCCCTCTGATAATTCTTTACACTAAGTGACAAAACGTTCCTAATTTCTCCTCTGTAGCATAACAGTTACATTACTCCCAATTAATTACAGTGTTTCTCCCATGAGAGTCAGACTTGCATTAATTGTATGATGAATTATTTGTCTTCCCACCGCACAGGAGCTGAGGTGGTGTGCAACAGCTTAAATCCACCAGTGGGAAAAGGCACCATGGTTTGTCCATCGAGTGCTTTAGTCTGAGGCAGCAGAGAGGTGCTGGTGTGTGCAGGGTGTTCTGCTGGTGCCTCCCAGTACCCCTGAGGAAGGCACACACGTCCATGAACAGGTGAATTGTGAATTGCAGTACAGCTCACCACTGCCACTGCAGCAGCAGCCGGAACAGCAGCGCCCCTCAGCACGGTCTGCTGCAAAGGCCACAGTGGGACAGGAGGGTGTCTTGTCCTCCAGAGACATTTCCTCTGACTCCTCACAAGCATTATTGTTTGCTCTCTGAGATGTGCAGAACAAAACACAGCCTTTGCTTCAAAGTCATAAAGTTAGCAAGCGAAAAGAAAATGCAAAGCATCTCAAGGGAAAGAAAATATCCACCTTCATCTCAAGGGAAAGAAAATGTCCACCAATCCTGCATATGAACTGGATTAAGAAGAGGTCTCTGTGGTGTATTATATTTGCAGTGTGCAGTGAGATTTCCATTTGAAAAACACAGCAAAGGACTCCCTTTTGGTATCATACATATTCTTTCAATAGCCCAAGGCTGCCATACACCCCAGCCATTCATGCACCTGGTCTCCAATTCACAGGGACTCCCTCTGGGCATTCAAAAATTGCATATCAGGGAGAATACCTAAATAGCTTTTTCTTGAATATTCTCCACATTAGCTGTGCAGCAGTAATTTGTCCCAAAAATTGGGCAAAAAGATGAAAATTGAAATATTTGCTAAATATACAGGCTCTAGGCCTGCTTCCCAGCTGCCATCAGGCAATGTGAACAATGATTCAAACTCTTATTCACCTGGGAAACAAGCACCCAGGCTAGGAAAGAGCAGCAGCACATCCTTCATTTGCATCCTTGAACTGCTTCCCCTTCTGTTGAAAGGCAAAGGGCTTTCTTCAGCCTTACCCAACAGGATGCTTACAACAGGATCCACAAATCCACTCCTGCCCTGGTCTTAAGGGATTAGTTATAGATACATCTTTACAATGCAAATTATATACTAGGGGAAATGGAACTTTTAGTGTTGGTTATACATGCATAAGGGAATAAGGATTTTCAGGATGGTGCAACACAAAGAAGCCAACAGACATTCAAGACTCAACTACTACCAAAACAGGATGGACAGAAAGTTTTCATGTATTCTTTTTGGAAAGGCTTTTTTTTTTTTTTGGAAATTCAATTTAGGTTTTGCACCAATTCTCACCATTCTCACCAAAATACTCTCATCTTTGACATGAGTTAATGCATTTTTTTTTCTCTTTACATGAGCTAATGTGGTTTTTTTTCTCTTTACATCCTCTGCACTTCCAAAAATATATATTAATTCATGTTCAGCAAAGGCTGTGTTATCAATTGCAGCCATCTAACACTGCCTGGAATAACACATCTGAGCAAGATGTGCAGCAAGGTTTATGTAGCTTCTCTTTCAAAGATTCTCCCTTTCCATCCTGGGAGAAAGAAATAATATTTTCAAAATTATGTGACCAGCCTTATTTAAGCACTGCACCATGGAAATGCCCAGCAGCTTCACCTCACATTTTTGGATATGAGCAAAACACTGAACTGAGCTCAAACATCCCAGTGTTATTGAACCAGTGGGACTTGCAAGGTTCCTGTTTCTCCTTCACCTTTTTTCCTCCCATCCTGTTCTTCACTGGGATGCTGGGACTCCTACACTGTCTATCACATTTGCACCCAGGTGGCCACTGGGTTGTTCTTCACAGACTGGACTCTGTGTCTGTCCAATATCCAATCTTCTTTTATAAGGCAGAAAAGAAAAGATTGTTTCCAAGACAATTAGGCACCAAAAAAATCCCTGGAGATTAAACAGGGACCAGGACTTTTCCTGAATTTAATTGATAAGAAAGGTGGAAAGCTCCATGCCTATTTATGATTGTTTTTTTTTTGTTTGTTTGTTTTGTTTTGTTACAGGTCTGGTCTACTGGACTCCTGTTCATCTATATTCAGGGTTTGGCCACAATCTGGTTTAGACTGCCTATTCCATACTACCATTGATGGGGAAGGAAGCAAGGAGAAATAATGAGTGCATGTCAAAATCTAGACTTGATATGAAATCCTAATGTGCCCAGTGCAGCAGACATGAATCTATTGCATATGAGACATGGGTCAGGTTTGAATTTATGTTTAGGGTTGGGTGTAGTATTGATATCAACTGTACCATACAGCTATTTGGTTTAGGAAGTCCTGTAAAGCCAGGGTTAATTTTGGTGCTGGAGGGGAAGAATGGCTGTTGGGCAGCCCTGCAGCAGAAGTGGATCTTGTGACTGAGTCATCTTTGAGATTAGGACTAAAATTAGGAAAATTGAGGTATAAGCTTAACTTTATTTTTAGACTTTGCGGGAGGAGAGGGAATGTGCTAAAAGGGCAAGAGAAAACTGAAGAGTAAATTGAATTGCTGTATCAGCCAAGGCCTGCAGTTCCACTGGACTCAAGTTAGGGTTAGTGTTCAGGAGCTTGTCCTCCAAGATCACCAGGGCAGTACACAACATGATGCCATCAAGGCATATCTCAAGTTCTAACAAAACCTAACTACAAAGCCAAGATTATGGTCAATGCCAGGTTACCAAAACGTTGTTCATCCTTGTCACCAAACAAAAAAAAAAAAAAAAAAAAAAAAAAAAAAAAAAAAGCATTCTGTTTAAACAAAACCAATTCTAAACATGAATCTGAAATCTGTCTCACCCTAAAATAAAGTTTCTGTCATGAGCTACAGGAAACTAACCCCCTGGCCTGCCCTAATGGACTGAACAGTGTTGAACAATCAGAAATGCTTTCTCAAAGGATGTCCTTAATCACAGCCTTCAGGTACAGACCCTAATCTGGCTCATCCCTTTTGTACTAAACTCTGTTTCTCCATTCTGAAATCTTGCCATTTTACTGTTTGGTTGGCAACCTCAAGCCCAACACCATGCAATTTGTTATGCTGCCAGAGTTTGAGGAGTCATGAAAGACATTGTTCTTCAAGTCCTTTTATCCTGAATACTGACCTAAATCCCACAAAAGTCAAGACATTTTTCCCATGCCTGGTAATAGAAGTACTAGTTTCAAATGTTCTCATAAAAAAGCAGTGCTATAACCTCCATGGACCGAAATGAGAAACAGAGCCATAAATCATTGAAGGCCCCAGGCTCAGTATCTACGAAACACTATTAAAAAAAATGAGAAAAGCTGATCTCACTGGTCAAACAACGTTTCAGAATTCCACCAGAAAAAAAAGAAAACAGCCTGGTCTTGCAGACTTGTTACTCTGAGATCTCTTCAAAATCCTTGACGCTGTAAGGCTTACAATAGGTCTCTGGACACCTTGGATAAAAATCTAATGAGTCTTTGGACTCCAGTCAGGACAGAGGTGGAAGAGGTTGAGCAGGTTAGTTAACAGGTGGTTAGTCTTAAGGGTAGGTTTTATTTGGGGTTATAGTCCTTGTGTAGTGTGGGGGACCCAGCAGACACAAAACCGCCTTGCTTTTAACCTCATTTGTAATAAGCCTATATATAATATATCCCAGTGAGTGCTCCAGGAACCCCTAACAATAATAAAACTGAATCCTATTGATTTTTCAAATATTAAAACTTTAAAAATTTATCTATCATGAACCAACAGCTTCAAAAGTATTTCTACACCAGTTGATCCTACTGCACCTGGTTCTCATTCTAGCCCAGGGGCCTCTAGCAGATTCTGAATGTCTGTTCATTTCACCATCATCCACATTTAGTGCCTAACTTTGCATTTCACAATTCCCCTGCTGATAGCAACCTTTCTGGCAAGTCTTCACCCTAAACCAACCCTATCCTTCACATTCCAGTGACTATCTTCAGTGCTAAGATGATGCCATTTTTGCCCGTCAATACCTGCCTTGCCAGGTACCAGCAGCAAATCTGGCTCCTTTACCTTTGCTCTCTCAAAACCTAACAACATCCTGCAATGGCTGTGAATCCTTCACCCAGAAAGAATCTCTCTGCAGTTGATCACTTCCCTTGGGAGCAAGCTATAAACTGTTTTCTTCAGTTCTGCTGGTCTAAATCTTTGCTTTTAAAGCTAAATCTAACCTTTCCTCTAACGTCAGAGTCTGGCAATCCTTGCCAAAAAAAAAAAAAAAAAAAAAACGGAAAAAGAAAATAACTTAATACAATAAAATTTTATTAAGCCCAGACATATTAATGGACAATGTAGAGTCCAAATATAACACTGCATCTTCTGTCTTTGTCATAAAAAAATCTCCCTCTAGTCCTTGCTTTAGGTGTAAAAATATAAGGCTGACCTTTCATTAAACCAACCCAACACAAAGCTCTTTTCATCTGTCACTGGAAAACCCAGTGACAAATCTGGTGGCTCAGCCCTTTTATCACTACATGTACTCTTAAATGCCTTCTCTGACCTTTCTTTAACACTCCAGTGGCTCTTGTTAACACCATTTAATTCACCCACACCTTATCCTAGCTTTACCAACCTTCCATTTTCCATGATAATCCAGCTCCAAACCTTGCTCTATATTTCCTCTAGCCCAGAGCCTAATCTAGTCCCAAATAAAATCTACCTTTAATATTAGAGACAAGTGACAGGCATCCTCAAAAACCCAAGCTGATCAATCACATTGGCATGGCCTGCCAACAAGCCTCCTTCAGGCCTGGACTGCCTGAAAGCAGGATGGGGATAGTGATGTAGCTCCAGTCTTAGCCACAGCCCATCTTGGAGCCAACCAAAAGTTACCTGTATTTGTCATTATCCAACAACACCTTGTCTCTGCAGGCCTTCCAAAATCAATCAAAAAGTTCCCTGGGCCTGTTGCCCCTAAGGCTAAACTAATCTAAACTCAAATGCTGTCTGACTTGAGCCTTGGGTAGGACTTCACCAGATACCTGAATGGAAATAATCCCTGGAAATAATCCCTTCCAAATGCAGTGAACTCTTGATGGTTGGTAACAAATTTATGTCATCATTTCATGGTAGCTTACACTCTAAATTTGACACATGCCACTGTGTCACTGCCTTATGTCCAGCCCCTTCTACAGGCTGAACACATCATTTACACTGCTGCAGCAGATCTTGTAGTAGGCCAGCAGACCATTCGGGGTCCAGCACCAATGTTACTTTTCCCCTTTTTCTGGTCATCATCTTCACTCTATACCTAACCTCCACTTTGGGCATAACAATGGTGCAGAGTCCCTGGACTGCTGACAGGCCAGAAGCAATTCAACCCCAACAATGAGCTGGACTCCTCCCCCTGTCTGAGCCCCAGCCAGTGCCAGTACTCATAGCACAGGCATGTGGCTCTTACCAGCTCTGTGGGACAGTAAAAAACACCCACTGGCTGTTCTAAATGCAGATTCAGGTCTCATTGGCTCCTGACTTGGCAGCAGCAGCAGGTGGTACAATATCTAGGATTCAGGATGTACCCTCAGTGTAGGTGATGCAGACAACTTCCATCAGTTAGATCTGATGTGTCCCTGGTGACACCAAAACCCTTCATACCTAAGGTAAGTATGTACATATGCACAGGTCTCCATCTGTGGCCACCAGACTCTGAGGATCTAGAGCAGGTAAAAGGGGAAAAAGTGACTACCTAAGAACAAATCTGTACTAGGAATGATCTCTCACATAATACTGCAGGATTTGTGAGGCATGCCATACTATAACCAAGGTGATCCTTAACCAAAGCAGGCTCACATCCCTCACCCAGAATTTCAGTGTCCTGGATTGCCAAGAAAATTGTATCCTATTTGCCATCTGTGTGGCAGTTGTCTTCTGTTAGGCGGGCAGTTTTCCTTATCTCTTCCACAACCACTCCTCCCTCTGGGGAAACATCTGCTGATAACAGGCTATTGAATGTCACTGCATGACTGATAAGAACTACAGCATCCCATTGGGAGATGCTCTGCACAGAGGGAGGAGCTAAGCATTCCTACCCAGATATAATCTTTAGATTCTGGAACACCAGCATGGCTTTCTCCACTGGATTTCCCAGAGGAAGAGCTGCCTCTTCCACTGGATCTTCAGAGGAAGACTATACCCTTCTACAGGATCCCTGCTCCAACAGAACCACACCTGCCTCTCCAGGAGGACTGTAGCCACAATTCCAATTGGACTGCTACCAACACCCTGACCAACAGGGTGTCAGGTTGTATTCTGACTCTGTCAGTGTTGTTTTAGTTTACTGTATTGTTTATTTTATCTTTTTATTTTCTTCCCTAATAAAGAACTGTTATTCCTGCTCCCATATTTTTGCCTGAGAGCTCCCCTTAATTTCAAATTTATAACGAATCAGAGGGAGGGAGTTTACATTTTTCCATTTTAGGGGAGGCTCCTGCCTTCCTTAGCAGACACCTGTCTTTCCAAACCAAGACATTCAGGCTTTGGGCTGTTGGGACAGAGGACACTCTTCATATGAACTTGGGATATCAAGTACCCAGGGCTGCGAGGCAGATAGATGGATGACTCTGAGTGAGAGTGAGTGTGTGCACCATGGCCCACAGTGGTTAAAGAGGATTATTTAGGGTGGTTTGGAAAGCTGCCCGTGGCCTAGATGACTAAATTTTTCCTAAGCCATATCGCAGGGGGAAATTTTGTTAAGCAACATCTTAACCTCTGTGCATAAACCTGTCATCCACAATCAAAAAACAAGTTAATTCACTTTGTCACAGCAGTTTTGATTGCCTCCACCATAGCTGACATAAACGTTTTCACCTTTCCTTCCTTGGAGATGCAGAAGCTTTGTTGCCATATGCCAGGTGTCGGTGTGCATCACCCACACCCCGAGCAGGACATGTATTGGAAGTGGCAGTGTAAAGAATTGACATTGGCCACAGGTAATCTCTGTGTCATGGCTTTGGCATGTCACCTGTCAGTGGATGTTCCTTAATGGAGCCCATTCATTCTTGCCAGATGGGGCACAGATGCAGACATGAGACCCTTGCACAGAGGCAGCTTGATGTTCAAGAGGAACAATCATCTGGGAGAAGGGGGATTTTCATTTCCTCAGAATGAGGGAAACACCTAAGCCCCATTCTTGCTGAAGTCTGTGGCTGTCAGCAATGATGCTGAACTCTGGACTGAAACCAATGTTATTGCTTTTTCTAAAAAAGAAATAAAAAATTAGATAAAATGTAGTTTTAGTAAACTCGGAGAATCAAGAAATCAAAATAGTGCCATGTAAATAAGGAATTTTCGTCTTCATGACAGCAGGTAACTTCTGTTGAATGATGGAGATGATTGCCAGAGTGAAATGGGTTATTTTTATCATAGCTCTCTTTCTATTGCTACACTCCCTTTTGGTTTGGAGGATTATATCTATTTTGGATTGGAGGATTACACCAATTTGTTTTGCTACAAATTCAATAAAAATAAAATCTGAAATGACAATTAAATGCAAGAAAGCTCAGCTGGAGAGCATGCAAAATTCCTCTTCTCTAATTAAAGTCTGTGCAAACCACAGCTTTACAGAAGCATTGGGGAGGGAGGGAATAAAAGGAGCATGTTCCCATTAACACATTTACTGTAGCTACCTTTCAGGCCAAACAAATTACCACAGAATGTTTGCTCAGAGCTTTAATAAGCAACAAGGCCTGCACAGTCTCCCAGTTCTGGGAAGAGGAGGAGGAAAGTGAGGCTGAGTATGTGGGGGTGACATGTGCATCTCCTGCTGCTGGGTGTGAAGTCCTTGCCATGTTCCCTGAAGACCAGTGAAGTTTGTAGGAGCTGAATTCAGTGGGCTTTGGGTGAGGTCTATGTGTGATGAGGAAGGTACAGTAGAGGCCAGAGAATCTCCCTCTTTAGTCTGGGCAGCAGCAATTGGCAGATAGAACTGCTGTTTTGGAGCCAACACGTATGAAACTGGGGGAATGAATAGTAAATAAAGCCAGTGGCTTTCTGTGACCGCTCCATGGCAGGCTGCTGCCTTCATCTGCTCATGGTGCTTCCAATGCAGCCACTGAGCAAAGCCACTGGCACTCCGTAGAAGCCAAATAAATAAACAGAAACTCCAACAACCCCAGCAAACCAGAGAACTCTTACAACATAGGAGAGTCAAATCCAGATAGGCAAAACTGTGAAATGAAAAGAGGGAAGAAAATCAGATGCATGGAAAAAGTCCAATGAACTGCATGGATAAAACTTTGCACTGCTGCAAATTGAGTGTGACAGGAAAAAAAATCAGGAGGATACAGGCCCTATATTCCCGCAGAACAGGTTGCAATCCTGAATCTAGGGAAAATACAGGCCACAGGCTGCCCTTCCATATCAGTACTTTATGGTAGGTATGGATACACCAGTGAACAATTCTGGATTGTTTTTATCTTAAACCCAAATTTACCTCTTTTGTTTTCACAGCTGGCTGCCATCAGTCTGGTAAGAAGACATTGTTATTAATGGTAGGCTCTATTGCTAACACCTCAGTTTGCCTTTAGTGGACAGGCAGAACAAGATGCAGTTTCATATGGCTAATGCATTTTACATAACCAGTGCCAAACTGGAGCTGCAAGTCAAGGAATGATTGCAGAACACCCATCTCTGATACTGCTGCCTTTTGAGCAGTCAGCATTTCCTACCAGTGAAATCAATGGATCCGCCCCACGCTAGCCCTACAGGCTGCAGAACTTTTCACATCAGTCAGGGAGGTATTTTGCACCAGTAATTTTACAATAAAAATGTTCCAGACAGTGTGCAAGCAACACTTTCCCACTGGAAATGCTCAGTAGCTCCAGGATTTGTGCCTCTAAAAGAAAAACTAAGCACACACACTCATTCTGACAGGGGCTATTAAACTGCACACCTGGCCACCCACAGCTGTCTGTGAGGGAGTCAAAGCAAAGCTGTGTGATGGAGGCACACAGCTATGAAGGACACAGGCTCATCTCTCAGGCATCTTCTCTCCATGGACATGCAGCTCTGCTGGGTAATGCAGCCCTGGCAGCTGCAGGAGAATCTCCCTAAACTGGTCAAGGTAAAGCTGTCTCTCAAAACAAAGATATTTAAGCTGACAGAAGTACTTGTCTGCCTGCATAATTCGATATACACTGTGGGTTTTGCTGGCATGCCTGTATGATGGGGAGAAGGAAGTTTTTTACCCCTGCTGTTTTCTTTGATACTGAGCTGTTGGCTAATTTCAAAGTGAAGACCACATTTAGGATTGCAAAATTATACTCTGCTTGAGAGAGCCTCAAAAAAGATGCCTCAGGCACAATATTGGGATTGATGCTGATTAGCTGGTCGAGACAAAAATAGTAATGAAGCCTGTGAGCTCCAATGGAGCGCCTTTGCTGCTCGTCCTTCTCTAATGACGTGCTGGCACAAACCACCTCTCCCCAGCCCAATCTGCTGGTCTATGCAGAACTCCAGTAGTTAACCTTGACTGTCTGAAGAACACGGCTTTAAATTTGATATTGTGTTCATTTCTAACCTTTGCTGTCGAAAAATATTAAATCTTCCCTCAGCCACTTGCTTTGCATGGTGAAAGACAGATGGTTGTGTTGGATCATTCCACAGCAGAGCAGATGTTGTAATCGAGGACACAGAAATTCTGCCAAATTAATTAGACTCTTCCACTGATCTGGATAAAAAGAACAGCTCACTGGCATTTCAAAGAGGTCTGGGTTATAATTTATGCCACCCTGCCAGGTTATCTTGTGAGAAGCATAGGTATGATGGGGTGCTCTTCTGTGGCATCAGATTATTTTGCAATAGAGTAGAAACTTGGTAGGCAGATGTCAACTTTTTAATACATTATCCTAAAATATGTATAGAGTATATAGGAAAATAATATTGAATTAGCAGGGTAGAAATCTGTATGACATACGTGCTCCCATATAAAATATATTTTTATACTTTGAAGAACTAAATTTCCTTGTGTCTACTGTTTTAGCTTACTTCTTTGTCAGCTAAATTTGCCACACATAAATCCATGAACTATAAGATACATGCATTTTTTGCAGAATGTCACAATCTTTTCCATTAGGTCCATTAGTAGTACTCAAGGTTTGTACACCTCTTTTTACCTTACCAGAGAACTGTTTCAGAACACCTTGATTCTTGGCATAGGGAAAACCTGTGAGGAACATTGAAGTTTTTGAAAATAAGGTTTTTTACAGAGTAGGTAAGGCATGTACAAGTATGGAATTGCTGAGCTGCACACTATGAAATAGTGTTCCTCCTTGTGGACCATATTTCCCCTTGGTGCAACACCAAAGCAAATTCTCTTGGCAAGGAATCAGTATCCACAGGAAGATACCAACAGTGTTTGAAAAAAACCTTGGTTCTAGAAATAAAACTTTCAGTAAGAAACTCACTCAGAAAGAGAAAGGGTCCCTGTGGTTTCCCTGGTTAGCTCCTTGCACTGTTAAAAGGGATCTGTGCACACAGATAAGTTTAATACTTCTATATTTCTATGGCAAACAGTGGGACTTCATTGCATAATTGGACTTGCATGTCATAATTTATGGGTTTTTTTCTCCATTAACACTTAAGACACCTATTTTGATTACTATAGGAAAAAAAGTAACATTTCCCAGTCCTGTCTGGGAATCTTTGATGCTAAAGTACATAAATAACCTTGGTTATTCTAGAAATCATTTTTTCCTTACCATATATTTCTACAATACTAGAAAGAAATAAGTAAAAAACCCATGTATGGCAATTTTTCATGCCAGAGCGCTGTTCTTTCTGTTTAAAAACTGAAACTAAAGGGCAACACTTTCAAGTTTTGCAAAGCTGAGCAGTCCCATTGATTTTCATAGAACATTGTCAATTAATACAAACTAAAATCTGACACCTAAATTCATTGTCAAGATACATAACAGTGTAAGCATGACTGTTACCATGGCAGACAGTGCTTAAGTAGTTTCAGAAGCTGTGGCATCAAAGACATGTCTAGAAAACACAAAAGCTAATATTATAAATGTTGCTAAAATAGCACCAAGGGCTATGATGCTGTGGCTTATTGACTTTTGTTGTGTGTCCCATCTGATTCTCTTGGGAAGTTAGGAGCTGTCAGGAATTTCTTGAGGAAGTATCTTATTTTACAAAATCCTATCTTTTCCCCTGAGCATGACTGAACCAAGCCAGGACAGTTTCCTAGCTCCTCAATCTGAGTCAGCTGCTGCAGCCTGTGCCCGGAACAGCTCTGCTGGGCCATGCCCTTGGGGTCCTCTCCAAGTTCTTTGCCCATCCTCTCTTGGTGACCACTCTGCTTCCCTGCATGCGGCTCCATCCATGCAGCTTCATCCACAGCTGGGGCTTGAGGAGATTCCTGTCCAAGACACTTTGTGCTCAACCCCTTGTGGCTGCAACACTGTTCTCCAGTCCAGACTCCAGAAGGGAAAAATGTACCTGATTTCTTCTTGATTCAGGCAGAAGGAAAGTTCTTCCATCAGGTTACATCTAATGCCAGCTGTAGCCCAGGAATCATGGCACATGCTGTCTACTCCTAAAGTTTTCAGCATCACAGTGCTGTCATCCATGGTGGAGCCCATTTCTCTGCCTACACTTCTGCCATCTGTGCAGACGCACTGTGTCTCATCTTTTATCCAATAACACAGAAACCTCATCTGGCTGCAAATACAGAATTTGTCTGAAACCATAAGCATTGGTAAAACTGGACTTTGAATCCACAGCTCCTTCATATTATACCTACAGTAGCTAAACAAGATAGTGATGGAATTATTCCCTTCTCCTTCCTCTGGTAAAAGAATCCATGTGCCAGTTACTGCCCAGACTGCTGCTGCACACACACAGAGTGCCAGCATCTTTTGTTGGGTCTTTCTAAAAGACATATCTAGTTTCCTCAGGGAAGGTGTGCCTTCAGAATCACCTCCAGCTTGAAGGAAAAGGGCCAGATTTGAATTTTGCACTGTTGCACTTCTATCTTTTTGAGGAAACAGATCTGAGTTTGGTTTCCCTGCTATTCCTCAGGTTATTCCTCAGCAGCATGAGATCAGCATGTAGCCCAATACAGGTTATTACAGGACAACACTTTCCCAGTTATTCATCTTGTCTTAGCCATCAGTCTCCCCAGCAGTTCTACGGTGCTAACTCTCCGGGGGAAAGACTGCTATGAAAACACATAGCTCAACAAAGTTAGTTGCACTGTCCCGCATCCCTTTTTAATGTATAATGACATTCTAGGTTGTAGCTTTTAATGCAAATTAACCCAGAAAAAAACTGAGCTGCTGAAGCCTGTCCAGAGATAAAAGACTGAAACAAAAATCTCCACTACAGAAAGGGAGCAACACAGAGGGGAGGTGTGCTGGCCTGGGCAGGAGGCTGGTGGCAGGATAAGGGGAAGCTGCTGAAGCCACCTCACCCCAGCATTTCAGACAAGTTAAAGGCGGCCATCTCATCCATGAGAGGCAGCCATTCAGCACAGACAACCACAAAGACAGTGTTTTCTGTTAAACACACAGTACAGATTGTGAAAAGATCATATGTAAATCAATGGAATTTTTTCATATACGGTCATGAAATGGTAATTTTTTTCAAACTCCTTACCCTGCTGTAAAATATATGAACCATGCAAGCTAAGAGCAATAGTATATTTTCCTTCCTGACTTGGCTCTATTGTATGCTTATTATATCTTCAGGGAAACTGAGAGTTTACAGAGGCTTCCTAGAATAGGAAGTTAAAGATATATCAGAAAATATTATTGCAGCATGAAGGGCTTTCTTCCTCTAATACATTCAATTGCAACAAGTATATCCTTCCTGGTACTGTAGTTTGGAGCTATATATCACACCTTCATTTTTGTAAAGGAAAATCTGCACCTAGGTGCCAGTGTCTTACAGGACTAATCCATTATCAGAATGCAATGGAGCTGATAATGCTCTGGGGCAGTGCCATAATCCATCATGGAGCATGTGCACAGTCTAAGTGTTTCTACAAGGTCCCTTAATAAGCAGAGAGGGCTTCTGCCTTCCAAAAGCAAACAAATTTGACATTTTTCAAGAGAACATGTTTGGGTTCTTTTTCCTGGAATTACAAAGAATTTTCAGGGAGATGCAGAATTTATATTACATCACTATTTATTTTATGAGGTAATTTGAGGCTCATTTTAAAATAAGCTGTTCCAAAATCCAGATCTGGTATTAAACATAAATATTTGAAAACCAGCTAATTAAAAATGTAATGCAAAATGTCAGAGTTTCATATAATGAAAGATGTGAGAAGCTGTGTTCTCTCCCTATTTCTCTTACTTCATATATTATTATTCTCAGCTGAATGCCTGAGAACAGAGATACTTTCAACTAAATGATGGTCTTGTGCAGTGGGGATTGTTAGCTCTATTTTGTTCTTTTTCACTTTCTAGGTCAGAAGAAACTCTGGCAGATACTTAAAAAAAGATGCCCTAAAGACTGGAATGTGCTTTGTCTTATCACTCTTTTTGGATACATAGATAAAACAAAAAAAAAAAAATAGCCAAGTCCTGAGTCTCAGCATGGAGAGAAGCTTGCTTCACTTCCTCTCACACATTCCTGCTGTATCATATCCATGGCAGGGGCTGATGCAGGGACCCCCAGCCTGCTCCCAGCAAGGTCAGAGTACCAGGACCCTCCCAGCCACTGTAGGACAGGGCTCCTTTCTGGTGCATTTTCTGCTGTGGGACAGGGCTCCTTTCTGGTGCATTTTCTGCTGTGGGACAGGGCTCCTTTCTGGTGCATTTTCTGCTGTGGGACAGGGCTCCTATCTGGTGCATTTTCTTCTGTGGGACAGGGCTGCTTTCTAGTCCATTTCTCTGCTCCAGAGCAAGCTGCTCCCACCACCCAAACTGGTTTGGGAATCAACTCGTGGCTCTTGATTCCTTACTGGTTTTACAGCTGGCACATCTGTCTGCTCCCCCAGCTGGTGAGTCATGCTGCTTTGCATTCTGCACTTGGCTGCACTTATGCCGGCTTTACACAGTTGCAATTCAATTGACTCCAGTGGCATTACTCCTGAGGCTAGTGAGGGATGGAGATAAAGGCATCTTTACTCCAAGATGAATGCAGATATGGATTCACAGCCTCCTCATAAGGCAGCTGTGGAAATGTCATAAATTAGGCTGACTATTCTCAAGGAATGTTTATAAAAAATGCTGATGTATCCACAAACAGTATTTGGTTCCTTGACTTCTTAAGGAGAGAAATGCACCCATAAAGGAGTACTGATTCCCTGGATAACTTCAATTACATAGAGCATTCAGCTGCTCTGGATTCCTGTCACTGACAGATGATTCTGAAGACTGCTTAACTGAGTCTAATACTGAGCTCCTGGCGTGCCTGGGATAAAGGATACCTAAAGGTTTCTGTGTGCATGTGGGTTTTTTGAGATGGTGGGAGGCATGTCTGCATTTCTGCTGTGTCCAAATCAGAGAGCACCAAGCTCTATGGGAACAGGAGCACCTGAATCCTCCAGCACTGATAAGCAGATAAAAATCTGCTCTGATAATGTCTTCCTGGGTACAGAGGCTTACTGGTTCCTGGACAGGCAGGGAAAAGGAAACAGATCCACCAGTCCAAGTGTGTGCCTGTCAATGAGCTGGGCTTTCCTCTGCAGGTCCCTGGTCCTGAGGCCTGTCAGGTTGGGTCCTGCATCCATGGAGATGTACTTCCCCATTGAGATGTGATGCTGTGCTTCTGCAACATGAAATACATCTCTGGGTCCCTGGGCCTGAAAGGTCTGTTTTGCTGAACATTGAACTGATGTGTTATAGTTGGTTCCAACTCAGAGGAAATTCCCACTGGAGCTGAATGGAAGAGAGATTGTAAAAGTAAAAGGTCAGGACAAGGTAAGGAGTGATTGTGGGGCAGAACCTGGGCCAGGACTCAGGTGACATGATCTCCCGTCCCCATTCACTAGGACAAATACTCCGTTCTCTTCACATGGCTCATTCAGCCAGGAGACATCAAAGCACCAGACAGACACCAGTGGTTTGCCACTGTACAGCTTTATAAATAGTTTTGCTTGCTCCATAACCAGGTGCCAAACTAATTATCTGCCAAACTGCCAAAATAATTATCTGCTATTTTAAAGCAAAAATGACACTTTAATTTTGTGTTCTTGTGACAGTCAGTGCTAGGTACTCCTACATTGCTACTATGAAAAAAAAAAACTGAGGAAGTTAGGGCAACATTTGCAAATTTAAAGACTCTAAAAGATGTCTTTGTTCTTTTTTTTTCTCCCTATATGGTCTAGTAAGTGCTAGCAACACCCAAAAGTGCATTGAATAACTTATGATATCTTCTCTCAAAGAAGGAGAGAAATCATATATGGTCCATGGGCACATTTTTATGGTAATAAATACTATTGCATATGCTCATACTTGAGGGCATAGACACTGGCTGGTGTATTGATTACACAAGAGTAAGATGTCTTCTATTGCTGAGTTCCCAGAAAACTACTGGTCAGCACTGAGAAGTTATTTCCCTTCTCTGAAATTTTTGTTTTTCTCCTCAAGGCCCCACCCAAATGAAGATATTAAGGAAAATTTAATGATGAGTGTTTTTAAACCCCATGGTTCATCATTTGTTCTCCAGGACAAGATCTTGCCTTTGATGGGGAACAACTCCAGTAAGGACTTATGAGCTCACTGAGTTCCAAAAGATGGAGTTACCCAACCTGTTAACATCATGGAGTTAGCATCACAATGCATTAACATCAAAAGGGGAGCATTTTGTGTGAATAACACATGTCAGGAAATATCAGCAATCTTTGGGCAATGGCTTGAGACAAGTGTGATACTCTGGGGTGATTTTTGAGGCCAGGTGAGGGACCCGGGATCACCTCCCCAAAGGCTGTGTGTTCCATGTTGGGGAATTCCACACCAGTGTCAAACACTTCCCCTTTCAACCCAAACAGCTAATTTCTAAAGATTGCATATGTGGTCTTCCATAGACTCAGAAAAATAGGCTTTGTACCACTTATCTCTTTGTGACAAGCTCTAACATGTTTTAAAATATTTTCTTCTATAAATACTTTTTTTCAGCTGGGGTTGGCATAAATTCAATTTAGTTTTATTTAAGTGAAACTTTTTCCTTTGAATGCATCCATCTTGCACACTGCAGTACAGTGTCCAGAGAGCTCATTTTGTGGCAGCTATGCCCAGTACAACAATTTAACCATGGAAAAAGCAATGCTGCGCAAATTTACTGCACTGAAAGTCTAAGGGAGTGTGGCTACATCACACTGAAGTATATTTCAGACACACTTCCTCCTGTCATCTCTGCATTTTGGTTTTGCTTTGTCAGCTTTTATTAGTTGTTATTACAGAAATCACATTAATTTATGCTAAAATTCATTCTCTTGTAGAGGCAGAACCTTCCAGAACTAAGCATAGAATAACACAAGCATTATTAAGAAAATGGCCTGCAAGTATGACAGCAAAACAAAACATTATTCTATTAGTCAACTGGGCCCAAATTGATCAGATTAATAGATTCAGAAGTTTTAGAAGTCTGTTAGCACTGGTTGAAACCTCTTGTGTGGCAACTCAATACATGAACCAGTCAATTTATTTTCACTGGAAAAGTTTTCCTGAACCTATATTACTTAGAAAGTGTTAGTAATGAATGTTCTTAATTTGAAACTGAAATACCTTTGATCTCACAACAAATTGAGATCCTTGAAGATGAAAGAGGTCCCTGCTGTTAGATAACTGGCAGAGCCTGTGAAAATAATGAGCACTTGCAATAAGCTACTGAAAAGAGACTCCAAACTTGGAGTAGGTGAATAAGGATATCATCCATACAGTTCACAAAATTGCCTCTAATGATTTCCCACATTAAGCACTGTTTGAGAAGAAGGCGGCAGGTTGATGCAAAGGATGAGCAGAAAGGAATTCCCCCCCAGACTGTTGACTGTCTGACTTGGCAGGCCCTGCAGAGCCAGTAGGACATAGCCATGGATGGGGCAGTCACTGCCCACAGGGGAATCGGGTCAATATTCCTGCAGGTTCCACCTCCTCACCTATTGACAGCCTGGGAGAGTTTGCTTTGCAGTGATGCTAAGGCAGGCAGACTTTCAGCTTGCAGGTCAGCTAGCAGCACAGCCGTCTGGAACATTCTCTCCTGTTCTGCTTGGAAAGCCTTTCCTCCTTGCATGCCACCCTGTCTTCCCAGTTACTGCCCTTTGCTGATGGGATCCTGTCAGTGAGGCAGGGTTGCTGGCTGGAAAATGGGCTGTTACTGGCTGGAAAATGGGGTGCTACTGGCTGGAAAATGGGGTGTTACTGGCTGGAAAATGGGGTGCTACTGGCTGGAAAATGGGCTGTTAGTGGCTGGAAAATGGGCTGTTACTGGCTCGGGCCTACCCAGTGGAGCTGCCCTGTCCATGGGCTGCAACTCACCTCAGCCACAGGCTGGGCTCACGCCACACATGTCCCCACTGCCCCTGAAGAAGCCAAGCCCCTCTGGTACATCACAGCCAAGGGACCATTTCCAGCTTTATGTGCCTCCACCCCAGCTGGCCTTGCCCCTGCCATCACCCCTGCGTCCCTGCACTCGCGGGGCAGTGCAGCCCGGCATGGTGCTCCCTCAGAGCTGCCCCTGCTGCTCAAAGCAGGGCTGTGAACTGGAAACTATTCACAATGAAATTGTCTTCCTGCTTTTAAGGAAACAATCAGGGTTCTTCTCGCCTGTGCTGTTACTTGAGCAGAAAGTTCTCTCCAGACCAGGGAGAGCTGGGTGCTATGCAGGTGTTTGTGTCCATTGTGCCCTTTCATCACACCCCAATATTGCTCACATTTTGCTTGAGAATTCATGCATTCCTCTTGTTCATTCCTCCCTCAACATGGCAATTCTCAATTTATGATGGTTTATTTTCCTCTGAGATGCCCAAGCATGGAACTTGCAGGTCATGAATACAGGCGAAAAGAGAGCACTTGTAGCCAGATTTGAGACCTATCCTGTGAGGACTGTAGCCTTTCTTTTGGTGTTATTTTGGCCCCCTGGGTCCTGGGAGCTGTTGCACCTTTTCTCTAACACTCCAAACTCTCCAACCCCAGCTTATGCCAGGGTTTGAGAGGAGGTCCTGTGACAGCAGCTTCACTGATACCTTTTGTAGTTGCTGCTTGAAGAGTGTCCTTTGTAATAAATTAGAGGGCTTTAAAATACTTTTACTGTCTCCAGCCCATCTACCAGCAAATGAAATATGCACGAGAACCTACCACTACCAACTAAGAAAAGTAACAGAAAACTCATAAAGGAAAGGACCTTCTTGTTCTGAAAACACCCTTTTTGATCTGTAACAAAGAAAGACAAACTGAGCCCTGCAGAGGAGCTGAAAGGATAGGTGATTCCTGGATTTCCATCACACCTTCTAGTGTATTCCTGAAAGGACAGAAGCACTGTGCCACCCTCCTCCCTTTGTCACAGGGAATTCAGTTACGGTATTACTCTAGCTCTCCCTTCAGTGACCTCTCCCTGCCATGAAAATATGTGGATCTACACACAGACTGAATATATCCATATAGCCAGCCCCATGTAGCCCAAAGGAGCATATATACTCACACACACCACATGGTGCACATGGTGGTGTATACAATACTCAGAATATCCCAAATCAGACACCCCTGGACAGTGGCACAAGGGATTACCCCAGAGGAGATGGACCCTGACATTGATGAGCCATCCCAGAAGGGTTCAGGCTGTAGGCTTTTCATACAGGCCCTTATGTGCTCTGTTGCCTAAAATCGAAAGAGAAAAAAACCTTGCAACAGTGTTGGAATAATAAATTTAAAAGCAGACCTTTATTGGAACCTTCCAGGTGTCCCAGTGGTGATGGGCACAGTTGGCATCAAATTTCTAGAATTTTATAAGGTTAATTAATTAGGTGGGAATTAGTTAATTAATTAGATTTACTAATTAGGACATCTAACAGGTACATCCAATAGGAGATTCGGTTGTCCCAGTAACCCACCCCGGGTCGACCCCTTGGTATTGATCCAAGGGCTTCTTTGCCCCTCTTCTTGTTATGACTTCTCAGATTCTGGTTGGAAAACAAAATGTTCTTCTTGTAGGTTCTCGTCCTGACAAGAAGACCAACCAGTATTTCAGGAATGTATCACAAGGTTAGCTTATTGTTCTAAAATCTAGGGGGAAATGGTAGGAAAACCACTGGAGCTACAGCCATGCATTAGCAGTCTACAAAGCTACAAATATATGAAAAATATGCAAAAAGCTTAGGAATCAGCCCTAGGATTGAAGGCCTAATACCAAAAGTTCTATTGATACAAGGTGGCTTTGGCATTGACTTCCCTCTCAGCCAACAATATTCTACTTAGCAGTGACAACCCCCATTTCCACTGATATAGGAAACCAGGGCAAATGAATCACCAGTCTCTACATATATAATTGTATTGTTCTTGGTCTTGAATAGTTGAAAATAGATGGGTATGTTTTATATTCCAAGGCATGAAGCAGGTAGATGATGACTGAATGCAGCTGGGAATTCATCTCACCTAGCTCAAGCAACATGTATTATTCATGTATAGTCAATGACAAGGATGAGTAGTCAAGCTTGAGAGTCCATTAAAAAAACAAATACAGATCTGTGCAAGCTAAATTGGTTGGAGCTACTTTGTGTTTTTCCAGGCTGTGGCTACAATGAGCGGCTCTGATGAAGTCAAAACTCGTGATCCTTCTGAGGAGCCTTTGGGATTGGAAGGCTGGTAACAGTGGGAGACAGAGAGTCCTCACACGTAACAAAAACTCTGAAGAGAGTAAGGCATGACTGCCCATGGTTGCCTGAAGCCATTAAATTTAAATGAACTGTAAATAAAGTTAAACCTAAAGGATTAAAGAAGGTCAAGAACTGTCAATTCAATATTGGCAATGGAGCAGACGTGTTCAGGCAGCATCAGGTTCTGAAGCTATCTATGAGGATCAGGAGGCACAGAAAATCCACACCAGGGGCAATGACTGTTTTTCTTCTCTCTGGCTTTCAAGTGATATTCGCTCTGTACAAGTCAGAGCTTGCTTGGCATCTCTGACAAATGGCCACTGGCACAGAGACACAGACACATCTCTGACAAATGTCCACTGGCACAGTGACTGCATCCAAGTTAACCCAGCACTGCCAAGTCCACCTTGTCCCTAAGTGCCACATCTACATGTCTTTTGAACATCTCCAGGGGCAGTGACTCAACCATTTCTCTGAACAGTCCACTACAACATTTAACATTTTTACCCTTTTGGTGAAGAAATTTTTCTTAATATGCACTCAAAACCTCCCCTAGCACATAACCTGAGGACATATTTTCTCACCATATCACTTGTTATTTGGGAGAAGAGACTGACCCTACACCTTGCTACAACCTCCTTTCATTTTGTTGTAGAGATTGATAAGGCCACCCCTGAGCTGCCTTATCTCCAGGCTAAACATCCCCAGCTCTCTCAGCTGCTCCACATCCTGCTTGTGCTCCAGACCCTTCACCAGCTCCATTGCCTTCTCAGTACAAGCTCATGCTCCAGCACCACAATGTCTCTCTTGTACTGGAGGACCCAGAACTGGGCACAAGATTTGAGGTGTGGCCTCCTCATCACTGCCAAGTACACTGAGAAAATCACTGCCCTGACCCTGTTGGTCACACGATTTCTGGTCCAAGCCAGGATGTCATTGGCCTTTTTGGTCACCTGGGCACACACTGGCTCAGTGGCTGTTGACCTCCAGGTCCTTTTCCACAGGGCAGCTTCCCAGCCACTCTGACCCAGCCTGTGGCACTGCATGGGGCTGTTGTGATGGAAGTGCAGGACCTGGCTTTGGCTTTATTAAACCTCATACAACTGGCCTCAGCCTGTCGATCCAGCCTGTCCAGATCCCTGTGCAAATCTTTCCTACCCTCCAGCAGATCAACACTGCTTGACATGCAAGCAGAACAGCACCTGACATCTATGCAAATGCTGTGGTCTGTGAGTTTTGTGTGACACAGAATGAGATTCAGCCGCCTCCACCAAGGTGTCCAATGCCCCTCGAGATGCTGTATGAGACCACATGACACCTGAAACCACATGTCCAGAGAGGTCTCTGCCTGCTGCTCCAGACTATCAAAGGGACTGTGAATGTCCTGAGCCATATCTGCTGGCTTAGCAGAGATGTCTCAGATACCCTGGAGCTGCCTGAGTTAGATGTCTGGATTTAGACAGATGATCCATCCCCCTCTACCTATGCCAGCCACCCTGGCACTCTTCCTCTGTGCCCTGCAGCAGCAGCAGCCATGCTGTACCCGAGCTGAAGTCAGGATAGAGGGGAGGTGTCTGTGAGCTGGGTGCCATGTACAGAGACTGGAGAGACCCACACCCAGATGAAGAGCAGTTATTGTCCACTTCAGTCTCAGAATACTCAAAGGGGGCACATACACCAGGAATTGCAGAGAACCACAGCAAGCCTTAAAAAATAGCCAGAGTTGACTTGTCAAGAAATTTTAAAGCTTTTCTATATTCATTATATACCAAAGGTCAGACATAGATCTTGCTTCAGGTTAATTCCTGTGTTAACTTTGTGGGAAGGGAGATTATTTTGAGAATAGGTCTGGCAGATGGATGAATATTGTCATCAGTCTGTTTTAATTCTTAAATTCAGAGGACAAAAAAAATCCCTCTCTGGTTTGTAAAAAGACCTGAACTACATTTGTAATATTACAGCTCTTGATATGTTCTTCTATCAGCAGTTTATATTTTTCCCTTAATTCCTCTCCTCAAAGAACTACAAATTCTAAATAAATACCTGGACCAGAAGTCACCCTCTGTCACAACAACTGTCCCACATAGGAAACATAATTGGATTCACTTTACAGTCCCTTGAGGAGGTAAGAAATTCAGAATGTAATTAAGCTGAATTAATCTGTTTGGTATTAACATCTCCAGATTTAGCTTTAGCTAAAATAGGATGTTGTGTCTCATCAGATAGAATTTAGGCTGTCTCAAATCAGCCACCTGTAGTGCTGAGTAAATGGCAGACTGAAATTCTGGATGCTGGCTCAGCACACACTCTGATTAGGGCACCCTTCAGAGACAGGGATGTGCTTTGCAGAGTCTCTTGTGGCTGCAGAGTGAACACCATGGGTGCCACCTGCCAGGTCAGTGCCTCACAGCTCAGCACAGCTCCTCACCTCCTGCCCAAGTTCCCTTCATACTTATAGCTGGGCAAGAAAAAAGGTGTTATCATAACCACACTGTTGGCCAAAAACAACAAGTGGGGCTTCAGTCTCCAGCAGTAGGCACTGCAGGTGCCCTCAGCATGTCACAGACATATTTTGTGAAAAATCCTTTCTCCTGAGAAGCAGAGAAGCTTCAGCTTCTCCATGTTTTGCCGCTTTGGAATGTGATCTGGAGAATTGTTTACCCAGCATGTGAAATTGTTTTTACTTGATGACCAAGGACAGCCACCTGTGTTGAGGCTGTGGTCAGTCACAAGATTTTATTATCATTCCAATCCTTTCTACTCCTTTCAAGCCTTCTGATGAAGTCCTTTCTTCTATTCTTTAGTATGGTTCTAATGTATCATTTTCTTTTAATATAATATATATCATAAAATAATAAATCAGCCTTCTGAAACATGGATTCAAGATTTTCATCTCTTCCCTTGTCGGGTTTGCCTGCAAATTCAAGATTTGGTGACCCCGAGTGAGGAACACACCACAGTGCCTTCCTGGGCAATATCTGTGTGTCACCACACTGAGGGGCAATATCTGTGTGTCACCACACTGAGCAGGGTCCCAGGGCAGACTGGCTGGGAACATGAGCACATGAAGTGTGAAAAGACAGAACAGGAGCACGTGAGGTGTGAGAAGAGGCTGAGGGAAATGGGTTTGTGTAGCTTAAGAAAAAAAGCAGGCTGAGGAAGAGGAATGGTTGTAGTATTCTACCTCTTGAACAGGACAGATGGTGATGAATGGTGGAGATCTAAAACTCACAGGTTGCAACAAGAGAAAATTCCATCTGGGTATAAGGAGGAAAGTGTTTACAACAGCTTAAAACTGAAGCAGCTTATGCAGTGGAGTTGTGTCATCTCCATCCCTGAAGATTTGCATACCTCACTTGGAGAAGGCTCTAAGCAGCCTGACATAACTTTGAAGTTGGCCCTGCTTTAAGCAGGCAGATGGACTTGTTCACCCCAGGAGGTTCCTTCCAAAATTAATCTTTCTGTAATTTTATGATTTATTTATGCACACCCACACATACCCTCAGTGTAATGGTTTTGTGTATTCTAAATTATTTCACTGAGTGTTTGATGATTAATGCATAGTGATGCCTTAAACACCCAGTTACCTGTATAAATGCCCATGTCCTCATCATGTGCTCACCATTCCCAGACCTGTATCAGTTTGAAAATCCTCCCTGACTTTTTTGATAACTAGCAAAAATATATACAGCTGACTGCAGAGCAGGCTTGGTTCATCTGAGCGATGAGTCTGTTTGTCTCAGCCTCTGGGCCCCAGCCCTGCTCCAGGCAATCAGCCCAGGTGAGCAGGGGCAGCAGGTGCCCTCCTGTTACTCACCACACTTTGCTCTGTGGTCAGCAGGCACAAGGGGAACGTGCTGCTGGGGTTTGTACAGGGGCTGACTGGATGGAAATGTGATTCCCGAGACCTGGCATGCACCTTCAGCTGTGCCTGCCAGCCCTGCAATGCTTAAATGGTGAAATACTTGCAGAACACTTACCCTTCAGCCTTGCCTGTTAGCTAAGATGATAGGTTTTGGCATCTCCCTGTCTGAATAGTTACTTGCAAAGTATCTTTTACTTTGTGCTTTGAGAGGTAGAGGGAGCAGGATAGGATGACAATTTCACACATCCTTTGTAAGCTAATAATGAAATATTAGGAATTTCATCTTATCTGAATATCATCTTACGTGGATATCTTCTATCAGCAGTTCATATTTTCCCCTCCTTCCCCTCCTCAGAAAACTACAAATCCTAAATAAATACCTGGACCAGAAATCATCCTGTGTCATGACAACTGGCCCATGTAAAAAATATTATTGAATTCACTTTACACATTAAATGTCTGCGAATACCTGACTGCAGGCAGATATTAACAATTAAAAATCAGGACTAAGACACTATTAAAAATATGAAGATAGTGTTTAAAAAAAATGCCTGCGCCTACTCCTGAAACAACTGCATGAATCCAGGTAAAATGTTCTCTCAATAGGAGCCAACCATAATTCACCCACTTAAGAATGTAAAGCAAAATATTTTCAAGAGTCATACAGTGATTTTCCAAACATTTTTTTCCCAGAAAAATTGTAAAGTATAAAATACCTCAGTGAAACATAGCAAAATTCCTAACAAAGAAAGCAACTTGCTCCTTTGCAAAATGGATTAATGTAAGAAGAAGGGTTTAATTTTCTTTGCTTTCCTTGGGTTTTTTTTTTCTGTACTATGAAGTACAGCTACAGAACTCTGGTACTTAGGTGACCACAAAGGGGATGGAAGATCTCTATATACAAGACAGCTATACATGGAGAAGGAGCAACAGTAGAAGTTGCCCAGGGGAAGGCTCCATCTCAATATAAGAAAGAATTTTTTTACTGTGTGAACAATCATTGACTGGGGCAACCACCCCAGGTGTGCAGTAGAGACCCTGCCACAGGAGGTTTTCAGGATGCATTTGGGCAGGGCAATAGATAAATGCCCTCAAGGCTTCCTTCCCATGGAAGGCTGGATCAGCTGATACCCAAGATTCCTTCTAGCTTGACCTGTTCTATGATTTTATAGTTCTACTAGCTCAGAGGGAAGTAAGCCACAGCAGCATGCCTACTGAGGCTAAGGATGCTAAAATACATTTTTCATTTGAAACAAAGTCTAATAAACAAGGCATAATGTGACTTTCTCCTAGCAAGCAAAATTCTATCAATCAAGCATGTTTGATCCTCTCTGCTCACTGAATTTAGGAAAATAAAAAGATGAGGATCAGATGAGCAACTGTTGAGAAAGAAATTAGTAACAGCAAGACGAGTATAGAACCTCACTTTGATGTAGGTAATACATTTTCATTGAAATAAAAGCTGCTTAAATACATGCGTTTCTATTCTCAGAAGAAGGAAGAGTCAACACAGAAAGTTAATTCCAGCACAATAATTTACTTCCAGGGAATAATGAAATTATTTGATTTCTAGTGAAGAGATAGAATTAATTTTTCAAGAACTTTTCCTGGATACAAATCATGTTTTGTAGCTTACTGATAGTCTGATCACTTAACCTCAGCTTTAGACTTACCTTCACATGCCTGAAGAACATCTCCATGTTTGTCCCTCTGATCTTTTGGATGTACAATTATTATCTCTTGCTCAATGTGCCTAAATCCAACCTCTGTCTCCTTTCTCCTAAGTCCTCCTTCAAAATTTCTTTCTCAGTTATTATATTACAGCAGATACTCCCGTTGCCTGCAAGCTAAATCTCACCCGAGGTCCTTACTCCCACCTTAATTTCAGCATCATTGCAAAACACCTGGACCTGGTGCCCACCTGCCACTGGCTAACGCTGCTCTCCTCTCCCCGCACCTGCAGGATGCTCCCCTGGCTCTCTCATCCCATCCTTGCTCTGTCTGTGCACACAGAAATGCAGTTGCAAAAATAACTTTACCCCATAATTTGACCTTGTTGCCCAATCTGCCAAGGTGCAGAGGGCTGGGAAGGAACAGGACACCAGATAAGGCACGTGGTCAAGGCTGCCAGGCTTAGGCAGGACCTGGGCAAGACCCAGAACCAAATCACAACTTCTGTAGAGGGCACCATGCCCCATTTCCTGCAGCTTTTTCTCAGACACAGAGAAATTTTTACCCAAAATTAAAGGCCCCTTCTGGCCTATCTCACTTCTTTATCATCTCTCATTGTGGATTAAGATGGTTTCCATACTTGACCTTCTCTAACTCAGTTGTTGTTGTTGTTGTTATTATTGTTATTATTATTACTATCATCACTATTATTTTTACTACTACTACTTCTACTACTACTACTACTACTACTATTTTAAGCAATACTTTTTTCTTTTACCTACTCAACTTTCCAGCTGTTGGATGCTCTCTTTGTGCCAAGCTACATAGTATTCTCCTAGAAATCTTTGCTTAATTTTTTGTTGTGTCTGGAACAAGTCAGAAATGCTTGGTGTATTTTAGACCACCAGTGTGCTAGGATTATTGTCTGATATGCTGACCAATATTGACTTATTTTATCTTAGTATTCTCCAGACTGTCTACATTTCTATATCATCACTTCTCCCATGTTACAATGTCCTTGGGCTAGATCTAAGCTCTTTCCTATCTTTGCTTGTATAGCATTTATCACAGTAGAGTCCTCCTCTGTGAGCAGTGTTTTTAAACACTTGGGCCAATAAATAATAATGCTTTATTGCAAATGTTAGCAAAGCATCTCTTTGAATGAAAGCCAGGCATGAAATACAGGCAAGTCATTCCCAGTGATCCAGCCCTGAATGTGAACTCTCCCATTTCAAAAAGGCAATGCTCAGATGTGGGTTGCAGGCTTGTGATTCTTCAAAGCAGCCTGACTGTGGAGATTTGTACACTTCTTAGTCCTGCTTCTTTTCCAATCTGATGATCATGGAGCAATAGCTGAAAACATTGATAGCACCTGGGAAGCCCAGCTGAGACTGGGTCAAGTGTCAAATCGCTACACGGACTGAAATCTTGATATCTGCAAGTCAAAAAAATTATCTTTGAGTGCAGCAAAGGCAAGACTTCACAGAGTGAAATTCAAGCCAGCAGTCATGAAACACTGCAGAAGAGAATGGATGAATTGGTAAAAGGTGTGACTGAGAAAAGATTATATCAGCTACCCCTTTTTTTTAATTTAGAAAGGAATAAACTTAAAAATCTCTTGTGCCAATGAGTGTACAGGTTTTACTTGGAGATTAGAGGTTTGAGTTGGGATGATGGAAGAAAATATATTAAATGAATATGTTTTAAAGCTTTGCAAAGTTGACTGAAACCAAAATCTCATTTTCCAAGTGCAAAGGATGCCTAATTTCCAATGGCACCTTGGAGAGTTTGAAGCATAGACACTCTTGAAAATCTTTTTTGGTCCCTTCATAAAAACTTGTCCCTCTTCTAGAAAGCTCTCATTGAAAATCACTATTACTTTGGAAAAGCCCTCACTAAATTGCTTTATAGCCTGAAAGAGAGGGGGAAAAACCAACACAGAGGATGACTGCCAGGATTATTTTTCCTATCCATTTAGAGAGAAGTGTCACTGGTCACAAAAAGATATAGCCAAGAACTGCCAAAGAGTGAGTCTAGCACCAGCACTGACCAGGACTGCATGTTTGTTCAGCATGAAATATTAATCTGGAAAACAGATACTGGTGTTCCTGCTCTTGGATGGGACACAGGTCTCCTTCTATCCATGTTAACACATTGTATTAATTTGATGATTATACACTCAGTTCACCTCACAGTTCCTTGTGGCATGAAATGTAGATGCACATTACAACCCAGGAGTGCAGAAATGAGAGATATTTGCTATCAAAGATAGTTTAATACTTTCCTATGTATGGCAATTACTGTCTTGGTTCTTTCTGCTCATTTTATACTAGAGTTTAAAATAAAACGCTAAAATGTTACATGTTTGATTAAGGTGATACAGATTATAGGTGGAAAATCAGATTTGAAGATTTTAAGGACTCATTAACCTTCAGATACTCTGTTGCTGGCTAGATGGAATTCACTCATAAAAATGACAGCAAAACACACTGTCTCACTCTATTATTCATTACTTGATAGAAATTCAGTCCTGAATAAAGGCTAGCTAGAAACGGAAAAAAAACCAAAAAACCAAAACAAAAAAGCACCTAAACTCAACGCCTCCTGTTTCAGATTAGGGCCCTGTAGACAAATCTTCAAGAGAAAAAAAAATGTGAAAACCTTGCTAAAATCCCAAGAGGAAGTGTCCTGGCTCCCAGACAGGTGGTCCCATGGACAGTGGAGCCTGCAGAGCCCCTGGGTGAGCAGCAGGTCCCACAGGCTCCTCCTGGCCATGGGGCAGAGGGAACAGCTCTGCTGGGTCCAGGGACAGGCTGGAGCAAAGGCTGCTGCCAGACATGGACCATGGCAGGGCATCCAGGAGGCTGGTGGATTTTTGTGACTCACCCTCGACTCAAGAGCTCTGAGCACTGAGTTAACTTGTCTGATTTTTAGCATTAAGGGGTTCTCGCTGCTATCACTGTTAAAAAAGCTGTTTCTCAGTTCTGACTGTCAAATCCATGTTGCAGGCTCCTACTTCCTGACATGTCAGAAGGCAAAGCCCTACTTTGCCAGCCCATGGAGAATGGTAACCATGCTCTGATGGACACAGCTTTCTCTTCATTAAAGGCAGCAACTCCTAGTGATAAAAAGAAAAGGAACATGACTACATTTCCTCTGCCTGGCCTTTCTGAGATGAGCAGGCACTGTTTTACCTGGCAGCCATGCCAACCCCTCCTTTTCCTTTTCCAGCAGCCTCAGATTCTAGGCAGAGCTAAGGCACAGAACAGCCAAAATCTGTGTCCACAGGCACAAACATAAACCCAGCCTAAGCACCAAGATGTCATTACTGCATTCTGAACTGCCTTGGCTCCTTGCCCTTGTGTGTGTGTCTGTGTCTGTGGGTGTGTGTAGGTGGGTGTGTGTGTGTTTGAACAGCAAAGCCAAAGGTATCCCTGGGGTTGTCAGGGCTCTAATTTATCACTTTTCCCTGCACAGCAGCAAATAACACTGATAAACCACTCACAGCTGGGCTGTGGAGGTACCTGGAATGGGAGTCTTCCTCCCACTCTGGCAAATCCAAGCCATGCTTCAATTACACTTCTGCTTTACTAGAGGAAATATAATAAGGTGTAAATACATGAGCAGACTTGAGCCTGAAGCATTGACCTGATTAGAGACCTCACCTGGAGCTGGACTATGCCCAATGACAGCTGGATATTTCTTTTTTTGTTTATACATGCTTTTTATCTTGTTTGTTGCTTGGTTTTTGCACAGCTGAATTATTTCCACTTTTTATCCTCCGGAGAAACATCCGTTGACTGCAGTAAGATCTTGCTTAAAGGAAGATGGTGCTGAGCAGAAATTACAGCTGCTGTGGGGACACAGTGTGTTCCTGTGCCCAGCTGCTGGCTGAAGCCAAGGTATTTCAGTACAGGTTTCTGTTTTTAGGGCAGTAGAAACCTGTGATTATCAGACAACCTGGGAGAGCTGGGTTCATTGGTGTCCTTCCCAAGAGAAAGGGTCAGGGGTGTGGGAAGGTGTTTGCTGCTGCCTATAACCCTCTAATGGGAGATTACAGACAAGACAGCCAGGCTCTCCTTGGTGGTGGGATGAGAAGCAGGGAACACAAGCTGCAGCAAGAGAAATTCTGACTGGGCAGGAAGAAGCATTTTTCACCACAAGGGTTGCCAGACTCTACCCAGACAGTTTGCATTGATCTTCCCCACAGACACTGTCAAAACATGACAGGACAAGCCCATCAGAAATCTGATCTAGGTTGTGCCATTATGAGCAGAGAGTTGGACTACCCAAACTTCAAATCCCTCCCAGCATGAACAGCCCTGTGAATCTCTCCTTAGAATTCTTAGATACAAAAGATAAGATCACTTTCCAACAAAGCTGCACAGGTGCAGATACACCTGGGTGAACATCCAAGATAGCAATGAGGGAATTTTTATGCAGGCAAATGATTTTTTTACTTGGCAGGTAGTTTCTCAAGATGCTCTCTCCATGACATATTTGTCACCATCACTTCTGACTTGCAAAAGCCTTTTGCCATCAGGTGCTGCTGGGAGCTGGGAGGCGTTTACCTGGGGATACATCACTGCCCAGAAAAGAATCTCTATCTTTTCCAGCTTCCAGGTCTGAAGGTACTAAACATGCCTTCTGTGATGGTTTAGCCAGGAAATGGGATTTCTGGGATGCTGTAGATAGGGCCAATGAGTCTTCAGATTTTAATATTGTCATCTGGCCCAACCACTGGGCATTGGATCCACCTCTGAGAACACAGGGTAAAAGCAGGGCTCTCCCCCTGGCAGTTCCTCTTTGGATTCCGGCGGGAAGGAGTTCGGTCTCTCCCTCGGCCCTGCTGCTGGCTGGGCGGAGGAGGGGAAAAGCCATGCGGCCCGGCCTGGGAGAGGTAGGCCTGGCCCCCCCAGGGGTGGAAGGAAGAAGGGAAGAAATGCCGGGAAGCAATGGGCAGCCTGTTCCCCCCCCTTTGGAGACAGACAGAGAGAGAGAGTGCAGCCTGTGCTTGTGGCTGTTACCTTGAAATTTGGTAAACATGTGCTGGCAGCAGGCAGCCCGGCTGAGGAGATGGGGGGGGGTGCAGCCAGGAGTCCGGCCGCTTGGAGGAGTTTTTAACCCTTCTTGGACAATGAAAACTTTACAGAACATTAACCCTTCCTAGACGAGTGATGAAGGTCTGGACCAGAGAGAGAGTGAGAGATGTTGGAGGAATGGAGAAGATGGAGTGGCATTTTATGCTGGACTCTTTTGTGTAGCCATGGACAGAGCCATGTTTCCGTGTGATACAGAGACTGAGTCCAGGGGGAGAAATGTCCCAGAGCCAAGAAGATTCAGTGTGGGTACCCCTCGGCCCCAGGGAGTATATAAAATATGGGGGGGACAGATGTCCCAAAGGTGAGAGACTGTGCCTTTTTGGAGTGGGACGAGGCATCCTTAAAAAGACAACCCTGGAAGCAGCCCTGATCAGTGATTCAGGTGGTGAGAGCACCTGGACAAGATGGAAAAGGCCACCACGACACATGGAAGGACTCCCTCTCCTCTTGAGGAACTGAAAGTTGAGCATTCTAAAGGGTGGTGCTGGACCCAGAATTGGTGATTTCGGAAGATGTACTGTATTGGGAATTTAGGGGGGAGGAGGAGGAGAGTGTTTTGTGAGGTTTTCATTTTCCTTGTGTTTTCTTTTTCTTTTGTGTGTAGTTTAGTTATTGTTTTGTAGTTTAGTTAATAAACTTTTCTTTTTTTTCAAGTAAGAGCCTGCTGTCCTTATTCCTGGTCAAAATCTCACAGCAGACCCCAGGGAAAGTGTATTTCATGGGGGCACTGGCATTGCGCCAGTGTCAAACGATGACACCTTGAACCACCTCACACCTCCTATCTCAGGGAAAACATACAGTAATTGGAGGCTAAACATTTCAGTGGAAGGTAAAGTACAACAAGTTTGATTTGGGCATGGAAAGTGCACAAGGATTACTGCACCTCAAATCTGTGTGTGACATGCATGGGGTTTGTGAGTCTAGGGACAACATGCATAACTTCTTACATCCCCCTGTTTAGAGATGCTCTGTGTCTGGGCCTAGATTCAGTGGAAAGTTAATTTAAAAAAATAATTATGTTATGCTTTATATTTTACAAGTTGGTGAGAATTTTACTGCCACAGATTTTTAAGCTAGACTTCTTAGGTGGTTTAATTATAAAAAAAATAATAAACATAAAATAATATACATAGCACTGTCAAGCATCAACAGGTTAGGACTGTGGTTGTAGATGTGGCAGGTTAAGTACCTTGAAAAGTCATTCTTGCTCTTACAAAGCTGAACAGTTGACTGGGGCCAGAATATGATATAGAGATAAACTGGATTCATCTTGTTCTTGAAAAAAGATATAAATCTTTTATTGGAAGAGCACTTAAAAAGTGAAATTAAGCAGAGTTCTGGACATTTTCATACCTAATTATAATGTTCATCTCAACAATTTCCATTTGCTTCTCCCCATTTGTATGCTTCTTATTTTTGACAAAATGTCTGAACATCAAACTGTAGGTGATTTGCTGGGACCGGACATCTCAAAGAAATCCCCAGTCAATGGACTGCTGGGCCAGCCTAACTAAAAATTATGATTTTTCATTTCTTCAGGCTAAAGATAAAAACAAACTAACCACTTGAAAAGTTTATTAAATCATTCCTCTGGGAGGGTAGGGAGGCTCAGTGGGACTTCCCTCCCAGAAGGTGCAAGGTTAGGGGAGCAATACGTGTAGGCAATCCAGAAAGCAGCTCAGAGAGAGGGCACATCTGGAATGGTGGATTTGGAAGGGAGAGAGGGGTGTCTGCCAGGGGGTGCCAAATGTCACCCTCCAGCTCCATTTGTGCCTGGTGGACATTGTTGCACCTGCATATCTCTGTTGGACTTTTCCAGCACCTGAAAAAACTGCAAAGCACAATTCCAGCAGCACATGATGCTTAACATGTGAATATGGTGCATGTGGTGCTGTGGAGTTTCATGGGAACACAAATGCCTCATGACCAAACCCGTGAGCTACACCACACCATGGGGCACCATTGTGAATCCTACAGCACTCTGGAATAAAACACTTCTGCAAACAGCATTACTATTACACAAAATCAGGTTGGCATGTTTTAACCATTTTTATTTCTGTCAGTGAGGAAAAAAATATCAGATGAGGTGACAGCATCCACCAGATTGTGACTGTAGTCTGCTCTCTTCTCTTCACAAGTCTTGAGAAAAAAATAAACACAACAAAACAGAACAGAGAATTCAGGCAGAAGGGCTTTCTCATTAACCAAAGTAATTTCTCCTATAATGTGCTTTCCATGGTATGGATTTTATACTCCAGATATCTTTGCAACAGTAGGAAAACTGGTGACAGATATAATATGCTTTAGGAACCTGGAGAATTAATGAATTCAGAGAATTCCATGATTTTATGTGTTTGGATGTTTTTAATTTTAAGTCAATCCTCTTAGGAAATTTTTGGATTCAGGATTTTGCACTTTCTTTTGAACAGATCATGTAAAGTAATCTTGAGACAGCACACTAACCTGGCACTGCAGTAATGGGCTTAAGGTGAGGCTGAGTAAGAACATGAAGGATGCATATAACATGAGCTCATATGGTCTAAACCTCTAAAGGTTTATTAGATGCAGAAATAACTTTGCAAACCCAGGAGGAGTGTCTGCAGATGAATACATCAGTATTGTGTACCAGACAGTGTACTGGGTAATTTGAAAGTCACAACTGCTTTCTGAAATTCTGTGTGTTCAAAATTTGCACCTCATTAATATTTATACTGTAGTCTGATAAGACCTGCAAATATTTAGTGTTTAACTAGGAAATATTTTAATTAAGGAAATGTGCTTTTAAGTGCTATTTTGAGTTTACCTGGCAAAGACTGGACAAAGCTTGATGTTTCTAATTATTCAGGCTGACTAAGCACACTGAAGAGTGTCCTTAGATACACACAGAAGACTGCTGTATGACCCCAGCTGACTGCTCATGGAGACCACAGTAGATGAATGTCACTCAAAAATTACATCTGAAATTTTTTTCATGCTCAGACTTTGCATTTACTCATTGTATCAATGTCCCAATATCAACTATGCCAGAACCTTTTGCATGGCATCAGCTAATCAGAGAAGATCCATAACGTTGCTTTGCAAGGTCAGGTCTACCCAAGGAGCTGTTTCCAAGAACAAGCTCAAATCCATCAGTGTTGTTATCATTGACAGGTCACTGACAGCCCTCAATGTCACAGCTATCAAGATAAGGGCCAGTACTCACATTTCCTGTCAAGGGACTCCTCCTAACGCCTAAATAATCAGCACAGCCCTTTCTGGGGTAGCTAATAAGAGCAGACATAGAAAATGGGCTTGTGGGAGTGACTGAGAATGAGGAAGGCTTTGACCTTTGTTGGGAAAATCTGGAAGGAAGAAGATGCATGTGAATGGGTTCTTATGTGTCTAATTGTACACCCCAGGACACACATCTTCCCTTCACCTCTCACAGAATGCTGCCCAGGGACGTTGTGGATGCTCCATTCCTGGCAGTGTTAAAGGCCAGGTTGGTTGGGACATGGAGCAGCCTGGGATAGAGGGAAGGGATCCTGCCCACGGCAGAAGTGTTGGAATGATGTGATCCCTTCCAACCCAAATCATTCTATGATTATATGAAAACACCCAGATCTGTAAATCAGGTCCAGAAAGACACAAAAGCAGTGGATTCCTATTTAATTTTCCAATCTTTGGTTAAAGTAATAGAGATTACAGCATATATGTATATATTCTGTGGATCTTGTCTACATCTTCTCAGATACATTGAATGCGTGTTAGAAAGCACATTTGAAAAGACAAATGTACTTATTTCTTCTAGTTAATTTCCTTAGTAACAATGTACCTAAAATTAAATTTACTGGGCTCTATTAGGACACTTATCCCTTTTCTTCATTTTTAGTTACAACAGAAAGTCCATAAAGAATGGTACTGTATGCAATTTTGCAAAGAGGCTAAACCAGAAGCTATGAGGGACCTCACACAAGATGCCTACTAACTGCAAACCAGCATATTATTTTAGCATTATATCCTATAGCTCCTACTTGAAATGTGCCAGAACATCCACTTGCCTGAATAAATTGAGCACAGAATATGAATCTCACAGATTTCTGCATAGCTTGGACTTTCCTGTTGACAAAGGAAGGTTAGATGCATGCCGTGAAATACAGCACTTCCACAGGCAGGAGCAGCTGCTTTAATGAAGTCCTTGTCACAGGTAAGTGGTAAAGGTTGCTACTGATTCATATTTAAGGTAAATGCAGATTAGGAGGGTATTTAAATTGGAAATAAGGAATCTGCAATTTTGATATGATAATGATGAAAATAGAAATAAGACAATAACAATAACAACAAAAATATTAACAATGATGATGATGTAATTTAACAGATATTATCATGTCCCTAAACTGATGGCTGAAATGACACATATTTACACAGAGGTCTTCCCAACCACTCTGCTTTTAAAAGTCAAATGAAAAACGATAGTATCTCAAACTGTAGTTGAAACAAGGATTCAGGGGCATTATGTTATGTTATGTTCAGGGGCATATATTAACATGAGAATGACTAATATTATCAGTCACACAGTGGACATCAAAGAGAAGACATGGTGGTGTGTTGGAAACACCATATGTTGGCAGTGGTACTGCTATCACTTATGTTCTTGCAATGAATTACACTTAAAAACTAGGGTCCTCACTCTTTGTTTAAAGGTAAAGGAAAAGCTTCCAAAAACATGGCTATTGAATGCTCATAGGCTCAGAAAGTTCAGCCAAATATTTACTGAGAAACATTGCCTGCAACACAAGACCACAAAGCTTGTGAAATAGAGCTCAAAAGTACTTGGAACCCACAGCACACACTGGAGTGAGAGGTAAAAATTTCCTTGTTTTCCATGAGGTTGTAACTGGACTCTTGGCCTTCGGTTCCCCAGACAGTGAAGGCAATGAACAATTATAGGATGGAGAATAAAACCAGTCCTCTTGGTTCTGGCCAGTCAAGGAATGCTTATTTTATTAAGTACACTGGAAGAGTAGATTTTGAAACTTTTTCCATTACTGGGTCCTGAAACACCATTTCATAGAATCCCACATAGGAGGTAGGACCAGATTGCATGACCTTTTTTTTTTCTTCAGGAAACCCCGACCACAGCAAGACACACAACGACAAAGAAATTGCTCCCAGCCTGCTCCAAATCATAGCCAAGGCAGCACAGCCTGACCTCCTGTTACAGGGGGAAGCAGAGAGAATGCCCTCCTTTCTCCAGAAAAATGCAGGACAAGAGACTTCCTTCCTTTCTTCCAAAAAAAAAAAAAAAAAAAAAAAAGAAGGAGGGACTCTCCTTCCCACTGAGCAGAGGGGTGGCAGGTTTTATTTGGAAATCCCTTCTCAGCTGTGCAGCAAGTCACCCACAGCCCTGTGACTTCTCTGTGCTGCAAGTGAGGTGTTACTGCTCATCAGCAAGGCATTACCTTGCAAATCAAATCCCATTGTAAGCTCTGACACCAAGCTGCATATGTAGTAAAAGGCAGATAAATTATTATCCAAGCTCTGTACATCCCACTGGAAAGCTACTTTTGGGAAAAGCTGTTCTAGCAGAGATCTATATTAAAGATAGGAAACTATAAAGAAGACATACAGTTACTTCTTGTTCTGTAAATCACTGCAATAAAATTTAGAGACTGGCAAATGTGCCATATGTGTGTGTGCTAAGAAACTTAGAAACATTTGTTTTTCTGTGTTCTGCACCTTTATATTTTCTAGGTCTGAAACCATCTGAGTACTGTTTGGCTGTGCTAAATCATTAGCATGTAGACAAAACAAACAGTTTCTCTTGGAGACTTGACTCTAGCTTTTTAGATGTTTTGTGGCTTTTCCTTCATCTAGAATAAGTTATTTGGGCAAAACAAGAGCTTTTTTGAGCCTGCAAAAATATATTTACAAGAATGAACATTCTTACTGGAAAGTGAGTTTATTTAGCTAACATATTAGCAATGACAAGGGTGAGAAAGGAATGTGTGACATATACATGAAGAACTCAGAAATATAATGCATTAATCACTTGAAATGTTGATGCTATATTTTAGAGGTCATGCCAATATGTTAATGACTTCATTGTCACTCAAGAGTGGTTCTTAACCAATGTGTTACACAAACTGCAATAGTAAATTCTACTAATGCCCACTCTCTTATTCAGGTGACTTAAACTTTCATTTCCAGGTACCTCAAAAATAATTAGTGTTTATATTCAGCAGCCCTATTTAGAGCTTGCATATTAATGCATGGAATTGTCTGTGTCCTGTCTCTTCTCTATTATTAACAAGACATTAAGTAAGAGCAGTCAGAGTGCCCACCTAAGAAAGGTTAGATCTGGGGCTCAGCCCCAGCAGAGATAAATATTTAGTGTGCAGTAGTCACATTTAATATTCATGTCTTACTAATTTAACCTGTAAAGGAGTGAGAGGCTATAAACCTCATCTTCCTTGTGAGGCTCCCAGCAGCCAGGCTCTGGGATCTGTACAGTCCTTTTCTCTGACTCAGACTAGAGGAAACCTTTTCCACAGCAGCAGATTAGCATTAGCAGGGTAAATCTTGGACTAGATTTTCCTGAATGCCTGCTCACTTGGACAAGAGCTATGTTGACAAACTAGACAGGGATGGGGAGTTGGCTTTCCAGGACCTTATCCATGCACATTTTGGATTGTGGTAGCAACCTTGTCTTTGGAAAGGTTGGAGAATGTAGGTGTGAGCTCAGGAGCTGTGCTATGCCAAGCCTTAGATAATTTTATTCATCAGTAAAGTTGCAGCCATGAAACCCTGGTCTCACTTATGGATGAGAGTGAGGTCCTGATCCTGCATGTTATCTTGCAGAGCCCCAGCTGCATCACCCACATCTTTGGTTAATGCTGTAAAATTTTCATCTCTCAGCTGTGTTTTGTGACCAGGGCTGCATAATGTACAGATTTTCTTGGGTTGCAAAGTCACAAGTCCCTGTAGCAGGGCTGTGAGCCCTGGGAGCTACACTCCTCCTTGCCATTTTTCTTGTTTCAACCAGTTTCCTCATTTATTCCATTTGCTTCTATCTAAGATAAATCCTTCTTGTGGGATACCAGATCAACCCATGGGTTGGGGTGTTTGATCTTGTGAACGTTGGGCACACAGTGCAGGGCTGAGGAGCCTCTGTGGTGCTGGAATAGGCAGTGCCAGGAACTGCAGCGCTGGGCTCTGCCATGGGCTGGATCACGCGTAAGGACTTGCAGTGAACACGCTGTATTGACATAAAACATTTTGAAATCAATGAAGTCATGATGGAGCTGCTTCCTGGTTTTCTTATGAAGAACCACACATATGTGAAGCACCACAAAGTCCAGTCTGCATTTAGGGTGTGATACTCACATACAATTTCTTTCCATTTCTCCTCTTATTGCATAATCTGATGTGTATCATTCCACATGATATCATGGTAGTGCAAATGTCATTTTGTTAGACCATCCCCTTGGAGGGAGGAACTCTGTAGACATTAAAGAGAGCAGGTTTGGTCTATCAGCTAGGCAGATAACAAAACACAGGCCACAAGGAGAAGGGAAAACTCTTATCTTATTTAAAACTGAGCCAGAGAAATAGTCTCACAGATGTATGCCAAAATTTTGACTGGTGCTTAAAGTTCTGCGTTCACTGGTACAATGGTGGCTGGATGGAGTCTCTGACATCTCATTTTCTTTACATTATGTTGCATTACACCATCTGTTGTTGTTAAGATAAGACTTCATTGTCTGAGTTGCATTTTTTTTTCAAATAATGATGCAGCTGCAGATGCTACTGGTATACTAAAAAACCACAGGATCATAAAACCCACTCATACAAATAAACATAATCTAAACACCTATAAAGCCCTCTCAGAGTTGGTACAAAATTATCTGATATTAGCTGCATTTTGGACAACTAACCAGGTAATCCTAAAAAGCTAGCTGGTTGTGTGTGTCATGAAGATGAAAAGTGGAATTTGTCTAGTTAGCACTGCAGAAGAGAAACAAAAATAAGAACCAGAAACAGCATTTTTACAGTGAACTGTCAGTCTTCTGGTGTGTACTCAACACTGTGCAAACCCTGACCTAAAGTTCTTGTTATAAAGTTTCTTATTTATAGTGAAAAAGCAGGATTTATAATTTATTTTTAATTGTGATTTGTGATTCATAATGTCAAATATTAAAGAAATGAGAGTGTTTCTGAACTCTTAATCTTTTTTAACCATCAGATTGGGAAGTTTTCCTAATACGTGATATTGACTGATGTTGTTTGCCTATTTGATGATTAACTTCTGAAATCAATTTGGAGCTATTTTACAGCAAACTGGCTTTGAAAGTAGATCAAAGAAGGATTTCAGAATTACTTTATTGTATTTTCTGTCATGCTTGTGCAGTAATCTGAATAAAGAGGATTTCAGAAGATGAGGGTGATTTAAAGGGGATCATTGGTAAGATACTACACAGTGTTTACATCTAACAGAAAGAAATAAGTTGATCTCACATCTCATTTGGACACTGAGGAAAATATATATTTTCACCATAGATTCTACAGGTAACAGTAAAATAGAGACTGCATTTCACAGTAAGAAAGAGAGACATTTATCTTTTTTTTTTCTGCTTCTGAAGAGTGGGAGCTAAATCAGTTGTGTTAACTGCAAATAAAGCTGCAGCAGGTACCATTAATGATATTACAAAATCTGAGAAGAGTAGGGGTTTTCCAGATAAAAGTGCCTTTAGAATAATGCATTGGCTGACTTATACAGATTCTTTCCCTAATGCAGTGCTCTAACTGACATCTTAATTTCATTATGCACTGACACGTTTAATGAATGTTCCTACTGCACACAGAAGTTACCACTTTGATTCTCTGCCCCATGGAGTTGGTTTGAAAACTTCCCTCTGAGTGACTGAATAATCTTGAAAGAAAGGGGGGGTTCATGGCCTGGTGTGCTGAAAAAGGGACCAGCTGTCAATCTAAACTTTAAGGCATGGGCTGTTGCATGCCAGGAGTGTGGTGGAGAGTGATAAACCTGTGTTTGCATTTCAGATGACACTTCTATATAAAAGGAACACCTATAAATAGTTTATGGAGGGTTAATTAATGGTACCAGCATGTTACAGACATAAATAGATAGATACATGCGCCCCAACAGAAGGCACAGGTAGGGATGAGATACTGTTTCAGACAGCCTGTTCACCTGATGGTCTTGCTCCAGTTGGCTCCAGCAATTTATTAAAATGTCTATTAATAATGTAGATAGATGTAAGCTAAATTTATATACTCCAGCTGACTGCAGCATTCCTTACAGAGGTTTGGATCACTTCAGTGTGAGCTGGGAGTAAAAGTCAGGTCATCTGCCAGGGGTGCCAGGGCTGCTGCTGTAAAAGCAGAGGGCAAGCCCAAGTGTCCTGCTGCAGAAATGGGCTGCAAGAGCCAGATCCATGAACACAAGCATCTCTCAGTGCTCTGATGTGTGACAGGGCTCTGCTGGAGCACTGGTTTCTGGTCTCTGGGCTGGTGCAGCATGATTGCTATAAAAATTCATGGGCAGTTCATGGAGCTCTGGCTGCAGGGACTTCAGTCAGTCCCTGCATCACTACAGTACAGACACATTCTGCCTTTCTCTAACCCAGGTGAGCTGTAGTGTGATACAACAGGAGAGAGGCTGGATGCACTCCCCACCAAACAGCCTCAGCCTATCTGCTCCTTTGAGGATAAGAGATATGGATGTGTTCTGCCTCAGGGTGAGGATGAGCCTGAATCCAGTTTTTCTAGTGTATGCTAAGACACCTGTAAAAGGCAAGAAGAGCAAAGTCTTACTCAGCTTTCATTTGCTTTGGGTGACATTTAAATTCAAGGCTTAATGTCCTCATCTCTGTGCCTCCACACTAGACAAGACTGGGCTTTCAAAGTATTTTCAGTCACATCTTAAAGATGAGCAAGATACAGCCCTCCCTTAGCACCGAGCTGCTCTCTTTGTCTGACAGTACCAGTCCAGCAGTAGTGCTGCTCAGCATGAAATCACTTCCTAGATTAAATCAAATTTTCTTGGTTTCTAGGTATTCTTATTTCCTACATATCACAAGGCAGGACTGTTAGCTATAGGGGTAGTGGGGTTTGTGTGTGTGGGGGGGGGGGGGGGGGTAGAGAGGGAAGGGAAGTACAGAGGAAAACAGGCTGTGGTAGCCTGGATCACTGTCCCTCTCCCAGAACACAGCAGCTCCTGATTCTCTGGATTTTCCAACTGAACAGGGAGAAATTGGAAAAACATCTACTTTTAAATGAATATGACAATTTTACTCTTTCACAGCTGTTTTTTTTCCTGGCTATTGCTGAAAGTGGTTCTGTGATGTCTACCTACATAATTAACCTCTTGCCCATTTCAGTTTTCCTTTGCAAGACTGTATCTGCTGCTGATACATATGGCTAGGACTAATCCCATTTAAAATGTTATGTTAATTAGAATTTGCCATTGACCTTTCACTTTCACATAGATTGTGGCTTGAAGGAATCTTTTTCACTTATTACATTATAATTCTGCCTTGTGATGGCTGTGTTGTTCCTTTCAACACACCAGCTGAAAAGTTCTCTCTCCTTTCTGTGGGATATACTTTAGTTTCTTGTTCTAAGGGGACCTCCAATCAATCTTTCATTATTTTCTGAGGATTACAGAGAGGATAAAGAGAAGATTTTTTGAGTCTGTGTTTTATGTGCTGTCCTGTTAGAGGAAAATTCATAGTACAAATCCAAATCAAAAGCATACCTGGCATCACCCGACTCCCTCACTCATCTTTCGTCAGTCTCCCCCTCCTGCTACCACTGGGGCATCACAGGGCTTAGTGAGTGGATTTCTTCTTGGAAAAACCTTAGTGCTCCATCTACAGTACAAGTTTGGATTTACAACGGAAATTTACAGTGGGAGTTGTAAAAAGCCAGTGGAAAAATGCACGGGCTGGGGGAAATAAAGAGAAATTTTAAATTGTTGCTATTTCTTTGCTTCGAAAACAAAAAGGAGGTGCCAATATTTCAAAGTGAGAATCAACAGGGAACTTAGCACTCAACACAAAAAAACCACGCAGTGTTGAAACACAACAAATTAAAAGGCAGACACTATTCAGAGAAGCAAGTAAGTTACTAGGGAGTATCTCTGTAAGATATAAATGTAGTTCAAAAAGCAAGAGAGTGCTGCTTAAATAAAGAAGCGGGAATTTTTGTCTTTCTAATTGTACAATAAAGTGACAATTGTCACAGGGAGAATCTGGTTTTGGGGAGAAACAGTGAAGGAGGGAAATACATTTTGAGTGATCAGCCAACCAAAATTTGAGATACAGTTGCTAGGATCCAGATTTTGATCTCATCTTAACTCAGGAATGTGAGTTAGGAATAAGAGCAGTGGTTTACCTAAAGAATCCTGGTGACACTGAAGAATTATTGCAGATTTTTATGCCACCACTACAGTGATCACAAATTGACCACTCATGTTAAAACCTTTAGAAAGAGAGGAAGCTCTCTTCACAATCACAGCAAGTGTCCTGCCCTGCCACACTGTGCTAATTAAGGATGAGAGCTCTTGTGATAAAATTTTCAAACAAGTTGTGTTGAGCTGATGACAGGCAGCACAGAGCTTTTCCTCTAGCAAAGCAATGCCTATTTAGGTTTGCCAGAGTATGCAACCATCCAGTAAGTACAGCAACTTTTGTGTCTTCAAAGAACAATAAGTAACCTGCATCCATTTGATGGTTAGGCAAACTTTAATTGCTTTGTGACTATCAAAACATTAGCTATCCTTAAGAGACCTAAAGGGTGCTCTGGGCAGACTGACTACTCAGCACTGGAGCCAGTCTGGAGGAAATCATGTAGGAAAACCTACACTTTAGAGCATATAATTCATATTTCAAGATTCCCTCTGTACTTAAAATTTTGCTGAGAATTCTCCTTCAGGTAAGGAGCCATTCTACACATGTTCATTGCTATTCTAATTCAATATTTCATTTAATTTTTTAATGGCTAACAAAACAATTTGGCTATCTTATTTGTATTGATGCTGCAAGCCTTAAGAAACTAGAATTATTTCAGCTCACATCAGCAAAATCCTACAGAACTCAACCCTTACCATCTGAAAATTTATGGCAAGTAATTAATTTGGCATGAAATGATACTACTTAAAGAATTCAGCATATCCACATATACAAGATTTCCACAAATGTTTGCATTGTGAGACCTTACATGTCCATATTTGCTTGTATTAATACTTTGTGTCAAAGGAATTTGCTTGTTCAGTCTTTTATTTTATGTAAATCTAAGTGTGTATTATGTAACTGCTTATTAAAAACACAGATGTGAATTCCATCCTCAAGAGATAAGTGGTTTAAGGTGTCTTCTGTTTTGATCCCATGAAGTTAAATTAGAGACTTCATAACATTTGCAAAGGTATCTAGATGAATTAGGAATTGGCACCTCAATTATTTAAGAAAAAAGATATTTGGACCTTTGGTATGGATCCTGCACCCTGTGCCATTCACACAGGCACTTTGAAATTTTACCTTATGTCATTCTGACGCAGGTTTTGGTGAAAGATCTGTGTGGTATTTGTAGCCCCCTGAAACTGGTGTCTAGGACACGATTAAAATAAGGCCAAAAATACTGAAAATCCGTGAAGGGTGGAGTATTCAGAAAGTGGAAAGTCAAAGAAAGATTTCCCAGGGTGGGATTTTCCCTCACAAAATGGTCTGTGAGTGGAGCAGCAGGACCTTCACTGTGTCAGCCCAGCAGCACCACCTTGTGTGTGTGTGCTCACCTTACTCCTGTATTACCTGCAAGGACCTAGTGAGCTTTGCAAGTTCTAGTGCACATCCTGCTGGAGCAGCATATTACATCTTGCATAGAAAAAAAAAAATCAGACATATGGCAGTCCTAGAGGAACTAAAATACTTCTTATAGCCAATAATCTTTATGTGTACACAGTATGGATATGTGCATGCTTCACTCCACCTCCAGGACAGTATTAGGGATATTTTCACAGGGTAGTATGTGCATCTCTGCAGAGTTCAGTTATATCCTTACAATGAAAATTGAATTTATATCAGTCTGTTGTCATTATAAGGTAAGTTTGATCCAAAAATAATTTGTGAGCTACTGTATGAAACATGTTCCAGATTTCAGTACAGCTGGAAAAATTCTGTTCTCCATGAGTACAGAACTGGGTGTCCATGAAGGCTGGAAGACGTTTCTAGATCATGACATAAAACTGCTCCTTTTTCTGTTTTCAGTAGTCTCAGACTTGTCTAGACCAGCTTACACTCAGTACCTTTAGAGATGTATTAAGGATGCTGTCTGCAGACTGAGGACATTAAAGCCCTGTAAAAGCTCTGTTTTCAGAAACAATCAATCTGAAAATAGAAAAGCCTAAAGTGGACAAGACTGAGAACATAGAATGTGCTGAGAACTCACACACATTCATACTGAGAGACATCTTTGTTTCTATTTCTGTAACATGAAATTTGTCTGGTTAATATGTGCTCAGTTTGTGTTTTCCCCCTCAAGAGGATTCCACAATGAAGATTTTGACTTGACAGGGACATCCCTGAGTCATCTAAAAATAGCAAGAGAGATAACATATTCCTGAGCTTGCATGTAGGGTTTATACCTTACTCTGTAAAAGCTCTTCCTTGCTTTGAAGGACAGTAAGGTAACAAGGATGCTTAATGTAAGTTGTCTGAAATATTTTGCCAAATATAAATATATACCTTGTAAGTGTTGCACCACTTCACTTTGGCAACCAGTAATACTAGTCCTGAACATGCCCTGCACGTCTGCCTTTGTTGCTTGGGGCAGAGGAAACTCAGTAAGAAAAAAATGCTTAAACTGTGGTATGAATCACAAAAGTAGAAAATGCATGAAAATGCTCCTTACAAATCTTCTCTGCAGGAAAGTAATTTTGGGTGATATAACTAGAAGAGTACATAGGCAAAAATGTGGTCTTGAAGAATCAAATAGCCAGTGAGGGGTTGATTTTCTATCATGATCTAGTTCTCTATAAATTTGGGCAACATACTACTGGTTTCATTACACTCATCTGACAAATTTTTGACAGTGCTGCCTGCTGCTAAATCAGTATTTGCTGTTGAGTAACACTCTGTTTCTTCACATTCAGACTAGAAACAGATAATTCCTTCCTGCTTGACACTATCATTCAGATATTCTACAGAAACAAATCTGCATTTCTGCAGTGATTTTACAAGGTAGATCCAGAGCTCACAGCTCTCAAGGGAATGAAGTTACACAAATCTGCTTTGTGGCAGTAAATTCCATTCTTCCTTCACACATGTGGAAACAGAGGACTTGGAGAGACCATCAGAGCACCCAGAGCAGAAGGTAGGTTCTGTGGCTCCCAGCACTGCTGGCAATATTTCTTGATGGATATCTGTAAGAAAGTTTTGAGACAAAGGTCTTTACTGTTTTCAAAAACATTTACCACAGTATTCAAATGCTTTTATAGAGTGCTAGTGTCAACCCTTGCTGGGCTGGCTGGCAAATGGTTGTGCCAGGTTGTGCTCTCTCCCCTGCTGTGGCTGCAGATGATCACATCTGAGCCAGCTCCAGCGTCCTGGAGTGGTGCTAGGCAGGAAGCTGATGTGGGAAACACTGAGCACATCCTGAGCACACACTTGGGCAGTTAGACCCTGCTGGTGTCCACACAGCAGCACTGATGGCTTTTGCTAACTGTATCCAGCTAATTATTAGCTCTGGCTGCAATCCTTGTGGTCACAGAGCTGACTGCTGAACAGACATACCTCAGTCAACAGTTCAGCTTTTACCCACTGAAAGTGGCAGGTTACTAAAGACTCTTCTGTCAGCAAATTCAAGCCAATTAGACCTAGAAACTCTTCCAAGCTGGTCAATTTTGTTTTTCTGTTATTGAATAAAGTCTAATAACATTGTCATGGCAAGGAAAATACAGCCGCTTGCTACTAAAGAAAATGATAAAATTAAATCTACATTAGTCACTGGAGTGGTGATGTCTGAAAACAAATATTAGTCCTTTCTTGTGAGAGGCAGGTGGTTACCAGGAATTTACAGAAGACATCTCCTTTCATGTCAGTATAGCTTCCTTTTCTTTTCTAAGCTGCACTGTTGGCTAAAGCTGAAAATGGGCAGTTGTCAGTGACAGATTTAAATTACTATTCTTTCTGTATTGACTCTGAGGACTTTTGACATGATGGATTAAATCATCAGTGCTGCTTCTCTGTTCAAAAATAAACTCAGCAGCAGGAAGGCTGTGTATCCTTGTTCCTCTGTTACCCACACAAGGCCCAGCTCACACTGTTTACTCATGCCCATTTCAACACTGAAAATCACACCCTGCTCAGCTGAAGGCATGTCTGCCTTCCTGCAGTCTGCACCATACTTCATACGAGGAAACTGAGCATCCATATCATTAAAAGTTATTCGGAGTCAGCTACAGAAGACACGAGGGCACTCTGGTGTCCACTCTTCCTGTGCATAAGCAAGAAGCCTGCTTAGCAAGCACAGCTGCATTCCTTGTGTTTGCTGCCTGTGTTTGCTCCTTGGCTGTGGGAGCACCAACCACCACCTCCCTGCTTGGCTTGGCTTCCACAAGCTGTCAGATTAAAGGCACTCTGACTGCTGGTATGTCCCACCATGCACAAAGAAGCTCAGAAGCACCCACCCCTGCAAGGCTTTATAGCTAGTTTTCAGGCTCCACTTGACTGTTTTACAGCAGAAAACATAATGTTGTCACAAGTGCTGAGGTGTTGGAACTCAGGACATCTCTCTGGCAGTCCTGGATGGCTCGAGCCCCTGCCAGGGGGCTCAGAGACCTCGGCACTGAGCCCAAGACATCTGGGACTTTGATTTTAACCCATGGAGCAAATTACCACCTTCATATGAAGAATTACAAGTCAAGAGAGTTTAAGTAGAATAATAATTAGCTTATCACAGGGTGAAATGTAGAATTCTGGGGGTTTTAGAATGGGGGCTTGGGGTCCCAAGATGGAGGAATCTGGGAGTGTCCAGTCTTTCTCCTTCTTTTTCTTCTTTGCCTCCATCTTCTGCTGTTATGGTGGCACTTTTGGATTGGTTTAAGGTAGAAACTCACTGTCTAACATAGGTGATAGGTATTGGGAAGTTATGGTAAATAATGTACACGTAGTTTTTACTATAAAAGACAACACTGCCTCTGAGAGCAGTCAGTGTGCCTCTGTCCGACCTGCTGAACAGACCTGGGCAGGCCAGAGAAAGAATTTTATAGATCAGAAATAATAAACAACCTTGAGACTGAGAACAGAAGAATCCTGACTCCTTCTTCGACTGCCGGGCTGGGAAAAAGAGACTTGTACGTGTCTCGGGGTCACTGTGATCAGCAGAAATCCCGAGACTGAGGATCGGCTCTGCTGAACCAAGGAGTCTGTCAATAGCCTTTTCTTGAACCCCCAAAATTCCATAGTAGTTGTGATGCTATTGACCAAAATGAGTTTCTGACCCTTATTTCACTGATCCCCTTCTTTCAGGCAGCATTGCTAAATACAGAACCACTTCATTCTGCAACAATTGCAATGATAGGTAAACACTGAAACTATGGTAGGTGAACCCTGAGACTATTCCCAAAAGTGGGAAGGTGCAGAAGGCAGTAGTTAGTTAGCCTTTGTGAACACAAAATCCCTCCTGACCAACCTGGCAGAGTTGTCTGACACCTGACTAGCTTGATGGACAAGAGGAGAACAGTGGATGTTTATCTTGATTTTAGAAGGCTTTTAACACTGTTCCCCATACCATTCTTATGGGGGAAATTAATGAAGTAGAGACTAGACTCAGAGGTTTCTGATCAGCAGCACTAAGTCCAAGCAGTGCCCAGTCACTATTGGTGCCTCTCAGGGGTCAACATCAGGAAAAATACTGTTTAGTAACTTCATTAATGACCTGAAGGGACAGAGTGCATCTCACAAAGTTTGCAGATGTTGCAAAACTGGGAGGAGTGACCACTGCAGCAGATTCAGCCTTGACAGGCTGGAATGCTGGCCAGTGAGGAATCTCCTGAAGCTCAACAAAAACAAATGGCAAAAACTACCCCAGGCACCAGAACATGCTGGGGGCTGATCAGCTGCAGAGCAACTTTCCAGAGAATGGATCTGGGGAACTGGGGGAGGGTAGGTTGATCATGAGCCAGCAATGTACAAGTGCAATAACTGTACTGTAAAGAGTTACACAACCCAGGAATCTTCCTGGTCTCTGCTTAATTTGCCAGAAGAGAGGTAGTTTACTATTCTAAACATGCCATGTCTCATGAAATATTTCTTATGCTCATGGTTGATCATTTGCTTGAAGTGTTCTCTAGTAAGACTGTTGTAGAGAAGAGTGTATTAGTGTTTAATAAAAAGTCAGAGATTTCTAAAAACAAGAAAATGCAGTTTTGCCAAGGGACTTTCTTCCTTCACTGCTAACATTTATTCTTTGGAATATTTTGGAAAATCCATTCTTTTGTGAATAAGGGAAAATCCTAAGTTGCCTCCAAAACACCCCTTTTTATATGAGACACTTCAAGACATATATAGACTGTGTCTTAAATTTTTCCAGTTCCCAAATTTCTCTTCCTTCTCCTCCACTAACTTTCCCATGGCAAATTAGGAATAAACTTCCTGTGTCATTTCATAAAAAAACCAAAAAACAACAAAACAAACAAACAAACAAACAAACAAACAAACAAAAAAACAACCACCTGCTCCTTGGTGTGCTCTTACAGAAGTGTAATAAATTTAGAAAGACATTCGCCCAGCAACCTCAACAGGTTGCTGAATCCTGCTTATATAGATGGCTGTAAGAAGCTACACATCCAATTCACATCTGCACCAAGGTAGAGCTGAGCTAAACAAGTGCTCACAGTGAGGGAGCACAGTCCTGGAGGCAGAGCTGTGAATTGCTTTGTTTCTGCAGATTATGCAAGACTACTGTGTCAGTCATACACAGTGGTGGATGGAGGAAGGGTAAGCCTGGAGGAAGACTGGAACCAGCTATGAGCTGCCATCAGGACACTTTATCTGCCCACAGTTCTTCCTTTGTTTTTGTCTGAATTGAGCTTAGGGACAAAACACAAGATACCATGGGCTAAATTAATGATCCCTGTGGCTAATTGCACCCACAAGGCAAAGGGGCAGTCTGAACAGAGGGTCTATAGATGATCAATCCTTTTTGTGTGAGTCTCCATTAGTCTCATACCTACCTTCCTGTGATACCCTGGAACATCTTTGGTGGCTTTGGATATCTAGATCAGGCAGCTGTGTTGCCTGCTGGATGTGGACCATGAGAGGAGTCAAGAGACAAACAAGACCTGGTGCCAAGTCTGAGACACCTGCATGGGCTGGCTGGTTTGCAACTGTTCCCTAGAAGGGCAGGAGTAGCTCACCTGGGGTTCTCTAGGGTTTCTCAAACACATACATGGACAGCAGAATCCTACTCCCAGTATTTTTTTCAGACACAGAGAGTGCTACTGGCAATCATACAGCTGGTTACAAAATGAAATTTATCTTTCTTTTTTCTCTACTGTAATACATTTCAGCTACTGGTGTCTGTACAGGTAATATTTGTATGAGCATGTGTCACCTTCCAGGGCATCTGAAAAAACCTTTGCTTTGGCTCTCCTGTCACTAACTGGTAGCTTTCTCTACCAGCTGGTTGGGGACCTTTTGGGAGAGTGAAGAGGGAACAGGGCAGAGCAAAGTTGTGTGTTTATGGTATAAGTTGCTATGAATTGCTGGATGAAACAACACTTTGCAACTGCAGAAAGGCCTGCTGTTCACTCACAGGTACCTCATGACAGAGAACATGGATAATGAGAGACACTGTGCTGCCAGCCACTCAAATGGCAACGGGGACTTGGTATGGAAAGAAAGGAATTTGAAAAATAATTATAAAAGTTTCCCCCATAAAAGGGGGGCAAAGGGATATAAAAGGCAATTTGGGGGGCACACAGATGCAGAACTTTTCTCTGAGGCAGAGTGCTCCTCAGCCTCCCCTGACACACTTTGGTTCAATCAAGCCATTCTCCTCAAAGTGTTAGGGTTTTACTTGTTTCTCTTTTTTTGTCAGTTTCACATATTTGGAGAAGACACAGGCAAGTGAGGTGTAGTTTTGTAGAGTTGGCAAAAAGTCCCAAAAACTAACATTTCAATGTCCAGACTGTAGAAATCATTGACCTCATGTCTTACTTCTTCCCTTCTAGCCAACTTTACTTCATCTGAAATATATGATTTGCTACCTGTCCTTTTCATTTTCAGATACTTTTGTCCTAACCTAAGGAAATAAGAACACCAGATGCCTTTTAGTCTCCTTACATAGTATCTAAAGCTATATTTAAAGAAAAAGACCCTATATTGAGTCAAAAATGCTATAATGATAATATTTTAATCTAGAAAATTGCCATCTGTGGAAACTTGCTCTGTGCTTTGCATCACCAAATGCAAAATGTCTTTAAACACTTTTCCTTATTCTTTGTTTTTTTTTTTTAAACAAAATCTTTATTTGAATTCAGATTAATTTTTCATTGACATTTCAAAGTGGAAGATGAACAGCAGTTTCAGTACTACAACTGTAATTTACTTTGGATGCTTTTACAGATTCTTTGTATCAGAAACTTGGTTTACAGAAAATACTTCAGGGCTTTACATTTTCTGTGCAGTCTGCTTGCCTGTGCAAGAAGAGTTCCTGATACCCGTAAGATTCCTCACAGGGCAGAAATGTGCATTCACAGCACTGCTTGGGAAATCAGTGGCAGACACAGGGCTTGCTCTTTGGCATAAGAAGAGTAAGATTTTGGTTTTTCTTCTTTTTTTGAAATTCAGATCATGGTTTGTATTGTTTCAAACCCTTCATTTAAGCTGTACTCAAATGCTCAGGACAAAAACACTTCTTCACAAGTCAAATGAAAAGATTTTTCTCTGGGGATTGTGCTCAAGTTATGGTAGACCTGAGGAAGAAAATGTACTGATATTTAACTTCTGGAGCCACTCAATGTTATTGCTGACCTTATCTCTCATAGATTTGTGCTGTGCAAAACCCCACTGACTACTTTTGTTCTTTGTTGGCATAAAAAAATGCTGCAAAGGTTTTTTACTCCCCTGTCATTTGTCATCTCTCGCCTCCTTTCCACCCCCTGAAATCCATCCTTTCCCTATCTGTCCAAACCTGTAACATACTTATTCATCTCCTTTCTCAAGGGCACTAGATTTTCAAATCAGCCTTCTCTTGCCTTCCTCTGGTCCTGGATAAAAATGAATAGCTTAATTTAATGGGAAAAAAAAATCTCTGCATTCATTTCATTCCCCATTTGAATGAATAAGATATGTACAGCTGAAAAAAATCCATAGAAATGGCAGGTCAGGCAGGCAAGAACCTTGCTGCAGCATACCCACCTTCTCAGGAAAAGCTTGATGCTCATCCCATAATAACAGAGTTGCTGATTTCCTGGAAAGTGACTAGAATTCTGGTCTTTGTGTATGACTACCATTCTTTGTCTTCTAATGTGTCAGTCTTTCCAAACTGGATAGAGAAGCCTAAGTTAAATGGATGAATATAGGCCACACATTAGACAGATGGTTTGGGAAAGAGGCCAGTCTGTTGTGTATTTGAGCAGTGCCTAACAACTTATTTAAGTCCTGTGCAAGAGTGGAGGGAGGTTTGTAAGTGCTGTGTTAGCCCAGATGACAGGAATACACACAAGAGCTAACATAAACATACCACATTTAGGATTTGAGATCTCTTCTGGGCTATATATGGCACAGTGTCTGAGAAGAAATCTTCATCTGTGACAATTTCAGAATGTTTTACATGATTGAAATGTGAGATGATCATCCTAACCTCTCATTACATGCTCTTCTTTCCACACCCATGAGCATATTTTACTCCTCACATATGTCTAAATCACACTACTTTGAATAGATTTACAATACATGTGTGGTGTGATGTATACACACAAACAATGTAACCTTCCCTTTCAGTATGAAATTTTAAAACAGGTGGCTTATACTGGAAGTTCAAACATGTTTATAGTATACTGATCTGCACAAGGACTTCTGCTTAAAAAGATGAGCTGGTGATTTAGATTATTTTCACATCTATCAGGTACATTTTGTTAAGGTCTCTTCAGAAATCTTCTGCAAATGCAGCTGCTTTTTCTAAGATAAAGTATAGCAACTAATTGGATGTCTATAAAAAAGTCTTCTAATAGAGCTGAAACCACAGTGACATGAACCCTGACTATAAGTAATTAATTGCAAAATAACATGGCAATGGCCCTGTCCAAGACTGCCTGCCAGTAAGTGCTTAAACAAGGGAGATCTGCAACTAATTTTTTCCTGCTCCTGTAAATCAGTGGTTCCTTCACTCAAGACCAGAGCACACTTTTATTTCTACACTAAGTTAGAGTTAAAATGCTTTAATAAGGTTGTTGGAAAGAGTCCTACTGACTCAAATGGATTTGGGGTTGTCTCTTGACCCTGGACCAACAAAGCATTTCTAGAAGACTTTTTATATGTTCAGATACATATTGCTCTTTTAGGTTTCCAAAGGCTATTCTATAATTCATATTTATTTCTGCTATGGTACTACCTCAGAGTTCCTGTAAAGATACAGGTTTTGACTGATGAAGACTGTATCTACAGAACAATAAGCCCTCACTGAATTGAAATCAAAAGCCAAGAACATATCCCACTAAAGGACCCCACTGACAACTGAATTCCTTACTCCGTCACATTTTATTTTGCCCAAGCACCAAAAGAATCTTGTTTCAGTCTGTATGTAAAAGAAGATTCCCTCGGACCTTGGAACACTATTGGTAGACAGCATCTCTAAATCTGTAACAATTCTTCTGTATTTCCACATACCATTGACCAAACTCACTACAATGGCTGCCTCTCCACGGTGTGAAAGTGGTGAGCTTCATTAAAAATGAACCAAAGAAAATATAAAATGTATGCGTTCACATTAACCATCCACAAAAAGGAAAAAAACAGAAGAGGTCATAGACCTTAAATCTCCCTGTAGTTTGATTAGCCCTAGTTAAGGGTTATTTCAGCTTAGTTTCATTTTTTTTGCAGTAGTTCAGTGGCATCAGGCAACACAGAAAAAGGGGGCAGAGCACAAGACATCTCTGCACAGGTCAAAAAGTAAAATTACTAAGGGAGCAGAGATGTGCCTCACTTGTTTTTGGTGTTAAACTGATACCTGGGAATCTCAGCCTTGTGCTCAGCCATGACCTGGAAAGCTGAAATCCCCCCAAATCCAGAAGTGTGGAAGGATATGTTAGGTGAGATCCAGCATTCAGTGCATTCATGGGGTGCTTGTAGTTTATCACATATGATATAGTAGCACAGGTTAACATCCCTCCTGCTGTTGCCATATTGCCTATCTGGCAGTAGCCTCCTAAATCACCTCTCACTGAGAGTTTTACACTTCTGTGCTCCCTCCCAGTCAGACTTAGGGCAAAACAAAAATTGTGAGACTCCACAAAAGGATATTCTCCAGCCCAGAAATGAAGATGTTTACTCTCACATTGATATTTAAGAGTTCATGACCAACTTCTCCTTCAGGGGTTTGAACATGCACTATGTCACCTCCCCATTTGACTCTGCTAACTCAGCAGTGAGGCTTTTATCAGCCCATTTTATTCACCACTGCTCCATTCTTATGTTCCAGGGGATTTCAAGAATTTTACATGAAATTGCTATTAGATCAGACAATGTAAATTGCCTTCCCATTTCTTTTATTCTTCAGGTGTCCTTTACACTAATCCCACCCTCCAGCCAATGAAGGTTTTGTGAAGAAGGTGCAGGTCACAGAGAAGTTGCTCCAGCAGATGGCCAGACTCCAAGGAGACATGGGAGACTGAACTGTAATGAGGTATCTGCTGCTGAGGGATATTGCACTGGGTGTACAGGTGCGTAGGCCAACAATCAATCCCTGGCCAATAAAACAAAATGCAGTAACTTTGGCTGGGGATTTCAGGCATAAGACCTTGATGTACCCCAATGTTTAAGGCATGTGAGAAATTAGTTTAAAACCCCCCTAGAAGGAGAGGAATTCTACCTATGTTACTCAGAAACACTGTATAAAATTTCTGCATTGTGAAACAAATACTAGAGGCAATGTAACTCTGTTATTCTGTGTATAAGATTCAGTTGCCTCCACATAAGTTTCTATAAGGTGCTATATCAAATGCCCAGGGTTATTCTACATTATTTCCCAGGCGGTATTCCAGAAATGTCCAAGTCTCCTAGAGATTATTTATTAAATTTGTTCCCATGTGGGTATCACAAATATCAATGGACATATAAAATGGTGCTGAAATAATTTAAGACTGTCGTCTTATCTTTTGAGATTAGACTGTTGCACTTATCTCACAACAGGACAGTTTTAAGGACATATGTTCTTCATTGGCATGAGGAAGGAACCACTCTTGTCCCAAACCTTGGCACCAGTTTCAGTAAGTTTCACCAGAGCTGGGAGTTTCATGGGGCAAGAGGGTACAAAACCAGAATCATCAGTGCTGCCCAGTCTTCTGATGTGTAAATAAAAACAAGCTAAAACCTGACTCAAAACAATCCCCCAGGAGTAGAAGGTGAGACATGCTCTCATTGAGGACTGGGAATTTTAGGCAGTTTCATTCATTTAAGGGCTAATCATGCCTAGTTATACATACATCACATACCCAGGTGAGCACCCAGAAATGCAGAGTCAGGAAGCTGTTACTGATGAGAAGGTTAAATTTAAAGTATAGCCTTATTTCTTTCAATAATAATACTTTTTTCATAGGCTGACTTCTTTCACTTTCTTATATTAACTTTTAAGGACAGAGGACCTAATTCTGAGTACATTAAAGGAGGTGTGAATGAGAAATAATTTCACTGAGTTGAATTTTGTTTCACTTACACATCAAAGTCACAATTTTTTCTGAAGGTCTTGCTCTTGAGTTCACATTCAATTGAACACATGTAGACTTTGAAACACAGAGGAGCTGAATAAGCCTTTTAAGCAAATCCAGAAATTACTGAAAGGGTCATTAGACTTTATCAGGGCTCAAATTATTATTTTTTTTTATGTGGAGAAATTTTAAATTACTGAAATTAATACAAGACGTTCACAGGGTTCTGTAGTCACAACATAATGAGTCATAGACTCCAGCAACTTGGCTGATGTGTCTAACTTAACTGCCCTTCATTACTGCAACACAACTATTATATATAATTGTAGCAAGACATCCAGATTGGCACCAATGCTTGCTACAGATAAGAATTTCAGCTGATCAGTTAGATATGCTTCAAAGAGCATAATTGCTGCCCTAGGGTTACTTTAATCTCCACATTTTTGTGTGTATATGAAACATGTCATAACTGTCTTTTCCCTTCTACTGTGTGAAATGTGTAAGTCATTTCAGTTTAGAAATGTATATGGCAAACAGGGCAGAAGAATGTTAAAATGTTTACATGTATATGGCACCAGATTTAAATGTTTCTGAAATTCCATAGCATTAAAGGAAATGTTTTCCTCAGTCAATTAGTCCTTGAGCTGGATTCTGAGTACCATCACCACTGTTTGCAAAGTAAGTTAGCCTTTTCAGAAGTGGCAGAAGGGAGGCCTGGGCAGTAGATAACTACTCCTGGTATTTTATATTCCCTGTGAGGGGAATTACACTGCAATTCTAAGTGGTAAGCAGATGGGGGGAGGATAATATAAGAGCAACCTGAGTTTGGCAGTTCCTCTAGGGGAGGAGAAACATGGACTGAGATGACTGAAAAGGGGCTGATTCAAGCTTTGTCATCTGGAAAGCAGAATGTTACTGCTTTAAGGGTTAGGGATATATATATTGTTTGATTTTGACATAGTGCCAAACAGACTCGGACTCAGAGGTTTATTTGGGTTTCATACAACAAAAGGTTTCCCTTTCCCTGGATGTTACTGAGGGATGTTGTTTGCACAATAAGCAACAACTGCAAAGAGTTACATGAACAGCACTGAAAGTCATTTCATGCAATAAATAACCTTGTAATGCCACCTGTGAGCACTGGGCTTTGGCTTCTAAAGGGCCTGGCTTCCTCCCCCAAAAAAGAAAGATCACAGAATCTTTGTGTCCAGGAGGTCACAGCCTACTCACCTGGCTTCCGGCAGAATTACAAAGCCCACTGAATAAAACTGTGACTCTGCCCCTCAATACCAAGCAAGCATTGCATGAAGGCACCCCTTAATGTGACCCTTGGGGGTCTGGCATCAGCCTTCACGTCCTTGTGGGAACAGCTACAGAGATTACGAGATCTTTTTGCCCCTCCATATCCTATTGAAGGGTGAACACAAGCTGCCCTTTTCTACCTGGTGCTGCCTCTGCTGAGGGTGTCAAAGGAAGCAGGAGAAAGCCCATTCCATCTTTCTTTGTGTCTGCAGCCTAGAAGATCAATCCAGAACTAAGTACTTTCTGGAAAGCATGCTGGATGACTGTTCTTGTCAGGAGGAGGTTTGCAATCAAGGAACAAAATTGTGTTTGGGTAGTAAATCAAAGTTTCAGAGTTCTTTATTTCTGTCCCATTCCTATTCAGTAAGTTCCACTTTGGTTTTCAGAGTGCTATCAGATTAGTGCTATTTGTGACCTCCTTCCTCTTCCTCCCATCTGACTGCTTGATTTGTTTCCTGGTATCTATCTGTACCTGTGGCAGCTCCCAGACAAAGACCCTGCCCTGAATTTCTTTCCCAGTCCAGGTGCTAAAACAGCCCTTGGTTAAGTTATGAAGGCTGGTTGTGAAATGTCTTTGTAAGATCCTGCTTCTTGGCATTCAGCTCCATCAGAGCTTTGTCTAAAAGGGCAGGAACATCTGTCCTTGCTGGAAACTGGAATTCTAGATCATTGCTCTGTGTGCTGGGACCTTCCTCGTAGAAGAGACACCTAATCTCCCTCCATACAGCAAAAAAGTTTCAGGTCACAAATATCTCAGGAAAAAACCTCAAACAAACAAGCAAAAGCAATAAGAGCAAAACCCAAACCCAACAGATCTCTGTGAGCTAGCCCAGTATTTGTTCTTATTAGTAAAGAAACTCTCATTGCTCAGGTGAGGTGTAATTCCCTTTTCATACTTGTTTTTATCTATTAAGTGCCCTCCTTTCCATGGCTGGCCCAGAATGTCTTTGCAGCATCTCTGTCCACTTGTTTTTAGGGTCTTTATGTGCATCTGCATAAGTATTTCAAGAGCATTCACTTCCAGCAGATACTAGTGGAGTCACTGTCTGCTGCATTACACATCAATAAATGCTGAAAAACCCAACTGAACATTATTTTGGCTGACCCTTAAAAGCAGGCTGCCTCTGCTTTAGAAGAGATGAAAAGGGAATTATCTGAAATAAATGACTTGAAGGAAAAGGCTTGGAACAGATCAGACTACTTGTGGCAGTTTTCATCCTGAGGAATGTCTGTCAGTTGTCTTACAGACAATGTGCTTTTGGAAAGAAAAAAATATTTTGCACTAGTACTCAAGTTAGAAGCTCTGAGCTGAAAAAAATCTAATAACACAAAAAAACCCCCAACTATAGAAGCAAAAGATGTGAATTAATTGCAGCAAGAAAAGCAGACTATAGACATAAATACTTCTCTCTACAAGTACACTACAAAATACAATAATGGAAGACTTTTGACAAAGTTGTGGAAGAGATTGTGCTTCTATCCTGAGTTTGTGCAGAATTGGCACAATAGAGTTTAACCCATGGTATATACCCAGAGATTGTATCTAGACTCATCTTCTAGGAAGTCCTATAGGACTCTAGTCCTTTGATTTTCCAGGTCAAGGAACTGGTAGAGATAATTTTAACATTCTTCTGCCCTGTCTGCCAGGGCTACTTTTTCCTGGAAATATAGGTGCAAGGAGGAGAGGGTTGCAGAACTAAGACAGATAGGATCTGGATGAGCCCTGGACATGTCTTTGCATCATGGATTAATATTAATGTACACACAAGCTGTACAGAAATACCGACCTCCAGTGCATATAGAGTTAGAAAAGCATGAGTTTCCAAGGCCTGTACTGAATAGGCGTTAAATAGTGAACAATTCAGTAATACGAAAAAATATACTCCAGAATTTCAGGAAATACCAATCCATGGAAGAGGATAGAAGGCCAGGCTTGCAAACTACATTGAGGGACAGGACACAGATAGGGCACGTGTACTGCTACAGCAACATACCAGTATGCAAGTAAGTCCTGTGTCCTGTGACTTTGAATATACAGCTCCTGTAGACTGAAGACAAGCATCTCAGATGCAGATCCTTCACAGAAGGAATCTAGAGAGCCACGACTTGGAAGAAACTTCTGTGGCATAGGTACCAAAATCTATTCACAGACTAATCCTCAATGGTACAATATCATATATGTGGGAGCTCGCACTCCCAAGGTCCTGAATAATCTGAATAACCGAGAGAACCCTTGGGGGGGCTCGTCGGTCTTGGAACGTTGCCAGAGGCAGCTGGTGGCTGGATTTCAATCCATCTAAGGATGCACCACCTGGGTATGAAGGATTAAGAGTCACAAGAGTTTGAATAGTGTAGAAATATTATATTCACGAGGTGATATATAGATTTTAGGAATTTGGTACAGGGGGGTTATAGAGGCAAGATGGAGGAAACCGGGTGTGTCTCGTGGTTCTTCCTCCTTCTTCTTGTCGTCCATTTTCGGTGGTGGTGCTGGCACTTTGGGATTGGTTTGTGGTGATGGTGCACTTGTTAATAAGGGTGATAGGTATTGGGAAGAAAAGGTAAATATTGTATACGTAGTTTGTACTATAAAGGGACGTGAGCGCCCTGTGGGTGGTCAGAGTGCCCTTGGCTGCCTTGCTGGTCGGACCCCGGTCGGGCAGAGAGAAAACTCTGTTGATAAGAATTAATAAACATCTGGAAGATGGCAAAGTGAAGAGTCCAGTCTCGTTCTTTGGGAGCCCAGATGGCAAAGGAGCCATCCCACGCATTCTAGGGCAGAAACAGAAGCTCTGTTTCGCCACACATATACAGGGCAGCAGTGGCCTATCTTGTTTTGGACCTGGTACTTTTTAATATTTTGAATAATGGCCTGAAAGACAAAGGATAATATTAAGAATAGGAAGGATAATTAAATCTACAGATGGCAATAATTTGTGAGGGATAGGACATCTAGGGAAGGGCAGGACAGACACCAGTTTTGTTCTATATCTCAGAGTGCCCACTCAAGCAGTCCTGCACCACACAGTGCTGTCATCGTGTGTGTGGAGACCCAGAGGCAGGTTTCATCCAGTACTAGCAACAGCAGTGGCAGTGGTCAGTGAAGCTGCTGGGTGCTGACATGGTCATGGCTGCTACAGCCCTTTGTACCCTGGTAAGCCATGGGGATTTGCAGGGCAATGGGCACAGAGACAGTGTGTGCACTTCAGGTCACCACAGGAAAAAAATGGCCATCTAAAAGAGATTTAGCAAAGCACAGTGTGGAAGCAAATCACAAACTGAGATGTGCACACAAAGGCTGCTAGCTCAGACATGACCTGCAAGGGCTTCCACAGCACTCCAGTACATCTTTTATTTCCTTTATTGCTTAACTCACTAAGTTGTGTGTTAATTCACTTCAAGAACAATGGAAAAAAGGCTACCTGCATGAGTTCTCTCTTATTTTTATGTTTCCTGGAAGTGTCTAGAAGCAATGAAATTGATGCTTTAATATGCATGGAAATTTATGAAAACAACAGGATTTCATTTCCTAATATAATTGCTGAATTGATTTGCGTATGCAGTGAACTGCTCTGATTTTCTTAGTGGCAATAATAAAGCAGTGTCTGCAGTAATTTAGCAGGTGTTCACAGCTATTCCAAGTGTATGTAAAAGGTTACCATTTTGATTTAAAACGTTCATTCAAACTCTTCTTTCACTTTGCAGAAGTCTAATGGAAGATGAAAGGTTCAAGGTAATGAGAACAAAGCACATTTGAATCCAGGATATAATTTTTTCCCAGAAAGTCTGAGGGTTTTTTTCATATCTTCAGGACATTCTGATAAGAGTTGCTTTTTCTTGCCTTTTTTCCCCCTAATATCTTACTCTGCCTATCTTGAAAATTAGGTTTACATTTACGGCTCTAGTATTTCTTAAGTGTATTCTAGTTAAGTCTTATTTTCATTCAAGAGAGAAAAAATATATTACCTTCAGCATGAATATGTTGCCATTTCCCATTCTTCCATTCCCCTTTTAAACAATTCTAAATGAAGAGCTATGTCAGATTGATAAATTTAGGTGAATGAAGCCGTTAAGCTCCACATTTCTTGCAAGATTAAGACATACTTTTCTTGCATACTTTATAACAAGAGGCTGAGGGCATCGTTTATGATAATACAGAGGGTCATACTGAAGGTGAATGAGAGGAGAAGTTAGTTACTGACACCTTTTCACAGACTTGTCTGGTGTTTCTCTCTGGGGAACAGTTAAAATCCTCGTGGTAAGAGCTGTGTGAAATGCTTCTGGCAAGGCTCACCTTACGGTTAAAGATTTCGTGACTTTTTAAAATCTTCGCCTGCGGTTTTCAAAGCAGAGAGGGATCCTCACACAGGTGATAGGCAGGAAATCTTTCAACAGCCTTCTCTCTCATCACAGCATAAACATAAGCTATTTTATCTCTATTTCCATTCCTGCAGGATAGAAAGTGGGAAATGCTGTCAGAGAAATGTATGATATGAGTTAGAAACTATGAAAGGAGAAGAGCAATTACCACAAAATCCTCGAAGGTATGAGTTTCTCCAGTAAAGGAAAGATTTTGTTTAAGAACACAGGCAGTTCTTAAGATTCCTCAAATTGGTTTCTGGACCTCCTAAAAGCTTATTTTATTACACTGGAAGAGACTCTCAGGCCCAGACCATATTTCCTTTCCTAATTTCTTATTCCTTATGAGCGTCTGAATTTCAAAGGAGCCTTTGGAAGGGGCATTTACTCTTTGTGCTGAATTTTTCACAAATGCCAGATTGGGAGCAGCTAATCCTGCCAGCTTCCACAGGAATGTTGTGCAGTTAATGGCCTGCATTTAGCAGTGCACATGAAGTGCTTTAATATGACAAGGAGAATTATCGCAGGTAGGCAGAGAAAAAACACTGAAGTCACTTCAGTCCATCAGCTTCTAAATATGTCCTAGAGATCTTATTGCTGTGTACATTAAAGCTTTAGCAGTAAAAATCTCCCTTTGTTTGCTGAGCACAGTACACATGACAGAGAGGAGAGTTCATGAAGTTCTCTCTTCAAACACACAATTAGTTCTACTGAGTCCCTAATAATTTGCCTTACGAAACCTGCTGGGGGTTTCTCATTTTAAGAGTTAAATTGATTCAGTCAAGTTAAAGGGAATCATGTATTTACTTCTGTTCCAAACACATTTATTACTGTTCCATTTTCTTTCTATCAAGGCAGTGCACTGCAGTCCTATTTCATCATTTTACAGGGAATTATCCTGTTCTGCCTTCTGTTCTGCCAGCCTTTCAGGAATAAATAGGGGAGAAGAGGGCATGCCAGGTGGTCACTATGGAGAGAACCACACAGAGAAACTAATTGGGCACTGTGGTTTTGGTTTGAAAAGGGCACAGATGTGAGATTTCTGGGACAGCACACATGGCAAAATAGCAACATGGGACAAGAGATGGTAATTCAGGACTGGAATAGGATGCATAAATCCTTCATATGGCTAGAGATCTTGGATAAAACTCAGTTGTTGCATAAATAATGGACTTTGAAGGAACTATTTCTGCTGATGGGTGAAATTACTCCTATCAATAGTAGCTGGATCTGGGTGTATGGGTTTCATTCCCAACACCCTGGAGCCCCAGATGCCTTCCCTTGGAGTTACAAGCAAGACCAAAGAACTTGTGCAGATTCAGAGGCATTGGTGCTGATGGAAAATTTAGTGAAATGTCTGCCACACAACTTGCCTAGATTAACTGCAGGAAAAGAGTGCATACCTGTAAAGACTTATCAAAGTTGCATGACTACATTTTTTGCATGGACCTTTAGTTCTCAAAATTCCCTTACAATTCTTTTGGTTCACATGGGACTTACATGGTTCCTCACATGTAGGGGGATAGAACATAAGTAAAGGTAATATAGAAAGTAATCTTACCCCCTGAAGAGTTGCAGCTGAGCCAATTGTTAAGGATTAGGAGCAGGCCTGATGTTAACAGGCCACAGCTGTAGCCAATCAGAAGAGTGTTATAAAAGAGTGGATAGGTTGTTTGAGGGGAGCTGGAGTCAGCTGGTTACTGTGATGATAAGGAAGAGTCAGTGCCTAGAGGAGCTGCCTACAAGAAACATCAAGGAGGTATGAAACTGCCAATATGGAACCTTTGCACTATAATGACAACACTCACATCATGTAACACCGCATCACATCACTGTTGGCCTCTCTGAGGACAGCAAACACTTCTTCAATAATGAAGAATATAATTGCAGGAAGAAGAGAGATGAAACTAGTGAGGTAGCTTACTGTGTTTTCCCCAGGCTTCTTTGCTTTGAAAATGCCATTTAACATAATTCTACAAGACCAGACACTGCCTTGAAACTGTCCCACCAGTTTTAGCTTTTAGCAAGGTGAACAGTATGCAGAGTCACAGGCTGATTTTCTTTGTGTCTTTAGGTGAGCAGTAGATGTGGTCTGTGTTTCTCAAGTTCAGGCCTGGTACGTGAGTGTGCTGAAACTTTTAAGGTGATAAAGTTTTATAGGCATTTTGAAACTAACACTTTCCCTTCACTTTATTAAATCCTGTGATGCTACCAAGTCAGTGATATGCTTTATTCCCAAAAATAATATCTTGCAATTGAAATTTATTTGAACATTTTTAATCACCTCTGCATTCAGTGGCACTTGGTTCTACTGATCTTCAAATTATGGAAATAGCCTTCATGTGTTTCATTAGTTTGTAAGCCATTTTTGCACCATAAACTTTCGTGTCATCAGGCAGCTTTCTGAAGCATTTCTTATCTTGGCAGAAATACCAGTTTTTGTCTATAACAAAACAGACCTATTGTAGAAAGGAAGTATCACTACACTGAAATACAGGGCACAGAGCAAATGATTTTTCTTCTGATATGTCTCTTTATATAACCAGTGTTGTCATGACAACTGCAGAGCAGAGTTGCGTTTTCAGTAGCAGATGCATGACTAAGGGCCTTTGTCTTACTGATGAACGTCTGCAATTCTCAGCTTCTCAGCAACAGAAAACACAAATAACCATCCCACACAATTTGTTCCTACTCACAGAACTTTGTGTAAATGGCACATTACTTCTAAACAGGGAAAACTTTTGATTCTGCCAGCACTTTGCACTTGGGAGCCAAAGCAGCTTTGCAGACCATACGTGGGTGCAGGAGCAGGGATTGAGGGAGGAACAAAGGAGCTGCCCACAACCTTCTCCCTTCTGTAATAAAGCAGATACCCCAATGCATGGCACTGATGAAGGAACCTACCATTCCCTTAGGTTCCTGATGAGTCTACTCCAATTTTTAGGCGATACCTTGCTGTGAGAATGTGCATAAAACAATAGATGTAGTAAGTTAGAGAAACAGAAGCCTGGAAACTTAGGTGCTTTCTTCATCTCAAGGAATGAACTAATTCCTACAGCCTGCAAACCTTATGTCTCAGCTGTGTCACTTCAAGGCTAAGGGCAATATACCTTCCTGACTGTCACAGCTACTTTAATCAACATTTTATTGATGGCTGGGAGATGACTCCCCCATGAAAAGAAGCACTGATGGGAATCAGCATTAGCCAGTTACAGAGAAGGAAACTAAGAGTGGGCTTATGCTGCAATTAACTGAGCTACTGTGATGTCCTGCTGTAGCGGACAATAGAGTGCTTCGACAAAGGGCTGAGTGAAACTGTGGGTTAGTAAGCTCATGAGTTAGTTACAGTTCAGATTTATGGTGGAGTCACATTAGTAGCCACCACTCTGGCTAGGTCTCACAAATTTACTTGGACACAGATTCATAAAATGGCTTGGGTTGAAAGAGACCTTAAAGATAATCTCATTCCAACCCTCCTGACATCCCAGTCTACATCAGGATGAGCAGCATATACATTGGATACTATTTAAAAAGCTAGATAGCACCTGGGTCAGAGGCAAAATGGGAAATAGTTGAATATCACTATACACCACCAAGAAAATAATATTAAATACTTCAAAACAGAACCAGCAATCTCTGGGAGCTTTGTCTAATCTACCACTGATTATGTAAAAACACAGAAGCATGAAACCACAGACAATGAAGTTGAGTAACTAGTTTTTTCTTTTATTTTGTAATTATTCAGTGGTGCAGTGCAACATCCAACTCTGTCCTCACTGCCAAGAAACTGAGCTTGAAATAGAAGAGTAGCCTTCTATAACATTCCCTGTGCAGGCAAGGCAACTTAAACAGAGTGTATTAAGGCCATCTCTTATTACAGGGTTTGTTGACACTGGGTTTTCATCAAAAAGAGCTCTATTATTCTGTGGTGCCTGTTGCAGTCAAATGCAGTGCTCTCAGTTCCTGTGTTACACAGGCAAAAACATGAGCTCAGAAATTAATACCAGTCAATTATCCCACAAAGCCATTTTCTGTTTCACTGTTTCCTGCTGACATGTACAATATTGCAATATAACACTAATGATCACTATCTTATAATCTTCTTGAATAGCAGTCTAGGAAATTTTAAAATGCCTAGCCACTGCTGATCCTCACCTGTTACTGCCTGTGACTTTGCTGTGGTTGCATTCTTTTGAATATTTTGCTGTTTCATATTTCCTTGTTGTTGGTTTGTAGGCAGTAACTGGGAACTTGGGACTGCTGCAACATATTTCATATGAGTTGATCAACTCCGCTTTTGGTCTTAGCAAGCACAGGTGCCTGCATGTTAGTTTCCTTTAACAATCTACAGAGTGAAAATAGGCATCTCTTGCTCTCCACAGGAGCTGAGCTGGGTGTATCTCTGCCCAAGTAGGTATTGTATCTTGTATCAGAATGAGTTCTGCTTCCTTTGAACATTTCTGGCTGGAAAGCCTTAGCTTAAATAATTACATGAAGCACAGTGTGGAGTAGGTATGCTAGGAACCAGAACATTTCTGGGCTTATTTGGCTATGAGGCCCACACAAGGAGAAGCTTCCACGAAAACTCATAACAATGACACCTGAAGCACCAAAATCAGGAGGAGAGACACCTCTATTCTAAGCAGAGTTGTAATTTCCTTCAGTTTACACAGATTTAATGAATCCTGAACTTTGTGTGACTCCTATATGTACAAGTGCCAATCGCAATTTATAGGATCCCATGGCATCTCAGAATATTATATCTGGCAGGATGGAATAGCTTTGAGATAATTTTTTATTGTCATGTTGACTTATAGACATGTCATAAACACTGAAAGAAAATATTTATAAGTTTAGATCTTTCAAAAAAATCTCCAGTAACCCTCTTAGAAATGTACACAAACAAAGATGCATATTTCAGATATACTGACTGGGAACACTGCAAAGAAATAAAACATTTGCCCACTTCAGAAAAGTAGCAACAAATTTTCAGGGTTTGAAAAGCTCCAGATTAGGGACAGACATGTCAGATGTGTGGTCTTTATAAGAAAAGGAATTATCTGACTTTTTCCCAACTTTCTGACTGGCCTGGCAAGGCCTCTAACAGGACACAAAATGCCAAACACTGTCTGAGGAGCCACCAGATAGCTTTTGACTCAGGCAGCAATTTCTTCAGAAGTCCTTTGCCTTTTGTGCATTTCTTTGTGTTGTTTCCCTTTGCTGATCAACCACAACCACCTTTGATACTTTACTAATACCCTGCTGGGGGAATCACATATCAGACAGATTCCAAATGTGGATGGCTACAGTCAGACAAAACAGAAGCTTATGGCACCCTGTGGTGTTGAAATGTAATTAAAAGGGTTCCTCTCCTGCTATTTGTTTTCAGAGTTGCTGTTGGGAGAGCACAGGGCAGGGGACCACGCTGTGCCAGGATGCTGTGATCACTCCTTTGGCTCCTTGAGATGACAGAAGGCAGCAGATCACAAGTCAGCAGGGCACTGAAAAGCTCCTGCAACTGCTTTCTGTTTGTATTATGTTGTAATAAGGGCAAATGTGGACCCTTTGACCTGCCCTATCACCATGGGAAGGAAATAAAAAGGGAATTTCTCATTCTGGAAATTGTTCTGGTTTGCTTTTACCCCCCACAAATGATAAAATGGTCACACTCTGCTGCCCAGGGATTGCTTTGGAGAGATGTAAAAGTTTCTTCCAATGAACTGGGTATAATCAGAGATTTTCCTTATTTTATGTATCTCTTGGATGACAAATATCAAAAGCTATGAGCATGGGATTTCATGTGCAGTTGGAATTGCAGGTATTGCTTGTGCAGTTTGATTCACAGGGAAAAGGATATTCCAGAGTGCCAACACTGCCAATATGTAATTAACAGGACAAATTATGTATACAGGTTTAAAAGTAGAGCCAACCATGCTAAAATCTGCTCTTACATGCTTTATTATCTTCTTCCCCTCCCAACCATCTTCTCTTCCTCAATTTTAATAAGAAACCCATTGGCATAGAAACCACTGATGGAAGCATAACCTGGAACAAGACTGGAATTTGTTGTGGGATTTAATGGAAATCTATGGGCTTACACTAAGGAGTGCTTCAAAAAGGACTCAATTCTACCATCTTTCCTCTGACTGAATTGGCAGGAGTTTCTTTGTAAACTTATGAACAAGAATTCTAAAATGCTCTGACACTTTCTGATAAATGACACTGCTGCTTCTCATCAGATGAGCCTTAGGAGGTCAGTTACACATTGGGAGCTCAGTTCAGGAGTGTTTTCTGCCTTAATGGAAAACAGCTGCAGAGGCAAACCTGCCAAAGCTGAGTAGGATATCAGCAAATCTGCACTGTATAGGGTAATTACTCACTTCTGGAGGAAGACAACAAATAGAAAACCCCTTCCTTAAATGCCTCCAGGGCCTCAAAGAAAATTATGTAAATTCAAAAGTTGATGACTGGAGACTCCAATACAAACCTCCTCCAGCAAGAGCCCAGTAGGGAAAAGACAAAATGGTTTCTCAGGTGTGAGGCTATGGGATATGTGAGAATATTTATCTATACCATGGAAATTCATGCCAGGTGTGAATCCTCCCAAGGAGCCCCACAGTGAGTGCAGCAGCTCTGTTACTGAAGCATTAACCTCAAGCAGGGAAACAGCAGGAAATACATGGCTGTTATGTGATCAAGACTTTATCAGCTATGGCTGTTGCTTGGTGCTCATCTGCCTGTGCCTGTGAATGTGTTTGTGCCAGCTGCAGCAGTCCTGGAGGAGCCCAGTAGTGGGAGTCACTCTGGTGGGCTTGGCCAGTGCTTCTGGCCAAAGTGAAAGATGTGGAGCTCTGGTGACAGTGGGCAACACCAGCTGGAGCAGCAAGCTACACCTGAGAGCAATTCAGAGGCACCGTTTGAGACCACAGAGGATGAAAGAAAATTTGTTGGAACAAGGCCAGAGCAGAGTCACTAAGCTGATCACAGGCCTGAAACACCTCTCCTATGAAGACACGCTGAGTTGGGGCTGTTCAGCCTGGAGAAGAGAAGGCTTTGGGGATATCTTGTAGCACTTTTCAGTACCTTAACAGGCTTACAAAGAGGCTGGAGAGAGACTTTTCAAAAGGGTCTGTAGTGCTAGGACAGGGGCCATTGGCTCTAAACTGAAGGATGATAGTTTAGATTAGATACTAGGAAGAAATTCTTTACTATGGGAGGTGGTGAGGCAGAAACAAGTTGCCCAGAGAGATTGTGGAGTCCTCCCCTGGAGTTCTTCAAGACAGGTTGAATGGGGCTCTGAGTAACCTGGTCTAGTGGAAGGCCCTCTGCCCATGGCAGGGATGTTGAAACTAGATGATCCTTAATGTCCCTTCCAACCCAAACCATTCTATGACCCAACAATTCTATGAAAAGTCTCTCACCTTCGTTTACTAGAAGAATTTTAAAATTTTCAGTTTGTGAAGCAGGCTGTCTTACTCGCTAGCTATCCCTTGGCTAAAGACACATATCAAGACTTTCTTCACTTAAAATTTCACTTGGAATACACTTGAATACATTGCTGATTTTTCTTCCTGTGGGGTGTCAGTATAGCTAGCCTGAATGTATGCAACTGAATATTAAAAACTAACAGTTAGTGGGAAAATAAAACACACTTGTCAAGAGGAGGAGACCCATCCATCCAACAATATAAAATATTTATCCTCTTGCTCAAAATTAGTTTAAGAACTTTAAGTAACCAAATCCAATCTGTTTTCAGAAACTCCTTTATAAAACTGTAAAAAAGTCATGCACTCCTAGGTATGCCTGCCAGTTGCAGAGAAGGCTTCTGTTTCAAATTAAATGGGACCAAATTCCATGGTAATAAGTCCACAGGCATTGGTTCAACAGGAAACAAACTGAGTTCTCTTTCAGATGACATCTTATGAATTTGAAACAGCTAGAAGATAATGTATGAAAATAAGCAGGCTTCCAGACAGTATCTTTCTGAACATTGTTCTTTTGCACTGAGCAACCTATAGGCCAATACAGACTACACAGGCTATGTGATATTGTTACCAGACAAGGAAAGCTATTAACAATTTGTAAGAAGTCTGAGGCAAATGGAGCAGAGATTGCAAATACAGATATATCTGAATTTTCTTACTTAAAACTCCAGGTGTTACAGATGAATTTACAAAATGTTACCATTTTCACTGGAACAAATGTAAGTGTTTTTGCATTATGTTTCTGATACTTTTAAACAGCCTGTCCTGAAGCCATAATTGTCTGGACTTGACTTCATGTTTTATGTTGAGAAATTACTGCAGAATAATATTTTGGCTTTAGCCCTTAAAATTACAAGTCAGTTGTTCCAGTCAGGATTTTTGCTAGTGTTTGGCACTAGCAGTGATTTTCCATAGTGCTATCTTACATGTCACAGTGGCAGGTATTATGTACAATTGACTTTTGTTGTAGCTTCACTGTGATTCTTACAGCACTAGAAAAAGTTCTAAATGTTTTTAGGGTATTTCTGCTGGTATGACAAGTTTGGGTGGATGACACTAACAATCTTCACAGCAAAGAAAATTGGCTCCCATTGATATTTCTCTTGGCAGACAGTGAGAAGAGTTTATTATTGACTGTTTCTCCAGTCACACAGTTATTCTATGCTTAAAGAAGAATAAAGTAAGAAAAGTCCTTTAAGTTTAGGGGGTTTTGTTGCTTGTGGAACAGCCCTGAGACACAAAACTGAGAGCAAAGGTAGTTCTACATCTGATTCAGGGTGTGTTGAGGGACTCATCTTCCCCCAAGCTTACTCTGTATAGCTGCTCACTGCAGGCAAGGCACCACTGGGAGAGCTGCCTGTCTCAGGACAGGAGTACAGGCTCATATGACACATGGCATGACCACGTTCACCGAGTCTGTGTGCTCCGGGTGTCATTACTCAGCATTAAGGTGTGGTGCAGCAGATGCTGAGTGTGCAGGATGACTTCCAGGCACCCCACTCTGCAGACTGACTGTAATCTCCTACCTGAAGCTATTTCACATCTCCTCTGACAAACTGGCAGAGAAGTGAATGAGGAAAAGACCCCAATCATTTGGGATCTTGGATACAAAGCTGAAGTGAGCTCTTGAACAGTCTGCATATTGCATATTCCCTTTGTGGTTTCAAGTGGCATCTTAAACAGAAGAAAGGCTAGGTAATGCTGGTGGATAATACTCCAAAGTGCATAAACAAGCTGACACAGTGGTCAAAGATTTCCTGCTGACTTTGCAGCCCAAAGGAGGATCCAGTGCCCATGGGAGCATTGGTCTTTCCTCTGAAACTGTAATACTCTGCTGCCCTCTCTGACACCTTTTTTCCTCAGAAATTCAGATAAGGAAGGAAAATTTCCTTTCACTTTTGCTCCCTGCAAGCAATCACTGCTTTCCTTTTGTACAAAATGCTTGCTTCAGGCACGATGTAAAGGAGTGTCCTCTCATGCAGGAGTGTCCTCTCATTCCTGTGTCAAGTGAAGTATCATGGAAACCCTTTTTATATGTTTTGGGGTTTTTTTTTGCTGGGGCACGAACACACAAAGTCTCCAAATTAATGTATTGTTCTTTGCATTTCTACATCATTAGCAATGGGAACTGATTTGAATGCAAATAACACTAGAGACAGCAATTTCATAAGGCTAATATCCATCAGGGAAAAGAAAAGCTAATTCATCAAGAAATTTTGCTTTTTCTAGAAGCTGAGTCTATTTTGTTTTCTTAACCCTTCCCTGATACTACAGGATTTTTCTCCCATATAGATTAAGTTAGCAAATTGGTCAAGGACCCAAATGCATTGCAGGTTGTGCAGGTCCCCCTGTCCAGCCCTGTGTGGAATCCTGGCTTAGAGGGCAATTGCCTCATGACATAGTTAATGGAACTTCTGCAAACATTACAGAGAATGTTAAATTTTATATGCAAAAATAAGCACTTTAATGGAACTGATAAAATGACCATGTTGAAGAAAGATTTTTACTTTATTTTGCAACAAAATGACATAGTTGAAGTGAAATGAGAAAATCAATGTATTCATTAAGCTTTTCACAAAACCTGATGTGTTCCCCTGAAAATGGTCCCTTCTAATGAAAAAAAAAAATGCCATGAGATTTTTGTGTCACTTCTCATTTTGTCTTTATAGCTCTCAGACGATTTTTGAACATTTCACTTATCTTGTTCTATTACAGAATTATTCTTTATTTTGTACTCCAAATGAAGAAGAGAAAATACTTTCTCCTTTCTCATTAAACAAATGTTTAAAATACATTGGGAGGTTTAATTGAAGAAGGAAATCAGGAGGAGGAGCTCCATTGTTATGCAGGTTGTGTATGTGCAATGCAGTAATTAGCAAAGTGACATATGATGAATGTCTCCTATGAAAAAGTCAAGTGACAAATTGGTTTTTTTATTTGTAGTCCATTACAGATGAAGGAATTTATTTGGTTTGCACAGCCAAAATATCCAGGTGTGCCAAGAATCATTTAAATCTTCAGTTGCTGAAAACTTCCTAGTATTGAGTCAATACCAAATTTTTAAGTAAGCCAAACCTGACAGTGACTTGAACAAGTCTGTCTGGTAATTTCAGCCCCAGAGTGAGTGACTCCAAGCTTAATGGAGAACCTCGTATTTACCTGCTACTCATCCACTGACTCTGGCATTGTTTTGTACAGTCCAATGACTTTTGCTATTGACCCTAATCCTGTCTTAGTTATTTTGCAGTGGAAGAGTTTTGAGGAAAGAAAATTCATTAATTTTTTTGAAATATTCTATAATGGCTACTGCAATGCTTTTGGCAGGACATCTGTGGAAGTGGACTTTGGGATGGTCAAGTAGAACCTTAAGGACTTCACTAAAGATGTGTTCTTAGCACTGCTCTCATTGCTCCTGAAGCATAGCAAAATTCATGCAATACACCATCCAAGCTTTGAAACTTTTGTGCCAGTGGAGACTGGAAAATAACCTAATTTCCCTAAAGCTAGATCTGGGCTTGTGGCCAAAATAAAGCAACTAGTGAAGTCTTTGAAAACTTGAAAAGGAGCTAAAATCAACAGCTGGATCTTCAGCTGGTGCAAGCAAGAATAGAATGATGAAGGCTGACAGGCTGGCTTTGTAGTCTGATGTAATTCCCTTTTTATAGCTGCTTTTTATTCTGAAATGATCTGCTTAAAATGGTTAAACAGCAGACCATAAGGGTCAAAAACTCCATCAGCACTCAACTAATTGTCAATTCTCGCCTGTAAGTTGTGGTTACTTGCCTGTGCAGTCGTCTGCACAGCGTTTAATTACTAAAGCACACTGTGACCTCTGTTTGTAACCATTTTTCTCTGCAAAATTGCAAAAATTCTGGTTTTGAGAGCAAGCTAATAAAGTCTCTTGTAAACAAGAACAGTGAATGCTAAATATTATTTTCTTAATTACATTACAAATTAAGAATATTTTGAAAGCATAAACCCCAGGCTTTGTGTTATTATGAGGTTTTTCCTGTACCTGCATTCATTAAATTTCTGATTCTCCCCCTTTTCTTCAGTGGAGAAATAGCTTTGAGTTCCCTTTTTCTTTAAGGAAGCATCAGTGCCAATATCTCAGTACTGAAGAGCTGCAAAATAGTGGACTGGTAAATTCATGCAGCAGGGAGAAAAATACCTGTCTTGACACACATTCTAGTTCTAAACTTTCTGAAGAATAAGGGAGAAGGGAAAAATTTCTTATTCTCACCTGCTTGGTGAGGTATCTGGACACCAAGCAATTAATCAGTTCTTGAATTCTTCTCCTCCAGTAATGGCACCTGACTGCCTTAGAAATATAGTTTAATGTAAATAAGAAAGAGTTGACAAAACTGGATATGCAACCCAGTGTTATACTCCAGTGTTAGTACACTAATACACTAATTAATTTTAGAAGTGAGTGAGATCTTTTAAAACTGGAGTTGATGCCAACAATACATGTGAGTCTTGATTGGCATGACCTGTCATCCCAATAATCTTCCTGGATTCATTTTTTCCCTGTAAATTAGGGCAAATATGGGTTATTTGGATTGTCAAATAGAGTAACATTTCAGAAAAAAATATTTTTCTGTTTCAGAGACACTTCTACAATTCTTTTTAATCAGTACACATACTATTGTTCATGTTTCAAGGAAAAAGAAATTAAACCTGCCACTTTTTCAATCAAATTCCATCAAACCCAAGCCCTCAGCACTCTGCAGTGCATGCAGGACTTCCCATCAGTTTATTAAAGAGGCAGTAAATATTCAGAGCTGTGTCAGGGGTTTGGCTGGTGTCACTATCTCTGTCTGAAAGTGATGGAGGGACTGTGTCTGTATATCATGCAAGCCTCAAAAATGTCACCTTTTGAAGAAAGAAGTAGCACCTCATTTAATTGTCTTGGTGAGCAGTGGCTGGCATGACAGCCTGACCCCATTCAGAGATGGCATAACTTGATTCTCTTCTACTTGTTCTTCACGTCAACATCTTTGTAACTGCTCTCAAAGCAGGAGTAAGGGAGCAGAGAATTTAGGCAGCTTCCTGCCACACAGCAGGGAATTGCAACTGCTATGGAAACAAGAGCAGCTCAGTAGAAGGAGAATTTACTGGATAGGTTTATACAATCTCCTTGACATTTTACAGATGCATGGGGAAAAGAAGTTAAAAACCACTGAAGTGTTACCATATCTTCTTCTGCATTTATCTGTTGACAGCCTAGTTAGGAATGGGTTTGCACACCACAAATTGACCTTGACAGTATGTTCTTGGTCTTGTTTTGTGGAGCAGCCCTGTTGTGTAACGCACAGTTCAGCCCTGGGTCCCACTCCCAGTTATCTTACAAGCCATAAAAATTTTATCTGGCATTTACGAAATTAAAATTAAAGTCGTCATTATAATTATTACTTCATCTGTGTCAGTTTTAATAAAGAAAAATTTCTGCCTTTTCTCCAGAGATAAATTTGAGAAGCACCAGCTATCTGGAAAAAAAAACTTGGTTTTCATGATGTCTTGGGGATGGTTTTTATCCCACATCCATTTTTGCTGGTGGTGGTGTTTTGTCTTGTGTCTGGAATGCCCTCTGCCCCATCCCCGCCCAGCTCTGGGAGTATCGCGATGTGTGAGTGAGGGCCAGCGGGGATTCCGTGAGAGCCGGGAGCTGAGGGGTGCCTGGGGCTGGTGTGTGCCAGGCCTGGCACTGCCATGCCCCGCTGTGCCACCCCTCTGCACAACCCGACCTCGGGACCTGCCATGGCCGGTGAGCTACCCAGGGGAGCGATCCCCTGCCCAGCCCTGCTGCTGGGTTTTTTGCTGCTGATTGGGGTTTTCCACTACATTTCAACTTGACATCCCTTGTCTGCCTGTCCCCTGCAGATCCTGCTAGGCTGTGGAGGTTCTGCTATGTTTTGTTTGTCACCCCGGGTGCGCCTGCCGCTGCTGTTCCAGCCCATTGCTCCAAGGTTCCTGCTGCAGTCCATTCAGTTTTCCGAGAGGCTCTGAGACTGGCTGCCTCTATGGTTTGGTTTGGTTTCTCCTCTGGGAGAAGGAAAGCCCGTTCTCCCTCTCTGTCTCTCTCCCGCCGGGCCGCGCACCATGTCCCTGTGGAGCGAGGCGGCTGAGCTCGCACCACAGCGCCCCCTGCAGCTGCGGGGGAATCATCGCACACGCCCTGCCCGGCCGGGAGCCAGCAGCGCCCCTGCCGGTCGTGACTGGAACTGCACCCCCAGGGAACGTGGCGCAGCCCAGAGAAGGCTGGCGCCGGGTTTGTGGCTCTGTCTGTTTTTGCTGCCGGGGTTATTTCTTTTCCCTTATTTTTGCCTGAAAGCCCCATAATTTCAAAGTTATAATAATTTGGGCGAAAGGAGGTCACATTTTCCATTCCAAGGGAGGTTCCTGCCTTCCTTGACAGACACCTGTCCTTTAAACTAGGACACATTATTTCCAGAGTAGAGCTGCAGAAGTGCTTGGATAACCTTCAGACAAACGGTGAATCTCCTGCATGCTGATGTGAAGCACATTTCCAAACTCTGAGATTTGTCACCAGCATTTGTCAGGCTGCATTATTTGTGGGATAACTATTACATTATTCACCTCATTTCAACACTGCTGCCACCATCTCTCTACAATGATGAAAAGTGAAAATCTGCTGTCATGTCTGTCATAATGTAAATAGATTTATAAAGAAAATAATGCCAGCTGTCAGGAAAGACTTAAATACTTATTCTTGCACTCATCATGAGTGATTAGATTTGGTTTCCTGCCCTTCTTATTTATTCACAATGCTGAAAGAGACCTGAACAATAGTGCGAAGTACTTGCCATTTTAAATGCCAAATTCAAAAGACACAGGACACCTAGACTTGATTCCTATGTAGCATTACACAAATTCCTTTCTATTAGCATTTATTAGAATCAGAACAAAATATCTTGCGGAAAAATTAATAAAGAAAATTGGCAAACTATTTATGGAATCAATATGAGGTACCAAAAATGCTAATTTTTCACTTGTGTGGGAAATAAAAGTAAATAGTTTGTACTAATATCAGAGAAACCTGTTCTAATCTGAACACTGTAAGAGAGATGGATTATGCTATATATCAAATTAAGCTGCTGGTAAGTGGGGAGGAAGATATGAAATATATATATATGGCACTTCTGACAGCTAGGGCTCAGTTCAGGTGCTTAAAAACAAAAACCTAATACTGTTTAAGTTACCTGGTGATAGTCTGGTCATGCTCAGTTAGGTAAGTAGCTTTGAGCAATAAAGTTATGTAAATGGTTTTCTACACTTGTAAACACCAGGAATGTGAGGCCATGTGAGCTTCTGATAAAATTACAGGTATCTGTGATAGCTTATGGAAAGAGGGGAGGGCTTGTGCCAAAGATCACTAAATCCGATGTATTTTCATGCTGCATATAATCAGATTCTAGAATAATTGGATGTGTCACCTTATTTTTACTATTTTTTCATACTTCTGTCTAGATGTTTCTACTGAAATTATAGGGCCTTCAAAACTTGTATAGAGAATGGATGGATATTGCTTGGCTATGTTCCTTGTATCTGTACAGACAGCTTGAAATGAATTACTTTTAGGCTCCTGCTGCTGAAGAATGAGGTGCACCATTGGTTCTGAACTTCTGAAGTTTTCTACCCACTGTTCAGCCACACACTAACAAATCAGTGTAGCAGGATGCTGTGCCTGTGTGGCTCAGCTCAAAGTTATCCATGGTGGGTGGAGAGGGACTCACGTTGCTTGTGGTGTAGAAGAGTGCCGAGACCAGCCTGACTCAACAACCCCAAAGATCAGCATTCTGAGGATGTGAAAACCAATGTTTCCTGGCAGAAACTGGCACTGGTGAGGATGAGGAAGATAAAGAAATCAAGAAATGGCAATATTGATAATTTATCTAAAGCTGCTGAGCTAGAAGCTCCTGAGCTGGCACAGCAAGCATATTACTGACATTCAACCACTTTTTACTATAAAAGTGCAGTCTCACTTGTTAACAGTACTTATATGAGCTGTATTGCTTTGATAAGCATGGTGCTAAGCCCAGGTCTGTAAGGCTTGATGAGAAGCATAAGACATTGTCATAGGCCCAGCCTTAAAATCTACTTAGGCAGAGCACTTCTCTTGGACTGTGGGCAAAGCTTGCTTGTGTTTGGTTGTGCCTCGTGTGTGTCAAGTGCACATATGCAAATGGATGGATCTTCAAGAAAATGTAACAAATCAATGTTTGCATCTTCATTTTCCAATCATCCCAATTACTTGCTTTGAGAAACAAATGACTGTGTTTTTTCTGCAGTGCTTCACTGTGCTTTGTAGTGTCAAACAGCAGGGCTGCAACTGTCAAGAATTTTTCTTATTTCTGCCATCAAAATCCGCTAGAAAACATGCAAATTGTGGAAGGCAAATTCGAAAATTTCACAGTAAGTGTGAAAAAGCCATGGGTTTCTGCAGGAGACAAGACTATTTTTTACCTTTGTTAAATGCATTAAATTGTTAAATTCTGTTCACTGAAAGGCACGAAGGGAAGGGCTCAGCTACAGATTGGGTGGTCACTTGAGAGTTGGTTGAGAGCCAGGTGAATGTTAGTTGAGTGTTGGTTGGTAGTGACACAGTGATTGGTTGGGAGATGTGATGACCTTATGAACGGGACTCTGATTCATGAACAACAACACTGCAGCTGCAGCAGCCAATGAGTGCCTTTCTGAGTAAGGTTTCAGTTAATTTCTGTTGAGTTTAAAGTATAAAAAGACGTGGTTTGCTACAATAAAACCATCTTCTTCAGATGTATGAGGAGCTCCATGTATCTTTGTTCCCCGTTGCTACAGGTTTCAAGGCGCTGTCTTGCCTTCTCATTCCTTCACACACACTTCAAATAAGATGGAAGTACTGCTTAGGTAAGGTGCTTAAAAATTTGTGAGCTATATTGCAGAAGTAATTCCCTGAGCTGTCTCAGTAACCTGGAAAGAATGAGTCCTGGGCTAGGAGGGTATTGAAAGTAACTACAGCTAAATGTATTCTTATGTTCTCAGGTATAATCACCAGGTGGCTATTGCAGAAGGAAATAAACAAGACCTTCTGGCTACTATCTTTATAAATAATCTCCTGCATTTGCCCACTCATCTAATGAGGCACGTAACCAAGTACTCTTTTCTATTTTGCTTCTGGCCTTTAGTGGGGTAGCCAGCAATGGCTTTAGTAGTGTGGGTTTGAGTCCTTCTCCTGCTTATTAGCTTTTCTTAGCTTTTCTACTGCATAGGCAATACTCTCTGCTTGAGTTTTATGGGATCAAGCCCCAAGAACAACTGTATTTAAATTATTGTTTAAGCATTTAAGCCTGAACTGAATTGTTAGATTACAATTGTCACTGAGAAGCTGCTACTTAGCAAGTTTATAAGACATCATGGCTTTAAATATGAAGGATATAAAGACAGAAGAAACATAGCCAGGAGTTGCCAACAGATCCTGGAAACATTTGACAATGCCTTCCTTTTCCTCTTTATGAACCAGTGTCCGCTCTCCTTCCCATAAATACAAAATGAATAATTGAGGGCAGCCAGATAATTCTTGCCAGAACTTGCCTGCCATGAATTTCAGATTCATAGTTTGTAGTACAGAACAAGCTAAAGGAGGCTATTCTGCGATGTGTTGTAGTGGGACCTCAGGATATAAACCCTGTGCTTAGTCAATCAACTTCTTAAGCATCATACACCTGTACTACTGAGGCTAGAATTAACAAGGCTTCTTTGTACAGAGAATGACCTTCATGCCCTCTCTCATGGACAAAGAAATGAGCAACAAAGATTGGTGAAATAACAGGCCCATGTGGGATCTTGATCTCTTATCTCTCAATGCACACACTGTGGTATAGGGTGGCACGGCATGGCAGGGCATGTTCCCTATCTCTGTGCTCACTTTTCTTCACAGTGTCTCTAGAGGGTCTCCAAGTGAATATTGTCTATAAATTTATATGCCTCCTGTATAAGAAGGCATCTTCAGTGGTGTTTTTCTGTGCAAAAGAAGAGTTTTGAAGAGTTATTGCTGTGTATCCTTGATTGAAATATAGGTTTATAACGTGCTAGTATTTAAGCAAGGACACAAATAAACTAGTAATATTATGCACATGTAAAAAATTTGCTGTGCCAGGACTATAATTCTCATTTGTCTTTTTCACGTAATGTATTTCATATTTAAAAATTAACGGAGCTCTGAATATGAAAGTACAGGATAAGATTTTCATGCATGGCACAGGATGAAGGAATTTAGAGGTGTTTTGCTCAGTATGCTGAAGAGTGTGTTTGCCATGAGTCTCAAATAAAAAGAGATATTCAGTTTTTCTGTTTCATTAACAAACCAGAACCCTGTTTCATTAAGTGAACTACAAATGTCCTAACTTTAGCCATTTAAAAGAGTTTGAGAGTTAATCAAATTAGGCAAATAGCAAGCACTAAAAGCACCAAGTAGTCAGTCAGGAAATTGCAGTAATTCTTATAGAAATATAGTGACCTATAAAAGCTGATTCATCTCACCTTAACATTCGGAGGGGGAGACTAATGCACATAGAATGAATCATCCCTTGCAAGCTTCTGTTATGAGGAACTTATAAGTTTAGATTATATACAGCTCATGTAAGGGGAAAAGAAAACACTGGTTTTACAAAGCTGGTTCTGGCCCATCCCTCTCTCATGTAAAGTAAAATGTCTGTCTGCCTCACCGGGATCATCACCCTGAGCCCACCGTCAGCAGACTGACCTAAGAGTGTTTGCTAGTGCAAAGGGCAGTGATAGCTATCCCACTCCTAATTCTTAGCCAGGTACTAGGACCTGATCCTAAAACCCTTGGCCATCAGTAGACAGAAGCTTAATGTCATGATATTACCTATTATTTGTAATAATTCTGGGCAGTTATGTCATTAAAACAGAAATGAAAAGGGATCCCATGGCATCAGCACAGCATATTGAAGGGGGTTGAGTTTTTAGTCCTCACCCACACAAGCTTAAGCATAGTAGACGAATCTCATTTTGTTGTCTTCTGACAAATTTTTCACATCCCAGTTTCCTTTATATTTATGCAGCTGGTACTGTACTCCTGTTGTTTGAAGTTAATTTCATTTACTGTTTGCTCTGTTTTGCAATTAGGAAGAAACAAAACATGGATCTGGGATGCTCATATGGCTGCTTGCTTCAGCTTGATGTTTGGTCACATCTGGTTACACTGTATGGACTTTAGGATAGTTCTTTATGAAATGTGGTAAGTCTATTGGAAAATAAGACTATAAATAAGAGGTTACAAACCTGCTTTACAAATTGAAATCCAAATCATATAGACTTTATTCTGCATATTCGCTCTGTCTTTTGACTAATCATGTGTGGTCTTATTCAGTTTGTCATGATTCATTGTGGAATAATAAGGTACCAATATGTATTCAAGAACCAGTTAATTCAATTTGCAACTGTTGAAAAATCAATTCTGCTGAGTAAAATTGCTGATCAATTTGATTGCAAGGTTGCAGAGACAATGGCCATATGTTCTGATGGCTACAGCAGTGATACACATAGTCACTGTGCCTAAAGTGACATGAATGCAACAAAGTTATGCACACCTCAGACAGAATACCTTTCAAAGAAGTGACTACTGTTAGACTCGGTGTGAATCTTCCATCTTTAGGGCATGTGGATGGTGCTGTGGATGGAGTCAAGACATTTATTTTAATGTGAAAGCTCCTTGTTTGTTTCTGGTGTGGTTAAATATATTAAGTGACAGGAGCTCACCTGGATCAAAAAGAGGCAGTTTTCTTTGCAGTGATTTGTGGAAGTGAAGAGTGAACCTTTTCCTGACCAAACCCTCAGATAATTCTAAAACAGGAAATTCAAACTTCTGACCCTTTCTCAGAAAATGTCTCCATCATTGAAAAATAAAAATAAAATGTCAGCTTTCATGAATTTTTATTATTGACCTTATGGAAAGAGACTGAGAAGTGACAGAAGCAGAGAAGACAAAGAATGATATTCCCTTCTTAACTGAAAGTCATTGCAGAATTAATGTCTACAGCTTCCACCCTAGCACCTGTGGCTGAAGCATGTGGGAGGTGTACAGGCAAGAATTTGGGATATGAGCTGTAGTGCTTTAATGGAAATGCTATAGGGCATTTGTCAGCCCATCTTGCCCTTAGAGAGGCTGCAAACATCCATAGTCTGTTATAGTAGAGACAGACCTGCAGGAGGGAAGTCTGGCCTTGACAAGTTAGCTATGGGAATGGTGGCTTGATCAGCCATCCCTGCCAGGGAGCCCATAGCAGAAAGCATACTGGCAATAATTTTTACAAGTTGGCATCAGCTGCCAGAAATTAAATCTGAATTAAAAGAAAAAGGCAGATAGCAAGACAGAAAACATAGACCATATTTTCAGGACTCTGAAGATGTACAAAGATTCATGGCTTGCAGGTGAATGAGCTCTGGAAGATGCCTTTATTTATAGGCAGATATTTATCTTACAAGGAGAACAAGACATTAGGGTAAAAACTGGTAATAAATATGTGACTATTCCTATTCCTTGTACCTATGCTAATGGTCAAGCAATGTCCTCATTGCTGTACAAAGGAAAAACAAAGAAAAGAAAAAAGGCAGTTCTTTCTCCAGTGTGCTGATTTCGGCTGGGGTAGAGTTAATTTTCTTCACTGTGGCTAGTATAGGGCTTGGTTACTTGCTGGGGTTAAACCATGACAGCCAGCTCTCACACCCAGCTTTAAAACACAAGAAGCCAAAGAAAACAATATGAGGGAAGCAGTGGACTTGTCTTACACAACCTGGTACCCCCCCTTACTGTCACTGACTGGGAACAAGGCAAAGTCCAAAATCCTCCTCTGAGATGGACAGCCATGGTAAACCTCTGCTCTTCTTTGCTCATTTCCCCTTGCCCTGCACTGAGCATAGGTTTTGAACAACAGTAAAAGATGTGAGGACCTCCAAGCTGCAAAGGAAATAGAGGAGGGAAGCAAGCCAGATGCCAGTCCTCCTCTTTCTTAAGACTGCCAGGAAGTCCACACAGCCTCTCCAGCCTTTCTTCATCAGAGAGATGCTCCAGTCCATTAATCACCTTCATGACTTTTCACTGGCCTCTCCCCAGTGGAGACACAGCACTACAGGTGTGGCATAGCAATTGCAGAGGAGTGGGCAAGGATTCCTTCCCTCAGCCTGCTGGCAACACTCCTCCTAACACAGTGCAGGCTGCCCTCAGCTTTCTTTGCCAGAAGGACACGTTGTTGGCTCGTAATACATTTGCTGTCAACCAAGATCCCCAGGTCCTCTCCAGAAAACTCCTTTGCCACCAGTTGCTCCAAGCACATGCCCCTGCCTGGAGTTGTTCCTGCCTGGGTGAAGGACTTGGCACTATGTCTTGCACAACCAGATTCTTTTCAGCCCATTTCTCCATCCTGTCCACATCCATCAGGAGGGCAGTACAGGCCTCTGGTGTGTCAGCCAGGCCTCCCAGTTTTGTGTCACCAGCAAACTCACTGAACTCATGCTCTGCCCCACCATCCAGAAAGAGCAGAACAAGATGAGAAGAGTGCTGCCAAGGATGGGCAAAAAGGAGGACCTTCTCTCTTTAGGGAGAGCAAGGCAGCAGATGTGTTCAGCAGCCCTCCAAAGACCCCAGTTTCAGAGGTTTATTTGGGTTTCATACAACAAAAGGTTTCCTCTTTCCTGGATGTTACTGAGGGATGTTGTTTGCACAATGAGCAACAACTGCAAAGAGTTATGTGAACAACCCCGAATGTCATTTCATGCAATAAATAACTTTGTAATGCCACCTGTGAGCACTGGGCTTTGGCTTCCAAAGGGCCTGGCTTCCTCCCCCAAAAAAGAAAGATCACAGAATCTTTGTGTCCAGGAGGTCACAGCCTACTCACCCGGCTTCTGGCAGAATTACAAAGCCCACTGAATAAAACTGTGACTCTGCCCCTCAATACCAAGCAAGCATTGCATGAAGGCACCCCTTAATGTGACCCTTGGGGGTCTGGCATCAGCCTTCACGTCCTTGTGGGAACAGCTACAGAGATTACGAGATCTTTTTGCCTCTCCATATCCTATTGAAGGGTGAACACAAGCTGCCCTTTTCTACCTGGTGCTGCCTCTGCTGAGGGTGTCAAAGGAAGCAGCAGGAGGAGAAAGCCCATTCCATCTTTCTTTGTGTCTGCAGCCTACAACATCAATCCAGAACTAAGTACTTTCTGGAAAGCATGCTGAATGACTGTTCTTGTCAGGAGGAGGTTTGCAATCAAGGAATGAAATTGTTTTTGGATAGTAAATCAGAGTTCTTTATTTCTGTCCCATTCAGTAAGTCCCACTTTGGTTTTCAGAGTGCCACCAGCTTAGTACTATTTGTGTCCTCCTTTCTCTTCTTCCTGTCTTTGCCTGCTTGGTTTGTTTCCGGGTGTCTATCTGTACCTGTGGCAGCTCCCAGACAAAAACCCTCCCCAGATTCTTTCCCAATCCAGGTGCTAAAACAGCCCTTGGTTAAGCTATGAAGGCTGGTTGTGAAATGTCTTTGTAAGATCCTGCTCCACTTGGTTTTCAACCCCATCAGAGCTTTGTCTAAAAGGGCAGGAACATCTTTCCTTGCTGGAAACTGGAATTGGAGACCATTGCTGTGTGTGCCATGGATCACAGAGGGGAATTACTGAGGATCCCAGTGTGCTGGTTCTGCTGTGCTTCCCAAGGGACCTGTGCAGGGGCAGGTGAATAGGTCCTGAAGCTGTGTGGGCTCTCAGAGCAAACAGCAAAGGCCTCTTTGCTGGACATTTTCTAGCACATTCCCTGCTGGAAGCAAAGGGAAGAAGAAAAGGGAAGTGAGGAACTGACAGAATCATATAATGCTTGTGGCTGGAAGGGACACTGCCCAGGAGTCACCATCCCATTTGGGGAGAGATGCCTCTGCCCAAATGAAGGTGCAAATGAGACCATATGAGGACAACATAGGGATTTTGTTTAACATGGATTTTATTTAACAAGAAAGGGGAGGTAGAGGGATAGTAAGAAATGAGAAAGATGTCTCGGAGAGAAATAAAGAAAGAGAAGAAGAGAATCAATAGAAATTAGGTGATCTTTAAGGCCTTTCCCTTCATCTTGTGATTCTAGAACATGTGTGGATGTATATTTTAATTTGACATTATTATTACTACTACTACTACAATTTCATCTTCTTCTTCTTATTTTTATTATTATTTATTACTGCTACTATCTTTTCTTCGTCTTAGTCATTCTTATTCATCCTATTCTTCTGTTTTTCTTACTCTAATTCTTATTACCAATTACTACTATTATTATTTCTTCTTTACTACTACTTCTTCTTCTTCTTCATCTTCTTCTGATTTTTATTTAACATATTATTTATTTGCTATTAATATTGTTCACTATTATCGTTCACTATTCTTTATCACCTTCTTCTTCATCTTTACTACTACTATTTCTTCTAATTCTTTATCATCTTATTCATATACTTATTATTCTTATTCTTCTTATTATTAATTACTTTGACTATTATTCTTATTTTCTTATTCCTATTATTCTTGCTATTCTTTTCTCTGTTCCCATGCACAGCAGCCCATGTGGCTCCCTCAGGACTCCGGGCAGGCTCCATGCCCTTAATCCTCAGGCAGTGGCACCAGGCAAGGCCAAGGGCAGCAGAAGAGGCTGCACATCACCCACAGCGCCCACCTGATGTGGGACAGACGCTTCTTGCAGGGACCCTTGGGGGGCAGCTGTGGAGCTGAGGGGCTGGCGCAGCTGTGCAGGGCAGGGCCCAGGCTGTGGGGAGGCCAGGCACAGAATGGCACTTGGGGGCACAGCTCAAATGCCTGGCGCTCAACCCAGGCCTCCCGAGGGACAGGAACTGGGAGCCCATCCCCTGCAAAGACAGGCAGTCTTTGCTCCCTGTCTTCTTCTTCAGGCAGCTCGAGGACACTCAGTTTGTCCCAGTCATCCTCCTCCCACAGCGGGGCCTTGACCCCAGTGCTCTGGACCCTCACATGTTCCCAATTGTCCTGAGCCAGCTCCTTGTCACTATCCTCTTCCCAGATGGACTGGACAGACAGTCTGTTACTATTCCCTTTGGAGAACTCTTGGCCAACAGAGTCTTCCTCTTCAGAAAGCTCTTGGCCAATGGATTCTTCCCAGTCAGATGGTTCTTTGTAGCCTTCAATTTCTCTGAGGGAGTACAGGTCTACCTTGCTGTATTCTTCCCAGTCACAAAGTTGTTGGTCTTCCAGCCAGCTGGGCAAGGGCCTGGGTGGATGGGAAATGGGGTTGGCCTTGTCCTCCTCCATCTCACACATCCTCTGTTGCAGAGGGATCCCAGGAACTGCTTTGTCCTGAGAGAGCTGCTCTGCTGGGACTGGGCACCCCAGGGCTCTGTGGCCCTTGTGTACCCCTGTGGCAGGGCAGGGCTCTGCCATGTCACAAGGGCCTCTGGGCATCACAGTGTCCTGCATCAGCAAGGGCCCTGACACAACACACCTGTGTCACCAAGGGCCACCCCCAGCACCCCTTCAACAGCTGAACCCACTGGAAGTGGAATGGAGCAGCCTCCAGCCCCAGGGATTTGTAGCTCCTGATGTGCCCAGGGCCCCGTGAGGCTTTGGACATAGTTCCACATGACAGTCCCAGCCTCACTCTGCAGAGCCGTGGCTTTGGAGGGTGGGCTGATGGGGGCACGAGCCCTTGGCCAGATGGACACTGGACACTTGGCCAGTCTGGTCAGAGAGAGAAAAAACTAGATAAGTTTTCCCATTAATCAGTCTGGGAAGCTTTATGGAGCTGGAGAGAAATAATGATTATCAAATATTAAACCATCTGCAGGTGGTATTTTTTAACAAGCTGTTTTTCCTCATAAAGAGAGTGTCTTCTAAATTAGCCAATCATGTGAAACGTGTTGGTTAAATGACCAATCAGGTCCACCTATAGTGAACGAAGGTATAAAAGATGAGGATTGAATAAATTGTCTGGCTTTTAGCCCTTGGCCTTCTGATCTGACTCTGTCATTTCTGACTCAATGGTGACAGGACACTGCAGCCAGGAAGCTGTGGGTAGTGGCTCCCAGTCCAGGGGCAAGCTGGGGACCAGGGGTGTCCCTCAGGCTCTCCCTCCATGCTGGGAGCAGAAGGGGATGTGGGGGAGCAGCTGGGAGCACAGCACTGGGGTTGCACTGCCTGTTAGCAATGACAGCACAGCAGCTTCATCCTGCACATGGAGCATCCCTTGGGATAGTGTGGGGGTCTGTTCTGCCTCTGCTGGGGACAGGAGGTCACCTGGGCACACAGGAACACTGAGCACCAAGACATCCACGAGTGCCTCTTGTTCTCCCTTACCTAATGTCCTTGCCACAGCCAGAGCTGGCAGTGAATGTGGAGGGAAGAAAGAAAATGCCCAGTGAATGAAGCAAAAGATGCTGGTACTGAGTGGGGAAGCTACATGGAGGCTGGAACTCACTATGGACTGAACTATGGAGGCCAGGAAAGACAGATGGAAGATTTCAGTCCTCTTAAATGGTACAGAAAGCTACCCAAAGGAATAAAAGCAGTGTTGGCAAAATGTGAGACAAAGGAAGGAGAGACAAGAACAAGTGTTTAGGTGCATAACTGGTGATGCTGAAGCCCTGAAAGTGAGCAGCAGCTTGCTTGGGACCAATGGCCCCCTGAGTTCAACACCAAAATGCAGCTGTCTCCCTGAGCTGCCTTGGTGTGTTCCATCCTACACATGCTTGTCTTTCTCCACTGCACAATGAAGAAGTGAGAAGCATGCTCTGGTTTCAAGACTGGTGTTTTGTCGACAGTACACCCTTACAGAAAGCTCCACAAATAATTGCAGAGAAATTTACTTTCCCTGTGGGCAATGGGTCACTATGGTAACTTGTTTCTGACTTACTGCAGTAGTCCTCTGTTGGAGGAAAGTAAAAAAACTCTCATTTCTTTGTAGTGAACAATATCAAAAGTATTTTTGAGACTGAGTGTGCCTATCATTAGCAAGTTTTCACCAATCCAAAGCCTATTAATTTGTGCATCTCCAGCTCTTCAGGTAAATGGAATTGCAAAAAACAGGAGGCATATTTTTTTTGCTTTATCTATCATACAGGTTTAGCAGGTATTTTCCTTTATGACTGTATACCAGTGGCCTGCATTTGGCTACAGAGAGGAACTATGTGCTGCTGCACTTGTGAATGTGGATTTCAGAATAACAGATCAAATTTTAAGTAACCATTTGAACTATTTTCCTTGGACAGTTAGTAAGATAAATGCATGGAAGCAGGAAAATTATAGAAGTTTAGATAATTTTGTATAAAATATCAAACTAATAACTCAGGCTTGGGACTCTGTTCGGCTGGATGCTTCAAAAACCAGTTTTATGGAGCTGTACACTTAAAGCTCAATAACACAGGACATTCAGCAAGGTTTGATGGATGGAAAAACAGAATTGTTTCAAGTTTATTAAATCTGTTTTTATTAGATATAAACAAACCTGCATTCAATTGCTGAAGGCCTACTGTCTTTTTGCCTAACAAGATGTTCTTTAAAATTGGTATGACTATCACAAGCAATTCTATTTTGATAATGAAAAACAAAGCAGTAATTAGCTTTTTGTAAGGTTATAAGCACATCTAATTATGAAACTACTTGTGAATAGAAGACTCAGCCCTCTATGTATTAAAAGTTAATTTCTGTGCTGTCAGTTTCCTCTGTAGAAAATTATTTTGGAAATGCAATAAAGGTTTTAATTTTGAATTTTTTTTTCCATTAGCCTTGCACACCCAGACTACATCTACTAACTGCTTCTCTTTAGCATTCTTCTTTATGGGAACCCTCACTTGCAGGCAAGATTTAATTTAGAACTAGTTTTTTTTTTACAAAACCAGAGATAGATAGTGTAGATGAAAATGAACAGGTTCCTTTGTCATTGACAATTTAAATTAGCCTGTTAATCCTAGTGTGACGAAAGCAGAATAGTCAGCATAGGGTAGTAAAAACTAAAAAAAGAAATCAGATTACTCTTTTATAAAATCATTAATCATTTTTCTACCATAGATATCCTTATGTAACTGGAAGGGAAGGTGCTGATTGCTGATACAGACTTGATTTTTAGTAAAAATCCTCAGTACATACATATTCACTACTACAGTAATGGTTAGTATTTGATAACAATATAACAATAATTAAAATAAAACTTCTTCCCTTCAAGCTCAGTTTATGAATCCACCTCAGTGTTTTTAAGAGTTTCAGTATTTGAGAAAGTAATATGACAGCAGATTTATGCTATAGGTTCAGAATCTGGCAGTGGAGAATGAGAACAGCCAAATTGAGTCATATTCCCTGATTAAACTGGGAGATTTAAAAATTGCTTTAGAATAGCTCATCTCACCTCAGAAGAGAACTTTCACATATTCAAATATAATTCTGTCCCCATCAAAGGCAAAGGGATCTAGCTCATTTAAGTGGGAGAAGCATTAGGGCCTGTCTGTGTCATCTTTTACTGTGAAATAAGTTCTTGAGCTGAGCTAAATGTTGTTGAAGTTGCTTAGTGTAAGAGCTGCCTTTTACTCAAGGTAAATGTAAAAGGGGACATTAAAGTGTTCTGTGCAACCAGGTAGCAGAAATTATAGGAAAGCTGTCACAATCATTGGCTTGCATGTTGCAAAGGCTGAGAACAAGATGAATCATTTGGTAGCAGAGAAGGGCAAGACAAATGCAGGCATGTAAGAACTGATTGCTGAAACTGTGATTGCCTACCATCTGCGACAGAAAGAGGAAAGGGTGCCTGACTATGAGGAAAATGGTAGCAAAAAAAGCACTGGATGCATTAACAGCATCATTAGCAGTCTGGTCTGAGAAAGAGATAAAAGATAATTTTTGAGAGAGACTGGGAGCAGAAAGGTTGTCCTCTGATTGCTGCTGTGGCCAGAGAAAATGGGTCCCAATATTAATTTTTTTTTTTTTACAACTAAATAACTTTGATCACATCAGGAATGCATAAATCCCTTACTTCCTTGCAGGCAGAACTCCCCACTGAGCCTTGGCCTATTAACTAAGGTCAGAAAGGACACAGAAAAGTTGACAAGGTGTTTTTTGTGAAATTGTACTGTTGTGGGAACCAAGGTAACAGCTCTGATACCCAATGTTTTTAAGATAATTCATTTCCATTTATCAACCTATCCTTTACCTTATTATCTTTTTATGCAGTGCATTAGTGAGTTTCCCTGGAGGACTTGTTTTAGTGTGTTTGCATAGAAATCAATAAACTTGTTGCATCTCTCTCTCTGGAACAGCCACATCATGGTCTGCTTTGGTTTGTTACAGAATAAAACCCCATGGGTTCATGTCTGACAGAAAAAACAATAAATTTCTGAGAGGTACCTACTGCTTTTCCCTGGGAAAAAAGGGAGGGTCCTGGCTTCCTCCACTGCCATCCCCAGCTGCTCCTATTTGACGTGCCATGCACTGGAAGGCATCTCCTTTGGCAATGTAATCTAACTGGAGATTTATAAATCCATAGCTGTATTTTTAAACTGTATTTAAGTTGGTAGTAGAATGGTATCATTCAATTTCAAAAATGGATGTATTTCTGAAGTAGCCTAGACATCCTTGCAAAGGCAGAGTGCTTTATTAGGATAAGAGAACTATAAATAAACAAGATAATGAAATATTCTGACTTCACAGTGTATCAGATTAATTGTGTTAACTTAAGGAACACAAGCCAAAATAAAAGGAGTCCAAAAGAAAAGCAATAAATTTCAAAGTATGTCTGAAAGTCTACTTAAAGTCTGCTTTGGCAAAAGAAGTGAAGACATTTTCCAAGCTCAATTGAGAAGAATGTCAAAAAGGTGAGTGAGTGATCTGAGAATGAATAAAGGAATACAGATGAACAATGTAAGGCTAATGCATTAATTCACATCCTGTTTCTCTGGTTAGATTCATCCTCTGCAGTGGCAGCCATAAATTCAGGTTTGTGCCTGACTGAAAAGGGCACTGCTTTTAAATCTACAGTGCTCATCAAGAGTATTGAATGCATAAAGTTTTTTCGCATATAACGACCAAGTTGGCAGGTGTTGAGTTATAGAAAAAATGTCTTCTCTCCTCCTTAAGCAATTTAAAGATTGATGCTATAGGCATTTCATTATATGGATCACTGAAAGGAACAATCATTCCTATATTTCACTGTCAAGTTAATTGCAGTAGTGGTCAGCTATGTTACTGCTAAATCTCAAACTTGGTGCACCTCAGTGTTTCTAGGAGAAGCATCATCCAGACAGAGCCTAGCTTTCCCCTGGGAGTCCACCTGATGAGTTTTCATTCAGCTCTTCTGTGCCTCAGGTGATGAGTATAAAAGAAGTGCTACCCCAGTTCCTTACCGGTATAAATACATACAGCAAGTTCAAGGGTGGTTTTTTTTTTTGATACTGACTTTTCTCCCTAAACGTATCTCTCATCTGCAGAAATGCCCTGTCTTCCAGTGGGACAGTTTGTAGTATGATTTATTTCTGTGGCTAAATAAGAACATCAACATCTGACGCTAAACATGAGTAACTTATTAAGCCATCAGTAGCCCTTTCACATTATTAAGATCTTCAGTATCTCTGGAGAATGGTTTTCTTCACACATTTTCTTCATCAAGCCTCTTACAGCACAAGCAGTCTGTATGCCTACAACCAAATAAAAATATGGCGACGAGGTTTGCCATATAATTGCTGATGTTTGCAATGTGTGTACCTACAGCGACCGTGGTCGCAATATGAAGACACCGGTTCCTCACATCCTAAAGCAGATGTCTGTCACATGGATCATCCCCAAAACTGCCTGCCCCTCCCTGCTGACCAAAAAGGAGCCTGATAATCACTAGCCCAGATGTAAATTAGTTGTGTGTACCAGCTTGAAGTTTTCTGAGATGACCTCCAGCATATCTTTCATACAAAATGTTGCTGAAGACAAAAGGTGATAGTGGACCTGCACCTTAACAGGAGTAAGATGAAATGGTGTTAACTTCATTTCACTGTACTTTTCAAATTGTAGTCTAGCCTGAGAGCATGAGTCTCCATTCACATGACAGAAGTAATTCACCCTTACAGCTACTTTATATAGATAGAGTTAAATGCTTAGTGATGTTTGCATCAGGAAGCACCAAGATCCTGGCTGCAAATGCCTGTGTTAAACAGAGCTAGAAACACGAGGTGGTGCAGTAAAAAGGTGCTTACCACTTAAATTACAGATGTGAATTTAAGTTAATACTGTATGCAGAAATCATCTGAATGTCTGATATGGGAAATTAAGAGAAGGAGAGAGAAGTGCATCAGAGAAGGATGGTAATATGCACTGTTGATTATCACCTAAAATAAATTCAAAGAAAAATATCAATCCTTGGTCTTTTGCATCTTTCACATCTGTTTGATCCGTGAACACCCACTGGCATTATTCCTAATTACCACAGGAAAGGAAAAGAATTGGAAAAAGTTGTCTTTTATCTCAATTAAAGGTATCACATGTGCCTGTCTAACAGGTGATCAATGCTAATGCACATTTAGGGGATACTGCTATCATCAAGCCTATAGAGACTTGTGAAAGGGCACACACATGACTGGAATTCATATTATGCTGTTCTTCAAAGCTTTCTGATATGCCAGGGAACTCTTTTTCATCAACTCTAATCAATACTTCAAATTCTGATAATTAAATCAGTCCTTGGAATGAATAGCATACTGAGTGAAAGAATCTTCCGTATGCTAGCACAGAAAAACAGCAGCAGAAACTTGACCTTCATAATACTGCCTTCCTTTTTCTTATAATATTGCTATAAATTACCTCATGAAAAGCCTGCTGCTATTATCAAATTCAAAGCTACCTCTCAGGATATATTCTATCTACTCTCAGAAAAGCCCCTATGCACTTCTTCATCCTTGAGCTTCATCTGATATAAAAGCAGTGAAGTGATTAGAGTCAATGTGGCCAAATATCAACACCACACTCAGCAGCAGAGCCTGTTGCACAGTTTTCTTGCATTCCAAGAGCATGTTACCATGAAAACAAATTCACGTGGAAGCTGTGCCACGCTGCTGTTCAGTAACCTACCCAGCAGCACCCAGCAGCCAGGGGCTCCCACCTGTATGGTGTTTCTCCTTCTGTGTTCCTTGTGGCTCAGTGGTGTCACAGCCCCTCTCTGCTTCTGCTGAAAGGTCTGGGTATTTATGCACATTCAGAATGCAAACCCAGCTCATTGTGTCTTAGTGTGCCTTTTCTATTTTTTTCTTTGCAGCAGCAGAAAGCATGACTCCTTCCTCAGCTCTGCGAAGGAGGGCACGGCTGGGGTTGGTGTTAAGGTTGGGATCAGGGCTACATCTGAAACTTTCATGCCAGACTGCTTTTCCTGTTACAAGCATCTTCCGTGTCAAGCCACCTCATGTGGCTGACTGGGAGTCTGCTGCTAAGAGGGAATCTAGGCAGATTTATTTCCCTCTAAGGAGCAACTTTGGGGAACAAGAGCCTTTGCAAGTGCTCTCAGACATGTTACTCATTTGTTTGCTGTTCTCATGATCACAGAATAACAGAATATGATCAGATAAATTATAGAATCATAAAAAGTCTAGGGTTGGAACAGAACTTAAAGATCATCTAATTCCAACACCAAATGAGAAAAAAATTGAGATAATCACTTCAAGAACACTGAGAGTGATTTCAGAATTCATTTCCACAATCCTAATCATGCAAAGGGTCTTGAAGTGAACATTGAGACCTGGCTGAACTTTTCTGTATCTACACTTGGAATCTGTCCTGTATCTCTGATGTTAAGAAACTTTTTTCAGTGTAATGAGAAAAGGAAGCAGCATGAGATCTGAGCAAGGGTCTAAGAGCATTGTTGGAGGAGCAGTCTCATCTGAACTGTCATCTTCCCTTACCCACTGGGACCACATGAAAGCAGCTCTCATTAAATTAGCTCTGGACATTCAAAGTTAGCTGTTTGTCTTTTAAAGAAGGTAATTCTGTATATTTTTTTTTTCTGCTAGTACCAGATACCTGAGATGTGAATGCTGTGCCTGGAATAAACCCATAATAATAATTTAAAGACAGGCACTGTCATCACCTTCCAAAATAATTTGACTATTCTCACTGTAGAATTGTACCCAGAATTTCAAATCATTATGTTTGAGGGAGAAGGTATTGCATGCCATTACCTTTTACCCAACCTGAACTTCTAATGTCTATTAATACTAATTTTTATTATCAAAACCAGAGATTTACTGGTCATGACAACATATGAGAGTGAAAAAGTATATTATATAAAGCCATAATAATATTAATACGCTTGTCTAGAAAAAAAACATATTAAATATCAATATTTTTCCATACTGAAATGTGACTGACATTTTAAAAATATTTCCAGAGTAAATCACACATCATATTTTGAAGCTGTCAGCTCCCTGGTGAAGGTAACATCATGCTAAGAAATGGTAAAATATGATTTTAGCTTCTTGAAATTAAGAACCCTACTAATAACTGTATTGACATAAAGTTGCTAGTATTTCTTGAACCCCTATATAATGTAAATGTACACAAATCAAAATACAGCATTTAGCAGCCACAGAAAAGCAGAGAATGAGCATGAAGTGGACAAGAGATGGGTAACTGGAAGAGTAATGGAGTGAGCACCAACTCACTTGCCACTAGCAGCAGTGAACTGGCTTGCTGGCAGCAGGTGCACAAGTTTGATGGCTAGGTGATCTTATTATTAAATTATTACTTAGTAACACTGTCATGAACTGCATCAAAAAAGTACCACATTTAGAAGAAAATACATAATTGAAAATTGCTGTTAAAGAGAATGAGATAGTTTTCTGCCATGCCAAATGATACTTTGTCAAACTGACACCTAAAGCAGACGAGAATAAATGTTTGAGACTTAATTATTATTTCTTATTAAGGAGTAATATCTGCTTCTTAGTCACTGGGCAGAAATGTTGACATTGAAGTTTTGCAAACTGTTAGTCACTCAAGGTATTTTTGTTCAGGAACATACTTAGAGTCACCGATCATTTTGTTTGGAAAAGGCCTCTGAGATCATTGGGTCCAGCTGTTAACCCAGCAGTGCCAAGTCCACCACCTGAACCATGATTCCAAGTGCCACACCTACAAGTGCTTTAAATACCTCCAGAGATGGGACCCAACACTTCCCTGGACAGCCTGTTCCAATGCCTGATAATCCTCTCAGTGAATAAATTTTTGTTAATATCCAATCTAAACCTCCTCTGGCACAACTTGAGCCTGTATTTCCCTGTGTAATCTTATGACATGTTTTTAGTTCTCCTGAGTGGGCAGCAGGAATGAAGTTGAGAAGCAGACATGGACTGTTGACCTAAGGTCAACCCAGTAGGGAGGCATCAGGACCACCAAAGACCCACATCCCTCTGAACCACTTCCAGAAAGGTCTAGAGGAATGAACTGCACATAATAACTAATTTGGATAGAAAGTGAGAAACCTATCTCTAGGTGGGGGGAAATTTATCTATAAAAACATACCCCAGAAAGCCTGGGCACCTGCATCCCACGATACTGGACTCTCTGCTAGCTGCATTAATGCTGAAGCCAGGACTGGTGATCATTCTTTCTCCTTTTTTCCTCTCTTTCTCTCTCCCTCTCTCTAATTTTCCTCTCTCTCTTCTTTCACCCTACCCCTCATTCAAAGCCCACTCCCCTGTGCTAGAAGATAAGACCCTAATATACCAATTTCCATACCAAATGCAAAATTAACAAGAAAACTCTTTGAGTTTCTTTTGTGGACCCTTTGACTTTTGCAATTTCTTTTCAACCATGAGCACCTGCCAATCTTGGGCACTCACTTCTCCTTATGGGTGGGACACCAAGAAGATTAGTGGGATGGAGCACTTCTGTGAGAAAATCCTGAGAGAATTTGAATTCTTCACCCTAGAAAAGAGAAGGGTTTTGCCAGGTGGTCTAATTGTGGCTTTCTAGTACCTGAGAGGAGCCTATGAAAAAGATGAAGAGAGACTTTCTACAAGGCATATAGTGGCAGGACAAGGGGGAATGGCTTCAAACTGATAGAGAGTAAGTTTATGTTAGACATTATGAAGAAATTCTTTACTGTGAGGGTGATGAGGCACTGAAACAGGTTGCCCAGGGAAATTGTGGATGTCCCATCCTTGGAAATGTTGGACAAAGCTATGAGCAATCTGGTCATAGAATGAAAGGTTCTCTGCCCATAGCAGAAGGGTTGGAGCTGGATGATCTTTAAGGTCCCTTCCAACCCAAACCATTCTATGGTTCTGTGATTCTGTGAAGATACATAAGGATACTCAAGACACCTTTCTTTCATCTTATGAAAATGTAGATTTCACACACAGCAATTAACAACCACATGGCCCTGTGCTGTCCTCTTTGCATTTTCTTTTCAAGTGATGATGCCAACATAAAAATTAAAAATGAACAAATATCATGCAGACTTTGCAGTCTGTCTGGAAAAGTGTCAGTTGGGGGATTCAAATGAGAAATTGTCCTGGGAGTCATTTCAGTATGGATCTTACAGGATATCTGCAGCTGTTTTAATGATGCTGGTATTTTAAACTACCATTGGAAAAAAAAGAAACAGTGGACTTAATCATCATTTTTATATAGCTCTCACTCATGATAAAATTTTTGACATTAAAGCAGTCTTGTCAGAAAGCTGTTATGAGGTCTTAAATGCTCTTGATTCTTCAGCATTTCTTCTTCCATTAAAGGAGGGGTTGGTAAAAATGAATTTGTCATGGATTCTTCAGAGACTGGGTGATGAGAGCTATTAAAACATTCAGGTTCTTGGGAAGTTACTGGACTCCAATTACTCTGTGAGGTTCATTTTTTTTAAGACTTTATTTTATTTTATTCCTAATATAACCTTTGTATTTTATTTGTTTAAAATATGAGAATGTATATCCCAGTACTAAGCTGGTATGAGCTACTTCTCCTTTCTTCTTTGCCTGTGCTTATGTTTTAAAGTCATACCAACCAAACTGGAGTCCCTGCTTAGCATTAAGCAATTTTCTGTCTCCTCCATGACTTTGAAATGACAAATTTAAGGGTTGAAATCTGTTTAATAACTAGCCCATTGTTTTTGTGTGAGCACGGCACTTCAGAGAGACTCTAGACAGAGCTGAAGTTCACAGGATGACAGGAAAACCCTGCCCTAAAATGCTACTTGACAGATGAGGACATTCCTAGTAGCTGCCCATACTCATGTTCTCAACTTTTCCAGCCCTGATTTAGGATGCAGTTAAAATGACTCCCTGGCACACAGGTTTGGTTCTTAGCTGATGGATAGGGAGAGATTCATCTTCAGGTTTGGACACTGAAGTGGAAGTGCTTTATCACAGCTTACAGGTGTCCCTGGTGCCTCTGGGGAGATGCAGGGGATGAGGCAGCTGCCCTCAGCTGCATCAGTCAGGGGTCACCGGTCTGCCCTCCCCTGCAGTCTTTGTTTGAGAAGGGCACATGTCCTTGTCCTGCTTGCCAGCCTCTGGGGACCTTCCATGGCTCCACAAGCACCCTTGCACCCCTGTGAGTGGGTGCCAAGCTGAGCCACAGGTAATGGATCCACAGGAGGATAATTCAGCTGGATATTCAGGCACAGGGGGGTGATTCAGCTCAGTGCACATAGCTGTCCAGTGCTGTTTGAGGTGCCCTAGAGTGTTTGAAATGCCCCCAGTTGACTCTCAGGCATAGCCCAGGGCCAAGAGAATGACCCCACGTATCTGGTCCAGCAGCTAAGCCAGACAGAATGCCCAGGGGCCCTCGCAGTGCTGGGTGCCCACATCTGGCATCTGAACTGAGTCTGACTATGAGCTGAAGAGTTTGGCAGGCTCCAGACTTCACTGCCTGTAAGAGGAGCTGAAACTCCAGACTCCCATATAGGCACTGAAATTCAGGTGCCAGAATTAATCCAATTTAAAGTTATATGCTGTATCCCAGTGCTGGTGGGGTACCTGGAAGGCACCTCTTGGTTCTTCCCTCCCAGGAACAGTTCTGTCCATCTCTTCTTGAATTCAGGTCACAGCAGCTACTAGAGGGGTTAAATCAAAAGCTGACAGGCAGAAGATTGTTTAAACAATGCAATTGAAATGGCAGGTTGTTTGATAGAGGTTTGTATTTTGGCAAAATAGATACCTTTTAGTCCAGTTCTGAATGCAACCCAAGCTGTACATTTTCTTCATCTGTTCCCTTCCTGATATATCTGCAGATGGACCGAGATAATCCTTATTCTCTCACCAGTATAAATGATAAACAGCTCCAGGAAAAACTGAAATTATGCTGTTATAAAATAGTGTGAGAGAAAAGAAAAAAAGTGTCTACAGTATGTACTCTTTTATGTTCTTTAATTTGGAGTTATAGATATAGCTGGGAAAGCAAGAGGTAGTTTCTTTAAAGATCTGCAGTAATTTAAAGTTCTGTACCTAGGAGATCTGATTCAGCCTTAAACTCAAAGTGTTCTGAAATTAGGGTGAATTACTGAGGTTTAAACCAAGGGACAATTGAATATAGAAAAAAATTTTTCCTGTTACTTTTGAATTGAAACCAGAGGCAAAAGTACTGCTTTTAAAAGTATGCATGGTTTGATCTATAGCTTTCAGCTGGGCAAACACCTGGGAAAATTACTACCTTCCTGTGCTGTACAATGGAATTCTTCCAAAGGACAAGATCCCTAAGCTGATAGAAATCAGCATAAAGCCTCTGAATATCATCACCTCCAGATCTAACCCACAGTATCTTATCTATAAATACTGTTGTGGAGTGGCTTTTAAATAATCTGACTCCTCTGATACATTCACAGTGTATGCTTATTAATTCATTAGGATGACACAAATTAACATTCAACTTCACAAAAGTAATTTTTTTTTTCCTGGAAGAAATTACTTCGGTCTGCTTTGAATAAGATGTCCATTACCCACTGCTGAAACAAAATTTATATGTGGAACCCAGTGCAGCAACTGAAAGCCTCATCCATGAGTTCTGAAGTGCATGTAAATGATCACGGAAGGCCTAGGGGGGACAGATCATGAATTACCCAAGCCACAATTACACCAGGATGCAGACAATAACTGCCCTCTGCTCTGAAACATTGTAAAAGTTGAGGTGACCACAAATCTCAAGAAACTCAGTGATGAGAAAACCGATTCCAACATCATGACTGACCTATGGGTCTGGATTCACCCAGGGCTCAAAATTTTTCTAACCAGTATTTCAGTGAGGTGGGTCAGACGTGCTCCATTGTAGCTTGGGTTCTTAACATCATCTGTAGTACTTACAGGTGTTTTGTAAGGAAAGTAGGACACACAAGCAACCAAAAGGTCTTGTTTTCAATTAAAGAGTAACTGAACTTTTAAAATGAGAACATGTTTTTTAATCCAGTCTTTCCTCCTAGGTTTTTACAAAAAAAATTGTCAAAAGCACATCCTATAAAAATGCAATCCATTTTCATTTAAATATCTGGTTTGCAAAATTTCTAGATATAACTAAGTATAGAAAAGGACTGATTTTAAGGGACTAGTTCATTCTGCATTAATTTCTTTTTCTTTATACAATTTCCAATTAAAATATAACTCTAATATTTTTTCTATTTTATTATGAAAGTTTATTTCTTATAATAAAACCAGGTATACAAAAAGAGCTTGCCTCTACATTTCTATGGGCATCTTTAGAGAGTACTGAATATTTAAAAGATATTATAAATAGAAGTGAGATCCATATGGCAAGATAATAAATATTCATAAAATTATGGATAGTCTGATTCTCTGACTCATTTTTGCAATTGCAGTGCTGTAGGAAACAAATATACTTCTCCATTCGACTGCTGGATAACTCATTGATCTGCCTGCCTGTTCCATCTAGGCACCCTGCATAAGAATATGTTTTTTCTCATTGCATCTCATAAACAGCAATGTCTTTTAGCCTTTTAGCTTTTGAATATTAAGCTGCACAGTTTCAGAGTCCTTCATTGCATGTGACAGGATGTGAAATGTACAACTTGGAAGGAATATTCTTTGCAGATTTCTTGAAGAGTGTACTGCATTAAAATGTATAAATTTTGCACAACTGACAGAAAAAAAACCCTCGGTGTTGAGCATCAGGTGGGCCATATGAAATTAATAATTTCTCATTCAGTTCATTTCCCAGTGGAAACATATCTAGCATACACAAACTCCAGCTCTGCATTAATTTCCACCCTTGTTTAAAATCTTGGTTCTGCAAATAGGTACTTTTTCTAAATATGAGCTCCAACTCCCATTAAGACAGCTTTGCACAGGGCCAGGGAGGCTCCTGTGGGGTGCAGGGCTGCCTCTGGAAAAGGATGCGGCCTTCATCTCACATTTTATGTACTTTACTAATTTTCCTCCATTTGGCAAATTCAATAGGCTCTTTAATTCTTATTGGCTGTTGCTGACCTTTATTTATGATTACATCAAACCTATATTCATTCCAGTTATTTTATTGTCATGTTTTTGTCATTATTACACAAATAATAATGTTGCTTTTGATTATTAGTGAGAAAGCAGAAGCTTTAATTTAGTAGATAATTACGCCTTTGCTTTTCTAATGGAAAACCACAGTGTAAGTGTAATTGCTTCTGTGTAACAACTTGTTATTACACGCATTTCATGCTCATAATTCTTTTGCTGATACCAGGCAAATATTTTCAGCCTAAATTTTCCCTGCATACATTTTGGTAACAGTTTTGAGCCCTGAGGATGCACAGACCTCTATTATTAACATTTAAGAACCAGTAAATAATTATAGTTTAATTTTGTTTCAATTCTGTTGCTGTTAACTGAAGGCTGATTACCACCTTCTCAACCAGCCCAAGATATAATGAGTAAGATGGATTTCCAATGGATTATATAATGGATAGAGGTTGAAAAATGAATTAGGGAATGCTGCCATATTTTGATTATTAGATGCATACTAAGAAGTGATATAGTTAAACTACTTCTCAGTTGAAAGGACGTTTTGAAGACAAATAAGCAGCCTGTTTGAAAAGAAATTATATTCCAGGTATCACATTTCATCGCTCATTTCTGGGAAATTTTGTCACTAGCATCAGCTAATTTTCTAGCATTACTCACCCTGTCATGGTCTAGGGGGCTAAAATTAGTTGGAATATATCATTTGAGTGCACTGACTTACACTTGGTTCCTTTCTCTTTCAAACTGAAGGAGAGCTATATGCTTTGATCACAGCGCTGGAAGAAGATGCTCATCTTTTTTCTCATAGAAAGTATAATGTCATGAAAATCAAACCTTCTAGTTCCTTTCTGGCAACTTTCCAAATATGTGAGGAGAAAAATGTACCCTTTTTTAATCCAGTTTTAAAAATGAAATAGAAAAGAGACAGGTGATTATATAAGTGCATTCACATTTCTACTCTTAAGTGTGAAGTTTCTACAGAATCACTATAATTTTCATTTATGCTTGTGTTAAGGTCTTTATCTGGCTTCTATGTGGATGAATATCACCTTATTTTGTACCAGTCTAATTGAGGGAGTAGAAAGGCATTGGCAGGTATCCAGTATGGGCCCTTGTCCTTTTCTCTTTGGCTTCCCTGCAGGGGAATGGCTCTAAACAGCAAAGCTAAAGCTGTGGATGGAAGCATAAAAAGGGCAGAAATGTTTCAGTGTCTCTTTTTCCCCTGCTCTTCACCTTAAAATGTGGCTGTAAGAGGATTTCTAACTGAATTAACATCAGCAAGATTGAATTAACATCAAAAGGCGAGAAGTTAGGTTAGAATATAAAAGGGAAAGTTTAGGAAAGACAGTGTAGCTGTGGTTTTTTTCAGCCCATCTGAGCCTGGTGAAAATTAATGTAAGATTTAAAGAATGGGATGAACTCATTTCACTACAATCAGAGGTCATCTCTGAGAATGCCTGCTGAGGACAGGTGACACTTCAGGAGGTGAAGGATGAATAATTATAGCACCATCATCCAAAAGGAGACACAGGAACTGCTGGGGAGCTGGAAGATGCTGTGCTCAAATTCAGAGCCAGGAAAACTATTGGAATGAGTTACTCAACAAATAACTGCAGATGTTGGGGAAATGAGAAGGATTTGAGAAAAGAGCCAAGATGAAATTCTAAATAACATGTCATAGCAGACTATTGATTTCCTCCCTGATAGTGCAACAATTTGAAAGAAAAGGGAAGGATCAGTGACAGGACATCCTTGACTCCAGGAAGTCTGTTCAAACTCTTTTGCCTGACTTTCTTCCAAGCTGAGTAAGAAACACACTCCACATGCAACTAACACAAAGGGGTTCCAAACTGTTCAAATATATATTGGGAATAGACAGCAACAGGTCATCACAGTCCAAAACAGAAGTATTGGGCAGTGCTTGTGGACTGTTCATTATTTTCACTTACTATGCAGAAGATGGAAACACAAAGGATGAAATAGAAAACTTTCTCCTTTAAGAGTACTCTAAGGTGACCATATATTGAAGAACAGGGTTAGAATAATGAAGTTCTGTTGGAATTACAGTTCCAAAATATTGGGTGAAATTCCACTCTGATTTATGCAGCTGCAAACAGAGGGTGGGAGAAAGGCACCCTGCAGACAGGAGCTGCTGCTTTTAGTAAATCATCTGAAAATGAGATGACAGTGCTACAGACATCCTGAAATAGGTAAGCTTTCCATGGAAAGCATGTCTGACCATAAGTGTGTAAAGCACACAAGAAGTATTCCTGTGACTCTGGTTAACACCAGTCACACATCATCCAAAACACTCTGGAGGCTCAGGCTTCAGAAAAGACATGAATGAGACAAAAACAGCAAATAAAGTTCAGTTCTACAAGTGTGAGGGCAGTTAGAAGAAATAGAGGTTGCAAGTAGGAAATGGACTGAAGGGAGACACCAAGTCAGTTTTTCTGTATGAAAAAGCTGCTAAAGAGAGAAATTAATTGAAGTGGTTTCCATGTCCCACATGAATGGAACAAAAAGTCATGAACCTAATATACAGGATATGAGATTTTCTTTAGACTACTGAAAAAGCCAGTTTAAAGAAAAGAGAATGGTCTGGAACAGATCTTCTGGAAAGATGGGGGGTTTTCCTCATTGGAAGTTACTGAGATGATGCTAGATATACCTTGTTAAGACTGACATTCACTTTTAGACCTGTTTTTCTAATTTTCTATGACATCCATTATGAAGAAGAGAAAAAGCCAAAGAGCAATGGTCACAACTTCTGCTCAGACTTCAATTCTCACCTCCCTTTCACTGGGAGTTGCTTTCTCTCTGCTGATCAGAGTGTCTTGGGGACTCAGGACCCCAGAAAGAGGTGGAAAGAAGGAAACTCACTGTCCCATGAAACCCAACTGAGCTTCTGGCCAAAAACTCACTTAGATGCTGAGTGGTATTCTGATATATTCTTGGTTTAGTAGAGCGATAAAAAATTTTGGTAAAATTTAGAATTTTAAAGAACATATCAGGCCACATGACTGTTTGCTTTTGCCCAATGTTATCTATTTTTGTCCTAAATGATATCTGTACTGATAATTTGTACTGTATAAACAAAGACCTGAATTCATAAACTGGCTGTCATATCCATGCTACAGAAATCACCCACAAATTAATTTCTGATGAAGTATTATGTCATAGGGACTAACACAATACTCCTGAATCACCAGTTTATCAGACTGTAGTTGCCTAGAAAGCCAGGTGCTGAGCAGCAGGGAGCTGTTCCTCTTTCTTTCTTATCTAGAAAGCAAGAGATGGTTAAGTTAGCTTGACCAGTTTAAAAACACACATACCCACATCACTGTAAGAAGAATTATGCAAGTTTTGATTGCAGCTCTGCATGGCCTGCTCTGTAGTTCCTCAATACATTGTTCAAGAAAGACTTAAATAAGAAACAGTGTGGCTGGGCAACTCTTGCAAACTTGTACCTCAATCCCCTACCAAGAAAATTACTAGAGGTACTGTGAGTCTAAAAATCACTTGGCAACCCTGACAGGTCCATGCAGCTGGATGACAAGGAGATAACTTTGTACAGAGCAATGCATAATCACTCCCACCTCAGTATAACAAACTGGCCAGTCCTACAAAGCTTTTGAAATACTAATTAAGTTGAGGTCACATTTCTAAGGACAGAAATATCTGCAAAAACTGGAAGCGCTCTTTTCCTTTGCCAGTGATTTTCTCTTGTCCATACATTGTGCTCCAGTTTTCCTGCTTCAATTATGCGGCATCATGCATTATACAGTGCTCTTCAACTCATGGGGTCAGCCTATACATGGAGAGCATTAATTTGGCGTGTCACATAATGGGCACTTCCTCCTGCAGAGTGGTGGCTTCAGAAATGCTCTCATCAGAAGCACTGCTGGACGTGTGAGGCATTTGTCATGAGGCAGTAACGATGCTGCACCCATTTGCTGGCTCTTCCCTGAGGATATGTAAAGGTGAAGCCTCATTTTCCAGGGAGAACCTTTATTCCCCTCAGTGCCTTCCATTAAATTTAAAAAATTCAGCTACCACATCCAGCTCCAAACAGTAACTATCTGGATGCAAGCAGAATACATTAAATGACAAATAATTCTAACTTACATATCTTACCTCAGTAGAATGTGTTTATTTTCAGTTCAATTCAATGATGAATGAAAAATGTGCTTGTGTCTGTGGATTTGCAGTGGCAATATGGATTAGGGGGACACAACATAAAATATATTTTTGTGCAAAGGAAATACCAATGCTTTAAACTGAACTAAATGCAGCAGCTTTGCTTCAACCTTTTCATGCAATCAGTGTGTTCTGCTAAGCTCAGCAGTTAGGTAAAAATACGAAAGCTTGGCACGAACCACAAAAATTATCTTAGAGATCAAGTATGAACATTTTTTTCTTTGCTTTTTTTCTGTTATATCAGAGATAGAAATATCTGATGTTTCAGCATCTTACCTAGTAGATGACAGTGTCATGTCATTAAACTCTATGTCTACCTGCCAGCCTCAAATCAACAATCTCTATTGAAAAAACTCCCTTGAAAGATGGAAATTTTGCACCTATGGAAAAGATGAAATAAGTGACAAAATCTGAAAGCAATGTGAGATGTACTTTTATCAGAAAATTCTCATCTCCTGCGCCCATATTTTTTCCTTTCAAGTTGTCTCATACACGCATACACAAGACATGCATACACACTACTGAAAGTTATTGCTCAGGGTGTGTGCCATAGTTGTGCACAGATTAATTTGTTTTAGCAGGTTTAAAATCGACTAGACCATGAAAACAGAACAGGCAGAGCCATCTAATAAATTGCGCAACAATTACTCTTTGTATCTCCATTTAAATTGAGAATAGACGTGCATTACACACTGTCACTGCAGAAAAAATAAGAAGCTTCCTTCAGTGACGGATTATTGAATACAGTTGCAGTGATGGTAAGGCAATAAATTAAAAAGTACATCAGCCATTTCTCAATTAGGTTTATATTCTCCACTCACCAGCTTTGTGTATATAAGGAAAAAGTGAGACTATTTCACAGGGAGGGCTTTTATACAGCATTTAGTCCAAGGAAACCTGTTGGTTTCTTTGGTCACAGCTGATTCCCAAGCCTAGTTCACTGTCTGTATAAAATGTGTGTCTATAAAATACACAAGGACAGCAGGTCTTCTGCTAATCCTTCACATGCGAACTGTTAGTCAAATTCATCCTACGTGTAAGTTCATGAAGCCAGTGAGCTTAACACTGAGGATCATTTTCCCCCAGAGCATTAATGGCAAGGTGTCTTTCAGAGACAGTCCTCACAGTCACACTGAGGAGGGGAGGGAAACTCTTTGCCCTCACAGACACACTGCTGTCCAAAGGATGAGAACAAATGAAGTGTAAAAGCCAATTTGGGTTCTTCTACCAGATCCTGAGTCTCTCTTTTAAAAGCATCAGTCAATCAGACTGACGTTTCCACTTAACCTTGTGAAACAGAATGGATTTTCCTCTCTTTGACATTTTAGCCAGGGACATCACGTGTGCACTCTTCTGTAGCTGTGGCATGGCTTCATATAGGCTGCTGAAAGAATGAAATCCTTGTCTGTTTCCAAACTATTTCTAGTTTTAGTTTGTAATATTTCTTTCACACTGGAAGAAGCCCTCATAGTTTATTCTGGCACATTATAGCTCTTGATATAGAGTGCAAATAAACAGGCTTATAGCAGGCTTGGAGCCAAAGGCAGCTGCTGGCAGGCTCTGGGCCAGCGCTGGACCCCTCATAAGAACCCTCAGCTTGGAAAGAAGAGAATGTTTCTAATGTACCTCCTGAAGGTCCCTTGAAGGTGCTAACATCCACATTGTCAAAGTGGAAAAGCAAGCTATTGACTGGGCTAAAAATATTAACTTCTGTAAGGTTAATGTTTTAATTTCAAACTAGACTACATAGAAGGCAGTCATGCCAAGGTCAGTAAAAGACAGGAGAGAAGTGTCTAATCCAAATAATTTTTCTTTGTGAAAAGAACGTTCTATTTTTATGATATTTTAAGTTTGGAAGGGATCACCTCTCTTAGTTCCTGTTTTTCCCATGGACAAGGACAATTCACCTACCAAATGAGAATAGAATGGAATGGAATGGAATGGAATGGAATAGAATAGAATAGAATAGAATAGAATAGAATAGAATAGAATAGAATAGAAGTATTTCAGTTGGAAGAGATCTACAAGCATCATCCAGTCCAACTGCCTGACTGCTTCAGGGTTGACCAAAAGTTAAAGATGTTGTTACTGACCTTATTGAAAAGCTTCCTAAACACTGAGTCTTGGTGCATCCACCACCTCTCTAGAAAGCCTGTCCCGGTGTTTGACCACAATTTCAGTAAAGAAATGCTTCCTAATGTCCAGTCTAAAGCTCCCCTGGTACAGCTTTGAGCCATTTCCACACATCCTGTCACTGGATCCCAGGGAGATGAGATCAGTGCCTCCCTCTCTGCTTCCCCCTCTTGGGAAGTTGTAGAGAGCAACAAGGGCATCCCTCAGCATCCTTCTCTCCAAACCAGACAAGCCCAAAGCCCTCAGCCACCAGGACATTCCTGCCAGCCTTTTCACAGCTTTGCTGCCCTCCTCTGAACCCACTTGGGTACCTTCACATGCTTCTTGAAATGATCTGTCATTTTTACTAAAACTATCCAAGCAACTGGGATTTGTCTGTTTGTTGCAGATTTTTATTTTATTGCTTTTTATTTATTGTTGCCTCAGAATCCATGAAAGCAATTTTACTCAGCATTTTTTTTCAATATTGGTATTTGAAAAGTAGGGTTAAAAGCACAGTACTTTGTGTTGAGCAATACTTATTTGCTATACATTTTCATTTCTTTTGAATTGCTTTATCTGCAGAACTTTTTTTTTACTAAAATTTACTAAAACTGAAACTCATTTTAACTGGAAAAATGGGAATTATTCTTTAAAAAATGCCAAAAGAGAGTGCTTGGGTATCTGTGATTCTTAACTAAGTGTGTTTTGTATTTCAGGAGATAAAGGCTGAGTTTAAAGGGAGAATTTATTGAAATACTTTGGACAGCCTTGGTCTGCATAATTTCATAAAACTCAAAAAGCTTTTGTTTTAAAGATGAAGAGCACATGTCATCATCTTCTGCCTGGAAGGAGCACTATATACAAGCAGATAATAAAGTAGATAATAATCATCTGTAAGATCACCCAAATAAAAGCATGTAATGACCTTCCACTGCTTTAATCCCATGCTATATTTTAAGAAGAGTCACAGATTATGTCCTAAATAACATACATATGTTATGAAGAATTTTTTTAAGGAATCTGAAAGAATTAGTAGTTTTAAATTGATAACCATATCATCCTTTAACTATTATGAAAATATATTTCTAAACTATAGCTGAAGTCCTGGCAGTTGTTTCTATGTTTTTAAAGGACTTTATAAGGGATTGCCTCATCCCAGTCTCTGAGCACCATAAGGAAAATGCCCACCAGCTGGGTAAGTGGCCAGAAAGCCAAATTTGTGTCCTTCCCTCCTTTTCTTCTCAGCCACAGGTAATGCAGGATCATCCAGAGTCTGCTCAAAGTGCTCACTGCTCACTCAAACTTCACAGGAAGCACAGCTCTGGTAACTAATGAACCTTCAGTAATAACTTGGTGACAATGGCTGAAAAGTTCCTGTCTCTTTTTTTTTCTTAGCAACTTCAAACTTAATTGCAATATTCTCCATAAGCTGAAAAAGGGATCTGTGAAGAACTTTTAACAGAATTATGCCATATTTGGAGCACTTACCTGTTCCTGTGACCTGGCTTTGTTACAATTCACGATGGATTAATAAAGAGTGCAATTTTCCACCTAGCAAGGTGCTGTGCAGTTAAAGTTGCTACCAATGCCAGTCATGGAGCTGGGATGATTTCCAGAGCTCCTGAGCCCCATCCCTCTCTCTGAGGCAGGAAGGAGATAACCTCAGTTCTCACATGCCATTCCTACCTAAAGCTGGGCTTTGACAGCACCTCAAAGGGCTGCTCAGCCCTGAGAAGAGGAGGCTTTGGGGAGACCTTACAGCAACCCTCCAGTACTTAAAGGGGGCTGATAGGAAAGGTGCAGAGGGACTTTTATCAGGGACTGTGGTGATAGAAAGAGAGGTAATTGTTTTAAACTAAAAGAGAGTAGGTTTACACTAGATATGAAGAAAACATTTTTTACAACGAGGATGATGAAACACTGAAACAGGTTGCTCAGAGGGGTGTTGGATGCTCCATCACTGGGAACTTTCAAGGTCAGGCTGGGTGATGCTCTGAGCAACCTGATTTACTTGAAGATGTCTCTGCTTACTGCAGGGTTACTGAACTAAGTGACCTTTTAAGGTCCCTTGCAATCCAATTTATTCTATGATTCTCTGACTGACTCCTACTGTGTCACCATTCCAAGGAGTCACAGCCAGGCCTCCAGGGAAGGAGGATCAAGAAGCAAAGTGGATCCCACTGGAGGATTTTCTCCATCCTCTCTCACAAAAGGGGATAGCTGGACAGTGAATCACTGCTGTTCTCATTAAATGTGTGTTTTCTGGTTTCCAGGAGAAAGCTGAAGGCCCTACAGTGCCACATGCCAATACCCAGCCAGACTGAAAGTAGCCTGGCTCTTGGAAGTAGTCATGTGCTGTTCTTCCTGGGTGAACTTCCTGGGGTTTGGACCACAGAGACAGTGTGATTGCCCCATTGCTGTCCTGCTCCTTGCAGCCAAACCAGTCCATGGTTGAGGCATTTCTGTGAGGGGCTTTAAGACTCAGAGGTGTTCACCCTCACAGGAGCAAGAACCAGCACCCAGCTGCACTTGCCTGCTCCTGCAATTTTCTCTGCTGCAAGCTCTGCCGCAGCTCCAGCTACAAAGTCACAAGTCTTACAAAATTATGACATCTGATTTCTTTCTTAAAGTCCAATTTCTTAAATCAGGCACTTCTCTTTGAAAGGGTAAGATTTTCTCTCCCATGACTCAGGGCAAAAGTACTCAAGAGAAAGCCCATGGCTAAAAAACATCAAAATATCCCAGCTGAGCCTGTGGTTTTTGAACAAAGGAAGTGTCAGCACTGCATGTCTGAAGAATACAGTTCACTTGCTATTTCTTTCAGCCTTTGTGCTGTCACAGCAAAAGAAGACAGTCTCCCACTGAGCAGTGTAAGCACCCAGCTACATCAATCACAAAATACATGCTTGTTTGGGTGCCTCAGAAGAAATGCCAGGTCAGAACAAAGTGACCTATTACAGTTTAACACATGCAAGGACTCAGTGGGTTTAAACAACAGTCCCTCTTGCCATAACTAGGGTTCAAAAATCAGTGTTCAAGTCAGACTTAAGTTAGACAATGTTTAAGTCAGAAAAGGTGCTGCTTGTGATCTGTGATGTGTTGCTGGGCATTTGTAGCATTCTGGCCACACTTCAGTCTGCTGTGTCTTTGGGCTGGTCCATTTCTCCAGTTCACAGAGGGCTCCCCACCACTGAGGATCCACTGGCATGGTGGGAACTCCCAGACCTCTTTCTCTACTTGATGCCTCAAACCTAAACAACACCAAATTTATAAAGTGCACAGACTGCAGACAGTCAGAGATCATCATCCTCCTGGCCTGAGTGCCCTCACTCCTCCCAGCTGCAAAGGGATGACTTCCCATCCTTATGTCTCTTCCCAAAAGCAGGACAGGCACAGCAAGCCAGCTGGACTATGACTCCCAGCATTTCCTTAAGACTTCCAAACTGAATAGATTTAGCAAACCTACCTTGCATCTGTCATCAGCACATGAAGGATCTTTCTGGTGCTGAAGGAGCTCTTCCAGGACAAATGTTTTATAGCACATGCTGAAGTTTCTGTTTAGATTAAATTCATGTGAAGAGAACTTGTACTCACTTCATTTCTTCTTTTCACAGTTAAATCAATGAAATATTTCCCTGACTCTCAGATTTGCATCTGGCTATCTTTATTAAGTCTTATAGAGTCCTATCTCATTTACAGTAAGAGGGAAAAAGGCAAAAATAGATGAAAAAATAAAGATGTCAGTTTCCTTGTATCAGCATTTATATACTACATTGCAAAGCCAAAGCCTTGGAAATTTGAGGGAGTTGTAAAAACCTAAATAATGCTAAATCAATTGTTCTTCACATATTAACAAGAAATTTCATGCATTTTATTGTACTCAGTTTGATTTCACACTATTTTTTAGAGCAGGATATGTGTTTAGAAAATGAAACATGTAAGTAATATAGAAATGTTTTTCAAGTTTCCCATCACATGAACTGAGAATCTAAAGCACTTTCTGCAAGGGCCTGTCCTTGATCTTGTTTATTCTAAGAAAATAAGAAACTGATCTTTTCCAGTCAAGCCTCTGTACATCCACAGGCTGCCTCTGGCAGCCCATGCAGCATCAGAGCAAGGGGCAAAGCACAGCAGAGCCCAGGCACAGAGAATGCTGAGCTCACCCATCAAAGTGTGCTAATAATGTAATCTGTGAAAGGCTTCTCTGAAGGTGTATGCAGGGAACAGAAAAGGAGCCTACCATCGGTTGTTCCCATCCCATTTTAACCAGCAGATGCTGCTGTGTCCCTTGGTGGTGTGTGCTCTCAGCTGATTTATTCCTTCATTAGGGCTTGCACCAAGTTCCTTTTGTCTTCTGCTGTCTCAGTGCAAGGTACAGTACCCTGTTCACAGGGAAACTTTTGACTTAGACTTGGTGTTTGAAGTAAAATGAAAAGTGATTCTTCACATATTGCATTAAAGAAAAAGGTCAGGTTTGCCACAAATGAGAGAGAAACAAGGTATGTAGATTATCAATACCCCCCATAGAAAGCAATTTTGCAAAAAAACCCAAAACACAAATTAATGTAAATATACACATATCCTTACATATCTCACAGTCTGAGGCAAAGGAAAGGCTCTGCCTCTTTCTGCCTGCCTCTGCTTCCTCCCAGCCTGTGCTCAACCACTTCTTGCCACTCTGTTCCCTGATGTTGCTGCCTCAGTGTAAGCATATAAAGATGTGATAATAATATTTATGTGCTTACATGACAATCAGAGAACTGCTGATGGCAATGCCAAAAACCTCTCTGTCACAGCAGCTGAAAGGAAATAGACACCAGATCATGGGGAGGTATCAATGCTGAATGCAGCAGGGGCTAAAGACCCAGGTAATTAAATATAGCCTCAGGTAAATAATTGTATTAAAAGTGAACAAGAGCTCTCTTGAATCTTAATCATAACACTTTGGTCTAGACAGCCCATCTAATCAGGTGTGTTTGTAGACTTTTCAGCGAGATAGGTACAACATATCAATCTTCAGTGTTCATTTTTTAAGAAAGCCATAGAACTGGAACATCAGTGGCCACTTGGGATGTCCAACTCTCAGGGACCCAAGACCAGGCAGCCAGGCTTTGAGGAGGTGGCACACTCTCAGATTTCAAGCAAATATTTTTTTTTTGAGCATAGAACCACAGCAGAAGAAACCATCAGGGGGGCTTATCCTTATGTGCAAACTGGCAAAAATTGGAAGATTTCCCACAGCATTCAAGGATTTTTTTATTTGCCTGCTTCCCCATGCTACTTTGTTGCTATCATTGTTGCTTTCATTTGTTTTCCTGTGAAAAAGCAGAAATTATCAGAGTGGGTGTGAAAGAGGAGGTAGGGAATGGAGACACTGGAATACACCATGTGGGAATTTGGAATAGATAACTTGTTTTTTTCTGCTTTCAGACATAGTCCTTATATTGCTTGGATGATTTTTTTATTGAATTTCAATTCTATTTCCTTCTCTTTCTATTACATAGAAGTCAGCTGCTACAGTATTTGGATGCATCTGTTTACAAATAGATTTTAACTGTGAAAAATGTGATCCATTCCATGTATAATGAGTAAGCCCCACTGCAGCTTAAAAAGGAAATTAAAAAAGAGGCACCTTTCCCATGTACATTTGAAAGGCTTTCACAAAGTGTCCTTCAAATGTAAAACTCCTGTCTTTAAAATCTCATTCTCCAAGCAATGATAATAACTCTGAGAAAGTGAAGCTGGGAATTTGGGAGACTTTTTCAAATGCAGGCCTTTAAAAATGTTTGGATAATGGATAAGCAGTTTTAGGTAGTCTGTGTAAAGGCAGACCTTGAATTACTTAGGAAGTTGTTGTAGTGATTTTGAAAAGAAGCTTGAAAAGAACTATGTGCTTGTATGGATTTAGACTTCATCTAGCTGTAATGAATGCAATATTCATCAGTGCATGTAGGAATTTTTATTACATTGTCTTTATTTCTGGCTTTCTTCTGCTGTGAAGGGATCCAGCTGTGTGAGCCAGTGGGGAAAGGGTGTGTTAATATTCCCAGCTTCTGCCATCAAGTGGCTGCCACAGCATCAGCTAAACCCTGTCTGTTAAAGAAGGCTCATCAAAGGAAGAACATGTCATTTCAAGGGAGTATTAATTACGTTTAAACTAGGTCTTGAGTGGTCAGCAATGTCTACATAAAGTTCTGTTTAGATGGCTAAATGTCTCTGATGATATAAGCCCCATAAATTACATAATTTCAAGATCAAAGCATCAAGATGTTAAGTTGAAAATGGTGATCTTTTTCTGGGGAACTGACCAAGAGGTTGAGGATTGTTGTTTCTTACCCCTCAATTTAAATAAATTGTGGTGGGAAAACAAATCTCCATGCCAGCTTGCTTTTCTTCAGCTGTGTGAACACTGCCTACTTCTCCAAAACCCCTGAGGTTTAAAACCTTGCAATCATCAACTTTGTGGGTCAGTGTTAGTCTAGGAGGGCATCTGGACACAAACTGAGTGTGAGCTCTGTTCCAGAAAGGGAATGGGTCACATCTGAAGTCCCAGTCCTACACTGATGGATTTCCAGGAGGGGTCTCAAGTCAGAGACCAATCTATGGTTATATTCCCCTTCCATCCAAACTGGTGAAGCACGTGGGGGCTGCATCAAGCCTTGCAGATTCCTCATCACTCCAACTCATGAGCATTCTGCCAGCTTAGAAGCTGTCAAGCACAGAGGATGGGCAGCCCCAGGCACTGACTCCCGCACTGAGGGGATTGCCTGTCCACCCCTGCTGGGGAGGGAGAGAGTGGGCAGCAGAAGAGACTCCCAAAGCCTCTTGAGAGCAAGGCTGCCTGAGGAAGGAGCAAATAAATGTGTGTTGGAGCACTGTGCTTGCGTAAGGATGCTGCTCTGGCTCAAGGGCTGTGTATTGGAAGAAGCCCCTCTGATCCTGGGACATCTCTGTTGTAATTATCAGCCTGAGTCCAAGGAGAAATGCAGATTATCAGGTGTCCTTAAGAGAAATGGGCACACCTTTCACTTCCTTTTGCCTTTTTGCTGACCAAAACCCATGATTCTTTTCTGAGCAATTTCAGCCTCTTGAACAAGGATGATCTTCTGCCAAAGTGTAAATTTCTAATTTGGTTAGAATCCCTTTAATTTTTATCAAAAACTTTTGCTCCCCACAAATACTGCATATTATTTCAGACTCAACAGCAAAGTATTAAAGACAAGTGTGCTCTAAAACAATTTTTCTTTTAATCTCTGACAATTTTTTCTTATTTTCTAACAGGCATGACAAATCTTACAAAATCTCAGTTTCAAGCATAATTGATGCAAGGATAAGAGCAAACTACTCCAAATATTGCATTGTTGTTTTAAAGACATTGAGTTAATTGGAGAGATATTCTTGTTAGTGGTGGTTCATTAAAAGATCCTTCATGCAACTGAAATGTTAATTTTATCAGAAACAATCTAGGGGACTCAAATTATTAATTGAATGATGTTTAATAGTTTTTTAATTAGAAGCTTTAGTGGGAGAAATAACACCAAAACTGCAGTGACTGCCACTAGACTTTTAAGAGTTTGTCTACATAGGTTTGGATTCCCTGCTTTACTACTGCCATCTTATTGCCATTCCTAGGCTGCTTTCATTTGTGCCCAAATGGCAGTGACTGCTCTTTAAAGTGCATTTGTTTTGCAGCCTGTGATTAGCAGGGCACAGTGCTCTGTAAGAAACACTGGGGAGTGAGTCAGAAAAGGAGATGAGAAAGCCCCTTGGTGCAGAGGCAGAGCGCTGGTGAGCAAATTTTATAACAGATATATGTGGTTTATGGAGATGCAGAAGGAGATCAAAAGGGTGGGTCTGCTAAATCTTAAGAAAAAAAGGCCATGCCCAAGCCATGACAGTAACCAAGGAGATGGATTTTAAATTTACTTCCCAAGGAGCAGATTTGGTTACAAACAAGAGAGGTCTCAGCCACAAAAGTCTAGTCCCCTTCTTGAGGATCCCACCTTACAGGATATCCTATTCACATGCTCAAAGGTATGTGTTTGTTCACCTGTTTTGGTCACTGGCCATCTCTGCTGGTGTTTAAACATCTTATTCTTAAATGTGCAGGCAGTGGAGTGACAACTATTTCAGCTCACTAAAATATGCTGGGGGAAAAATAAATACAAAACAAACCGGAAAGATGCAGTAATATTTTCTGGGCTCATGAGTACAGGAGCAATGACACTGCTTCAGTTCCTGTGGCCTTGGAAAAAGTTTTCAAGGTCTGGGAAAGCACTCCTGTAAGGCAGTATTGAATGTGATGTGTGCAGCAATGAGATTCGATTGTATTGCAAACATATTCTTGGTAGCTTATGTCTCCTCTGATGCTGAATCAGAAAAAATCAATGCCTGGAAGCCAGGACTCCTGTGTCTGTCCTCAAAAATCTTATTTTCAGCTTTCTTCAGAAATTCATATTAAAACAGAGGTGTATGAAAAGAAAAAAAAAGGCAGTCAAATCAGAAGTCTTGTAATACTCAACTGAAGTTAGGATTGTCCCACATTATCAATTTTCCTGTATGCTCCTTCTGTGTCAGGAGGCAGGGTACAGCAGCAGCAGCTGCCTGCAAGTGTGTTAAGAGGCAATATTCATCTTTAATGATGATTTTAGCTGGTTCAGAGGCTAGAGAGAGCTACTAGCTCTGTTCTGATACTCAACAGGATACAAGATAGAAATACAGGAAACTGCTCTGGAGGAAAGACTTGTGTCCCAGTGGATAATTCTTTCCCCAATTGCAAAACTGTGATCTAATTAAGTAAGAGATGCAGATGGTTTCATTCAGACTGAGCCCAATATTTGCTTTTAGCACAAGAGAAATTGTGTTAATTTGTGAATTGGCACAAGCATTTGGAGAGGGGGCAGTTATTCTTTTGCTGTGGTCTGTGCATGTTGGGGCTGCCTCTCCCAGCTGTCTGATAGGAGGGCTCTGTCAGACAAGCTGAGTGAGCCACCTCAAGGGGTGGCCATGGGGGCAGCACGCAGGTCCTGGATGATGATTTGGGGTCTCTCATGAGCTTCTGGCAGTTTTCTCTGCTTTGGCACAAGATGTTGATGGGTTTAGGTGGGAAAAGGCTTTTGGAAAGCACAAAGGCCAGTGTTTGTTGCACATGTATGGGATCTGTCCTCTTCACAGAGATCCAGGTGAGGTAACCAGCCCTCCCTTCCTCAGCTGTGGCACTGCCCTGCCCTGGGCCAGCAGAACAGGCTTCATGTGTGCTGAGACCTAAACTTTCAATACAGATCTGCAGTGCTTGGCCACAGAACAGGAGGGTGGATGATTGCAGAGGCATGTGTGCTGCTGTGGCTGGGCAGGAGTGCTTTGGGCTGGCAGGGTGCTCTGGGCTGGCAAATTGAGTACCTACCCCCGAGGGGAATAAGCAAAGAAAACAAATCTCTTTTTCTCTTACCCTACGTGAGCCCACAGCAAGATTCTTGTCCCCACCCTCACCTATGGACAGAAGCTCAGCTCCTGTGCTCTGTCCCTCACCTTCAGACACTGCCTTGTCTTCTGTTTTTGCAGACTTACCAGAACACTGTCCCTGTAATGGCATGATAACAAAACCAACGTGGGCACTGGCTGATCCAAATCCAAGTAAACTGCAGGTAAGGATGCACACAGGAATCAGACAACATACCTCTACTTTTGTTTGTCACTCTCTGTGTGCATTATGTTGCAGATCAAGTTCTACATTTTACTTGTATCTGCAAGAACATTTCTGCAGCAGCCAGCCTTGGGCATTGGACTGAAACTAGCAGCTGAGGGAATTATTTGCCAATAAATAAAAAAGCTATTCTTACACCACTAGTTAGCAAAGGAATTGATTTGGTCAGTCAGGAAACAGTTTTCATATGCTGGCATCAGAGGGTAAAGCTTCAGACTCATCTGGTATTTTTCCACTAAGACTTCTGAACTCGGAGAATTCCATTTGCTGATCATTTTACCAGAAAATTATCACTTCTGAAGGAAAGTTATTTACTCCAACTGCTGTATTAGCAGCTGTAGCACAGACCAGGTGTGCGCAAGAGCTATGAAACAGTGCCATCTCCTGGGCCTCGGGCTGCTCTGGGAATCTGCCTTTGCCCATCCTGGCAGGGCACATCTCAGACAGCTGTGCAAAAGCCCTTTGCAATTAGTGCATAACGCTGACTCCAGCGGGGGAAGGAGGGCAATTTGTTAATGTCATCATTTAGTAGCATGTTCACCGGGCAGATAAGCTCTGAGACTGTCTAATTTAGGGAAAAAAAACAGAAATTAAAAAAACTCCCACTGTGTTAATACTGCGTAAACCTGAAGAATTGCAGCAATTCCGCTGCTGGTGCAGCTGCTGTGTTGGGGAGATGGGTTGAACGGCAGGTGAAGGGAGAGCTCTCACAGAGCCATCAGCCCACCAGCACTTGGAGTTCCTGCAGCCCCAGCACCAATCAAGCTGCTGGAAAGTCAGATCCCTGCAGCTTTCTCTGGGGCTTTTGGGCTCAGAGATGGTTTTTGGATGCTTTTTTGGGATGTTTTGCTCTCTTCATTTCTATTAGTTGGTGATCCCCTCCCTCTTAATATGGCTCAAATGCCCTTTCTCAGTAAGTGAAAAAACATACAGATCTGCTTACCCTCCTTTTAAAATTCCCCAGGTGATAGAGAGGAGAGGAGTGCTGAGGAAATCTGAAGGTTTGTGATTTGCAAAGAACAGCTGAGATCCTCTGCTTTGTGCCCTAGCTCATACTGCTGTACTAGTGAAAAAGAGCTGATATTTTAACCCCACTTTTTATAAAAAGGAAAAAAAGAAATAAAACCAAAGGAAAATATTATTTAGTGAGACCCAGTTGCAGTCAGGGAGTATCTCAGTTTCCAGGACATTTAAGCTATGGTTTTTCCTGTCTGTAGTTTGCCCCCTTTAGCTTGAGAGGACAAGCAGTTTTCTGTCCCCATTGTTCCCATATGACGGTGGACTTCCCTTTACTGGAATTAGTCATATTTTTTGAAATTATAATCACCTGCATAAAAAGTATATGGTGTCCAGTAAGCACCATAACCTGTATTTATTGCTTCAAAATTCTTTCCCATCCTATCTAAACCATCTGTCATCTGAACAGCTGTTTGCTTATTTTCTTGGATGTCATGGCTTAACCCTGGTGGGCATCTCAACCACACAGAGCTGCTGCCTCCTTCTCACCCAGTGGTGTGGGGAAGGAATCAGAAGGGTAAAACTGAGAAAACCTGTGGGTTGAGATAAAGACAGTTTAATACATAAAGCAAAAGCTGCACAGAGCAAAGCAGAACAAGGAATTCATTCACTGCTTCCCATGGGCAGGCAGGTGTTCAGCCACCCTCAGGAAAGCTGGGCTTCATCACTTGTGAGGGTGCCTTGGGAAGACAAGTGCTGTATCTCTGAACATCCTCTCCTTCCATCCTCTCCCCCAGCTCTCTAGGCTGAACATGATGCCATGTGGTGAGGGATATTCCTGACCCCATTGGGGTCAGCTCTCCTGGCTGCGTCCTCCCCAAGCTCCTTGTGCACCCCCAGCCCTTTCACTGCTCAGTTGGCTGAGGAGCAGAAAAGATCCTAACTCTGTGCAAGTGCTGCTTATCAGTAACTAAAATATCCCTGCCTTATCAATAGTAATTTGGTCTCAAATCCACAACATAACCCCATATCAAATATTATTAAGAAGATTAACTCCATCCCAGATCAATATATTGGACTAAAGCCAGCTTTCTCTTTACTTTTTATCCAACTTTGCATCAAAGAAAGCATTGATGGGGATTGCAGTTTTTCTGTCTTCACTGTGTCTTTGAATTTCCAAGACTTTTCCTTTACAAATGATGAAAGATCTCAAATGTTTGGGTCTTCTTTTCCTACTGCCATTTGCTTCTTTTTGTCAGAATTTTCCTAAGATTTTAAGATGTGTGAAGTAGAAAAAAAAACCCCAATAGACTGGTATATGCAATGGGTTTGATAGCAACCAGGGAAGACTATTCTGTTTCTAGAATTATTCTATCTCTTCATTAAGAAATTCAATCACAGTCCATTTGTCACTGTACTTAGCATTCAGGACATAATAAAAACTTTCCAAAGATTATTTACATCCTGCACTCTCACAGCTGTTGCTCTACCCTGCAGGTCCCAGAAATGCCACTAGAACAAATCATGGAGTATTTCATTCTTAGAAGACATAAAACAGTGCAGATAAAATAGTACTAAATTACAGTGTTTTGTGATACATGGCAATGGTTGATAATAAAAATATAAGCATACATCTATTCATCAGTATATATTGGATATACATTTCTAGAACAGTCTGATTGAAATTTGCCAAGACAGATGTAAAATTTTCTTTGCACTTTCAATATTGAAAGCAGCTTCCAAAAATCTGCATAGTTAGAAGTACATCCTCTTCCTGTCAAACCAGCTGGCAGGATCCACAATTTCAACAGGAGGAAATTTAAATTCATTCCTGAACTACACAGAGAAATCAATTGCACTTACTGTTTAGTCCAATGCTTTACAGTCAGTGCTCAGTTCCTAGAAAAACTACTTGGTCTTCTCAGTCTAAGACCTGTCAGACTCTGTCCAGCCTTGCAGTACTATGCTACACTCATGTATTTACATCTTTTTATTCTTCTGAGAATGACACAAGTGCCTTGACTGAGTGAAATAATACAGAAAGTACACTAATTAATACCACTGAATTCCATCAGAGTCAAGTTTCTAAATACCTGTAAAGACCTGTCCTATGGTGTTTTGTACAGAGCCACCTCTCTTGTAATTTATCTCTAGAATATATTAAGATGGATATGTAGGCAGAGGAGTGGAAAGTTTTGTGTGTAAGCAGGGAAAGAAGCAGCTGAATGCAGATTTTTAAGATCTGTAATGACAACAAAGGGCACTGTGCTTAGCACACCATGCCTAGGACCCTGTTTCCAGCAGCAGAATGGGGACACATGGTTACACCAGGCACAGAAAATCTGCACTATGAGAAGACTCCAGCCCAGCTGCCTCTCCAGCAAAGCCTGCATCTCAGCAACAGGAGGGTGACCACAACATGGCAACAGATCACATTATGTCCTTTGCCATCAGCCTAGCAGGAAAACAAGTATTTTCCAAGCAAAGAAAAACAGAGAGGGGCAGCAGCCCTACCTAAGATTTATAGCCAGAACCATGCTGGGGTAGGCACTGCTCCATAAGAGCTCCCATTTCTGAAGGGGTATAAAAGGTCTGCCCAGACTGTCATTTGCTGTCTTCAGGCAAAAGAAAGCCCAGAGACAGCCTCAAGAGGTCCTGACAGCCTCAAGAGGTCCTGACAGCTTCAAGAGAGTCTGACAGCCCCAGTCCTTCCTGCTGAGTGCAGGTCACTGGCACGCACACACCTTGCTGCTCGCTTGATGGGGGTGTGGCAGCAGAAGCAAATGAACTCTGAGAGTGAAGGAGTGAGATTCATAAAGTCAACCAGATTAAGGGGTTTTTAAATAAATATAATCTTCTCTTCTGTACCATCTCACACTGAAGTTTCCACCCCAGTTCTGCCTATTTCATACTGGTGTTACTGGTTACCAAGAGCGCCTCATCATGAAGATTAAGTTCTTGACTGAAGGTACTGATGAGAGCACCTGCACAAACTGTGTATTTTTTCACTTTTTGAGTGCTGATGGTGTGGGAAGGAATTCCTGTATGGACTCAGATGGGTACAGGAGCCTTCCACAGCATCATTTGGTGTCAATTCACAGTGGGAGAGCAGTGAGTGTTGTGTCCCCAGGGCAGTCAGGGTGGAGGATCCAGGGACAGAACCACAAAGGTCGCACAACCACTCAAGGGGTGACGTTAGTGTGAACAGCAAGAAATGTGGGGGAAAAGAGAAGAGAGGAGCTTGTCCATATGTGATAGAGGACACAAAGAATAAGGGCACAGAAAAGTGAAGGAGGTGGGGAATCTGAGGATACAGCCAAATATATCACATGAAGAGGATTGCAAATACAAAGAATATTAGGGGAAAGAAAAATAACCTAGCAAAATCTCAGATACAAAGAGCAGCTGATAAGGAGAAAGAGCAAGGGGTGAAAACAGAAGTAGCATATAATAAATGTGCTAAGTAGCTAATAATAAAAGGTGCAGTTTGTGGCCTGTTTATGAAATCTGTGCATTTCACTGGAGACTAGGAAAAGAGAAATAGAAAACAACATCTCACCCTGTGCAGGTCATAGACTCTTTGGAGGATATTTGAGGAATTATGCATTTATTACTATTGAATTATGAGGCTGAGTTGATAATTTTTGAAGGAAGAAAAGCAGGAGAAAAATAAAAAGTCTGACTAATTTACTCTCTTGGTCATATGACAATTCAGTGAGGGAGAAGGAGAATCTTGATCTTGAGGGGATATAGGTTTACAAATTTATGGTTTTCCCTCAGTTGATGCAGTGACCCAAAGCAAGATTAATCCTCCCCCTAAAAAAGGCAATTAGCCAGGGTAGGGAGGAGGTCCCTCAGCCCCCACTCAGCTAATTTCAAGCTACAGGTAAATAGGCACTGACAAGAAAACTTCCCCTCAACACAGGATAAATTCCATTCTGCTTCATTTCACTGCACCAGGCAGAAAGCAAAGCAAGTACAGGCATCAAAGAGCAGCTTTTACTCCCATAGGTGATCCCAGGAAGCTCAGAAGGGTCCCTATGGAATCAGCATCCTGCCATTGTGGATGAGTCATGCAGGGACCTTCCAGAGATTCATAGTGTGAAGGTACATCACCTATGGAAACACCCATGGTACTGGGAGAGAGCTGTGTCCTGCCTCCTGCCAGCTCCCCTGCAGGCTTTATGCAGTGTCTGGGCTATGGTGGCTCACCCTGGCTCAGGCAGGCTCTGTACTGTTAATCTGGCTCCAGGGGAGATACCTGGTGGGAGGTGGGGTGTGCCCAGGGCCAGCACATCGTTTGGGAGCACTGAGGGTCCCAGTGGTACCAGCCTTCCACGTTCCTTGCCATGTGGCTGCTCACCTGTGTGCTTTGGCTTTGCCGCTCAAAGATCAAATCTGTTTCAAAAGAAAGCACGTTCTCAGATTTAACTTCTGTGTCTTTCCAGCAGAGTATTTCTTGAAACAAATTAATGGTCTTTCCAGTTCTGAACAAAGGAGAAACCTGCCTTTTAACTAGCTCTGGAGAGAAGTGTGTTGCTTTGGCAGGCTAACCATGTCCACATGCTTGCAGTGCCTGACTGAAAGGCTTTGTTATTGCCATGATCAAACCCTTTCAAGTAAAGGGGGAACACAGAGTTAGTTCTCATTAATTTTTTATCAGGTAGGTAGACTATAGAGCAGTCTTGTGCTCTGTCCACACAGAGTTGTTCTATTCATTCCTTCCTGTGATTCATTCACACTCTGTATGACAAAGATCAGTATGGTGGAGATATTAGCTACTTAGTCTAAAGCAGAGTTGCTCCCTTTGAACACAAACCTCATTTCTTTCATAGTAGACTTGAGAAACACTTGGGAAAGCTGATACAAATTAGGAGTGAGAGTAAAATTAAATTGGAATTTAAGCTGGTTGAGTATAATCAGACATTCTCAGACTGGGGTGATGCCCTCATTCCCCACTATGGAGATGAAGCAATTACTGCAAAGAAGCAAATCTTCAGAGTTTGAGGACTGCAGACTAAACTTCATTAAACACCAGTTGAGCCTCTTTCTCAGAACTAAGGGGGCACAGCTCCCTCTGCCCAAAGTGTTGGCACACAGAATTCCTCAGCCAGGCTCACGAGCCAGCAGCAATTGCTGCACTCCTACAGCAGCTCCCTCGTGCTAATGGATGCTGTTCCTCACTGAAGCTAATCCCCTGGGACAGGGCTCCATGCTGATACCATCACATATTTTCCAGCACCCAGGTATGCTTGCATACCCTACCCTATCACTGTATTGCCCATGGTACTGACAGGCCCAAAGTAGAATTAGTTTAGTATTATACATTTTGAAAGTGACTTAACTAAGTCCATTGGGATGACTTCCACCCTGAAGGAAGAATATTTGCATAGGGATTTACTGAAATTGAACAAAATTTGCATGAACTTTTGAAAGAAAGAACTTTCTTAGGTGATCTGTGCTTAACAAAACAAATAAACAATAATAAAATGAAAAGGCCACACCAAAAACAACCAACCAACCATAAAAAGATTCCAACAATCAAAAAACAACAAAAAAGACCAATTATCCTTTTCTTTGGAGTGGGTAAAGATGTGGGAAAATACATTGGAATTGATTTAAAATGTACTGTCTCTGCCAGCCTGCTTGTAGAGAAGATGAAAGAAAAAAAAAGTCGCGTGAAACGTTCAGGATTTTCAGATTTTGCAGTTCACATCTTTGACAAAAACATACCTTCTGCTGTTCAGCTTATACTCTCTTATATTGTTTTTCTGTTTCCTTTGAGACAAAGGACTTGGTAAGTGTTGATGGGTGAGGAAGGAAGAAGGCAGGGATTTATAGGCATGCCCAAGAAAACAACTTCTGATCCCTCTAGATTGCAGGAGCTGTTCCTTCCAATCCCCCTCCATTTAGCAATGATCCCAGGCTCTGAACTTCACAGATTTAAACCAAATGGAGAGGCCTCAGATGTGTGGAAAGAGTAAGTGAAGAGAGACATTTTATAAACCCTCACTCAGAACTTTTTCATTTAGCATGCACTGAACAAACCACAGATAAGAAACAGTGAATGAGGCAAGGCTTCAAGCTTGCACAAAAGCAGCTGCATATGCAATCTTTATTTTTACCCCAAAACAGTTGCCCTTCAGATTTGGTAAATAAATATCGACTTTTTCTTTACCATTAAGTGTTCCTGCGTTGTTCAGAGAGTGAGAGAGGAGGCAAGGGGAATCACTGTGAAACTAATGAAGCTGGGTGCATTGTCTCCCAGTGGGCAGAGAATAAAAACAAAGATGTTCTGGAAGGAGCTGGAGGCTGTTTGCTGCCATCTACAAACTGGAGTGGAGGGCTGGTGCTGCTGAGTACTGACCTGTGGGAAGAAAATTATCCCTCCAGCCACCACAAAGTAGCACTTACCCTGCAAGGAGCGCACCACAGAAATGCAGTGCTCCAGTAACACCTGAACTGAAGCCAGTAATAATCCTTTTAATGTACTCAATGGGAAAAATTGTTTGGAATTGTGGTGATAAAACCCTTCAGACTAGATTGAGTTCTTAATGAATGGTTATAATGCAATTTGCAAATTTGCTGCAGAATGCAAACAGGCTCTTTCCTTTTGCATCACATCTTCCTCCTCCTCTCACAGCCTGTCTTTGGGATACACTGGTGGATATCTAGAGAGAGTTTGCCTAAGTGCATTTATATCTTCAGCCTTAAGTGTGTCCATGGTCTGAGAAGACCTGAGCAGAAATCCAAAAAGTGCAACAATAACCAATGATTTAGGAATGAGTGACATAAAATGCAACAAATGCATTAAGTGCAGAGTCAGGTGACATAATTGTTTTGAACATTGAATGAGGGAGGGGGATTAAAGGCTTAATATACTGAAAGATGAAGTTAGGAGATGGAAATATGCATGACCCAATCTTTTCCAGGACAGTGTTTGATATAGGCTAACTGAAAGAAGCTGGATTGCTTTTGTTAAAGTGTGTGCCTCCAGAAAATGTTATGCTTAAAACTAAAAATGTGTGGTATGCAAACATGGTGAAGCATTTTGATGGAATGGTTTCTTATAGGAAAATATTTTGGTCTGGCAAATAAGTTAGCCTTTTCATGAAAAGACAGAAACTAGGAAATGAAAGTAACCTTTCATTGAGAAACTCATTTGTATCAAGTCTGCAGGAGCAAGGGAGAGTCCCACACAGTAGTTCCATGACCAGAGAGAAGACCTACCTGCTGATGTGTGGAAACTGTGTGCAAGAGCCCTTACTTCTACTTCTTTCTGGTGAAGAAACCATCAGTTTCTTTTGTCTGATCTGAACTTCTGGACTTTGTTCACAATGTACAGAAGTCCACAGGCCCTTCAAAATTGCAAGCAAAAGTTTTTATCTCCAGTTCCTTAACAAAAGTTACAAGATCATTAAAACTCTTGCCCCTATCCTGGATCTTATTAATTGAAGAAGCAGACACCTATTGCATGTAGATTCAAGGTTTTATCCCTTTTCTCAAGCCCTCCCTCAGGATTTTCTCCTCTCTTTTTACTGCAGCAAGGATAACCCTTGGCTAGTTTCACCTATTACTTTCCTTTTTCCTTCTAGAACCTCACCACCATCTGTAACTGTATCAGATAGCACTATCCAGAGTTATTTGCAGGGGATGGCAATCCCTTCCTGTATAAACATGTCTGATTCACTCACCATTAAATACCATCCTCTGAATCATTCCGCCAAGGGTCATAACATAAATGAGCTCCTTCACCCATGAAAAGCTCTGCCTGTGTGTATTGTGTGGTGCTGCACTCCATAATCCTCTCTCTGCCTGTCAACCAACATTTTCACAACCTAATAAAAGCGTGTTTGGTTTGCTTTGCTTTGCTTTGACAGTGTGCTCTGGCCATAACAACCTGTTGCCAGCCTTGGCATTGCCACTGACTGGACAGGCAAGTATTAAATCAGGAGCCTGGCAGCTCTCCTCATGCTTCCTGCCCCAGAGGAGACACTGCTAGTGATGAGCACGGCCATGGAAGCTGGAAGGTTCACTGGGTAACAAACATGGCCTTTGGCAAGCAGGTCTCCTGTCCAAGTGTATGAATTTGCTGCTGATTTCTGAATCTGACTCTAGAAAAATCGCTGAATCCTCATGTACAGCCAAAGTTTCTATTTGCCAACTTCTGCTGGACAAAAAAGTGCATCCAAAAAAACCAAAACCCTCAGTGATGGAAGCATCATGGGGACCTACTAGCAATGATTATTCCCTTCCCTTCACTCTTACTGCCTTACTAGACTCTCTCTCTCCCCTTATAAACAATCTCAAATACATACATATATATAATATATATTTGTATAATATATATATCTCTATTCTCTGCTCCCTTGGCTGGAGCCTACAGCCCCACGAAGGGTGCATTTCTGAGATGCAGGGACTTAGACTGAAGTCTTCATTGGGAATCCCCTAATTTGCAACTGTTGATTCATTCTCCTGTTGCTCAGGGAAAACAAAAGTAGCCTTTCTCCTCAGTCAAACAAGAGGCAATATTTAACACGAGATAAGGCTGGAAATTGCTATGAGAACCATTAGTCAACAAATAAGAACATGAGTGGTTTAAAAGTCTTTCTTTACCTTCTAGAGAAAGCATCCATCAACCTATCTCTACTTATATTAAGTGATGATTACAGGACGAATATATTAGAGAGGAGTAAGAGAAAATTATGAGCCATGGTTGTTTATAGGCAATAGATGAAAAGAAATGTCCTGAATACCAAGTGATCAATATTTCACCTTTTTTAGACTAGGATGAAATTGCTTGATCACATCCAATTATCATATGAAAATGCTGATTGAGGTAATGAAAGAGAAGATCAGAACCCATTTTCACTCCTCTGTCCTTGAACCTGTTTTCATTCAGAGGTTTTCATCTGCAGATATCACCACCCATATTAATTTCTGAAGTTAAATAAGAGGTATAAGATTTCTGCCTACATATATTTTTCCTACTTTTTAATTTCTTAAACAGGCATCCCTGCTTTATATACCTACTTTTCTCCTTTTAGGATTGTTTTCATTTTCATTCATTATGCACATCATTATTTTCAAACATTTTCTGCATGTTGCTGTGGAACCAGAATTTGTCAAGTCATACACACAAAATTATTTTTGGACAGAAAAATCCTTGCAGGGTGAAGAAACTTTCTGTGGGATGAACCTATTCTTCACTAGTATTTGGGAGTCAGCACTGAACAAATACGCTCAAAAAACCTTGAAGTGTATTGGCTGACACAATAATTTCCATTCTGACAATTATCATTTAATCTCCAATTTTTCCTCCACATAAAATCTTTGAAGCTCAAGATACCATTTATCTGAAAAACAAATTTGTAGTTCTGCAATGTGCATTCTTCAAGTGGAGCTGACAGAGTTTATCTGGCATTGTATATATTTATTGACCTCTCTTTATATCTTCCAATGATCCTTAACCTCTATTTGGAACAATTACTACATGTTATTATGCTAATTTTTATTTTATTTTGTATCTTACATGGGAATACGACCAAGTAGTTTAAAAAAATTCCTATCTAAGGTTATGCTTTCTATTTTAACACATAAGCTCTAGAAATGCTCAAAGCTGCTTTAAAACAAGTACAACCAGAGAAGTAAAGAAAAATTAGAACAGAATTCTCTAAACTGATTTTTAAAACTCCATTAGGGAAGCAGCCCAGGAAAAGCCAGAGGGGTCTCATGGTAGTTGATAGGGATAAGAGAAATTGAGTATGTTGAGAGCGAGACATTATACAGTAGAAGTCAGAGAGGCACCTTGAGGGGTAAGAAACTCATTTATTCTCCAACAAGAATGTGCAGCAATTATAAAATACAAACATGTTTATTTTTTCAACAAGTTCCCTTATTAAGAATATAAGGTTTCACATGAATCCCAGATCAATAAATTATCACACTCCTTCTTTGGAAAATAGCTCAAATCTTTCTCATTTTCTTCTCATGTGGTTTTAAATCAGCATCCATGACAGAGACAAAACAAGCTTTAGGTAAGATGAGAAGCAAATATGACTGATGCACACCTGCCCAGGTATTTATGCACAGAGGTACACACTAATCACTTTGGCAGGTATTAAAAGCAGTCATGGCTTTTAATTATGAGTGGAGAACTCTGGAGACAGTAGGTCCTGTCCTGACAGTCCTATCTGCCCATCACATCAATTTATTGGCCTGATATTCAGCACATCATATACTGGACGTAAGTACCAAGAGGGCAGCACTTGATTCCTCCTATCGTCTGTACTGAATTAATGATGAGATACAATATAAGAATCACTTTCATCTGTCCAAAGAGTGAAATTACATGACAGAAAATCCATCAAGACCTGGGTCACTGTGGTGGTTTGACCCTGGCTGGATGACAGGTGCCACAAAAGCCACTCTTGTCACTTGTCACTCCCCTCCTCGGCAGGGCAGGGGAGAGAAAACACCCTGAAATCTCATGGCTCAAGGGAGGAACAGGGAGAGACCACTCACCCCTTCCTGTCATGAGCTAAAAGGTCTGCCTTGGGGAAATTAATTGTATTTATTACTAATCAAATCAGAGCAGGGTAATGAGAAATAAACTCAAACCTTAAAAGCACTTCCCCCACCCCTCTCTTCTCCCCAGGCTCCATCTCACTGCCAAGTTCCCTCCCTCCTTCCCTGCAGCAGTGCAGGGGACAGGGATGGGGGCTGTGGCCAGTCCATCACATGTTGTCCCTGCTGCTGCTGCTGCTTCTGCAGAGGGAGGACTCCACATGCAGCACTCCCTGTTCCACCATGGGGTTCCTCTCACAGGAAACTCCATGAACTTCCCCAGCGCGGCTCCTTCTCACAGGATGCACTTCACAAACTGCTCCAGCATGGGCTCCTTGCACAGGGTGCTGTTCCTTCAGGCACAGCCTCCTCCTCAGGGCCACAAGTCCTGCCTGCAAACCTACCCTAGTGCAGGCTCCTTTCTTCACAGCCCCAGAGGTCCTGCCAGGAGCCTGCCCCAGTGTGGGCTTCTCCTGGGCTCACAGCCCCCTTTGGGCAGCCACCTGCCCTGGCTTGGGGTGCTCCAGGGGCTGCAGGTGGATCTCTGCTCCACCACAGAGCTCCAGGGGCTGCAGGTGGATCTCTGCTCCACCACAGAGCTTCAGGGGCTGCAGGTGGATCTCTGCTCCACCACAGAGCTCCAGGGGCTGCAGGTGGATCTCTGCTTCACCACAGAGCTTCAGGGGCTGCAGGTGGATCTCTGCTCCACCACAGAGCTCCAGGGGCTGCAGGGGGATCTCTGCTCCACCATGGTGCTCCAGGGGCTGAGGGGCACAGCTGCCTCACCATGGCCTGCACATGGGCTGCAGGAGAATCTGCTCCAGGGCCTGGACCACCTCCTGCCCCTCCTTTTTCACTGGCTTTGGGGTGTGCAGAGGTTTTCTTCTGTCACATATTGTTATTTCTGTAACTTTTTTCCCCTTCTTAAATACATAATCCCAGAGGAGCTACCACCTTCAGAGATGAGCCCAGCCTTGGCCAGCAGCAGGTCCATCTTGGAGCCTGCTGGCTTTGGCTCCATCAGAAATGGGGGAAGCTGCTGGCAGCTTCTTACAGAAGACACTTCTGTAGTCCCCCTGCTACCAAATCCATGTCTTGCAAACCCCATACAGTCACAAAGACCCACCACTGGCTCAGTGACCTTTGAAAACCATCAGCCCAGGATGGACTGCAACCCCTGGCAGTATCATTGTCTGAACACATTCATTCTTCAAAAAGCATAAAAGTCAAAGGGGTCTGATGAAACTGATTTTCAGCAAGGCCATGTACCTTCCTGCAGACCACTGAATGTGATAAGTGAGAGAATCTCAAGTAACAGAAAAAGCAAAGTTGCATAAATCTTTCTGTTTTATTTCATAACTGTAATGGAGCGATCATCCTGGGATTGTAAACAAGTGCTTGCATACTTACTTTGCTGGAGTAGGCCTAGTAATAAAAGCCTTATTGAGATAAAGAATAGGGCTTAAAAATTGTTTAGAGGGAATTTTCCTTATGTCCTTTCCCACATCAAACTGCAGTGTCAGTTCAAGTGCAAGGGACATCAGGTGTCAGATCAGGGGAGACAAATTTCCCTCTGCTCTTCACTGGGAGTGGATGTTGAGGAGACAGTTTATAATTCTGGTTGCACACCTGTACTGACACATGCACTGAAACACAATCTATGGGGAAGGCCAAGGACTCAAGAAGAACTTGCTTGAATCTTCCACTGTGACTTGTGGAAATTAAAGCTTCTCAGGAAAGTACCACTTTCTGCCAAAGTTTAGTTTCATAGCAAAACAATGAAAACGAGAATTGAAGCTATGAAAATAAGCATCTTAAATGGTTTTAAATATCTTTTTTTCTTTCAAAGTTGCTATAGATAAATTATAGCAAAACATTTTAACTTTAAATTTAAACTAATTTGATACTACCACAAAGTATTTGTTTATCTAATGGAAATACAATTTTGCTGATTGGACTAATTTTTTTTTTAAAGTTATAGCAGTTTTGGATGGAACAGAGCCTTTCTGGCAGTATCAAGGAATGACAGCAGCAGAATTCTGCCACATTCAATTTTCCAGAGGGAAAATGGCAGACAGTTTGGTTTATATGAGTGAGAACTGAATTCAAGGCTTCAGTGGATCTCACAGGTAGATCTTGTGATCTCTCATGAAGAACAACTTCAGTTGCCATTCCATGGCACTCATCAACACTGAACATCATCAGTGACAGGCAGAGCAAATGTGCTCTACTCCAGCACTGATGTTGGTAATAGAGGTAAAAATAGACTCATTTAAAGCCTTTCTTCCAGCTGTGAATTCAGCTGTTGCCAAGAGAGCTCTTCGTAATTCTTGACATGTTTTAGGTTTATCAAGACTTTCTAAACAGTCCTTGTAACAAAAGTAGCATCTTGTAATTAATGGCAGTTTGATGCAGTCATTTAAAACTGATGGTGTTAAAACATCTGCAAGTTATTATCAGATCTGAATGAAAATCACTCTGAAAATCAGGATGAGACTAGTATTATATTAAAATTATTAAATGACAGGTTCAATAACTGGCATTTTCTTCCATCCTAATCTAGAAGCCTATAAAAACTGTATGTTCTTTAGTATGTAATGAATTTTTACTGCATCAAAACACTTTCTAATCAGCTCAGGCTGGATAATTTATCTGCCTTTTATGCTTTTCAGTGCTTTAATACAGAGCAGTCCTCTAAAATAACCTGAAATTTTGCATACTTCCTACTTATGTTTTATTAGGAAATTTATTTCTAGTTTTGCCCTCCCCATTCCTCACTCACAAAAATTTCTAATGTAGAAGAGTTTACTTACTTAAGACCTGAGTGAGTTGAAAAGGCATTTCACTAGATTTACTTGAGACTCTTCTGAAATAATGGTCATACTTGCTCAAGTGTATTTATAATAGTTACATTAATGTTCAGTCCAGAATACTTTAATGATAATAATTTTGAGAGGACAACTTGGCTTACCCACTGGTTAAAAATCAACCTGGAAGTACCTTGCTTGATTCATTTCTGCAACATTACAGCATCTTTGGACTAAATTTAAGGCCTCAGGATATGCTGGATGAGAAAGGCCAAGAGATATAAGCATTCGAAATAAACAATTAAAAATTCTCATAAGGATACTGGGCTGGTTTGGGGTTTTTTTTTGTTTGTTTGTTTGTTTTGTTTGTTTTTTGTTTGTTTGGGGGTTTTTTGTTTTGGTTTTGGTTTTTTGGTTTTTTTTTTGGTTTTGGGTTTTTTGGTTGCTGTTTTGGTTTTTGTTGTTGTTGTTGCTTTGGTTTTTTTTTCATTTTTCCAGACTAAATGTATATTTCCAATAGAAAAGAGCAGCAGATTAATTTGAATAAATGTTTGGCTTCACCTCTCCTTGTTTTCCTTTTGCATTAAGTGTGAATAGAGCAACACAGCTGAAGCCAGTCCAGCTGCAGCAAAGACATTCTGTTCTGTGTACAGCCCCTTTTAGAGGGAACCATACTTTTCCTGTGGCTGAAGTATTTTTTTTTTTTCTCATCCTGGTGCTCCTCTCCAGGTGGTTCATGCATGAAGCTCCACAGGACTATGTTAGATGGTGTCCCAAATGTCTCTTGTGGACAAGCAGTGTGCTGGAAGCAAATGGCAACAACAGAGTTATACTTAATGCAGAAGATTTCCTCTGGGATGTGTTCCCAGCAAAACCTGGGAAGTGCAGTAGAGACCAAGTCAATCTCCAGATGACATTATTATTCAGAGAAATGAAGACAGGATGATGCTTTGCTTTTCTTATATCTACAGTCCTTACTGAGAGTGATTAAAGGGAAACTGCTGACCTTCTACACTCATCCTCTTATACTCCTTTTCCCTGAAGGAAAATAGGCAGCTAATTACTCCAAAGACTTGGGATTAGAGCCACAAAAGGCTTTTAGTACTCAAATCTTGTCTAAATCTGAAGTTGTGATCTTTTAAAACCTGTCTCACCCAGTCTGAAAGCCTGGAAGTGCATATGGATATCCAGTGCAGCATTCATATGAACTCTAGCTAGATCTAAATATTCCAAGTAAAAATTATGTTTCCAAGCCTCTAAATCCTGTGTGCCCCTCTCTTGGCCCATGCTGGCATCCTCCTGGCACCCACAAGTTGGATGCCTCCCTCTGTGTCAGGGGAGGAGCCCGATCTGTCAGGTTACCCCACATCAGCCCGAGATTGTCCCAGCACAGTGACAGTCAGGCTGGCTTCTCTTGAGTCATCCTGAGGCCTCCCTCTCCAAAACCAGCTGTCCTGCCACTCGACCCCACATCTGCTAAGGCTTCTCCAACAGGCAGGAGTTTCAACAGGCTAATGTCCCCCCCTGCCCAAAGCACTTTTCAGATTGCTTTTGGCTTTAGCTTTATGATTAGAATGCTCTGGTTGGAGGGTCCAACAGACCAACAAAAAAACCCCCAGCCCCAATATCCTGAATAACTTTGAATAACTTTTAACTATGAACCTGAATATCCTCAGTCTTATTGCCTTGGAGAAAAGGTTAAACCTTAATGATTCAGCTGAGTTCTCGTGGCAAATCTTGGCTAAGAATTTACCTGGGGAGAAGGGAACAGTGGAGGGGTGGGTTCAGGGCAGAACTGCCAGGTGGGGATTTGTGGCCAGGAGGAAGGTACCCATATCCCACAGTAGGTTATTAAATGTCTCATTGTGCAATATACTAATTCCTACCTGGCTCTGAGACCTCTCATCTTTTCTCTCTTCTGCTTTGTGGAGTAGTACACCCCATTCTGGTGGTCAGGCATGGAAAAAATCAGGTAGAAGAGCATACAGCCCTGAGACACTCACACTTTCTCATTGTTTCACAACTGGTACTTTCACAAAATGGAAATTGAGGGGTAGAGATGAGCTGGATTCACCCATGACCTTGGATGCAACTTAATTGAAGGTTATCTAATAAAACATCCTCTCTGATAAACAGAGGCTCACAAAGCATTAGTCTGCTATGATTGTTTAAATAGGTGGGGAAAAGACAGAAGAGGAATTTTCTGAATTGAAACAAATTTAGCCTTTTAAACAAAAAGTAGTTTCTCATATAGAACTCATGTAGAGTTGAGTTGTTGCCTTGAACACAAGGCAGCTTTTATCCTGGAGAAAACCCTTGGCAAAATCTTTTTGAGCTTAATTTCCATCCAAGCTGGACACCAGAACGTGCTGCAACAGGACATCAACAAAAAAAAAGGGATGTGTATGTGCCTGCAGAGCAAACCTCGGTGGAGATTTCAGTGGCCATCCTCAACCTGGCAGAACAAGACAACCCAGGTTAAGCAAGCAAGCAAAGGGACATGCAAGAGATGGTTACAAGGTCCTTTACAAGATATTGTCCATTTTCCCCTGTTTTTCACTATATAACTAGAATATTCTTGGCTTGTTAGACTCATCATGATAACAAATAATCTGCACTGTCCTTTTTTTGCAATATAATACCCTTAAACAAATCTCTTCCCTGTGCATTCACAGATGTCTACAATAAAACTTATCTTTGAGATCTTCACCAGATAATAAGCCTGCAGGAAACCATAGACTGAATAAATAACCTAACTCCCAGGGGGGAAAAAATGATTAAAGACAGAAGTAGGGACGAAAAGGACATCACAAAACAGGTCAAAAAAAACCTCAAAGAAATATGCAGCTGGATTAATTCACACATATATTCATTCTCCTAATAAGAAGAGCAGATAAAGGAAAAGTGCACTTTCACTGGGGATTACAGCAAGTCAGGTTGTCGTTGATAATGACACCAATGTAGCAAGGCAAGTGAGATGCTCGGTGAGGCAGAGTGAAAAATGCCCAGGTCTGTATGTAGGGTAACTTTTCCAGTTGGACTGCAGGTCAGTCCTTGGTGTCGCTCAAAAGACAGAGCTCCCTGCTGGGAGCTGCATGGCAGAGCTGCTTAGACCTGTCCTCCCAAACACACTTCTGTGTTTTATTGCTGCCATGAAAAGCTCTCTGCTGGGAGATCAACCTCAAGCTTTCCCTGTGCACAGCGTTTCCACACCACTGTCAGCCACAGGACCCATTCCATTACCAGTGGGGGAGATGCCCATGGGCAGAGCTGTTGAGTTTGTGGGGTCCCCAGGATGAGGTGAGAGATGAGGGAACTGAACTCCATGTTCTCAGAAGGCCGATTCATTATTTTATGTACTTATATTATATTAAAAGAATACTATACTAAAACTATACTAAAGAAAGAGAAAGGATACAGACAGAAGCTTTAACAAGAATGGTGATGAAAAGCTCGTGACTGACTCCTCAGAGTCCAACACAGATGATGGTGATTGGTCATTGTGTAAAAACAATTCACATGACACCAATCCAACATGCACCTGTTGGTAAACAATCTCCAGCCTTCTCCATTCCAAAGCAGCAAACACAGGAGAAGCAATCAGATAATTATTGGTTTGTGGTTTTTTTTTTTTCGTGAGGCTTCTCAGCTTCCCAGAAGAAGAAATCCTAGTGAAGGGATTTTTCAGAAAATATGACAGTGAGACAGAGCCTCCCCATTTACTGCACAAACAGGGAGAGGCAGGAGTGCATGTCTCTGCATCCATGGAAATGTGTGTGCTGCCATAGCCCTGCTACTCTGCATGCAGGGATCCTTTTGTGCTCTGAATAGAGATATGAAAACATTTTTGGTTTTCCTCAGAAAATAAATTCTCATTTTTACCTGGCTGCCAGTTCCACAGGGTAGTGAAACCCTGCTAAAACATTCCTATGAATGGACACTAACCTTTGAACTAGCAGTAAATTAAAAAAATTATGACTGAGATTAAAAGCACTGGTGTCATTTTGTCAATCTCACATTGTACATTTGCAATATGATTCCATCTTCCTTGGGATAATCTCTTCCTGGAAGCTTCCCTACTTTTGCTGTTTAACCTGAAGGAAGAATGAGCCAGATGTCCTTTTGGACCATGCCCTCCCTTTCCTCTTGCTGTTTCCCTGGGAGAGGGGGAGAAGCCTGAGCATCTCTGTAACCCTGAGGTCATGCAGGCAGTGGTTTTTGCCAGCAGAGAAGGTTTTGTATATAAAACTCAGGGGCTTTGTCTGCATTTCTAGCACTGCTCCAGAGGTAACCCAGCTGCAGGGCTCCCGCCCAGCCTGGGGAGAGCAGCAGTGCCTCAGGCTGGCCCTGCAGTGCTGGGACATCCTGGTGGGCACAGCCAGCCCCACTGAGGGTACTGTGTGCCCCTCCCCATGTCCCTGCAGGGACAGGGCTGCAGGAGAATGCTTCAGGTGCTGCTGAACAGGGATGAAGTCCCCCTGAGACACCTGGTTTGATATATTAAGTCCCTCTGAGACACCTGGTTCAATATTAGGCTTTGTTTCCTGAATGTGGCACCAGAAAGAGTAACAGAGGAAAATCACACCTGGCAGGAAAATCAGATGGCAGTGACCAGAGGCCTTTTAGCAGATGTTATATGCTTTAGGCAAACTCCACAGAAAACATCAGAAGGGGGAGGGAGGAGGTGTTTTCCTTGTTTTCCTGTATCTAAATATCTGTCAAAGAAGGTTCTCTCAATCTGGCCAAATTGCAGGATTTGAACATAGTCCTTAATGATCACTGATAAGGGCAAGGCTGTGCAGAGCTGTAAACAGGAAAAAGAAGTCAAAGCTGCAATTTGTACCTTTGCTCATGTATGGTTTTCCTGGGAAGGCTTCACAGCTGAGGCTGCAATTTACTGCACCATTCCTGTAGATCATTTTCCTCCCAAAGCACACAGTATTGATTGCTTCTCATCCCCTCCAAATCCCATCATTTTGAAGAAGTCTTGCATTGTTTCCTAAAATAAGTAATAGATGGTGTCTGGAAATCATGGGAGAAAAAAGGCCTTGGAAAAACACATTCTTCTGAAGGCAGAAGCTAGGCAAATTCAACTTGAAATTGGAGTGTAATTAATAATCAGCAAGGCACTGCAGCAACTCAGACAGAGATGTCTGTAATTTGAATTTTTTTTTCTCTGTTTCAAATCTCTCTGAAAGAAACAATTTACTGAATTCAAGTCAAAATTTTTCATGCAGGAGTTGTTGAGTAAAAACTCGATATGGTTTGTCCTGTTAAATGACCATAGATTTGGTAGATTTACAAATTATTATTTTTCTAAAAGCAATGCATGAAATCCCACAGAGATTTGCTCTGCAAATCACAGGAGCATCAGGGCTGAGAACAATGGATGTGTATGGTCAGGCAGTTCAGAATCACAGCCATGAATGTGTAAAGCACCCCAGACACTCATGAACTCATGCTTTGAATGTTAAACTGGACTAAACACGTGGTTTGAAACCTTTTTTCACCTGCAGACCCCGACATACTTTCCTGTAAACCTCTCTGCAGCATACTGCAGCTTGCTGAGGAATGGTTTGCTCTTCTAATTCCCATATCTGTATGCTGTAGAAATAGCCATGGAATGGAGACACATCTGAGTGTCCTCAAAACCATTGTACTGAATTACTTTTTTCTGATCCCAAGGCTGTTCATGTCCTGTTTCTGTTCTGCTACTCTCTTTAGTCTTCAGCAGGCATCTATATTCACCCACATACTACAAATTTAATCCAAATCCTGTTGGATTCTCTGAAGTCCTAAAGTTTTATCCATATAACATAGAACATCTTGTGAAGAGAGCAAAAATATCCCAATAAGCCTACAGAAAGCAAAATTAGGTGTTTTTATTCAAATTGGAGGAAAAAATTGATTCTGCTTAACTCTGCTTGTCACGTTTATATGTCTCATTTTCTAGCTCTATAAAAGCCCCAGTGTGTACTGAAGGTACTTTGTTGTTACATTGTCTGCCAGACTGATATAAACAAAAATACATTCACTAATTACTCCTTTTTTTGGCTTAGTGTAATGCCTGCCAAGACAGTGATGCCCTCTTGCTGTCCTCTGCCTTTTGCCTGATCAGTTACATCTGTGGGGGAAGTTGATATTCAAGGTGGCCAAAATGTGGTAAAAGCAAAAAGCAATTAAAACAAATGTATCCTGTCTCCTTCTTAGGTTTTTTGCCAGGAAGCCAGTATTTAATGAAGCTTAGCATTATCTGACAGCCCTTCAACTTTCCTCTAATTAACTTGCAGCTCTTCGAATAAAACCTTTCAGCACAGTGGGACTGCCTGTGAATGCAGTATTTTGCTGCCACTTCTGAGGACATTGACCTCTTTGGTGGGGCAGGAAGGCCAGCTCTTTAGTTTGTCCATTAATTGTTCTTTCCCTTGACAGCTGTATTGTTGCATGTCTCTAAGTAGAAATGTATTGTCCTTTCATGAAAATGCTTAGCAGGATTTTGCATATGCTCCATAATTCAAAATGTGCATTAATGTGCATCTTACAAAGCCAGATCCCTTGTATTTGCCTGCCACAATTCATATTCTCCTTCCAAACAGTGACCAAAATAATGGTGGCCATCTTCAAAACCTAGCTGGAGTCTCTGGGATCCCATGTTTTTTTCAAATGTGTGATGCTGTCCTGTCCAGATAGAGCTGAATGACAACCCTTGGATGATATTTAGAGAGATAAAGATCCTTTATCCCTGCTTTGCCATATCCTATATGTAAAATCCTTTCTCATAGCAAAAGGATCATTTAGAGGAAGTATGCCTGGTAGGTGTCCCCTGCAGAGCAATAACTTTTATGCTCCCTCTTTGAATTCTACTTATAATGTAGAGGTTTGAAAAAATCTGAACCTCAGCAGATGCAGAGTGCTACCTGTTCAGCAGTGAAGACCACTCATCCTAGCCAATTACTTGTATTTCAAGGTAGGAACAACTGTGCACATTCCTAAAACAGTGTGGCTGCCTAACACCACCTACTCTCACAGCACATGCCACTTGCTGTAATAGACAGGTGAGGCTGACTGTAAAACTGTTTGCTTAATGGCTTCTTAACTATCCCTTATCAATCATGTTTCTCTTCAGTATAGCTTAAAACTAGTCCCAACCCATTCTTTTCTGGGACAGAAAAGAAGCCATGTTGGTAGTCTTTGCATAGTTGCCTGATACCACATTTGCCAACACATTTGCCATAAAATGCTTTAGTGTTTTGTCAGTCCATAATCACTAATGTACAGCTCAGCTGTGCAGCTTGTTGTGTTTATACTGGAAAAAACCCCAAACCTTCATGGAGATCTGAAAATTCTTTCTGTGCTATTTCCAATCTCTTATTAGGATATTGGTTAAAAAGTCATGCTCATACAGCTCTGTTTTTCCTTGTAAAATTCATCCTAACTTGACAGATTTATTGCCACTGAGACATTCAAATTCTTGAGCATGTGGTTGTTTTTTAGGAATTACAGCCTTCTCTACCATCCATATTCAGTGTTGATTTTCAACTCCTCTTTTGGCCTCTCAGAGTATTCCTTTCCAGGCAAATATTGCTTTTTTTTGTCATCCAATGGCTGAAGTCGCTATTAGACTTCCCATTCAAAACATTGGCATGCTTCAGGTATTTTTTGTTTTCTAAAAATTGATTTTGCCACATAGTAAACCCCTTTTTCTTCTCCCCTCTTTTCTTTTTGGGAATGCCCATGGTCTCAGAGCTTTGCTGGAGCCCCCTTTGATGCAGGTCATATTTTCCCCCACTTTCATAGGTGACTACTCATGTGCAGGGTGAGAAGGCAGAAGAATAGATCCTGTGCTAATGAGGTGAAACACAGGAAATAAAATAGGCCTGATACAAGGGCATTTTCTGAATACTGAGGTCTATTGACTCACAGAATAGTCTTCAAATATAAGGATAAAAACCATGACAAATTACACCTTTAAACGATTTAGGAGTAGAGTTTACTGAGAGTTTTTCTTAGGAAAGGCAAAATGTGAGCCTTCTGAAGGCAGGATTCCTCACAAAAGTGAGTGGAAGGGACAGAAAAGTAATTTGGTTCTCGTTGTTCTCAGAATTTCAAGGACAATTATCTCCACAACAGTGGGATACAGGTGCTTCTTTGAAGAATATCAACCTGGGCATGCATGTGAAGAGCCTGGGAATGACAAGACAAACCAAGGGATCAAAAAGAGCAAGGATTGCTTTAATGGGCACCTCTGCAACATATTCCAGAGTAATCCTGTTTTCCCATAATTCTTCAGACTCAAATACTCTGGATTTTGGGCCCTTTGTCTTATTCTCAGATGATAAACTGGATTGTGGAGGCTCAATATTAAATGTTGGCAAGACATAGTATCCCATGAAATAGTTGTCAAAAGCAGAGGGTGCTTGGCCTACTATAGAGGGGCTCAGTGATAGTAATTAATAATCTGTCACTAATGCCTGGTTGCATTCTGTGTAGGAACCTAATAACAGAAACTGCAAGAACCTGTTACTTGAAGACATTTATAACCAGCAGCCTGTATAACATTTGGTGTGAGTTCATCAGCATCACATCCCACTTCACATAATTTTCACAGTCCACATAAACAGTGCTCTTTTGGGGATGAACCTAAAATCTTTGAATGAAGAACCCAAAATCCAAGCCTCCCAGCAGAGCCACCAAATACATTTGCATTCATATTCCAAACCTGAATAATAAACTGAGAGAAAATGCTGAGGTGCCTGTCCTGGAGGAAACCCTATAATAAGAACTGAGTGCATTATTCAGAAGAGAAGCTCTTGCCATTGGTACTAAACCTCTTTTGGCCAGAGAACATCTTGAGAGTATGAGAGAAAACGAGCACCAAGAGAAATACACTGTTAAAAAATAATTCTGAATGTAGGTATTTGTTAAACCTATAACCTTTTTTTTTCTTTTTTCCTTAGTTGCAATGAGAAACTTGACCTTGAAGTCTCAATGTATAGTTCTTGGGTTTTCTTTAGTATTATGCCTCCTTACTGCTATTGTTGCAGAGTGATGGTCCAGCACATAATTGTCTGTTTTCCCAAAAGCAGAGAATTCAAAAAGAGTAGTGGGTGCAAGCACTGCAAGGTGTTCTATACCACAAGTATTTCATGTTTCCTGATAAATTGCAAAGGAAACCTTTGAGGACTGCTATTAACTAGTGCAAATTTTGGAAATTCCCTTCTGCCTTTGCCTTAGTTGGCATTATCTAATGTGTGTCTCACAGGAAGAGAAAGAAAAAGGTATCCCACCTTTTTGAACAACCCCATGCATCACGCTTATCTAAACAACAGACCAATTTCCAAAGGGAAATGGTTGTGATACTGATATTCAGCAGAGGAACCAGTGTGACTCACAATTTGCCTTTGGGGATGCCGCCTTCAAGAGTCTCTTTCATGACTGGACATCTTAGACAATCCCAGTCCTTTCACTACAAAGGATGCCTTTCAGACAGATGTTACTCAGCAAGCTCTTCTTCCCACAGGATGACTCAGATCTCAAACTGCCCAGGGAGCCCAGACTTCCCCACAGTAATGATGTCACCTTGTTGCCTGGGACAAGAAGCCATGGTAGAAGAAAAACATGGACACAGGGCTACTGAGACAATCAATATGTTTTTAAGTTCTACCTCCTCAACCACTAAAGCATCCCCCTAGGCAAATTCAGGTAATATCAAGAAAGTTGTTTGGAGGGAGGAGGACATGTCAATGCTTCTGTTGCCCAGATTGCACTTTTCTGCTTTTTGAAGATAGGTTCAGTGTCAGCAATTCTCCAGTTAAATTACTTCTATCTATCCTTGATAGAATTCTTAGAATTTCTGATGGAGAGTATTCCAGTCTATTAAGGTAGAGGTGATCTGTCCCCCTGACATGAAGACATTAATGTCTCTGAGTACTGAAATCACCTCAGCCCAAGTTTTTTTTCATGTCATTCATGGAGAACAATAAAAGGAAAGCTATGAAAAGGTTTGCAGGCTTTTGCACTAAACTCTTTCAAAGCTTACCTGCATGGGAAATTGTAATGTACAACTTACTGGGTTTACAGACCATCTGTCACTCCTGAAGCTCAGCAAAGTGACAGAATGCAAAAGTCCAACTAATGCTTTTAAAGATTTAGAAAATCAGTTAGTCTTTGCAACAATCATCCCAACATTACTGTGAATTACTTAATTGTTAACTGTTAAATTAAATAGCATCTGAAAGATGCCATATGTTTCCATCTATTCCAGAAGTCACAGACTGCGTGGGGTGCGCACATCCTTGAGATATCTCAGGTGCCAAAACAACAGAGAAGATGAGAGATGGGCCAAGGATAAAGAAAGGGAGGGACTGTGGGCCGTTAAACAGATGTGTTGGGGTTCTTCTGCCCTTGTCTGTGAGGAGCTGTGCCAAGCACTCAGATCAACCCACCCAGCCAGGCAGGCACAGGCACCCTCAGGGCTGGTCTCCCTCAGGAAAGGACCAAGTTCTAGGAGACATAACTATGATGAGAACTTTGGATGTTACGGGTGGGAAGTTTACTGGACTTCACCTGAATGCTACTGTGAAAGCCAGCACAATACTTAAACCCCTATTCTTTCAAATCTATTTTTTAAACACACATGAAGCAAGACAAATAATTTGAAATAATTCATCCTTTTTTTCCTCCTTTTTAGTGAATTTCATACTAACCCAGCTAATTACAATCACAACAACTAAAACTTCATTATGAATCCCTATAAATCTGGGCAGTGCTAGGAATAATGCTGTCCCTTTAGCTTCAGCTCAGTCTCCTTAGACCTGTGAATCCAGCTGTGGTCTCTAACTGTAGGATAGCTGTTCTTGCCCTAGATCCTGCATTGCCACTGCAGACATGTGGAGCAATGTGGTTCCCTCTGCCTCATCCATCGTGGGCTGCTCAAGCCATGCCCTGGTGATCAGGTTATTCATTTCACCCAGTGCTTTTCTTTAGGGCTGATCACTGCTGTGACAAAAACATTAGTCAATGCATTGTTGTAGCTCCTCAGCAAGGAGTCTCTGCTGTACAATCAAGGAGCAGAGCCACAGCAAGACTCCTAATTTTGGATGCCCATTTGAGGTTTATGGTATAATTTTCTTCCATAACTGAATAAAGTTACAGAACGCTGTGGATACTTAATATGCAGCTGGTTTTCATTTCAGTTATAACCATGAGAAAGTTATTGATGATCAAACTGGATGTAGAGAAAATACATCCAGTATGGCTGCTTCTTTTTAAATGCCACATGTATGTATCTTGCCTGTGAGAATGTACAGAGCAGTTGGTAAAGGCAATGCAAGACAGCCTTCTCCAGGACAGCCTACATATTTTCACTTCTTTGCTCTGGGAGAAGCATGCTATCCAATACTTGATGAAACAAAGCTGCCAAATAGTTCTGATCCTTTTAACAGCACTCTGACACCCCTTTCTTACTTACCCACTTATTGGATACATAAGTTTACAAAACCTTTGAACCCTTAAGATAGGTAAGGGCTGTAAGCAATATCCTATGATTCTCAGTGTTGCTGGAATAACATCTACAGTCTGACCATCTAACTACCCTGCTGTTCCAGGTGCACACAAATCATCACTCTGCCTCTTTGGTGGGTGAAATTCGGGTAAACACTATCTCCACTTTGTAATCCCCTTCCTCTTTATGGAAAATACATCCAGTCCCAGTGGTCTGAAGGAAGAAAAAGTGTTCTCTAGTCTGGTCCCTGATGTTGGCAATATGTGAAGCAGAAACCAGGTTGTGCTGTGGCACCCAGATGTTTCTCAGCTTTAGTGATGCCAAGTCAGCCATGGCTTCTTTTTAGCAATTATGAAACACCTGGAGGGAATCCTATTTCCAGTTTCATTGTGCACTGCCACTGCATTTGGATGAGATGCTGCCATGCAAGTGCAGGTGTGTGACTCCAAGCCCTCAGGTCACGCACACATCGGAGGAAAGGAGTCCCCTGTAGCCATGGAAGCTGGCTGTGGGGCACCCAGGAGCTACCAGGGACATGGAGGGTACACTGCTGCACCTTGCACTGTGGAGTAAGAGGAATGTGGGGATTTCTTTGAAACTAATTAAAGACAGGTGTTTGAAAATGCAGCAGGATTTCATAAGGGAGTGAATATGCCGCTGCACTAAAGGATGGCCACCCTTGAGACCATAGAGCCTCTCCCTCACACTCTGGCTCAAATAAAATTTCTGTACTATGGCATCTGAATAGCTTTGAGGATCTGGTTGTCAAGGGAAGTTTTGTGACAAAACTTCAAGAATAGCTATCAAAAATTACAGGTGTCTGGTTTGGTTTTTTTTTTTTTTTTTTGTCCTGGATATGGATGTAAAAGTACCTTTGAGCCAATGTATAATTCTCAGCTTTGTGAAGGCTTTTTCCTTTTTTTGGGTTTGGTGTGTTGTTTTTTTTTAATCTGCCTTTTGCTTTCAAAAGTGTTTTCAAATTCCCTCAACAGTGTTCACATTCATGCCTCATAATTGTGTGGCGCTTTAAAAATACTAATGCTAGCAGTCACCTTTCATGAGATGGTTACATAAATGCCTCTTAACTAACTACAAAATGCTGCAAACAAAGAGCTCCAAGTTTCTCCCCAATGAATGTTTCTTTGGTGATTCAGAAGCTGATATTTTACTGAACTTTTTCTGCCTGTGGACAATCATAATAGCTCTCAAAAAAGTAATCCACACCAAAGCTTTATAGCTCGAAGGAGAAAGCTGCAGGAAATTAGCTTTATTTTGCTGTTAATGGAAAGAAGAAAAATCCTGCAGTAACTTAAAAGTTTTGGGTTTTGTTTTTTTTTTTCATTTTTAAACAATTGAAAGAGATTAATAAAATTTAGGGGACAGAATGAACTTGCACTTCTTATGAACATGAAAGGGCACTGTATCCCAACAGCAGATTTCTGTGATAACCATAAAGCAGAATTTAATGAAATTGCTTTAGAGAAATGCAGCAATAAATACAAGTAATGAGCCAGCAAAAGAAGCCAGGAGGCAAGGTGCTTCCATAGATATGAGTCAATAAGTGTGTTAGTGAAAGGAACAATAGGATCTTGGAGAGAAAATTGCTTATAATTATCAGAAATGAGAAGAGTAGCAACTTGTACAAAACTTCACCAAGAAATCTTCTTTTTCCCCTCTGGTTATATTTGAATATCTGCACTTTAACAGAAGTCTGGAAAGGCCAAAATGGTAGTTAAGCCACTATGTTTTTACTGTCAGCCAAAATATCTTCAGAGTCTGATGCCTGATATGAAGGGAGGTCTCCACACCTCATGCACTGTTTTACCAACCAGAACACAAAATACAGCTCTGCTGAGAAAACAGCAGTCTCAGGATGATCATAGCTGGAGCTTTGCATCAAAATGTGCATCAGTTTGAGATGGGACCCATATTAAATGAACCATAGCCCTCCAGTGCTTGCATCATTCGCCTCTCACAGAGGCATTCCAGAGGCACACAGGTGGTAGAGAGCAAAGCAGAGCTCAGATCTCCTTTCCTTATGGCTTTTGTGGAGCCAGAGGAGAAGGGTGAGGGAGCTGTGCATCCTATATATTTACACCTCCTAGGTGCAATTTGCTGAACAGAAGTAGCACAAACACATCAAGTTTGTGATGCCATTCCTACCCCTTAATGTTTTACTCACGGATAGCTGCAATTTTCTAGGCAGCTCCTGTAGAAGATTCAAAGAAATGAGAGCACTGTCAAAGTAGCTGCCTCCATTTGTGCCAAGGCAATTGCACATTTCTGGGCAGTCACTTGGATGTCTTACTAAATTACCTTATCTGCAAGGACGTGTGAAGGTCTGCCACGACAACTCACAGCATGCATTGCACTGCAGAGGCCTAGCCCATGTGCAGGCAGCATCTGAGGGCATTTATTTCTATGGCATGGAGCTGAATTAGATTGCCACGTGCAATGCACACATCTCCTGGGCTATAGACGGTGGGAAATGGGATAAACAAAGCATTTTAGAGAGGACATGGAAATAAGACATTTCCCTGAAATCAGAGTCACTGCACAGCATGGGGGCACAGACATGGCAAATCCTGGCTGTGACACCAACTGGCTTTGTAAAGTTCTGTGCTACATGACTTTTAGGAGAAGACTCCAAAGATCACTCTCACCCAAAATAAATTGTGGGAAGGACTCTTGCTCGGAGCTGCTGTCTAGAAAGTGGTAACAGCCAGCCTGTGAAATTAGAAAGCCAGTAACAGTAATTATTTCCCTAGAAGAGAGAAGGAGTTTTGAAATTTATTATATACCAGTAAGCACTCTTTCTGAAAACTGAGACAGATTTCTGCTTCTAATTGGTTAATTATATGTAATTTCAGTAGGTACGGATGTTCCATTTTCTGGAACTGATCTTTTTTCTGTCAAGTGCTAATGGAGGCTAGAAGAAAAATATATTAAGCAAACTGCTATGTAAAAAACTAAGCAGACCCTTCAAAGACTGGTAGTGCTTCAGGGTACCTCTAATTACGGGTCAGTGACAACCAGTGACTGAGAGTTCTTATGTTCGTGTTTTCCAGGCTTTTCCAGTGCCTTCTTAACAGGATGTATAAATGGTAAAAAAACATTAGATTTTGGAAAAAAAAAACAAACCAAAAAACAAAACAAACCAAAAAACAACAACAAAAAAACCCCACCCAACCAAACAAACAAAAAAAAGGACAAGCATTAAGTAGAGTTAACCTATCTGTTAAGTCTGTTAAGACAAACTCTGAGCATTGTATGCATCCTGTCACCTTCAGACAATCGATGTAGCCTTCTATGTTGGTCATAAGTAGGACAGTAAAAAAGAAAAGTTGCGCAACTAGCATGCAGAAATGGCAATGATGGGAGATTCCGTGGTCTGCGTGAGCCTGGGGTTGCATTCCCTCTCAGCACCACGTCTTTTCTAGCTCGGTTTTTTCACCGATTATTCTCTGGCAAAGCTTTTCTGCAGAGCTGTGTGCCAGCGATACCATCTGCTGGCTAAGCCTGGCACTGTCCAGGAGAGAGTTGGCAGTGCCCAGGGCAGGGTGAGGCTGGCAGTGCCCAAGGCTGCAGCCACTTCTCTGCCCCTGCCCTTCCTCACCCAGGAGGGCTCCTGAGCCTGGGCCAGCAGCTGGAGAAGGAGCTGCTGTGGCAGGGGGAGACAGGAGATGCCAACCTGTCTTCTGAGCCAGAAATGTGTCCAGTTACTCCTATCCCATCTCAATGTTCTGTCTTTCAGTCCTGGTTCCTTGGGTTTTGGGGCTTTTTCTTTGTCATGCTTAAAAGAAATGCCTTGCCTGTTCACTTCTCAGCTGTCCAGGCACACACAATAACAGACAAAAAGTCCAGACTGTGCACAGGGATTGGCACAGCCCTTTTTTCATATCTCAGGAAAAGAAGAGCTCTCTGTGCTATGTCCTTTGTTGGAGCTTTGCACATAGCAGTCCCCCTTGAATACAGGACAGGCATTCAAGACAACTACAATAAATTTTATGGAATGAGGTAACTGAAAGCAAAATGCCTTCAGACACTGAGCTCAGGGTGCTTGATGAATACTAGGTATTTCTAGAAATGCCTAGTATACTAGAAATACTAGAAATACCTAGAATACTAGGTATTTCTTTTGGACTAAGATGTCTGACTACATGAGCCAAGAACAGACCAGTACCTCAAAAACAGTAAAGAACATTCAGGGAAAGAAGCCAGAAGCATTAGGTAGCTCTGGGCTCTGGCTTCTCTTTGTTTCTTTGGGGGGTTTTGGGGGGGGGGGTTTGGTTTGGTTGGTTTTTTTGTTGTTGTTGTTTTGTTGTTTTTTTGGGGTTTTTTTTTGTTGTTTTTGTTTTTGTTTGGGGGTTTTTTGTTTGTTTGTTTTTTTGTTTTGTTTGTTTGTTTGTTTGTTTTAAGGGGATGTGTGTTTTACAGACAGAGTCGCAGAGTTTTGGTCACCCAGGTCTCTGTCCATGGAGTGGCTAAAGAGGCTGGGAGTCTGGTCTGGGAGAAAGAAGCTAAGTGGGAGGGATGAGAGAGGCAATTATCAAAGGAGTAATGAGGAGAGATTAAGAAACAATTCTTCTTTTTCTTAGGTAAAACTAACTAGAAACTCTCGTAGAACAAAGAGGGAGGGAATTAGGCATACAAAAGAGATGAGATAGATTAAAAGATCTCTTGCCATGCTCATGGATGTCCTGGGTGCTGAGAATTTGCATGGCTACCCAGATGTCCAGGCCCTGAGGGCACCAGCAGCACTCACTGCCCCATGGCAGCCCCTGAGGCTCCCCCTGCCCCTGTCCATGACCCCACTTCAGTCACCCATGGCTCCAGTCCCTGCCCAGAGATGCCCTAATCCAAGTCTGGTGTTAGGCTCTCATGTTCTGAGGCACAATGAGAAAATATTAGTAAACTGAAGTCATAGAGTTTTGCTGGATAAATTGGGAGAGGAAGGCTTAGATTCACTGAAAATGAGGATACATCTCCAAAGCACCAGGGATAGCAAATATAGAGAAATAATTTATTTCACTCTAGGAGGGAATCTGAACTTGCTTCCATCAGCTCTAACGAATCTGTCCCAATAGCCCTACTGGTAGATAATATTCTTCATGTGTTTTCTTCTGTTCCTGCAAGAAAAACGAGCAATTTCCTTGACATGGATTGAACTGCTTGGGGTTGTGCTTGTTTGTTTTCTAGTCTGAGAAATAATAAATGCAATTATACCTTGGAAAAGGAAAAAAGCTACCTCTTAACTTTTGCTCTATGAGGGAAAGGTTTTGTTTAGGGTTGTTTGGCAGACTGAAAAATTGACTGGGAGCTGTGGACAAAACCACCCCCTTCTAGTGGTCAGTGAACAGAGACTGAGCTGGTACTTCCAGAACCTGAGCAGTGCTCCATCTTTTCTATGGGACAAGTGAATAGAAATAATCCCAGTGAAGCTGGGACATGCTCACACCTTGTGCTCACCATTATGATTATGTGAGGAGCAGAAATGCACTGGTCACCTATTCTGAACTGATAGGTATCAGTGGAGTTATTTCAGAAAGGGGTGTCCATAGTCCTCATCGAAAAGACTTGGAAAAGCGGAGGTTCTGCCTACCAACTTGTAGGAAAAATTATATATAAAGAGTTGGAAGGAACAAAGAGTTTGTCAGTCTCAGTCACCATGCTCGGCCAGGGGGTGAAAAAGCAGAATAATGTCCAGGGTTGATGCTCCTTCAGAGAGGCCTGGGGAGAGCAAAGCAGCTGTTAGGAGCTTTGGCCCATTCAGAATTTCCCAGAAATACCAACTGTTCCTGTTCTGGTATTATTTAATCAGAGAAAAAAAAAATGCAACTCCCTTTCCTCAAAATAAGGTAATAAAAAGTGCAGTCTCAATGACAATGAGACAACCCTATACTTGTCCTATTCATAACCCTATGCTTGTCCTATTCATAACATCTTTCCAAGGTCTGTATGAACCTCTGTGATTCAGAGTCAGTGCTTTCATGAGACAAAGAGCTGCTACTGCTGCATTTTACAAACCACAGAAAGAAAAGCTCCAGGGATTTCAAAAGCCGTACACTCGGCAGAGACTCCACAGTTTAATTTGTGAAGTGAGAGAGCGGACAGATTACAAACTCAATTTTACTTCACAGTCACTAAAGCCACGAATCTAGTGCTGTGTCACTTGAATCAGTGATGGTTAATGAGTTTCAAGACCTTTAAAAGTGCAAAGGGAAGTAGTTCAGAAAGGAAAGGCTTCACCTGGCACAGAAGAGACAAGACCTTGTTGCAGGGTGACAGGAGCCAGTATTCTCCAGCTCTGAGGCAGGGATGGAGTAAGGCTTACTGTGTTGAATGATGTAAGAATTTGAAACATTTCCCTTCCCAGCAATAGTTCACTGCTGTCATTTTAAAGAAAAGTGGACTCCCCTAGGTATCCTAGAGAGCAATTTTGCATCAAATGCTGCCTGGTGCATGAAAGTGAATATCCCTTGGAGCAGTGAGCTGAGCAATGTGTCAAGGAAGGACAAATAATTGCTCAATATACATGGAAATAACTCCTGGGAATTTTTATCCAAAGCCAGCAGGATTCAGGCTGGAACTGCAGAGCAAGGCAGCCTCCATTTTGACAAATACAGTGTATGTGTTAAGCAAGAAAAAGTGGATTCAGGAGCATCAAGTCTCAGACCCATGATTCTCAAGAACATGAGTCTGATGGGAATTGAGCATATACCATATTAGGCATAAAAGTACTCTCTTTTTCACTACTAGCCTACTGTTTTTCAGCCAGTCTGTCCCATTTGGTTAAGCTAGTAAAGTAAAATTTATTTCCTTCTTAGTCATCTTCAAAAGAATTCATGTCAGTGGACAGGCCAGAGGACATTCTCTGAATATGCTCCAAAGCTGTATGTTACATTTTACTAGATTTGCATATCTCTTCTTTCCAGTGAAGAGAAAATATAAACCAGCAAGAAATGTACAGGACAGCTGTGGACGTTTACAGAAAGAAGAGCTGTGTCCTGGGATGTGGCTGATCCCACCTAGCAACTGCAGAGATTTATTGCACCAGACATATTTCAATTAAACACAAGACTGTTGTCTTGCTTAAATACATGGTTTTCTTTTGTTGATGTGTTTTTAGTTCCATTTTCCATAACAGCTCTCTATCCATCAGAAAAAACACCTTGTAAAGCAATTTGCTGGCACTGCCCTCACTCTTTGACCTGGTTATTGAGAGCAGAAACTCTCAGAAATGCATCCAATGGAGAGGGAATGACTGTCCTTCCACATCTCCCCAGGCCAACAGTGTACCCCAGGGCACTGACAGACCCCTTCTGGGCCTCTGACCACACTGGGAGCGCCACCCTCACTTCCAGTAAAGGGCTCCTGCTGTGAACAAACACACAACAGCACCAGAACATTGCATGTGCCTTTTGCTTAGCTATGCAAATCAATTAAAAATAAAAACCAAAAACCCCAAAAAACCCAAAACCAAGCTGAAGACAGTGACCATCTAAAATTACATCTTTTCCTCCTTTGTGTAATTTCTTTCTCCTTTTCACGAACCCTCAAGCGAGCAAAGGAATTTCAGGAGTCCAGTTCTACATTAAAACATCAACAAAAGGCAAGATTTGTACAGTATTTGCATTTTAGTCTCATATTTACTATAGTTTTATTTCAAGGAAATATTCTGTCCACTACCTGCCTGCAGGTGGGATTGCAAGAAATTAGAATTCAAAACGCCATTGTATCAGTCAATCCACAAAATTAGGCTTATCATTTAAAAACTGAATGAAAACAAATTAACAAGCAAAAGAGTATGAAATATTTATTTCTGAGAAAATATCCTACAAAATTGTGTGACTTAACTACCATTAAACTCTTTACATAAAAATAGGAAAGAATGTGATTAAATATATTCCTGACAATCATTTAAATCCTGCATTACATTTTGAATGGTTTCAAATATAGAAAAAGTCCAAAACTCACCTATAAAGAGCTTATTCAGTTTGCATCTTGTACTTTTACAGTTTATAACTGGGTAAGTGTTGATGCATAAAGCTGTATTTCACCAGTGTTGACCACAATTTTTATGAAAATAAATAAGTAAACACACAGAGATGATACAAGCTGAGCATACAGAATTCATCCTAATTCCACTTGGGCAGAGAAATTCAAGTAAACAAAGTCATACCGTGAAATTTTCATAAGAAAAGCAAACTAGAAGCAACACCCTCACCTGGTTCTCAGAGCAATTTTCTCCTGGTATTATAATTACTCCTATAAACCCATTGGCCAAAGTTACAAAATAAGATGCATAAAGGCAAGAGTAAAATTAATACATACAAAAATGTTTCTTCATCATCTAGAATATAATGAGATGGATCTCCAGCTTTCCACTGGGTCACCAAAGCACACTTTAATGTCCAAAAGTTAAGCACTAGGTTCACTGTCCACTCCTTGCCTGTTCAATGCAGATTCAGCTCAATTACGACAGTGATTTTAGAAGAATATACCTTCCTCATCCCAGATACCTGGTTTTATTTAACCTCTATGAAGACAGATGTCTACTTTTCTTCCTGGGCATGAGGAAAACCATATTAGAAGGCCATCTTAAACCAGCCAGTTGATTTTTACATGGCTCAAATATGTGTGATGAATTGGGTCAGATAAGTGACACATTCCCAAGTGTCTCTATCACCAGAGGAGTTAGAGACCTAACTGTGTGTGTCATTTTGTCCCATTAGGGTACAATTTAGTGTCCCACAGACCCAAGAGAACTGTGATCTGTCAGCACAAAGGAATCAAACCATCACATTGGATACCTATAGCCAGCAGTCATGCTGTGCAGGCAAGGATTTGAATTGTGATTTACATCAAATATCAGCATTCAGGCAGCATTTGACCTCTCCTCTCTAACCTTCCCCTTGCATAAGGCAGGCTGACACTGCTCACACTGGCACACTGGTGAACACCAAAATCAGCTTTCATGTATTTGAAGGTTGTCAGTCTCTCCACTTCTGAGCTGAGGGCTCTGTATCTCTCATTGCTGCTGTTAGTGATCTCAGCAGTTCTTGCACTCCCAGTCCACTCTTACAGAGTCTCCACAGAGAAGGGAAAAAGGATCTCCAGAAGCACTGAAATGTGTGGCTGCCCCTTGAGCTCAGGGGGGACATGGAAGCCCCTCAGTGCTGGGCATGCTGCTGCTCCCAGGTGATGCAGATGCACTTTGGTTTAGAGCTCAAAAGGAAACAGGGCAATAGGAAGAGGAGCTGGAGTCTCAGCATTCTTGCTCTCTGATACATCCATCAGGGAGCTGGTATCCCCAGGGGAGCACTCAAGGGAGCAGAGTGGTCACAACTGCACTTTGGTTTGTGGCAGCAGGACCCATTTCTGAAAGGGAAAGAAAAATGCCCAGTGTTAATGTTTAGCTGGAATAATTGTTCTTATGACCTCAGTGGAATAAGAACTACATATGACATACAGAGTCAACTGCCAGCAACTTTTAAATTTGGAATGGACTTTGATTTCATTGTTTGTTTTATGACCACACATTAGAGGCATTATTACCACTCCCATGGAAAATGCTATGAATGAATGAGGTAACAACTCTCTCAGAAAAAAATATTATCTCATTCTTAGTATTTTCTTGGGTGGAGAAGGGGTGTATAAGCTGTTGTTTTTCTGACACATGCTGAAAAATGCTTAGGAAATACCACCTTATTTTCAGAGCAGAAAAGAAGAGCACTCAATGCTTGCTACTGATAGCTTGTTAGCCTGTGTCCTTGAAAATTAATGCTACAAGGAGAAAATGGGTACTTCTGAAGTGTAGCTCTTCTATGTCTCAAAGTATCAGGAGTAATTTTCTTTAATGGACGATTAAAAACTTTTGCCCCATTATCACGGCACTGTATGGGACTGCCATCAGCAGTGACCTATTTGCTGTCAGGGCAGAAATGCTTGTTTCAGATGCTGGCCTAAATGCAAATGTTGGTTGGTGCTTATCTGTCTGCAGTGTGATACCCTTAGAAAATAAATAACTTGTGCCAGAGGGCCTTCCTTGCTTGGCAGCTGGGTTCACTTGGGTTCCCTCCCCTTCCTCGTGGTGCTGTGGGCACAGCCCTCACAGGTGACAGGCACGTGAGAAAGCCCTCTGCAGCTCTCCTGGTGTGCCTCACGTTCACATGAAATGCTGTTACTGCTGGGCTGGATATGTGTTTTCTTTGTAAGGGCTTGTCAACCACAAGACCTCTGAAATTGTGCCCGAGAATCGGGAGATCTATTCTAAAATGTTACGCTAATTTTCTGTGCTTTCAAGGGGGCTGTCACATCACATTTCCAGGTTTCACCATGCAACCACGCGGGATTGCTCCTTTCCAAATGGATTTAGTGGGGGTGATGGCATTGAGGACTCAGTGAGTTGGTCAGTCCTGTGCTTCTTTGACCTAGGCATTACTGGAGACTAAAAATTGCCATAAATTATCATTGCATGCACTAGCAACAGTGGTGATGGAAAAAGTCAACAAACCTTGCTGTGTTATTAAAGGCACTGTTTTGAACACGAAAAGGCTCAAATGTGGAGAAGGAAATGTTTCAGCTCATCTGGGAGGAGAAGTCCAGTTATTTTTTGATGCTGCTGGTGTCCAAAGCACCTCCTGATGCACAGGCGGCACAGCTGCATCAAGGACAGTGGCCCTGAGAGAGATCCAGGGAACAGGTTACACACATGGCTTTATAATGCCAAGACTATAAACCTGAAACAGCAGCTGTGCAACCCACCTCCTGCCACCCCCCCTCACCACGTTTTCACACTCAGCAGTGAAAAGTCAAACCTGCATCCCCCAAAGGACACCTGCCCACCTGCAATCCAGTCCACACCTAGTCACTCTGTCATTCCTCAACTGGCATCAGCAGCATCAGCCTTTCCCTTTTAAGCTGTACAAATGTTTGTACTGTCTGAGAAGAGATGATTGATGCTACTTTAAAAGCCCTTCCCTCCTCTCACTCCCCTAGTGAGATCAAAGTTTTCACTCCACTGCTTTCTTGAGGCATGTTTCATAACAGTGATGACGAACACATAGCAAAAGGAGCATTTTATAGTTCTTTATTTAAACCTTCCAGGTGAACCAGTCCCATATTGATAGATGGGAGCCCTGTTGAAGAATCTTTGTCACTTTATAAAAAAATCTAAGTGAAAATCCTTTTTCAGGAAGAGGAGGATCCAATGTGAAGCTCTACCTGCAGCACCCACCAGCGTTCAGCCCTGCAGAGCATGGTTTGCACAGCGGGTGATGAGTGTGTAGGGGGGCAGGGGCTGTGGGAGGGCAGGTAAAAGATGGGCACCAGTGAAGGGGTTGGATGCAGGGAATAAGGAGGACATGAAAGGGACACTGCAGAGAGCAGGAGGGAGGTGAGTGAGCTGGGAAGGGACAGTTTAGGTGCCCTAACTCCTGCAGAGCAGAGGCAAGGAAGGGAGGCCACAACAAAAACATGGTGAGGTGGCAGCTTTGATCAGCTTTTGAGACTTCCCTCATGAAGGACACCACATTTCCAGCAGCTCTGCAAGGCTGGAACCCTGCTGTCACAAGGGTTGCACCCTTCTGCTAGCAGGCAGCACATAAGTTGTTACCCTGTTCTGGGGTTCAAAACAAGTCAAGCTAGCTAAACTATTGCAGTATCACTCTGCACTTGTGCTTGACTCTGATCCCACAGATAAAGGCTCTGCCTGCAAACATCTCACTAAAAAAACAAAAGCTTCCATTAAAAGAAAAAACAACCAAACCCAAAACATGAAGACTTATCAAAACACAAGCAGTGACACTACAGTGGAAAATATTTTGCAAACACAAGCACACAGTACATTTTTGGAGCACTCTCTAGTTCTCCCACCCCCACACAGGACTGTCCCTGAGATGTAAGCAGGTAGGATGGTCCAGAAGCACAGTGAACTGCTAGGAAGGGAACCACCACATGTGCTACACCTGCCCTGGGCTGGTCCTGGGAGGGTGACTGGGTCAGCACACTCACAACTCATCTCTGGTGGCCCAACACTCCCTGCAGCCTGCCTGGCCATGGGCTGCAGGGCTCCAGCAGCTGGCTCTGGGGGGAGAGGAGCCCTGCATGGAGGAGAGCAGCTCCTGCTAGATCACTCTCCTAGACCACAATTGCTCAGCCAGGCAAAGCAGCCAGACATCAGCTGTCCACTGGCATGACCCCACTCAGAGAAGGGCATGTTGGAGAACATCAGAAAAACCACTATTCCACAGGAAAATTCCTTTCAGGCATTTATTGTTTCTGATTTTCATTGCTGAATTTCACTTAGAAAGGTCCTCACTCCCCATGCTGTCAGCTCAGCCTGAGCAGTGTTTCCAGGCCAGCAGCACAGGGCGTGCCTGAAATGCTTTTCTATCTCAAATAAACAGGACACATGCAGTGCCACAGGAGTCAGGAACTGAATGCAGCAGGGACTGGAACTCAAAGAGATCACTGCTCTGTGTGCCATAGATTAGGCTGGGAAACCAAATATCCTTTGCTCATGGATAACATGCACAGCACAGTTGTTTCCATGCTACTTTCACGTTACTTTTTCAAGCAGGGCCTGATTCATCATTTTGTTATTCCAATTTTACCTTTCTATGGCAACAATCTCATCAATGTGTAACTGCTTTAAACAAATCACCAATTTGTTTAAAACAATGAAGATCCAGATTATTTAGTAATGTATATAGCTTGCTGACTGAGAAAATCTAAGGAAGAACACAAGTATAAAAATGAGTAGACACTATGGATCTCGTTCTAATTTCCCTCAATAAGTAACATTTTTCTCCATAATTCATTAAATATTTCATAATCAATAAAATAAAATAAAATTACCTGAAACTATTTAATTTACAAGTACGAAACAGACTCTTCTTAAATTTTAAGCTTTGATACTGCTGTTATTATTGAGCACATAAGGTTGGTCTTTAGAGAAAGTCTAGTGTATAAATGAATATAAATATATGATTCCTGTACCATTTTCCTTAATATAAAAAAAAAAATCATGTAGCCTTTCATTTTAAATATACTTCTGCATCTATGTAAAAGCTTGGCCCAAGAATAAAAGACAAAGAATTAAAAAACAGGTTCTTCAATATACTTTTTTTCAGTATCAGATGCATTAAATTTTTTTGGCTTGCAAATCTGTATTTATGCATTTGTGCTGAGACAAACCTGACCATCACTGTATATCCAGAGATCCCAAACCTCATCCTCACTATCTAGCCTCAATTCCCATCAGAGGTGATTTGCTGCCTGCAATTGTCAGCACACTCTATGGAACATTCCTGGGTCTACTGCTGTCTGACACAAGGGAAATGACAGATTCTCACTGAATTCAAAGCTTTAGGTAATGAAAAAAAGCTACCATTAATTTCTAAGGCATCTTTTGCTTGTTTATTCACCCTAAACTCTATTTTGCATTAAATGGCAAGCTCAAGATGATTGCTTCCTGATGCAGAAGATTAAAAATCTGGAGGTTCAGGATGGGTTATTTTTCTTATCATAATCACTGTTAGTTCACTGTTAGCTCAGCTATTCCCAGTTTCCTAGTGCTAGCAGCCTGGAACAGCCCAGCCCTGTGCAACAGTCTGTGTGGGTTTTCCCTAAAACAAGTTCCAAGGGGCACCTTCTCTCTGCAGGAACAGTTGGCCCACAGGGCAGCCAGGTGGGACCAGCTCCACTGGCCTCTTGTTTTCAGCATTCTTCAGCCAAAGGTCTGCTCCAAAGTCCATCAGCAGCTTCACCAGCTCCACGCTGCAGCTCCTGGCAGCCGTGTGCAGGGGGGAGTCCAGGCCCTTGCCGCTGTTCACGTTTGCTCCTGAACAACAGGAGGGGCAAAGAGCAGTGAGAACACCCATGACTGCACAGCAGCCCGTTTCCATTCCCTGCACCCGCTGCTGTTCCTCTGAGTAACACACAAGTGCTGTAGCCTGCACCCAGAGCTGGGCTCCCTGCACTGGGGCTTGGTGCTACAGTTTGCACAAGCACAGCTCTCACTGGCTGAGGAGCGGGGCTGTGAACAGGAAAATGGTTCCAGAGGAATGGTGCATGAGGAAGTCCTTCACCCACAGCCCAGCCCAAGGGTATCTTGGAGCAAGACAAAGGTGTAGTTCCACCTATGGCCCACCTCTGCTTCCCATCCCTTAAAATAAAGGCAGGGATTTCAACATGCTCTGTACTGGAGGCTTAAGCTGGTGGGATTTCCAAATGCCAAAGTATCTGTTAGGGGGAAAATGCAAGAATAGAAAAGTTCCAGAGTCCTTGGTAGATGAGGGCATAAGCAACCCTGATGAGAGTTCCCCCATTCATTACTCTGGAGTAATGGCTCCTAAAACACCCCAAAGAAAGGTGAGCTTTATAATTCATTATAATTCAAAACAATTTTTTTTTTATAGTACACATTCCCATGTACAAGAGGCAGCAGAAAAATTTAGCAGAAAAAAGAAAATAGTTGCCACACATTTAATTTAGATTAAATTAAAAAGATTTTGATTAGTTTGTATTTGACTTCTTCCCAAAAAAGGTCATTGTACTAAACAGTGACCTACCAAAATGTGATATATTTTATTTTTGCTTTTTTTTTTTTTCTAAACTAGCTTTGTTGGTCCATCATTTTTGTACCAGCTATGTGGCTACTTTAGGTTATATGGCCCCTTTGGCTAGAAGACCTGTACTACCGTGGATAACAAGAAATGGTTTTGTGTAATTACCCAAGCATTTAGACTTACAGCTGCAAAGGATATAGTGCTGAACCTTCTCCTGTGTTGGAAGTGTCTCCAACTTTTTATGAACTCATTGGAAATCAAAACATGTTTGCAGAAATACTATGTAAAAGTGGCTGAGTCAATTGTTTTGGGTAAAGAGGAGGTAAAAAAAAAATTAAAATAAAATTTCTTCCTGTTCATTTCAAATAACTGCAGCATCACATGCACAGACACTGGAAAGGATAGCTTGTTCCAGGCACAATCAGCCATGTGAAATCCAGGATCACCCATCATTTTCTTGGGAGCTATCAAGCTGAATTCCTGGGTTAAGAAAACCCTGATCACTCTGCTACCACTTTTAACCAGAGCTGCTATCAGGAGTGAAACATCTCCTGGTCCCAAAGCAGGAGCTCCTCTAAATCTTTGATACAAAGATAATCCAAAGATAGATGTTGCAGGAAATGAAAGCACACCATTCTTTATTTTTGTTTTTACCTGACTCAAGCAGCTTCTTGGCACAGTTGAGTTGCTGGTTCTCACATGCTACATAAAGTGGAGTACCCAGGTGCTTGATGTTGTGATCTATATTTACCCCCACGGGATGCAAGGAGTTCGACACATTGCACATGACCTTAAAAGGGATAAAGGAAGAGTCAACTCACAGAGATCAGGCTTTTTTATGCAGCAAATTCTCCGTTGCAGCAGTGTAGTTTGGCAAGGATTCAATGTTTTGTCAAGAGGTGATGGTGTAATACTTTGATCCCCTCCAATGGATACAGCCAGCAAAATAGGAGCTGAAAAGCCACGTTCAGCACAGCAGGCTAAAGCCTCTCAGGCTAAAGCCCTCACATTTTATCTGACTCATTTCAGATGTCTATTAAAGATGAGATCAATCACTCCATGTTTCTCTCCACTCCTTTTGAAGCTAGCCAGACATCTCCCTCAAATGTCCTCGTTGCAGGCAGCTGATCTGGGCACTGCATTCCCTTCCAGGTGAACTCAGAGGAGCTGACAGCTGAGCTGACCTGCCCTTGAGGAGCAACAGGGGTGGGAACAACTGCACCTCTCGTGATGAGACCAATTAGCAAGGCATTTCACATGACCCAAACCAAGAAAATTATCTTCTTTATCTCCCTCCTCCACTTCAACACGCTGCTAGCAGCATGGAAAGGAGGCTGATGCCTGTGGGGTTACCTCTCTTGGCAGCTTCGTGGATGGGGGATGCCAGGTCACAGGGTGGTTGCAGGCTGGCTCCATGCTCCAGCAGTAAATTCAAGCAAGCCACACTGCCACTGACACAGGTGTTGAACAGTGGTGTGTGCCAGTCAACAGTCACTCCATTCACCTGGGGGAAAACAACACAAAAATCCAGCAAGACTTTTGTCTTCTTGGTATTTCAGAATTGATGACAACTAACCAGTTTCTCAGCAGAAAATAGGGTTTTTAATATTTTTTATTTAATTACATGCCAAAACTCCCCAGTGCTACTGAAGACTACAACTTTTCATTAAAATGATCATCTAAAAAGTTTTTTTTTAATTGCCCCAAGTCTCTCGTACTGGAAAAAAAAAGTATCAGGGCCTCTCCAGGGTCTCTCAGGAGTTACCAAGCTAAATGAATGACCATTTCTCAGTTATCTTAGCTAAAACATACCTACCCATAGCCCTCTCCTGAAACAGTCCATTTTTGGCTGAAAGTGTGCAACCCTTCCTTATTTCTTATTCATTTTTTTAAATTTTAAACGGAAAGGTAATATTTGGTAAGGTAATGTATATATGAACAATTTTCTTATTCACTATAATTTTGACGTTAGCTTGAAAAGCAGTGGACATGAGACACCATTTCACCATTTTACTTGCATCTTGTTTCCATTTTCTTCCCATTTTTTGTCAGTTGAACCTAACATTCCTATGCCTCTACTTAAGACTCTGTGTATTGATACCAGTAAGATTAATGTGTGCATAAAATAAAACACACCCTTTACCGCTGCAGGACTATAAACACTTTGCAAGATGAACTTCCCCTTGTTCTTGTGAAAGATGAGAACATTTCATCCTCATCTAAAGAACAATAATAACTGTTGCTTATATCTCTGGTTTTTTGATGGCTTTATTAGGAAGTGCCTTTCAGAAGTACCTCAAGCAGAGCTAAGTACAGAGTGTAAATCACAGAGATACTCATGTGACATGACATCACACAGCATTGAAGTGTGGTAGGAGAACATACTAACACTGGAGACAGTGGTGTGTCATCACCTACTCACCTGAGCACCATGTTTTAACAGGACACTGGCACAGGCAGCATGACCCCCTAGGCAGGCTTCATGGAGAGGAGACACCTGGTCTGCTGTAACAAGATTGACATCATTCCCCTGATAAGATAATGGAAAATATCATTACAACCAACTACTAAAACCCCCACACAAAAATCCACAATAAAAAAAAAACCAAAACAACCTTCTTTAAAAGCCTTATGTAACCAAACCTTCCTCAACTGCCTGGAGCTATTCCTCTCAGCAAGTAAGAGATGAAGGGGATGAAGAGGCTGTGATGTTTTGGCTGGAGTGGATACTGGCACAGCATACCTGAGGCCATGCCATGCACACCCTGAGAACCAGCACAAAAGCTCAGTGCACTGTCCTGTGGGACACTGTGTTGTGGTTGTTTGACTGGCTTGAACCCTGAAATGCTCTTGAAGTATTTTCTGCTCTTTGCCTCGAGGCAACCACCAAATGGAAGAAAGGCATCAGAAACATTGGTTGGATTCCACAAGATCTTTTGTTTCTAACAGTCTTGGTGCTCCAAAAGACTAAGTTGGAAGAGTCTCCAATGTCCCTTCCCTTTCCATTACCTCCTTCAAAGGTTAAACCCAGGGATTTTGAACAAAGTAGTGATGTTCAGAAATCACTTCTACCTATTCCTGACCTTCTGGAGGGACCAGGGCCCTGGGATATGCTCAGGCACTTCAGAAACAAATGTCTGGGTGACTGAATTAAAGCCTCAACCAGACCCATGACTGGGTCCAGAGCTGGCCCCTCATCCGGGGCACCAAAACTGCTCACAGGCACACACAGAGCTGCAGAGGAGCTGCCCTTGGCCATCCAGAGATCCCAGTGATCCCATTAACTCTGCCACAGTTAACATATCACCCAGGATAGCTCAGTACATCATCAAATTAGTGCACAAAGCTTGTGCTGGGCAAGGAACTGACTGTAGGAAAGAAAAGCCTGTTGCATGCAGATCTCACTGTGGCCTGGTTAACATGATTTTCTCATCCTGAAGTTTCACAGAGTGCATTCATCCACTGAACAAACCCTGCAGAGAGCACATGAACCCAGGGCAGAGGTACCTGTTCAATGAGCTTCTTCAGGGAAAGCAGACGCCCATGGATAGAGGCCTCATGTAAAGGAGACCAGTCTGAAACAAAGTCTGTACAAAAACAAAAAAGACAGGAAAAAAGCTAAAAACTCTATTTCACTAGCATACTTCAACTGTGTGACCTCCCTTCTACTTTATCTGACCTGCCAAGATTGCTTTGGAGCAGATGCTGTGAGGGAGACAGACAAGAAGATGGTTTCCCTCTGGGTGCATTTTAACTCATCCCATGTTTGCACTGTGCAGCTGCATTCCCCTCCAGAAGACAGGAGAGGGATTTGCAGAACATCACCAGGCTCTGGCTGAGCTTGTCCCTCTCTCTGAATTATTTCCAGTGCCTTTTTTTTTTTCCACAAACTTATTGCATTTTACCAATTGTCTCAAAAGGAGTATGTTTTGAAGAGGGTTTGGCTGGTCAGTCATTTACCCCTGCTCAGAGCTGGACTAGAGTCAACAACACTTGGCAAGAGAAGGGACCAAAGTACAAGGAGACAAATTGTGCTACCTGTTCACTCTGTCTTTCAGTTTTCAGTGTTTGCTACGAGTGGTGCATTTTAAGTAATAGCTGTGTTCTCTGCACTGCTGAAACCACCAAGTGAGGTACAGCATGTATATACCGTGCAACTTTTAACAGAGGGAGACGTTCAGTATTACAGATGTTATGGCTCAGAGCCAAGTCACAGCAATAATCCCCCTGGGAGATATTTACATCCCAGCACTCAAAACCCAGCATCTGCTCTATGTCAGTGTCCCAGGTTCCCCTGGGAAGGAAGGGAAGCCTTTACAGAGGGTTCACACTTCACACAGCTTCCTGTGGAAAGACATTTTGCTGTTCTCTGGAGAATGTCCCACTCTCCTTCCACTAACTACAGAGAATACTCCAGTGGCCAATTTGCTGGCTGAGTTGCTGAGGTTCTCAGGAACCATATTAGAGCACATGCATGGAATGGAATCCTTAACAGTGGGAAGTCTGCCTTCAGCAAAAACAACCCTAATAAGCCACTATAATTCTTTAAGAATGTTTATACATAAACTGATGATCATACAGGTTTTAAATGAAAATAAGATGTATTTAGATCAGGCATAAAAATGTGGTGGTGAAATAATGGAACAGGTTGCCTAGAGAGGTGGGAGATGTCTCATTTGTGGAAAGATTCAAGGCCAGGTTGGATTGGGCCCTGAGCAACCTGGTCTAGTGGAATGTGTTCCTGCTCATTGCAGGGATATTGGACTAGACAATCTTTAAAGGTCCTTTCCAATCTAAACTTGGCTATGAATCTATGAATTAGTTTTTAAAGAAATTAGTATTCTTTGTTATTAGCATTATTTGAGCTCTGCCTGCCTCCTTCTATGTTCCATGGGCTGCTTCCCACAACATGAACACAGTTCCATGAGGTTTCCAAACATCCTTTGGCTTTAGCAAATGGACAGCCAATTCTGGAAGTTGTGGTTCTGGTTCATAAAGACAGCAAAACTGGGCTACAATTATTAAAGCACAGAATGATTACTGACTAAACCAGCTTTGCTCTAAGTGATGTGTGTCAAATTGATGCTTATCTGACTGTGCTGTCTTGCTGGTCCTGCCTGTGTTACAGTCAGTTGTGTTTCCAGGGTATGTAAAAAGCTTTTCCCATTTAGAAACTAATGCCATTGCCTAAACTGCATGAGTTGTAAGGGAAGTATGTTTATAGATATTCTAAAAATCTAGATTGAAGTACAAGTTTTTTGAGCTGCAATTTGAACTTTTTTTGACCACACAAATATTGGCAGGCATTTGTGCCTGTACCAACCTGTGCATTGTACCAATTTATGATATCATCATGTCATGATGATACAAGAGGGACATATCCATATGTGGATCTCATCCATTCAGTCCTTGCTTGAGAAAAGACAGCTTTCTGATGAAACCCTAAAAAGAGCCAGACCAGCCATCTGCGGACTGGACATTGGCTTGCAAGTTTCCAAGTTTTAACAATGAATTAAAAGTTTGACCATATAAGCATTAAAAATACATCTCAGTGAAAAATAAGAGAGATATGTGCTAACACGTAATCTATCTGGGAGTTCTGTAACTGAGAGAAACCTAGAGTTTTATCCTAGTGGAGCCCTAGGGAGCCTTGGGAGTCCCATCACACCAGCCTTGGATTACCTTGGGAGGAGCAGGACTGAAGGCCTGACTGATGACTAATTGTGATGGCATAACTCCAGATCTGCTGCCATGAACTGCACAGCCGCAGGCTGGTGTCTCTCCTGCCCTACCTCTATATCCAGCGAACACCTCTAACCTGAAGCAATGCCAGGGAGGCAAACCCCCTGGAAGGAATGGCAGATTTCCCCAGTTTCTTGACCCAAGGCATCACCTCCTGGCAAATAACCATATTTCTATTTTCTGCCTGCTCCAGGCTGAAACTCAAGTTTCTTGCCTAGAAGAGGAGAAAGGCTGCAGTGAATTTCCTTGTCTCACTGCCCTCCTTTACACTTCATAGGAGGCACACTGTCAGAATATAAAAGATCTGTATTGTATTTGATTAAGACCTAAGCAAATGTCAATTCCAGCTGACCATGGGCTTTCAAAGTCCCAATCTAGTGACTTTCATGAATGTGCCCAGAGCACTCTGCCACCAGAGCTGCACATGGAGCAGCAAGGCCAGTGTGTGTGGGGGACACAGCTGTTCACTGTATCTACCACCACCACCACCACAAGTATTCCTGACTGTCAAAAACAGGTACAACTGCTCTTTCACAAAAAAACAAGATAATTTGTCCAAATTTGAAATTTACCCACACCTTAGTCCACAGGGAGGCTGAGTCAGACCCCAGGATTTCAGCACCTAGACATCCAAATCCCTCTGGCTTTCAGTGGCTTTAGGTTACCTAGCTCCCCTTCCACTGCAGAAAACTCCAGCCAGCCCAGAGTTACATTAAACCTCTGGTCATATTTGATGGCATTGCCATCACTCAGCCACACTGGCAGGGTGGTGTACACAGAGGGAATCTCATGGCAATAACCATGCACACATGCAAATTCTGACTGCTCCCTGTGCATAACAGAGCTCTCAGAGGGCCTTTCTAGAGCACTGCTTTTTGTGGTGATGGCTGAAGCAACTTTTCCCAACCTCTGACCATGTGAGGGCATTTCACCCCCGTGCCTGTCCCCAGGCTGGTTTCCTCCCATGCCTCGCACGCACAGCACAACTTGAAAGGGGCTTTTAAGTCCTTTCAGTGAAGGCATGCTCTTGCATTTATATTTGCAGATACAAAATCCTAAAGCATTATATAGAACAGTATTACAAATGGTATTTTTCATACTCAAAGGCTGTCCCTTAAAGTTTGTGATATACACCGCCTGAGCCAAATACATTCCCGCTGGAAACCGCCGGCAGAGCTTACTGACTCTGCTAAGGAACAGGCAGGCATAAAAGGAATGGACTGAACTTTGATTTTCAAAGGACCAAACAATCTGTGTCCAGCACTGTGCCATGTGGGATTCCCTCCTTCCACACTCCATTTTGCTGGAGCTCATCTCCAGTGTGCACTGGTTCTATTTCACACTGTTAATAACAATATTGCTCTGCCTTCCTGCTCACCCAGCCTCAGTCTGTACGTACGTGGCACACACGAGGGCAGGCAGACTACACTGCAGATAGACTGGTCAGCCTTGCATTTTGGTTTTATGGTCCTAATTTTCAACTTGGTATTAATGGAAACATCCTGAACAGTCCAGAAAAAGAACAAGGATAGCATAAAGTCACATTTTCTGAATTTACCTCACTCCATCTCCACTCACCATTAGATGAAGGAGTAGCTACACAGAAACAGAGCTACATCAAACACATCCAGCTCAGGATATGAATTTAAATTACTTGTCTTTTTTTACCATGCCATATTTTCAATGGCTCTGGGCTAGACACAGAGCAATGACTGGAGTGAGGCATTTGTCTGAGTAACTGCTCACTATTATGCGCCCACAACAGCACTGGTCACAGCAATGGCACTGCAGGAGAACCCAGTAGGCTCAGCCTAAACAACACTTAGGTCTGTTGATCTGAAAGACAAGGGGAAAAGATAAAAGATAAAGGGGAAAAAAAGAAGAAAGAGAAGACAAAAATGAAAAGCAAAAATTAAAATAATCAAAAGAAAGGAGAAAAGAAAGAAGAAAAGTAAGGAGGAAGGGAATGAAAAGAAAAAGAAAGAAAGAAAGAAAGAAAGAAAGAAAGAAAGAAAGAAAGAAAGAAAGAAAGAAAGAAAGAAAGAAAGAAAGAAAGAAAGAAAGAAAGAAAGAAAGAAAGAAAGAAAGAAAGAAAGAAAGAAAGAAAGAAAGAAAGAAAGAAAGAAAGAAAGAAAGAAAGAAAGAAAGAAAGAAAAAAAGAAAGAAAGAATAAAGACAAAGAAAGAAAAAGAAAAAGAAAAAGAAAAAGAAAAAGAAAAAGAAAAAGAAAAAGAAAAAGAAAAAGAAAAAGAAAAAGAAAAAGAAAAAGAAAAAGAAAAAGAAAAAGAAAAAGAAAAAGAAAGAAGGAATTGAGCCAGTGCTGAGCTTCCTGCTGGCACTAATTTAAGTCAAACATGCCACATTTCAACTTATTTCTCAGTGTGCTGCGTTCCAAGTGCTGCATTTGTTTCTGCCTGCACAAAATGCAGTACAAAACCATCCGCTCTTTCCTATGACACGAAAGAAAAACAACCAAAATTTCAGTATCAAACAGAAATAGCTTTTTAAAATTCCTTCAGAAGTACAAAGGCATGGGGGTGCTTTGTGGGGCGGACTGAGGACCTGTCCTGGAGCAGCAGCACTGCAGCCCGCCCGTGTCCCGGCTGCCCCGGGCAGCGCAGAGCCCTGTCCCCAAGGGGTGTCACTCACCCGGGGCGCCCGGCGGCGCCGCACATGCCTGCCCTCCAGCTCCGCGCAGTTTGCTGGCATTGTGATTTGTCCTCTCATCATCCATCTCAGCCCCGTCTGCCCAGCCGCTGTTTTTTCACTTTGCGCTCGCTTTCCAGAGTTCAAATCCCATCGTTCCCGGCGAGCCCCCCGCGGCCGGAGCGATCCCTGGCGCAGACCCAGCCCGCATCAGCCGGGCAGCCCTTGCGGCGGCCGGGACGCGGGGCCGGCAGCTCCCCGGGCAGAAACCCGAGCACCTGGGCTGGGATTCACCGCCGCAGCTCCCGGGCTGCCCCGCTCGGCAGCCAGCGACCCAGCCGAGCCAGAGATGTGCCTGATGTCACATCCTCTCCAGCGCGACGCCCAATCGGGGCGCCCGCCGTTCATTTTTTATCAGGAAGGAAATTCTTAGTTTGCCAAAAATACAAGACAGAAGGAGCCAGTTTAACTAGTCGAGCAAACTCTGCCTGCAGGGGATAGAGCCGCGAGCAGGCGCAGCTCTGTCCCTTTTCCCCGGGCAGGGTTTGCGCGGCTCTGTCCCCTTCCCCGGGCAGGGTTTGCGCGGCTCTGTCCCCTTCCCCGGGCAGGGTTTGCGCGGCTCTGTCCCTCTCTCCGGACAGGGTTTGCGCGGCTCTGTCCCTTTCCCCGGGCAGGGTTTGCGCGGCTCTGTCCCGCTGCCCGGGCAGGGTTTGCCCGGCTCTGTCCCGGGCGGGGTTTGCGCGGCTCTGTCCCTCTCTCCGGACAGGGTTTGGCGCGGCTCTGTCCTTTTCCCCGGGCAGGGTTTTGCGCGGCTCTGCCCCGGGCGGGTGGTTTGCGCGGCTCTGTCCCGGGCAGGGTTTGCGCGGCTCTGTCCCTCTCTCCGGACAGGGTTTGCGCGGCTCTGTCCCGCTCCCCGGGCAGGGGTTTGCGCGGCTCTGTCCCTTTCCCCGGGCAGGGTTTGCGCGGCTCCGCCGGTGCGCAGCGGGCGCGGCCGGAGCGCGGAGCTGTCGACTGCCCGGCCCCAGCGCCGCCCGTGCCGCAGCTCTGCGCGGCGTGCGGAGCGAACCGCGGCGGGGCTCGGGCCCCTCGCCCTGGGCGGCTGAGTTCACTGAGTCACACCCGCAGCTTGGTAACAAAACAGCGTCCTTTGGGTTTTTAAGCGACTTCTCAGCCTAAACAAACCATCACAAAACCAAATAGCATAAAAAAAAAAAAAAAAACAAAAAAACAAAAAACAAACAAAAAAAAAAAAAACAAAAACAAAAAAAACCGACCCCAAAAATAACAACAAAACAAAGACAAAAACAAAAACAAAAAAAACCCCTCAAATACAAAAGTCTTCATTATTTTTTCAGGAAAAACCTCCGCCTCATTTCTTTGGGTCTGTTTTGCAAAAGTTCTGTTCTCTCAGATCATCTCTATTTGAACTATTTTCCTTCCCAATTTAGTATAATTTACAAGCACAAAATCCTTTTTCCGTCACTGAATATTACAAGTGGAAGTAGGCAGAACTCCCATGCAACGTGTTTTAACATCAACCTGGATCTCAAGATAAGCGATGCAGAACTTCAAATACAGATCAGAAATGGCTTGCACAACACAGAGACACAACAGAGCTTTTAACCATTACAATACTATTTTCCATTTAAATAGCAAATACACCCCCAAGTTCTACATAAACAGGCCTAGCTACAGAAATTATTTTATCCTTATTCAAGTGCAGCCATCCTTGGTGCATAGAAATGCACAGTTAAGTGGAATCTGTAACACTTAATATTAGGGTTTTTTCTGTTTACAGCATGTCTTATAAAAGGAATATTTTTTTTTTTCCTCCTTCAAAAATCTAATTTTTTTGTAATTCAGTGGACTGTTCTACTATTTTGGGTTTTTTTTTCTTCCACTAATCAGTTTTTTTAAATCATGCAGATAAAAATTTATAATGATTTTATTATTATTAGCACAAATATTGCTACAAAAATGAAAATGCACTGCTAGTAAATCTTGTCTTGGTATGAAAATTCAGCCCTGGTTTCTGAAGATGCATACCACAGAATTACATAAAATGTTTGGAAAATTGGACAAAAACCATAATATTTGTTCAATTTAACTTCAGAATCAGGGTGAGAAATCCTAGCTTTTCCTTAGCACTAGTGAAGAAATATAGGCATTTTCAAACCATGCTTTGTCTCACCTACTTTAGATGTCAGCTCTGGGGGAGCACATATTGGAATTTTAGAGTCAGTCTTCACTGACTGTAAAAGGGACTCCTAAATCATGAGCAGAGAATTAGCTGTGTATGTGTAATCAGCTGAAATCCACTTTAAAGTATGGCTGAATTGGCAGCCCAGGGTCTCAGATCTGACACCCCTGAGTGCTGTCCTGTGCCTCGTCCTGCACAGCCTCTGGGGGCTGCAGCTCAGGGTGAAACACTGGGCAGCACTGCCCAATGCCTGAAGCACAGAGCCTCAGCTTTGGGGTGCCTGTATCTCAGAGAGCAGGGTTTTGACAGACAGGTCAGACAGATTTGTCTGCATTGATCCAAGCTGTTGTTCCCTGCCTGGCTCCCAACTCTCAGCAGATTACCCAACACAAGGGACAGCAGCACTGGCCACAAACTGATGCCACAGCTGTCTCACTACATGGCCCATTGTGTCAGCTGAAAAACCTGCAAAAGCACTTTTCTTCTCCAGCCTGTAAACTCAAGCTCTGAGACCCTAGCACATGCCACATCCTCCTTTAAGGCAGTAATTTCCAGTCAGCAAGCAAGGCAAACATCTGGGACAGCCATGTTTTAAATCACAGCAGTTAAATCTGCCAGAGCTTGCCCGCAGGAGCACTAAAGCACTGGTGTCATTTCCAGAGGTGCCTGGGTTTTCTTTGGAAAGCTGCTGTGAAATCCTTGAGCTGACATGAAATGGAGATGTTCTCCCTTGGAGAAATTAATAATACTGTCCAGTTCTTGTATCCCTAATTTCCTTTGCTCAAATCAAGTCTCTCCTCCAGAGGCTTTCCTTCTTTCACAGTTTTTCTGACATGAAATGTTTTCATTTTCCTTCCTCTTACCCTCACAGAAACTTCCCTTTGCAAACATTCCATCGGCCTGGCTGGGGACCAGACAGACTTCTGCAAGTTACTGTTCCCTTCTGCAGGATGGCCAATTTACTTAGCAAGAGAGACTCTAAATCAAAACAAACAAAAAAAAGCGGGAAAAAAAGCATCAAACATATCTTGGTTGCATGGTGGCTACATCAGTAGCACCTGGATCTGTGCTTTAATTCATTGCAGATATGGAGAAGCACCAAGATTTCCCAAGGAGCAGGACAAACTTTGCATGAGAGCTTGCAAACAAGGTTATTGTATTTTCATCGCGTCAAGAAGGGGATTAGGGGCATTTTCCCCACAGAGAGAAAAGCAACAACAATCTGGTTTTCACCACCTGGTGCCAGTTGACTCTCAGTGAACATCTGTGTAAGCATCTTCCTATGTTACAAAATATACCTTGACATTGCTTTCTGAACTGGATTTAAAACAGATATATGTACTCCTGCTCAGCCAAAAAGAATCCAAACCCTGAAAGTTGGTGGGTTATAATTTGGTTTGGGTTTTGGTTTGGTGTTTTTTGGTTTGGGTTTGGGTTGGTTTTTTTTGTTGTTGGTGGTGGTGGTTTTTGGTTTTTTCCACCTCATTGTAATTTCTATCATTCCTGGGATGTTTTTTGTCCTCTCTTGTGGGCTGCAGTCATGGTTTGCCCACACTGCCAGGTGAGCTGTGTGGTGAAACATGTGACAAGTACACACCAACAAGCAGACAGTAGGTGTAACAACAGCAAAAGTGTCAGCCCAGTCCTTGAGAGCTGTGGTGGTTTTTCAGCACAGACTGCCAGCATCTGGCATACTGTAAGGTAGTCTTGTCCAATACCAACTTTTAAGTGAAACTCAAATGCAGAAATAGAGCAGATTTCAATTTCTTTATTCCCCTTTTCTAACTGTTCATGATTAGTTTTGAAAAACAGTGGGAATTCTTTGGTTTGCTGGCAGATCTTTTTGGTTCCCAAACTTTCCAGTATAAAATAGTAGTTTCTGAAGGAATCAAAATTACTTCCTCAGAGATATTAACTTTGTCAGAAACTTCACATTTAAAAAAAATAGTTTTCCACTAATCCCAGTGGTTAGACCAGTGTGGAGAAAACCCAAATGTAGCACAAACGAGCTCAGAGCCACAGAGGCCAGCTGGGTTGGCCCTGCTAAGCTGCACTCACATGGCAGGTCCCACACAGAGCATCTTCCCTGCATGGTGGATGTTCCCAAAAAAAGCAACTTCCCATGCCTTTCCCTGGTTTCTGTCTCTTCCCACTGCTCATCAGTACCAGGAGGCAAGAGCAGTAACAGCTCAGGAGTATTGGAAAGATAGAATGGTTAAAAAAGGGTCATGGGAGGGGGAGGTATCTAATGGAGAGTCTCCTCTGCCCCGGTGCTTCTCTTCCCCAGTTTCACTGGGGTCAGACGTTCACTGCTTATCCAGCGCATTACATTTCAACAAACTCTCTCATCCACACTCACAGGCTGCTTTCCAGACCTTGGAGCACCTCTAGAAATTTCCCTCGTGTGGCACAGCTTTCCACACTTCTGCATGTGATGGGAGCAGCCAGCACATTCCAGCTGTCCTCACAACTGCACCTCCCAGCAGCTCCCTGGGGGAAAGCTGCCAACACCAACACTTCTACAAAATGCAGTTGTGGACTTACACAAAATTACCCCAGGATCTCCTAAACCCTTGTCCAGAACTGGGACTTCGTTTGGCTTCTAAAAGTGGGCTGCAGAAAGCAGCACTGCCAGCTCAACTGCTTGAGCAATGGTGGCAACCAAAGGAAATGTCCCCAGACCCTGCATCTGGGTCTGTTCCCCCCAGCATCCCAGGCATGGCAGGTGCTCCCATTTTCCTTTGGTAAGGATTGTTAGCATATTACCGAGGTTTTTGAAATTACTTAGCTGCCCTGAACAGTAGCACCTGGATCTGTGTACTTCTCTCCCTGCCCTGCTCCTGGAAGATGGCTTTTGGTGCAGTGGAGAGGAGGGTGTGTAGAATAGTCAAGCCCATAGGATCTGAACTGCTCCCAACATTATCTTCAGGTCTAAGAAATCCACTTACCCAGTGTTGGACAGATTGGCTGCTTGGACCAGGAGCTATCCACATTTTCTCTGTTGAAAATGCAAAGCTGGGAGCACAGTAAGCAGCCAACTGCAGCAGTAGTGTGCTTTGGTAGAAGTTTCCTTTGCTGTCCATGAGCACAGCTTGGCTTTTGTTTTGCATGAGGCTGGAAATCCTCCGAAACAGCCAGCAGATGCTGATTCACAATGCTGATGTCATAAAAATAAGAATTTCCCTTCCTAAAGGATGATGAGCTGAGCACAGTGACAAGTATACACACTTTGTCTTAGTACTGTAGCCAGCTTGGCCACTCATCTGAATATCTGATGTTGCTGCAGAAGGAAAACCTCCTCTGGAAAATGATGTACAGAGTGCAGGGCTTACCTGGGGCATAAAGATGGAAATGTGTGGCAGGGCTGCCTGACCCTCCCCTTCCTGCCTGGTGCACAGCAGGCTGCAGACAACCTCCCCCAGGGCTCCCTAACCTGGTGTGGGTCACTCCACATCAGCTCCCAGCATCATGCTGCGTGTCCCGAGCCAGGAGTGGCAGAGCCCCCCTAGGACCCCACAGGCCCCTGGTGGGTCTGCAGGCAGCTCTTGCCCTGCCCAGGCTGCAGGGAGGCAGTGAGGGACTGACCCGTGTGCTCCTGCACCCCCAGAGCCCACACATCCCCCAGACTGCTCAGAGGGGCCGGTTCCTCACACACCTGCCCTCTTCAGAGCAGACCTGGGAGCTGGCTGCGCATGCAGACCACAAAACAATTCATTCTTCATTGAAGAATGATTATTTTCCTGTCACCTGTTCTCGTGACAGCATTGGGGCAGGCATCTGAAGATCTAGAACAAGGCCCCTACTCAACTGACTATTTCACCTGATGACAAAGTTTGCTGGAGATTTGTACCGGCAAAGAGAATTGTCTGTTAAAATGTAGCAAGGATGAGCCTTTTTAGTCACATGCTTGAGACGTACTAAAAAAAAAAAAAAAATAGAAAGAAAGGGGAAAAAGAACCCTAATGAATAATTTCATGGTCAGTGACAAAACCATATTTTTTTCCCAAGCTGCTGCAGGCATGAAAAGCCCAGGTATTTCTCAGCCATTTACAATGGATAAACAGACAGGGACATTTTCTGCACAGTAAATCATTTCAGCTCAAAGGCTTTCATAAATATCAAATGAGGTTCCATCCTGCCAGACACCCAGCAGAGCAGCTGTGGTGCCCTGCAACAGTGGCTGCCCACAGTGAGTGGGAGGGAGCATTTTGGGGGTAAAACTGGAAAGCACTTTGAGAAAAAAAGCAATGTCAGCTCAGGGGGAAATGTCTTGCCCTCTCTTCATCAACAGCCTGTAGGAACCTGTCTGTGGAAACAAGCTGGAATTACTTTTACTTGTTGGCATTGATTTAGAGGAAAGTTTTCATTGAAGTCTTGGAAATTCCCAACCTAAAAAATGTGTTCCTCAGTCACTGTAATTATTCAGGATGCCACGTTTAATATATACGTCTTGCTGTAAATCTGTGGTGACCCTGAAAGCAGAAGCTGCAAAGAAAAATTACCACATTCATTAACTAGGAGCTACTCTGGGATATTTGAGGATAAGTGGTCTTCAACAGGTACTCAGTAAGGAAAGGCACAAAGCCGCTGGAACAAAGTATTTTTACACACATCAGGCTCCAGGCAGCAGGAACTCACCCTCTGAAACAGTTAAGAGCAAACCTCTCCCTGTAGGATAATGAGACACGAATAATATGTAAAGGATGATCCTCCGAGCCAATGTCCTTAAAAATATTTCAGTTTACTTATATTGTGATAGAGACACAATGAATGAAAAGGGATCACTAGTTTCTACGTAGTTTGATGAGTACACTTTTTTGGTTTTAATGCAGAAAACATGACAAAAATCACCCTCATGGAGATTGGTAGACCAGCCTTCAAAGAAATTCAGGGCTACTGTCACTGCCCATAACAAGTTGTTCATTGTGACAAGAGTAAAATAGGTATTTACTCAGCATCTAGTGCAAGAAAAGAGTGCAGAGAACAACACCCCATCCACCTCCACCCTCCCCCCCCCAAAAAAAAAACCCTCCCACATTTCACTCACATTCCTAGGACAAAAAATAAAAGTTAAGACAAGTTTTCTCTGGAAATCTCTACATCTCCTTCCCTTCCCATTCTGTCTAATTTCTATTTTGTTAGGGCATGTTAGCCTCTATAGCCAGCAGGTAGACCAGGCAAAAAATGAACCATTCACCACAAAAGTAACTGCTGGCAGGTCCCTGGTAACAAACAGCTAAAAATATGGCAGGATGCTGCAAAATTCACAGAATCATAGAATGGTTTGGGTTGCAAGAGACCTTCAAGATCATCTAGTTCCGAACTCCCTGCCATAGGCAGGGGCATCTTCCCTCAGAGCAGGTTGCTCAAAGCTCCATCCAGCCTGGCCTTCAACATTTCCAGGTGCCCTAAGGAGCTCCACCATTCCATGGTTACTGCAGCCAAGGCTTCCCCTGAGCTTCACTTTCCCCCTGGCATTTCCTTCTTGGAGAGAAAATTCCAGCACAGCAGCTCTCCTCACTGGCACCTCTGCCACTTGGAGAAGGAAGTTATTATGGTTATTCTTAATGCATTCCAGCAGCTTCCTGGTTTGCCTGCACCCCACTGTCTTGCCCATCCAGCAAACACTGGGATAGCAGAAATTCCCCATGAGGAACAGGGCTTGTGAGTGTGAGCCTGTCTGTTCAGTCCTCCTGGCCAGCTGGCCTGTAGCAGACCCCACAGTAATGTCCCTAACCTCCCTTTAATCCTGACCCCAAAGGCCTCAGTCAGCTCCCCATCCACAGCCAGGCAGAGATCCATGCGCTCCAGCTGGTCACTGACAGAGAGAAGGCTCCTCCTGCTCATCCTCTGCCTGCCCTTCACAAAGATCCTGTGTCCTTCCATTCTAACATTCCAGTCACAGGAGCCATCCCACCACACCTCCCTGATGACAATGAGGTCACAGCCCTGCAGGTATGGCATGCTGATTCATCTGTCTCCCCCCTTCCAGATGTTGTTCTCAACTGAACATGCAGATGATGCTTTATTCTGCAACTCCTGATACCCTTTATTGAAGACTTTTCAATTTTAAACCTGACATAGTTTTTCACTTGCTTGCAATTGTGAGTTTCTACAAATAGTATAAACTTTAGAATAAAGAAATTTTCAAGAAATAAAAATCAAATTAGGTATAAGTTCTGTGTGGAATAATCTGTATTTGACAATAATATACATCTCATGCAGAACATTAAAAAAAAAAAACACAGTGAGGAGCAATTGGCATGTGGGAAATGGTAATTTCTGAAAAAAAAATTACACAAAGGCATCAGGAACCATCACCCCAGGATACAGGTCAGACAGATTTTTCAGCTAAGAGTCAGTGGCTGTATTTCACTTTTGTTCTTATCAGACTTGCCCTAATGCCATGCTGGACACAGCAGCAGTATTTTCAATCCAGTAAAGAGTGGAGGGATTCATCCAATAAAGACTGGAGGGGTGTTAAATGCCAGCAGCAGGGTTGTGCTGCAGGGGAAGGTCAGGCTTGGCACAGAAAGGTGCTGGGCAGCCCCTGCCTGTGGCTCCTGTCCTGCAGAGCTGGCAGCGAGCGCAGTGGCACTGAGGGGCCTGCAGGGCTTTGCACAGGGCAAACACGGCATTTATTTCTAACGTGTGGAGGGAAGAAGTCCTTGAGGAGGATGTTGGCCAGGCTCAAGTTCCCTGGGGGAAGACAGAGTCAGGAGATGATCCCTCCCATCCCACTGCCCAAAGTAGCACAGCCCGTCACCAAAGGAGAGCACACACAGGTGGACAGACAGAAAGACAGACAGAAAGACAGCCTCCCTCACATCTGCCTGGGAAGGTGGGGTGTTGGCGCCTCAAGGCAGATGAGGGGAATTTCAGTTCCTACAGTATAACAAGTTTCAACAGTCTGGCATTTCTCTACACTTTTTAATTTCACTCTCTGAATGACAGATTCAACCGGACAGACAGAAATTTGGGGACTGGCAGATCTGCTGTGAAAAGTTGAGTCCTAGAGAGAGGATGGAGGATGGTTAAATGCCAATAGGAGAGTTGTCCTGTAGGAGCAGAGGTCACCTTGAACCCAACAGGCTGGTCAGGAGATCAAAACAGATATCTTTTTAGAGCCAAATCAGAATGAAACTTCTTTTCCTAGCTACCTTTAGAAATATTGTTTATTAAGCCCTCCCAAAATGTGTCAGCCTATTTATGCTCACTGTTGTATGTCCCCGAGGACGTGGCCCATTGGCCAGAATGCTTGCAGAGAAAACTCTGTGAAAAATTAGTCTCAAACTACAGGGAAAGCTGTGGAGCCAGATTTTGGGCAAGTGACTGAGAGAGCTCTGTATAGCAGTGGGATTCCAGCACATAAAAATACCTGTATCCCCAGACAAACCATACCTCACCCAAACTACTGATTTCAGTCAATGATCATAGAATGACAGAGAAGACACCACTTGTTTTAAAGAAAAGAGACCATGTGAGATTAGTTTCCCTTCTACTGCCTTCAAAAAAGCAGCTGACAGATGCTTTCCAAACTCATTTTGAAAAATCACCAAGACTCAGTGGCCTCATAGAAGATTGTCCCAGTCTTTCCTTAGTCTCACATGAGATGGCATTTTTGAAAAAAAAAATTAAATACTTCCTCCAGGTATTTTCTCAGTATTTCCATGCATTGTTATGACACAAAGCACAGCCAATGAGAATTAAATGGGTAACTTCATAATTTGAGGTAAGAGCAAGAAAGTCTACGTAAAGTTTCTAATGAAATTTCCTAATCTCAGGACTTCTGAACTTCTCTTCTAATTTATTAAAGCTGTCAGGCTCTCTGATATACAGACTTTCAGAGAGAAGTCTCCAGGAAGAAGGAAAGGTAAAGTGACTTTTTGATGGGAAGCTAATATCAGGAATACATATAGGGCACCTTCTCCTGCTTCTTGAGATAAAACTTTCTGAGAGACTGAGTAGACTTTGCACTTTCTTAATGGAGATACATATTTTTTTCAATTTAAAATCCTATGCAAGTGAAATACTGTTTTCATTGATGATCACAGAAGGAAATCAATTCAGCATCGCACATTTTGAAATAGATCCCATAAATTGCCTTAGTCCCTGATTGCAGTGCAAGTCTCACAACTCACACAGCTGAGGCTCTGTCTCACTGTTTAGAGAGCAGAGAGTATTCTCACTGCCACCTTATTAGCAGAGCAGGTGAGTTTGCAGTGAAGATAGAACTGAGAGGGATTTCCTGACATCAGATTAATATAGACATTTCTTTCTTGATAGTATTTGATTTTCAAAGGCCCTTGAGAATCTACTGTTCAAATCTGTGAGATTCATGATGTATTATACCATACAAGGTCATTGAAGTCACTGACAACTTTATGGGCAATAGCTCTTGCCATCAGACAGCACTCAATATGTGCAAACACAGACTGAAAACTGCATCTGTTTTTGGCTGTAATGTTGAAGGTCCAGTCTCATGAGCTGCTGAGAGCTCAATTTATCTTACTTGTGCTGAATTAGTCATAAAAAAGTATGGGAAACATTAGACCTTTGTCTCAGAGAGACTGTCATGGTGACATTAAGGGATTATTAGCATTGAACCAGAGACTGCTGCTGCTGGAGCAGGGACAGGAGCCTGAATGCTGCTGGAAGCCAGTCCTGTATCCAGACTCCAGGGGGCAAATTCCCTCTGACTTAAGATGTATGGGCAGCGAAAATTGGTGCCAGTATGCCTAACTCATAAAGAAACCAGTACATTTCAGAGCCTGAAAATGTGTCAGCAGCCTCTTGGACCTGGGAAGCTGAGCAAAATGGAGACAAGAGTCCTTTTAATTCTGCTTCACATTTTACTACAACTAGTGAAACACCATTGCCTGTCTCATGGCAGAAGTTTACCAACACTTGGCTCTGAAGAAATGTTTTGTCCCCCTAAGAACCTCCCCAGGAAAAATTAAAAAACCTTTTTATGTGGTGTACAGTGGCACTGCAAGTGTCACTGTACACCACAATTCTCAACTCAAAGAGGTGCACGTTTCAGCCCTGCTGTTTCCAAGCTACTAATCCTCACATTATTTAAACTAATACCACAGTGGACAATTATAACACTCTAAAAATCCTTTCTTCCAGGGAGGTAATTAAAGCCTCAGACAAGCCTGCAAACCACTCCTGGTGAGGAAAATTCAACAGGGACAGCATTTGGGTGATGCACAGTCATCTTTAGTGGCCCTGCTTCTCTCCAGCTCCCCAGTCCAAGGACTTACCTTGAGAAATGTTGAAGCATACAAAGCCAAAAAAAAAAAAAAAGAAAGAAAAAAAGCAGCACCCTTTCCTTTGCTTTTCTTTAAACCTTGCAAAGGATGGACATTGAAATATCACCTACTATGCCTATAAAAACATTGGCAGTTCTAGCATGGAATTAGACTATGAAAAAATGTTCATGTAATGAATACAGCCAGATCTCAGGTGATATAACTTTGGAAGGATTTTTTCTGGAAGAGATGAAAGAGTTTTTTAAGACTTTCACACAGTTTTGTGCATTCACTCAAAACCCCTGCACTTGCTTTCCTAACATCACTTGTACCTCCAAGGATGAGCTGTGTTAGCATTGGGAGTAGCTGTGCTCAGGGCTCAGGGATGGACAGTGGCTGGACAGCCAGAGACTGCTGGAAATTGATAGGGCTCCAGTAGACAATAGGAGGGAGATGAAAGGATGCAAAATCAAAGCTGATAAAAGATGTGCAGTAAATTGTATACGTCTGATGTCCATCACAGAAAGCTTTCATTTTCACATAATAATGGAAGAAAAATATTCACTGCCTTGATTTTGACATTGAGATCGGATAGACAAAGGGAAGCAGCTGCACAGATATTGCACAAGTAAATATATCCCCAAATGCAGGGGAGATCTCTGTGTGTAAGTGGGCGAGTGGACGTGTGCATTTGCACCTACAAACACGTGTCAAGCAAGCTGGTTATGTCCTAGAACTTTCAGGCTGCTGTGAGTCCATGTGGCAATAGATTGTGAGGGAACTGCATCCATGATACCACACACTGCCTGTGAAAAGGTGTTTCCAATTTTCAGTCACATAGCAGCCAATGTTCGGTAGCCACAGAAGACAGTAAATGATGCCTTTGATTTTTTTTTCCTTTGATATAATAAACTTGGAGTAAACAAGCATTTGTTCCTCTTTCTTTCCCAGTCCAAGGAAGTCAGAGCTATCGATGCAGGAGGAAGTTCTCCAGAGGCTCAGGCAGGTGCAGCTTGGGGACTGAGCAGAGGCACGACCGGCCCAGGTGCCTTCTGATGCACAACCTGCACAGCTGGGCCAGGCTGGCAGGACCTGGGGGAGATAAAAGGCAAGAATAAGCACCCTCAAACCCACCACCAGTATGAGCCAAAGCAAAAAACACCAGCAAGATTTGCAGCTCCGACCAAGCACTACATAATGACTTGCTGAGGTCAGGGAGAGTTAGATACATTATTGTTTGTATTAAAGTTGTGTTGTCAGTTGGTTCAGCAATTTGAAAACTGTCAGCACTAAACACCTTTTTCTGTATGCACAATTAGGCTGTTTGGCATCTTTTCTTGAGCAAACACCTAAAAAAGTGTCTGCACTGGAGAGAGAGCTCTGGAATGCAGAGTCCTTTCTCAGGATGTAAGACAACCCCCAGCAGTTTTGTGAGGATAAAGAATAAGTACAGTTAATTGTTCATATATACAGAGCATGCTTTTTCCATCTACTGGTGTCTCAGCAGGTATCTGCACAAGCTGTATCTGCAACTGTGCCTTTTTACGTGACCACAGTCTCAGAATATTTATGTTTGTCAGTCAGTCCACCAGTGCCCCTCAAAACATTTCTTTCTGTGACATCAAATTTTAGCTAAATCTGACTGAAGAGAAAAATTTTGAAGAAAGGTCTCAAAAATAGAAAATCTTCAATTTTTTTTTTTTAAAGACATTTGAGATTAAAAAAAAAAAAAAAGAAAGAATAAAAGAAGCAACAACAAAAAACCAAGATGAGAAGATGTGAAGCCTTTTTGCCCTTCCCTTGCTGCATGTGAGAACTCCTGTCACACATCAGAGGGTTCAGTGGTTGGAAAGCTGTCAGGGACTCATCCTGGGCAGTGGCTGGCACAGTGCTGCCCACAGTGGAGCTGCCCCAGGGTTTTCCCTGCAGGGTGACTGGGAGCTGTCCCCACCATGGATCAGCTGAGGGGCATGCCAGGCACAAACCCACTGGATATGAGGCTCCATTGCTTCTGCAACCACAAGCTTGCACAGGAATATGCACCCTGCTAGTGGATGTGTCCCTGCCTCCCCTTCCCTTTCCTCTTACCACAGCTGTTCCAGGTGCAACCTTTACACCTGCCCAGAGGTGCTCAGTTTTTGAACTCTCTCTTGCCCTTCCCCTAAACTTTCTGTCCAAACAGTAGCAATCACTGCAGAGTTTGACAAGTAATAGGTAGAGATGTGGGCTTAAAGGCCTGTGCTTATATCTCATGGTAAGCTTCATAATCTGTGCTTTTACCACAGGAAAATGTAGGAACTTAAACAGGCTGATAATATCCCCTTCAATAAGAAATTAATAGAAAAATATGGGACATATAAAAAAGAACTTTTGTACTACTGTCACTGGAAGCGAAGAAAGAAAATACCATCTTCTAAAGCACTTAGGAAAACTGACACATTTTATACTTCGCATCACTTAATAGCTGGAAAGAGAAGAAATTAAAGGTTCCCATCTAAGTAACCTCAGTGGAGAAGTTAGGGGTACAGAAACTCTTTGGCCTGGGGTACTTTTTTCAAACAGAAGGACCTCAGAAAACACAGAAATAGGGGAAAAGAATAGTTGCATGTTAAGCACAGCAAAATATCTGAAAGTGGGACCAAAGGTGAGGAAACTGAGGAAACTTCCTGCCTGAAAAACAAAGAGTCAGCAGGAACTGAAATGCCTTTAGAGTCTCTCTGACTGTAAGAGAGAAGAGGGTGAAAAGCTGAGAGTGGAAATCAAAAGGAAAGTTCAGGAAGAGAAAATTATTAATATTACTATATTTCTTTATCTACACCAACTCTGCTTCATGCAGGGCAATGGTAGCAGGACACTTGGGCAGCACTGCTGCCACAGTCTGCCACTGAGCTCTGGGCAGCTCAGGAATGGGGACAAAAGTCACACAAGGTGAGAAGCATTCAAACAAAATTCCTCCCAGAAGGTTTTGGACATGACAAATTAAAGCTCTGCATGAAAAGTCATGGAGAAAGGGAACAGGACAGAAGGCTATTAAGCCAATGTTTTGCTTCTTCCATAAAGCCCACACATGTTCAGAGGGTCGGGACAAAGCCTGTGTGCAACAGTGACGTTTATTAATTTACCATGCAAGAGCTGTTTGGAATTGGGCTTTTTGTGCACATCATGCTTTGGTCCCTGGTGGGTTGTGAGCAGGCTCAGGAAGGTGGGAGCACCATTCACCCTCCGAGTCAGAAGAGCCTCAGGGGACACAGACCAGCTAAAAGGGTACCAGTGAGCTGGGAAACACAGAGATTAGAGGAGGGGGGAAACCAATTCAGCAAGCCCAGAGCACAGCACAGGGATATTGCTCTTGGATGCATCAAGTTCTGGCCAAATGTTGTGCAGGTGAAAACAGCACAAGAGGATCCCGATTTAATTCTGCTCAGAGAATTAAATCAGTCAACTGGAAGGAGAATTAATTGCAGGAAGCCTGGAGGTAAACAGCAAAGTGCTTGCCTGAGTTAGGGACAGAAGAAAAGATTCTGTTTTTCAGAAGGTGAATTAGAAGGTGATTTAATGAAGGCAGTGGGTTTTTTATAATGTGACTTGCTAAGGTGAGACATGATTGGTCTCAAAGTAAAAACTTCTCATACTATTGGTGAACACTTTGGAGAACTGTATTTATAAACAACGGTTACAAAAAGAAAAATAATAATGGTCTTATTTTTTTTTTCTCTAAGTTTCCCAGAGAAAAATTGTCTCTGTTCTTTCTTCAACTAAACTGAAAATATCCACACTGGTCTGCACTGGGATTGCAGCCCCATAAACCACATGGAAGAGCTGTGAAGCTGAGGAGTCACCTGGCAAAGAGCTCTGCTTTCTCCTGGCAGCCGAGGACACACTCACCCATTGAGCCATGGTGCAAGGCTGAACACTGCGTGATGGTACCAAAATCTTATCTATTAATAAACTTTCATGGTAGTTTTTAACACCAGGAGTCCCACTAGGCAAATACATTTGATTTTCCTTCACTAGACAGGAAAAAAAGCAAAGAATAACTGACTGATTTAGCTGCTAAAACCATAACACCAAGTGGCAGATCTAGCAACAAAACAGATTTCTGTGTCATGTGTTGGAGGTTTGAAGGCAGCAGAGAAGGTAAGAGAATGTATGTAGAGCATTACTTATAAAAGCAATTAAGAAAATTTACTCAGGTAAAGGATACAAATACTGCTTTACTTAAAAAAGGAGAAGAAAGGAAACCGTTACCTTCCCGAAGCAGAAGCGCCTGCTCCACTTTGCTGTGGGGTGTGGCAAGATCCAGGGCACATTTGAGGTCAGCATTTCTGCATTTTGGGTCAGCACCATAGTCTGTCAGCAGGACAACTATCTCCACGCTGGATTTCCTGGCTGCCGCGTGCAGGGGGGTGTCCAGGCGCTTCCCCACGTTCACATTGGCTCCTTGGGTGAGCAAAGCTCCTGGTTAGATCTGGTGGGCAGCAGGGACTGGCTGAACCTGCACCACACAGGCTGGTTTCCACCAGGGGGATGGATGGCACACGGGATCTCTCAGCAGCAGCTGTGCAAAGCTCAGCAGGTCCAACAGGTGCTCTGCAGAGTGCTCTGGGCCACCAAACGCTGCCTGCAATGCTCAGGATTGAGCAGCCTGACCTTCAACCCAAAACATGTTCAAAGCCTACCATGTGTTCTTTAAAGTTGTTAATGGCATAAAATCCAATATGGATTATGTTAATTGAATTGCCCCCAAAACCTTCAGGTATCTCATTGTAATAAGTCTGGGAGCACAGCAAGCGAAATGCTTGTCCCAGGCTGGCTGGGCACAGCAGGGCCACACTTAGAGCAGGTGTAAGTCAGCTAATGCACACTGACAGCAAAAATTCATGCTAGTTCATAGCCTGTGCCTGGACCTGCAGTGATTATTCTTCCAAGCAGCTTTACTGCTGCTCTCATCATCCACTGAGGAGGAGGTGAAGTTAATGGTTCTGATAAACTGCTACGTTAAGCAAGAGTTGATTTTGGTCAGTAATATTAGCCAGCATTTTCTGTGCTTCCTGTTATCATTCTACAAAAGTGAAGGAATTCTGTTTTCACATTCAGATAGCCTCAGGGAGGTGTCTGTAATTAAGAAGGCTTTCACTTAGGACATCATCATTTCTTTATCAACATGGGAAATTTTTAATGGCCTTAAATGAGTCTGACAGAGTCAGGCTCTCAAACAACTCTTGTGGAAATGACCCTCGATGTTTTAAGTAGAGAGGCAGCTCAGAGAGACCAGCAGCTTTGCCTCACAACACCATAGCTCTCCCCCAGCCCCTTTTCTAGGTGTACCTAGCTCCAAAAGCTTCTTGACACATTCTGTTCTCTGGTACGTGCAGGCCATGTAGAGAGGGCTCCCATGCTGCGGGTCTTCTTGGTCAATGTCAACCTCATGGGCCAGGAGGGTCTCCATGCACTCCCTGTGACCTGTGGAGGGAAGAGCTGTCGCTGAATTGCTGCAGAGCAGAACACACCCAGGTACAACTGTGAGGCACGAGAGCTGTGAAAAAAGCCAAGCCTGTTTATCTGAACTGATATGGAAAGAATTCTTTTTAAACGCTTAGTGAACGACAAAAGCCGCATTTGTCACGTAGTTACTGTTGGCTTCTCTCACACCCTCACACCCAGAACATCACCCCTCTCACCTCTCTTGACTGCTTCGTGGATGGGTGAGGGCAGGTGGCTCCCCAGCTGCGCCTTGGCCCCGAATTCCAGCAGCATGCTGACACAGGCTGCGCTGCCGCGGCAGCAGGCGTTGAACAGGGGAGTCACCCCGTCGATGGTGGCTGCATTCACCTGCAGTGGGACACACTCAGGATAATCCTGTTTAACAGCAGTGCCCTTGCAACACGCCTCCTGCTCACACCAAACCTGCACCAGAGCGACACTGTTGCCTTGTTTAATTTCAGGAATTAATTTATTTATGACTTTCAGAGTTATACGTTGTGGCATAGCATATAGAACATTCTCCTTTTATGTCTGCCCTCCTTCCCAGATAGTGCCATAAGGCAGAAACCCTGCCTGCTCTGAATGCTCCTGCTAGAACTGCTAAAACTGCTAAAAAAATCCATATTTTATTCTTTCTCTTTTTTTTTTTTTTAATGTGAAGCAGCTGAGTATCTTCAAGATGGTTTTGTTTGCACCATCCTCAAGATGGAACACCCTCAAATGAAAATAGCTTTGCTTTTTAAATGAAAACATTTACTTTCTGTTTAATATTTTCATCCAAAAACACATTTCCAGCGAAAGAAATTTTCGTAGAAACATAATCCCAAACAGAAAAGGAGCTTGAAGGAGTTGATATGCATGTCTATGCAAACCAGAAATTTTTTCCCCAACTTCTGATGTAAAGACCTGGCAAGAACCACTATTGCCATTCTCCGTTGGGACAGCAGAGCTGTAGATCACAGAATCACAGCACATGCTGAGTTGGAAGAAACCCACTGGATCATGGAGTCCAACTCCTGGCCTTGGGCAGGACACTGCAGGAATCACACCATACCCCTGTTTGTGCTGTGTTTAACCATGTAGAAACCCTTCAGGGCCAATTTATGAAGTAAATCTGCATGTCTTTAACTCTGGGGCGCACTGGAGAAGAGCAATGTATTATGCAAGCACACGCCAGTTTGAAAAATTTCCACCACCCTCCCCTCCTCCCAGTGTCATCAGGCAGGTGTGGCTGAAGCTGCTGGAGGCACTGGAGGTCTCCTGACTGTTTTGGTGCTGCTTGGCTTTTTGCCATATTAATTTTACTTGAAAACCCAGCTGACATAAAAATATCCTTATATATTTCACCCATTCCTTAATCTCTATTGCAAACATGTACTCTGCCTTAGGTCCAGCTGTGGGAATTGTTATTTTATTAGCAGATAAAATGTTTCATTGCTTCAAGCACATCCATTTTTACTTACATGAGACTCCCAAACCTTCCCATAGAAAACCAGATGTAATTCCAGTGATCACTGCTGAGGGGGGAGGGGGAGGGCAAAGGTGTGAGTTACTTTCTTCAAGGTTATTTCACTTAGCATCTTTCGTTCTTTTTCCATCAACCGTGACCATGTTTCACACACAAAGGGAAAACAAAAGAGAATACAGGGATGACACAAGGGGGAGACAAATCTATCACCCAGGGAAACAGAACACTGTTATGCTTTTCCACATTTCTGTCTGAGATGTCCACCTGCATCTTGGCCCTGCCACCTGGACAGCACATCCAACATCCCCACTGATGCAGGGAGCATCCATTCCCAGGCGCCCCTGTCCCAAAGTCATCCCCAGGACTTACCTGGGCACCATTTTCCAGCAGCACCTTGGCACAGGCCACGTGCCCACCCAGGCAGGCCTCGTGGAGAGCTGACACACGGTCTGTGGTCAGCAGGTTCACGTTGAAACCCTGCAAGAGGAGCAGGGAGTGAGGGGACAGCCCTGCCCTGCCCTGCCCTGCCCTGCAGGGCTGCTGGGTGCCCATGGCAGGGAGAGCCATGGCACAGCTGAGTGTCAGGGAAAGGGCCCAGGTCACATTGGTGCTGTTCAGTGATTTCTTGTCCCCACAAAACACAGCTGGGGATGGGGCTGATGAGGGAGAAATCACAAGCTATGCCTTCTGTTTCTGGCTCTTTATGATGCGCTGTCAATTGCAGAAAAGGCATCACATTTCTTTAACTTATAAGGGTGGCATTTCCTTCCCTATTTAGTCCTGCACCAGGAGCTACAGCTGGAGGGATTCAGCTCCCTGAGTGAGGATGCTTCTTTTGAAAAATGTGTATTTTATGATTCGCTTGTCGCAAATATTAAAATGAATATTGTATATGTTGTGTTAGAAAGTTATGCTGTGTTAATTCTCTTAAGTAGTGTGTTAAATATAGTTTTAGGTTATAACAAAATGTTGAAATAGAAACTATGCTATGTAGGATCCTTTTTTCTAAAGAAAGGACTCGCCCTGAGATAGCAGCCACAGGACCCCTAAATCTTTCAGAGAAAAATAATTTATTGCTCTCTTATCAGAAGAAATGAACTTCTTTCCACCTTGCACAGCAAGGATGATGCCATTAGGATTAAAAGGAAGAAGTTGACAATGACCAGACAGAATCCTGTATTTGAATGGAATGTATGCATCATGTATGAATATGCAACAGGTTATTGTTTTAAAGGGTTTATTCTCTGTTAACCTGTGTCCTTTTTGGGCTTATGCTGCCCAGAAAAAGATACCTGGACATCCATAACTCTTTGTTTCTGTTGTCTCATATTGTCCTAATCCAAATTGTCCAAATTATTATTACTCTAATTATATTGCTATTTTTATAACCATTTTATTATCATTAAACTTTTTAAAATTTTAAAAACAAGTGATTGGCATTTTTTACACTTCTGGCACAGGTATCTGCAGCTCAGCTGGAGCTGGCAACTCCTTCAGTGGGTAGAAACAGGATTCCCTATGCTATGATTCATCCCAGGCCAAAGCCGCTGTTTCCAGTAGGGCAGACAAATTGTATCCTAAAAGTTCTTTCATTCACTACATGGGGTACCCAAGGGTGTTTCATCAGAGGTAATAAGTACCTGGTAAACCTATAAGAGAGATGAGTCAAATCCCACCCACAAATCAGTTCCTCTCATCTGACCATCCAGGAAACGTTTTACACTGGAAGAACAGTGATTTACAAATCACTGTAGATTTCCTGTTGATCATTGTTGAATGCCTTATTTCAGGTGTTTCCCTAATTAGCAGTTGTCATATCTATTCCTGCACAAAGACAAACCAGACGTTCACAAAGGGGAAAGCAGTTGTCACACATATTTTCCTCTGACTGCAACTAAATCTCCTGGTAATTAGAATTTTACAGCCATGTGTGAGAACAGGGCTGGAAGCAGCTCCGTTTTCTGCTTGATGTTATATTTTGAAGCACTGTTGGTGTCTGCCTGACGTGCTATAGTCAGGGCAGCTCACGAGATGGCAGCAATGCACTTTTTGGTACACAGTACCCAGTGCATTGGGCAGAAACGAGTACCTGGGAGCAACCTCACACAGCAAAAAAGGCAGCAGTCCTGACACCGTGAGCATTAAAAGCACTGTAAGCACTTCAGGCTAAGCATTACATGATAGAAAAACAATCTTTTTCAGTCATGTGAAAATATTTTTAATGTAAAATTTCTCATGCATTTACAATGGTGCTAGGGGAATAGACAAAACCTTGAAGAAATAGAGATTCCATTTTCTAATTCTGTGGTGGTTTCATACTTTGTGATCAGCATATTCCTTCAAGATTAATTTCTTCTAGAGACTCCTAATAAGGAGACCTAGTCTCAATCATTATTCATATATACATGCATATATATATTTAACAAATGAAACTCAGTCATATCAAGTGAAAGAATAGGCACTGATATCTTGGGGAAAACAGCAATTCCTTCCATTACAAAATGAAGAATAAGTTGTCAATCTTACAATGGCTGTTTTGCCAACCATCATTCATGATAAACCTTGTTTTCAACGTACATGAAAAATCAAACTCTTGTTTCAGGCATTGAAACAGGCAGTGGTGAGTTCTTGAGCCGTTTGAAAACTGCAGCACTACATCACCTCCCTGTGTCCAGGCATCCCCTGTGCAGCCAGAGCCTCAGAGGCTTGCTTGGAAGCTGTGGTGCTGCAGTAGAGACTTCTGAGTGTCCCACAGATACTCAAGTACAGTCCCATACTTCATTTCAGGCTAGTAGTGTAACTATATTGAAAGCAATGAGCAATGATTATGCTGCTCCGTGAACAATTTCATCCCTGCATTTATCAACCTGTGGCGACTCAGCTCCAATTCAGGCTCTACAGACATTGCTGCCTTGATCTCTTTTCATCAGCAAGGACCTTCATCTTTTACTCCCAAAATTAAATGTCTTCAGGAAAAGGAGAAACAGTGGATTAACTAAATGATATAACCACACCAGTGGGTGCTTCCTCAGTGTACAACCATGAACAGTGCATAACCAGGGCATCTGGTGAGCAACCACAACACTGGGTGCTCCACGAAGCAAGTGGTGTAAGGTCAGCATAAATGGAGATAGAGGGGTCAGAAAACCATCAAATCCCTACATGAATAAAGCCTCTTCCTTTTTATCTCTAACCTCCATTACTTCCTTTTCCATAAAAATCACTTTATGTCAGCAGGTGAAGGAAAGAGGGATCAGAAAATGTGAGGGCAAATACTGTCTGTAAACAGCATTCTTTTTTAGCTGCAGCTGTGCCTCAAGAGATGTCTGGAGAGGAGGATTTCCCACGGGCAGCTCCTCTCCTTGAGGATGTTGTCCATTAGAGATCTGACCTCTGGTAATAGTTATTTACCTTGCCTATAAAAAGTCTGATAGCCAAGTCAAAAGCTTTACAGTCAGGGAATTAATTTCCCTGCAGTTGCCTTGGGGGCAAGAAGGAGAGGGGGACAGTAACCTATTTGTGCTAGATGAGGACACTGAGTTTAAAAGGTGGGAAGGAAGATTATTGGCAGAGCACAAAGAACCATAACCTCTTTTCATATCCAGCTTCTTTTCCTTCTCATGTATTCTCTCCTCCTCTCTTCCTTTTGCCTGAACTCTCAGTTCCTTTTGGAGCAGAGGGTTTCAGGCTCACTATAAAAGGCAAGATGCCTTTTATATAGCATGCCTTTTACTTTCTGGGTTTTTTCTAATAGACTACATTTATGTATTTATTGTCCTTATTCTCAAGCCTAGTTGCATGGTTCAAGGATCATTGTTTATTACATAGCAAGCTGCAAGCTGTGATAGTCTTTGTTCCAGGCTTGTCCCCAGCTTCTTAACTGAGCAAACTAATGCATGCCCAGAGGTGTTTGTGCTGATATATTATTCATACAGCCATATTTCTTATTCCCTGTTGCAGTCTATTAGCACCTCACCAGCCCATAAATGCAATTCATGTGAATCCACCTTGCTTCCCAGCCTTTCCTTTCCCTGTGGGCTTTTACCTGTGCAATCAAGGTTTTCAGAGAGAGAAGGCGTCCCTGGAAGGCAGCATCGTGGAGAGGGGACCGGTCTGCCCAGCTGCCTGAAACAGCAAATGCAGGGAGCTAATTCAGGGATGCAGCAAAAGCACATCTTGGGAGGACAGGGGAAGCACAGCCGCGTGTAAAGGCAGATCAGGACTGAAATCAATGTGGGCTTAGTGGTGAAACTGCTTAATGAATTAATTTCAGCAGAGAGCTGAGGGATCAGCAATCCTGAGAAAGCTGGCTGCTCACTAAGGGACCTAAACAAAAGCTTCTTGGCAGAACTTTTAAAAGAACAGCTAAAAACATGTTTCAGCAAAGATCACGAGTTTAGTGCTGCTGGGTCTCACATGGAGACTTCAGAACCCTGCAATTCTCCTACTCAAAAGCATATCAGCCTCCACCTTTCCTTGGGAGCTCTTGTCACAAATTGCATCCCAGCTTCTCTGACACTTTGTTAAGAGCCTCATAGCAGGGTTGACTTGTCCATCAAATTAATTCTGGCATGTCCTTGGCATTTTTATTTCCTGAACTGACAATTTCATAAATAACATCCTTCCTCTCAGACTACCATGTAACAGGTTTAATCACTCTCTTCACTGAAATATTTTAGAAAATACATGGAAAAACAAATTCTGCCTGAGGGCTTTACTTTTCTTCTTTAATAATTTTGAGATGCTGAACTGTTTAGACTCCTTCACATAGGCTTGCTTGCCCTTTTTCTTACCCTAATCTATTTATGTGCCAAGAAAAATAATTCTTTAGCCTGGCTACTACCTACAGGAATAGACATTCAGCTCAGGTTAATCCCTGCCACTCAAATGGGGAGCAAATTTACTTGTGCTATATTAAAATTCATAACCATCCTGTGACACAGTGTGTAGTAAGTGGTTCTCCAAAGGCCAGCTGCATTTCCAGTGCCACAGGACAGAAGTAAAACCAGTGTTTGCATTCATGCTCTGTTGTACAGCAAGCCCATGGGCACTGTATCTGAAACCCTTGTCCTGCTTAATTCTTTCAGCTATGCTGCACACCAGAGAGAATGAAAAGGGTGATTTATCTCCATTTCACATGCTACCCAAGGCAGGGAGAAATCAATGAGAGGCATGGACACATCCATGGGGACCTGAAGCCAAGGACACAGCAGAGGTTTTACCCTTAGCCAAAGGAGTCTCCTTTTGTTACCCAAGGACCAGGATGCTCTTCAGCTATTGGAGTTACAGTTTTAACTGTAGTAATTACTTTTGTTTCCATTTATTTACAGAGCAGTTCCTGGGCTCCTAAGGAAGGAAACTGGCATGGAAAGACCAGCTGCCACAATATATGGCAAGGCTCTGAATGACACATCTGTCAAAATGATGGAAACAGGAACCAAGAAAAGCCTTACTGAAACCCCCCCAAATACCCCACACCTCTCATCATGCTGGCGACTAGAACAGGCAAGCTCGGCTCAGAAAGCCAGAAGACTGTTGCAAGTGACAAAGCCCAGAGCCCTTACACAGCAGGAGGATTCAGGAGTTACTCAAACAGAGCTCCAGAGCCTTATTTAACCTTTTATGCAGAGTACAGCTCGTGCGAGTGCGTGTTCTCACATGCATTTCCAGGGCATTTCCAATGCATGTGTGTGCACACACAGCCTCAGGACAACACTCACTCTGCACACTCCCACCACAACCTACCTCCCTGAAACGTGTGGCAAATATAGTTCCCATATGGAGCACTTCTCCCCTGCTCAGCTGGGAGTGACATGACTGAAAGTGCTCTTTTCAAATGCCTACAGATAAATTATGCAGCCCTGCTGCTGCTGCTGCTGCTGTGCTACTTCACTGCAAAGAGAAAAGGTTGTGAAGCTCTGGCTGTAATATGATATAGTGCCCCAGCAACAACATCACATGATCTTACGTTTTGTAAGATTATCCTTAATGACTTTCTGCAAATGGCAACTTGCAGATAAAAATATGTTATGGCCTGCTGAATTTCAAGGCACCTCAATAAGAACCTGAAGGAAAACCTTGAAGGAAAAACTGCTGCTCACCACATGTCACGCTGTGATTGCATAAAGGTGCTTGGGAAAAAATCACAATAACAAATGACTGGAATTATATTCTAGAGAATAAAAAATAAATTAATAACTAAGACATGCATATATATATACAGGTTTCATAAAGGCTTTGTCAAAAATGCTTGGCTGCAGTATTTCTCTTGGCCAGATGTTAATCTCCCTGCTTTGGGTGGCCACCCCACACCATCTCTGCTCTGATCCCATTCCTGTGCCTGTTCATGATGGCACAATCACAAAGCAAGTGCCCAACAAATGAGTCACACAGAAATGTGTGATGTCACAATGCTGATCAGAATCTGCAGCTAGGAAAATAAGCCCTCGTTAGCTGTAAATCGAAAATACTGTGTCATTTTAATTAGTGGAATTAACAGGAATGCAAGCACATGCCTACTTTTTATTATGGCAGTGATCTGAAGGACTAAAATCACTTGAACAAAACAAAACCATGACCTGCTAAGTAACCTATGAAATACAACGTATTCTTGTGCTGTGTATTTTTCAGAACAATTTTAGCTGCATTCATTTTTATCATCTGATTTAACAAATCAAGGATTCTTTGCTTGGATTCATAAAGTCATTAGTTATATCCTCCTTTCAGAAAATCAATGTGCAAAAACTTTTCCCTAAATATCCTCTGGCAGTGAAACTGGATATTTAGTAAAACAATCTGTAACCACTGATAAATAACACCTTGTATCTGAGAACAGTATTTTTATTTACTGTAGTGCATTGACCAAATGTCATCCTCATTCTAGCTGGGTAATTGTTGGAGTCTCATATTTTGCACACCTAGACCATGCCAAAACATACTGACACTGCAAAGGCCCCAGAAATGGGAAGCACTTCAGGTTAAAACATTTACCCCTGCATTTAGCGAAAAAATCCCTCATTTCATGGTGACTCGCTGATTTAAATCCTCAAGTTACAAAAATGTGGCAAATAAACACATAAATGTTAGAGTCCATATTTTTACTTTACCTGGGACTATTCCATAGATCTCTTCTGCTATCCTGGCAGCTTCTTTCCTGTTGCCTTTAACAATATAAAAATGGGTCAGCAAAGCCAAGGAAATCTTAATTAAAAGCTTGAAGCAAAACAAAGCAAAAATGGCAAAATAAATGTTAGTGAAAGAATGGAGTATAGAACTGCCCTCCATTTTGTTTTGCTCTTTGAATAGTTTCTCAGGTTGGCTAAGTTGCACTGGGCTATTCTTGGTATCATATGTCATCTATTTTAAACCCTTCAGGACCTGCTGTTCCTCAGTTACCAAAAATACACCCTGGTTTAACTTGGTATGAGGTGTTTGATGCTAAATAACAATATCAAGGATAAGATATTTTGAACATCTCTGCATACAGGAAACAAATTAGAAAATCCTTTCCAAACCTACATAAATGAGAATAAGTTTTCAGACAGATGCTCTCCATACCACCTGAAAGCCCATACATCCGCACTGGATTTGTTCTTAAAGGTAGCAGTTCTATTTACAAAGACTGCATAGATAAAGTTGCAGAAATTGTTCAGAGATGCTGCAAAAAGAATACTTTCCTGTCTTTTCCATCTAGAAAACAGGCCTTGCTGGTACTCGGATACAGAACAAAGGCAAACATATTAAAGAAAAGCATTATCATGAAAGAATTTGAAATAAATCCACATGGACAAAGCCAGGGCTAGGAAGTCAAAGTTATTCTAGGAGGAGAAAAATACATTCAAATTGTGCAAAAAGAAACACATGACATATCATTTTTTTTCCATTACTCAGGGATAAAGAATGGTGTCCATTGATATCTCTTGCAAACAGCATTGTCTGTTTTGGAAATATTTTTACATTATCCTCCATTGATTCAAAGGTGTAATATTTGAAATTGCACCCTTTCTTTAACTGCTCTTTTTTTCTTTTTGAAGGCACATGGCTTTCCATAGAGGACAAAGGGGTTTTTCTGCATGTATTTACTTGAATGTATGTAGAACACTCCATCTCTTTTTATTTTAAACTTTTGTTTATTCCTGTTTTTCTATATGTATCACAGGAGGAGAATTTAATTCTTACTTGATTCCCCCTTTTCCCAGGTCCTCTTAGCCTTCAATTCCAACATCTGTCAAGGAAAAGAGCAGGATAATTCCACTCTTAGAGATCCCAAAGAGATGGTGGATATGCACACGGAAATTATACAGCAAATTATTTCCCTGGGCATTTTAGATGCAATTTCTTTTGGTTTATAGCAATACAGCTGGTTTAGTACCTCGCTGTCTTTGATGCTCAGCCCTCCCAGGTGAACTAAAATGCTGTATAAAATATGTGCAGAGATAAAACACTCCAAGCAATTTTCTCAAGTGAAACAATTTTACTAAAATTCTGAATTAAACCAAGTTATTACATTCTTACATAACTTAACCCCTTACATAAGTATTACATCTACCTTTCCTTACACAGTAATATTAAATACCTGAAGAAACTATAACACTTATGAATAATTTTAATCACTTTAATACAGTTTGCCACAGACAGCTGAAGATACAGATTACAGGACAAGAAAAGTTCAGTTAAAGAATCACAGAAAAACCAAAAGATTGGTTTATTGGCAGTAAATTCTACTCAGCTGAGAAATAGAGGAGAAATTAGCAAACAAAGATGGACCAAAAACCAGAATGGTCAGCCCAGAAAAATCTGAGATAATGAAAACATTCCTCCTAGAGCCAGAGGAATAGTAAAAGCTGTAAAGAACAAAATGTTGGATGCAGAGAAAAAGAACACATAAAAAATATTAAGACCATAACAAAGTAAAGTCAGCCTAAACGAGAAATCTTTTTCATGTAGGATTTAAAAATTTGGCTCTCAACAGGAGACAAGCAAGAAGGAAGAGCACCTTTTAAGGGAAAAAAAGCCAGAAAACCAGGCTTTTGGTTACAAAGGAAAATAATTTATTTCTTTCACAATCAACCTACTAGATGGTATGTAGAATTATACATGTCCATAAAACGCAGAAAAATACAAGGAACTGAAAATCAGGTGATTGCCACTGAAATTCTTTCATCCCTAATGGAATAATACCAAAGAGTTTTCCAAGTGCTCTAGAAAACCACAGGAAAGTTTGACTGTTTGGAAGCAGTCACTGGAACATGACTCTCCCAGAAGGACTAACTCTATTTGTGTAGCAGCAAAATAACCCTCCTGGCTTCAGAACAAGATAAATAAAGATTTTCAGTTAAATTATCAGTGAGTCATTTGAGAAAAACTTGTGTAATCTCCTAATCTGCTCTTAGTGTACAAGAGCACTAGGGAAATGAATGCAGTGGATGTAGAAGAAAATTATCATTGGGAAGACAGCTGAACAGCATGGTGGAAAGTATGAATACTGGTAAGGGTGGTAGTCAGGCAGACAACAGCAAGATTGGGTGTGATCACTCAGAAATCTCTGGTATTTTTGAAACTAGAGAGATGAGCAACATTGTGTAGGCGTGAAAACAGGCAGAACACAAGAGCAATGACAGTGCAGACAGGATTGTCATCGTTCTCCTTTGCTCTTTTGAGCATCGTTGCCATGAGCTGAGCGAGGTGCATTATGCAACTCCATTAATAGACTTGAGTGAACAAGTCAAGAAAAAACACACCTCAGTGATTTCTGCAAGATGCCCTAACTATTCCATGAATCACTCTTCCTTAACTCTAGGATAATTATTAAATTGTTAAATCAAAATACCAAAAAATATATTAATCCTTAAAAAAAATTGTCAGGAGGAGGTAAATAGAAGTAGTTTAGCTAGATCCTCCAAAACACTTGAAAAGTAATGTTTATATATGCTAGTTTACACACATGCAAGAAATAAGCAGGAAAAAAAAGGCAATCCAGCTTAGAAAACAACTAATTTTCAGTAAGGTTCACCTTAACTTTATGCAACTTCTAGGGAGAAGTATCAGATGTGACCTAGAGAATTTGGCAAGGAAATAAAGGGATGAGGAATGCTGATCTCAAAGAACTTCAAAGAGGTATTGGTCTTTTCTTATGCTACACACACTCTGAATTACAGCAGTGTATTTCTAATATATTTAGTTGGGAATAGAGTATCCAATGTATTCAATCAAAGTTAGGCAACTGGGAGAAAAAAAGGAGTCAAACACTCAAACAGAAGAGATGAGAACAAAGGAGTCCATACAGAGCCTGGCTACTTCTTTTCTATCAGTTTGATCTGATAAATGACACTACTTCCCACACAAGCCTTGCCTTATTTGCATCCTTGGGTCAGCACACTTCAAACACTCCTTTTGAAAAGAGAGTGACTCACTGGCTGCTCTCAAGCCAATGTGGGAGCGATCTCACCTATCTGCCACCCATCACACAGGGTAGGGCCTGGTTATTGAAACTCCTGCTGCTGCCTGGGCAGGAGGGCAGCAAATTCCAGCAGCAGCAGTGCCTGTGTTCCCAGGGAATGCACCAGCCCCTCCTGCTTAAACAAGCAGCTTGAAGAACCAGCATGCACAGTTAAAGTGCAATGGATCCTGCACAAGTAGCATCTCTAGAGTTGTGAGAGTGTTGAAGCATGTCAGGATCTGAAAGCAACCTAACCTACCTGCTAGGTTTACAAGAAAAATGATAATTTTGGTAAAATAATAAATTGAGACACATAGCAATATCCTGTCATTAGTTTTATTCCCTTAAAAAATATCCACCTTTTATCTCTGTCAATGTTCAAGCCATTAGGGAAAACTGTGGAAATCAACATACTACCGAATGTCATGATGCACAGCAAATATCATGAAAGTAGTTTAATGGATAGCAATTAAACACTAAAAATATTGAAATACTTTTAATTTTAAAAAATCAAAATATTAAACCATTTTGAGATTGATTATTCTTTTATCTATTTACATAAAGTCTGTATTTTACTGAAGCAGAAAGCACCAGAAAGACTTTTACAATTAATTTTTAAAAGCCTAGGCATATATGAAAAAAAGGGACTAGTAAAAAGAAATATCAAAAAGGGAAAAAATATAAACAGATGCAGAAAAACTTGACCACAAACCAAGTAAATTACCGTAGTTACCTTCTTACAGATACATCCACACCCACTAAAACACAGTCTCAAAGACTAATCTTCTGTCTATACTTGATGCTTGTATGGTGTATTGTATAAAGTATTGTATGGTTTTAACTACAATTTTCAATGTCTTAATTCACAGTGTCTGCACATATTGTATTGGAAACAACATTCCTCCTTGTGCCTGGGGATGGAATTTCATTGCAGTTTGGGAGGGAGACATTCTGTACAGGTCTTCCTGCTCCTCCTACACACCAGAGGCTCTGCTCTGTGCAAGACCTTGCTTAATTAGTGTCACTCTCCCTTTCCTAACATTTCCCTGGTATTTCACAACAAATGAATGTTACCTGCAAGCACAACTGAAACATTTTAATTTTTTTAAACACGTTATTTTATTAATTTCTAACCACACTCATTATGTCAGTATTTTTTTAAAGTATTCTGCTTATTTTATTTAACCTTTTTCATGTTACCCACTGATATTTTGTAAAACTGTAAATGTTTCTGTGGCATAATCCTTTACTCCACTGCACAAAGCCAGTGAGCAAATCATTCCCACAAAGTTCTGCATAATACAAGTGGTGTTATTTGAGAAACCAGTTATGGGTTAAGTTTGTATGGCAGCTTGTAAAGAAAAATTATTATTAAGAAACATTCTCATAGGAACTCCAACAACCAGAGGTGAAAAGCAGCATTATGGTTTGCAATTCTGTATTTTCTAATTATATACTCCCACATATTAATGAAATGTATCCATTCTTTATGGAAAGGTAAATAAACCCCTAGATAAGCTTTACATTGGTCTTGTAAACAAGACTATAACAAGGTTTTATTATGTTATTCATACGTACACAATGTTCCACAAAAGAAAACTTATTTTGAATAGATACACGCAATCCTTTTGATTTGTGTTTGCAGATGTTGCAGGAAACCAAACAGAACTAAAAGAGAACAAAGTGTTACTAAAATTACACACACACATATATATAACATTTCCCTGGAGTGGCAATCAGTATTTTCAAAAGGTTGTTAGAAATTTCAATGCTTGAACAATATAAAAAAAAAAAACTTAGAAAAGTAGAATATTAGCTTAATTCTACCCATTTATCCTTAAACCTTGTGGCACCATTTTAGATGACTTCCGCTTTTAATGCAGCTGTATGTTACATATCAAAGGCTAAAAATTCTAGTAAAAGAAAATAGACTTTATATATGGCAATTATTTACATTATCTTTGTGTTTCATGAAAATATGTTCGATGAAATTATAAAATGCTTGTGTAATTCCATCTCTACCCAAACAACATGAATTTGGCAGAAGTAGTGTGTTAAATACTACTCTTCAAGGGTTTGGAAACAGTATTTTCATATTGCACAGTTTTAATATTAATACAGTGTCCAACAGCACACAATACTCCAGAGTCATAAAATAGGAAGCTTATCATCATTAGTGATGCTTGAAAAAGAAACTAAGCCAGTGCATCAGACAAGTGGCAATTTTAGAGGCGGCTGACACAAATGAAACAAACATCTCTTCTCACACCCACTGGCACAATGCTGTGCTGCCTCCTGCCCCAGTACAAATCACTCAGACTCCTCAGAGCTGCCCCTTCTCTGTCTCTCCATGAAAAGCACAGCATTGTTATTTCCACTTAAGGGATACCTTCCCAAGAGTTCACATGCAGCACCTGCCAGCCAGTGTCTCTGATGTGGGTGAGGTGAAATCACTCACCCTGAATGCTGTCCGTCCCAGAGATGGACTGAAATGCCACTTTGGTCATAAGAAAGGGGAAGGACAAAAGTGGGGGGGAAAAGGGATGGGTGAGTGGGAGGTGGGAGAGAGCAGGTAAGCACGAGTGTGCTTGTTAAGCCCTTCACAGTTTTTGCTCTCTCACACACGTGTTACTTCACACTTTGGCACAGACTGCTGGAAGTTTTCAGGCCTGAGATGTTTCTAAAGGCTGTATTATCTCTAAATAATACTATTTCTTCCCCTATGTACCGAAAAACAAAAGCAAAACCCAAAATCACTATAAGCTTTACATCACTTTCACACATGTAAGAGAACAGGGAAAAAATAGCACCTCTGAAAAGATCAGAAAATCATTATGGAATGTTGATTTAGCAACAGAATGTGCAACTCTGACTAGGGAAGAACTTCAAAATAATAATGCTAGGCAGGCAAAACACTGTCACTGGGACACAACTGCTAGAACTAAGTCTCTGAAATTTACATGGTAATGGACTTTATGACTAATTTCAAGTGCCATTTTCATCTTAGGAGAAAAAAGGCGTATTTGTTGAGCTTTTAATTGTTTTGAAAGAGGTCTTAAAATAAAAATCACAGTAAATATCAGGGATTAGCAGGAATTACATTAAGCTAATAATTGTTGTGTTTTGCTTTCCCAAACACTTAAGTCCCTTTCTGCAATGTTCAAGTTATCAAGGAAAATCTTGTATTTTTGTTTCCAAGGCTTCTGACATATATAAAAACACATATTCTCCTCCCAGCTTTCAGTGCAAAAGAGATGCCCATAGATTTGCATTAATCCACAACTGAACTAAGAACATCATCCTAAATTGAGGTAGCACATTGAACTAAGTTTCTTTCCAAGAACTTCAGAAAGAAACTGAAGAGTTTTAAGAGTAATGTCTCTGTCAGCAAGCATTAAAACCTTTAGTGACTGACATGTTCTTCCCTCTCCACTTGAGCAATTTAGGAGTTTGGAAGTTCTTCTTTAACTCTTCTTTTTTTCCCAAAAAAATACCGTTTAGTCCATGCACCCTTAGGTCCTGTAGCATCTATTGCAACATCAATAATGGAATCTGGAGTCATCCACCTCAGAAATGCCAAGAGAAGGAAGTTCAGAACAGCAAAAAAAGCAAAAATACACCCAGTCACTGGACCACAGTGAGCCATTAGTCTGTCAAGTCGCTCCTTCATTGGTAAAACCACTTCATCCGCAACTCTGTCATACACCTAAACAGAGAGGAAGACAGAAAGTAACATCTTAAAAATGCATTGATTCTACCTCAAAAATCAGGCAGTACTTTATCATCACTGCACAAAATAAATGATCCAGTCTTAGCTACCAGATGGGACAAATATTACCCCCCAAAAAGCTTTGCAGATCCTAAGTACTGATTTATGAGTCTTGTTCTAGATATTTCATTCATTCATTTAAGGAGAAATATGAAACATTCTCTTCTTTTACACACTTCAGAAGTATTTCATTAACTAGGAAGGCTGCATAATTTGTCTCTCATGTAATATTGTACAGAAAGTGCTGGGGGTTTTAATGGATTGAATGGGTTCTAATCTCATATTCACATCAGTCCAAGGAAGAGCTTGAACATGCAATTGCTAGATTTTAAACACAATGATGGATGAACTCATAGGTGAGTTTGGCACAATTCCAAATCTCTGTATTTGAACAATGAACCAAATCCTAATAGGCTCCTGATTTTTGTTTAAAGAAACAGTAGTTCAATTACTGCACAAAGTAAATATTTGCTACTAGTGACTTATTATACATGTCAACCACAGCCAACTACAAACCCACTACAAACCACTCCAAAAAGGCTTGAAGGACACAGTTGTTTCCTTAAGAATGCTACAGACTCCATTCTACAGGTAACTTAATTTGAAAACAAACAACTATGTTCTGTACAATTTAAGATCTATGCATACTTCCACCAATTCTCTATGACTATTTTCCTTCATGAAGTATTGGTGGGTTTTTTTAAGAAAATGCTATATAAAGCAAACTTAAATCTAGGCTAACGTCTGTAAAAACTTTGCAATTCAAATGTTGCCTGCGGTTACAAAATCATAAAATGAATTATATGGATGGCACTTAAAAATAATAAACTGTTTGTACATGGCACTTCAAGGAGGCTTGTAAGATATATATACTTGAGTGCAGTACAATCTAAGTAAGAGGCATGGTGTTCAGCTACTCTCTTCTTCCTAAAAAACACAGGAGAAGGCAGAAGTGACACAGCTCCACGGGTGTTCGTAACATGACTGCAGCCAGCCTTCTTCACTGAAGGCAGAGTTTTTCTACTGAAGTGCAGCTCTAGTTCTCAAATATAATGTCAAACTATGAAAATAAACTTTATGTGAACTCAGCTGTGTTCAGCCTTCCAGTATTGAACTACTTATCATTTTAAACTACTTGTTAGCACATGGCAAAGCTTTGTCATGAACTGTTCTTACCTTCTCATACACCTTGGCAGCACATTTTCCAGTTATGCCAGAAAGTTACTTCATGTCAAGACTTGAACAAATAGAGTAGAAATCTAACTAGGGATCTAGGCTTTTCTTCAAAATATTTACCAGCAATTATGGCATGTTAGAAAATACAAATACAAATAGAAAATACATCCAGGAATGTATTTGGGGGAAAAAAAAGCATTTTCTGGACCTTTTAAAACCATTTATGTTTGACAGGAAACATGCTGAAAAAAATACACTGGAATATTACACAGTGAATGTGCATAGTAATATTTCAAAGCATGAATTGTTTCAGAAATTTACTTTCAGAGAATTTTAAAGAAGTGATTATACATACTTTCTCAGTTCTTTCTGCTACATTCCTCCACGTATAAAATGTCTTTACTTCATTATGAACAGTTTCTGGAGATGGCAAAGTTCCTGATCTGAGCTGGGCAATAGCTTTTTCTAGTCCATCACACAAAGATTTCACAGAGGGCTCACACAAAATGATGAGATTTTCTGGAAGTACCTCTGGAATCCCACCAACTCTTGTGCTCACCACCTTTAAAACAAACAAAAGAAATGGCACACATGCAACATAAAAAATGAAACTGTGTGATGGCAATGCTATTACATTGTTTAGATGCAGCTACTTAAAAGAATAGGAAAATATCATGGTTTGGGAACTTGACCTGTATGTGAACTAAAAGTGTAAACCCCAGAGAAGACAAAGCATAGCAGATTACCTTCAACATTGTCCAGAATGATTCTTTGGTGCCGTGATAAAACAGAAGACTAACTAGACAGGTCTAACAAGTGGTTATGAGACCTTTCCTGAAGGTGTTTGCCACAATACACAACTAAACCTATGTAACCAGATTTTGGACACTTCTTCCACACTATCTCAAAAAAACCTGTTACCTCTACTTACAGAGGATAATTTTACCACATACTTGACATTTCAGTTTCCTAGGTTACTGAACACTTGCAAAAATGTATTTATATTAATCTGAATTATTATTTTTAAACGGAACTCAGAAACTATGAAGACTCACATTGTGCAATCATCTCTAAACATTGGGCAATAAGAAACTGCAGAACTTCCTCACCTCTAGAGAAGAGTTGGCAAGAGAGTAACTACAACTACATAGTAACTGCTGTCAAAGGATACTGAAGTAAAGAAAAAACTGAAGTCACTCCCATTTTCTATACTTATGGTAAATTAGGTACTCTTATCAGTCTGTCTTCTTAATAAGGTTCCTTTCTTTTTTATTGTGAAACCCTAATTCTTTAAGGCTATTGACTCAACTTCTTTTTGAGTTGTCAGTATGACAAATTAGTTGTCAATCTTGTCAATCTTGTAAATTAGTCAGGGCTTTTATTGTTCTCTCTCTCTCCACTTTATCTTGAATCCCTACACAGGAAAGCAATTTTTCTGCAGCTCCCTTCGAAGTAAACCTTTGTGAACATCAACTACCCCAAAACTCTGTAAAGGAGTACAAACAAAATAGCATTTCGGCTAGTTCAGAGAACTGAGAGCAGATCTACATGTTATTGCAAATTCTACACAAAATTCTTCTTGGATTTAACCCTTCTGTCGCAGCTTCCAGGTGATCTGTAAATAGGGCTAACATTTGCTTACCTCTGTTGAGACAGAGCCTCAGATGAAATCAATGTGATAAGCACATATTATTGCATTGTGAAATTTGTTTAAAATGAATACATGCTTTCTGTGTACTGAGATTTTTTTTTACCTGTAAACCACAGCTTGCTGCCTCAACAATAGCCATGCAAAAGGCCTCAGTGAGGGAAGTGTTGAGAAAAATGTGCCCCTGGACCAGGACATTTCTGACATCCTGGTGTTCCAAGCCTCCTAGAAGACGCACCCTGCATACAAGAGGAAAAAAAACAAAACAAAACAAATAAAAACCCCAGAGATAAACACTAGATTTGGAACATAATAATGCCACATATTCTGAAAAAGGTATCAATGGTTCACACTTATATAGTGAGAGAACAAAGATGGGCACCTTGGTTTAGTTTTCTCTAAACAGAGAAGTTGCTGTTTTAATGACATTTACCTCCAGAACATTGCTACTCAGCCTTCTAGTTCTGCAAGAAGAAATGGCTTCATTCAGTTCATAATTAAAATTTGTCAAATGCATTATCTGAATTTTCAATGTGAGGTCTGACCAATCTGAGTCTGACAAGGGAAAAAGTTTTTAAGATACGATGATCAGGACCTATCATCTTGAAGAGATATTGGAAAACAATAAAGGGTAAAATGAGAATGATACTGATAATTTTAGTTGGGGAAATCACCGACTAAAGCACAAAACAGGCAACAAAAAACCTAGAAAATAAAATGAACAATTAAGAATATGAAACTGTTCTTGATCATGAAAACCCAACAGAAATACATAAATGCATCGGTATCATGGCAACATTCTGGTAACATGGTAGCACCAGGGAACATGTTTGTAGGACACATATGACATAAGCACTATGCTGAAGAGTTTCACACTGAAATAATAAATTACTAGCAGTCATCATGACATGCAAATGGCACAAGTGAGCTGTTAACACCTGATGCCATATGAGATCCAAGCATCATGGCTGCAGAGAGGGGCATGATAAATTTATATCTAAGTCACCTTCCTATGTCTCAATGAAGGCTCATTGAGGCCTATTCATAGAAATATGAATTAACTTGCTGGACCGTAGTCCAGCTCTCAAAGTCTTTAGTGTCTGATTTATCTGCCTTGCCTTTAGGCCTCCAGCCTCAAGGTTTGGGGTTTATCTGGGGGAGGGAGGCAGTCAGGTCCCCACCCCTGAAGTACCTTGAAGGGTCAGAACCAACCTGTCATGTAGCTGGTATCTCTCCCGGACTTCTTCCAGTATGATTCGTTTTGGTCCTTCTCCTCCAACTAAGAAATGTAACTCTGGATATTTCTGACACAGCTCAGGAATTATACCACTAAGCAAATCAATACCTACGAGTAGAAAATTTAGGGGAAGCCATTATTTTATTTGATTTCAGAACTTCTCATGTTGTAGCCCACATCTACAACTATATTCAGGAGCAGAAGTGAAAAAAAAAGTCTCCTGAAGACAGTTAAACAGTCCACAAAAATATGAAAAAAACCACAACTTGGGACCTCATAGGAGACAAAAATGGAAAAAAACCCCACTTAAGTTGCTGTCATTTGATTAAATAAAAAACAATTAAAACATTTCTAACAGAATATATAGATTAGTCCCTAAATTTTATGTCCAATACGAGCCAAGCCTTCCATTTTACAAACTGACCAAAGTTTTTGGTTCAGTATTACAAAGGAAACACACATCTGAACCTACCACGTACAAAAACAATGTACATTTCTTCTTCTTGAGTTCACAAACACAAAAGCTTGGAACAGCCACCTCACCACTCCCAGTGCAAATTCCATCCATACCGCAGATACAGCTGAAGTGGTACCTGACCAAGACCTCTCCAAAGAAAGAAAACCAAAACAAGCTTACATTTGATCCCCCATTACCTTTTCTGTAAACGAGCCTGCTGACAACGACAATTGTTATTGTACTGTCATCCCTCCTGGAGGGGTCTGGAGTGAAGTCGGTGGGATCCACAGCGTTGGGGATGACAGAGACTATCCGAGGGTCCAAGGCTGCCCGCAACACCGTGTTCTCCTTACTGGTGTAGGAGACGCAGATGATGTGGTTGGTGTCACACAGGGACACCGTCAGCAGCTTGTTGGTCAGCACCGAGCTGACATCGGCGAAGCCGAAGAGGGAGTGGTCGGTGAACACGGTGCGCAGCCCCATGGTCTTGGCGTGGAACAGGGCGTCGTGGGCCATGGCCGAGAAGGAGCTGTGGGCGTGCACGATGGTCACCCGCTCCCGAACAAAGATGTACCTGAGCAAGGGCAGGCTGTGGAACAGCGTCGTGGCCGTGGACTGGTTGTACATCACCTTCAGCGGCAGGTAGTAGACTTTCAGCCCGCTGGTGAGGTAGCGGACGCCCTTGCGGTGGCCGTAGGCGTGGGTGACCACCAGCACCTTGTGGCCGCGCTCGATGAGGCACTGTGACAGCTGGTACACGTGGCTCTCCACGCCCCCCATGTTGGGGTAGAAGAAGTCCGACACCATGCACACGCTGTGCGCCGCCGGGCCTCCGCCCTCCATGCCGGGCCCGCTCCTGCCGGGGGAAGGAACCACAAGGCGCCATCACTCGCCGCCGCCGCCCGCGACGACCCCCGGCCCCCTCAGTGTCGGCGGCGCCGCCGGGCCCGCCGCGCGTTCCGCGCAGGCCGCAGGAGGGGAGGGGCGGCGCCGCGGCCCCTGCAGAGCCCGGTCCCCGCGGCGGCGGCCCCGGGGCAGCGCGGGCGGCGTGAGGGCGGGGGGACCGTGCACGTACCTGCCGGCGGCCGGCGCTCCCTGCGCGCTGCCCGGCGCCATGGCCCCATCGCCCGTCACCGCCGCGGCCACGCCCGCGCGGGGCGGCGCCGCAGCCAATCACCGCCCGGCGCGGCGTCACGCGGGAAAACCAGCGCCAATCGCCGCGCCGGACTGCGCTGGCCTCGCGCCCGGGATCCGCCCCCCTCCCGGCCCCGCCCCAGCTCTCATCCCAGGATCCGCCCCGCTCCCATCCCGGGATCCGCCCCAATTCCCATCCCGGGATCCGCCCCAATTCCCATCCCAGCACCGCCCAGCTCCCATCCCGGGATCCGCCCCGCTCCCATCCCGGGATCCGCCCCAATTCCCATCCCGGGATCCGCCCCGCTCCCATCCCGGGATCCGCCCCGCTCCCATCCCAGGATCCGCCCCGCTCACAAACCGGGATCCGCCCCGCTCCCATCCCGGGATCAGCCCCAATTCCCATCCCGGGATCCGCCCCGCTCCCATCCCGGGATCCGCCCCAATTCCCATCCCACCACCGCCCCGCTCCCATCCCGGGATCCGCCCCATCTCCCGGCCCCTCCCCGCTCCCATCCCGGGATCCGCCCCATCTCCCGGCCCCGCCCCCGCTCCCATCCCGGGATCCGCCCCAATTCCCATCCCGGCCCCGCCCCGCTCCCGTCCCGCGATCCCGCCCCGCTCCTGGCCCCGCCCCAGCTCCCATGCCGGGATCCTCCCCTCTCCAGCTCTGCCCCAGCTCCCACGCCGGGATCCCGGCCCAGATCCCTATCCCGGGATCCCGCCCCTCTCCCCGCCCCGCCCCAGCGCCCCTCCCGCGTCCCTGTCCCGCTCCCGGCCCCGCATCCCGGTGTCCCGCCCCGCTGCCGCGGGCACGGCGCGAATGCAGCAGCGATGTCCTTGCTGCAGTGGGACGCTCATCCCGGACGGTTGTTGACAAAAAAGTGTAGCACGGAGCTACTGAAAAACTGATCTAAATGCCTTATAGGGATGGGATTGCCTCAAAATTCCAAAGGTTTTGCTCTGCCCGCAAAGGAGAAGCTCTCCTGGTGCGTTTGGCTCAGTTACAGCTGGAGCTCCTGAAATGTTCTAGACTCTTCTGCCACAAGTGCTGAAAGCTTGCTGTCTCTAAATGAAAATAAATTTTAAAAGCATGTTTTTTTATAGGCGGCCCGGGAGCTTGAACACTGGGAAAGGAGCTGGGCTGGCATCACTTGGCTGTGTATTCCTGCTCTTCTCGAGGAGCCTTACCATCAGCCTTTTTTGCAGCTCCAACGCTGTCCTCACTGCTGCTGGCTGCCAAGAAGGGTGTTCATGCCTTTCCTGTATGTTCCCAAAATTATGTTTGGCAGCTCCTTCTTCTTGCCAAGATTTCTGATATGAATTTTGTCAGATTTGTCTGTCATGACTCCCATGCAAATGTGATTGTTGTGAGTGACAGTACAAGCTGACCCAGGCTGGCATGCTGGCTGGATTCCTGTTAGATTGAAGCTTGGACAGGTGTGGTTTGGAGGCTCTGATCCCAGGAAGGACTGAGGAATTCAGGCACTTCATTCTGGGGACTGAAAGATGTGAAAACCTCAGCTGTGTTGAGTAAGAAAAGCATTGCTCATTGATTGAATTTTTCTCATGTGTTCAGAAAGATGGGACCAGCACTGGCAAATCTGATTTCATCATCAGGTGGTTCTCTGGAGTGTCAAGGACCTGAATTTCAGGGTGAGAAGCTGAGTGTGAGGCCAGAAGAGGAGAAGCTTCTCACCAGCAACAGTAGGTTGTGAAAGAAGAGTTTGAGAAGCAGGGATTTGTAGGGATCCTATCTCAGAAGAAACTGTAGCCTGAGTGTAAAGCTGTGGCCTTCAATCACATCTAGGAAAAAGCCACCAAAGTAGTGCCAGGAGATGGAGGAATGCACTTGGGGGTTCTCCAGTGCAGCACCCCATGTGAGCTCTGGTTAATGGTAGGGGTGACCTCCCTCCCTGGCTGTCACACTGCCCTGAAGAATCAATTTGTCAAGTCACTCCAATTGTAGCTGTCAGGAAAACAATGCTTATAGTTTTAACTATTTTGAATTTTTTTTTTTAGATTAGCTCTTCATGTGTGTCCTCTAGAGAAGTTGTAATTCTTGGTATGCAAACTTAAAATATCTCAAGAGAAATCGTAGCTGGTACATGACACAGCAGCCCCTTTCTTTACTTTCCTGGCAGTTGGTCATAGGCTCTGGATGTCCTTCTGAAGGAAATCAGGGATTGTGGCCAACCTTCATGCCTTTGGCCTGGCATATTGGCTTTGGTGGTCTGACATCTGTGTTCTTCATTAGGTGTGTCTGGTTGAGCTTGATGTCGTTCCTGTCAGTGGTCCAGTAAATCCCCCTGTATCAGCAGCCTTCTCCTGTTGTCTTGTTCAAGGGAACTTGAAAAATTTGTCTGCCAAGGAGCCTAGGACAAACCTTAATGGAAAGGAGAGGAATCTTTGCCACAGCCAAGTTGAAAAAGGTGCTGCTAAATTTTGTCTCCACAGCTGGTTCACAAGGATGGGATAACATTCACTTTTCACTGGCTGTGGTGTTGTGTTGTGTATTCATAAAATTGTCACAGATCCTGGTCATATCCAGAGTCTGTCCTGGCCTGATCTGAGGTGAAGCCTATACTGAAGGGACCAACAGCTGAAGAAATAATCAGATTTTCTTACTTTTGAAATCCTGCACTCAGTATATTCACTCCCTCATTTAGAGCACATACAAGGTCAGAGTGAGACTGTAGGATAAATAGAGTAGAGAGCAAAGATGTAAAACCTGTGACAGCAGAGTAATTGCCACTTCCAGGCCTGGTCCTTGAATGCTCTCTAAAACATCTCATAAATTGAGTTAATGGAGAGAGAAGATGGAGGACACTCCAAGAGACTCCTGTGTCTTTGTTCAGGTAGCAGATGCCATCGTGCCTCAAGGAGACCTCTTCAGTGTTCATGAAAATATAGGAAAACTTTCTGCCAAGTACTCTGTGCTTTCCATCTCCCATCAGCCTCCTCTCAGGCTGAATTTGCCACTCTATCCCCCAGCCTGTTGGGTGACACTGCTCTTATTCCATGTCTGTATGGAGCAGACTATCACTGCTTGATGAAGTGGCTTTGCTGTGTGTTGTAAGTTGGTGTATTAAATTAATGCATTTATTTACACTCCATAAGCTTAAAGCATGCACATTTATTATTAAAACCAATAGTAATTGACAAAAACAAGCTATCAGTTATTCACAGAGTACTTCACAAAAGAGCTGTGAAGCAGTGCTGGTCTAGAGCCTGATGCAGTGCCAAGGGAGCCACAGTGCTCCTGGAAAAGAAATCTTGTGATGTGGAATTGTGATGTGAGACTGTACAACTGGCTTGAAGTGAAGGACGTTTCCTTTTCATAGTCCAGGAAAGCACAAACTATTGGAAGCCACAAATGAAGTACATCAGTGAAAAATAGTACTGCTGAATGGAGAATTGTGGCCTACAGATGTATCATAAACAGAGACTGGTTAATGAAACCAGGCAGGACAGCCAGAGACAGCCCAACTCCTCGTGTGAAAAATTACAGTGTTTGCAGTTTTTGATCCTGCTGGAATTAAATAGGCTCCAAAACAAAGAGGAAAGCAGTATTTGGGATTGTTCCTCTGAAGAAAGAGGACTAATTGTCCTTCCATTTAGTTTACTTTTACAAGGTAAGACTGAAGACCCTGTCGCTTCTCAGACTCCTGCACAGGGGGAGTGAGTATCCAACTGTCTACCTCAGCAGTTGTTTTGTGCTGCTAGGAAATGGCAACAGGATCTAATGGATTTCTATAATACCGTGGGAAGGTTGGTTTTGCCTGGTTTCTACTGCATGCAGCCAATCTTATTACCTGGCTGGAATACCTCCCATAAAGCAGCCAGGAAAAATCATGTTTTTCTCATTCAAACACCTGGGTTTTCCTATTCATGGAATCCCACAGAAGCTGGCTGAAATTACATGTTAATGTACTTCTGGAACACAAGTTTCAAGTTGAAGGCTTAACAAACCGCAATGCTGTCTGTGAAGGAAATTACCATTAAATGCAAACTGGAGAAAGGACTTACTTTCTTGAAGCCAGATTTCTCTCTTAAATGCCAGAAAACGAGTTGGTTTTCCTTTTACAGACACTTCTCCCTTCCAAGCAGTTTGGAATTCATCTGTGGGATGTGAATTGCTAACAGAAGGGAGAAGTTGATTGGCAAGGCTGAAGGCTGTGCCTGTTTGCTCTCACACGTGTGATCTGTGCCTCTCATGCATACCCTGAGGTCTCAGTCACTTGGTCATCCTCGGTGTGTTACAATGCTCTTCCACCCCAGAGCCCAGAGCATTCCCTTCCCTGTCAAATCAGGTCAGTGAAGGTGAAGAAGGGCATCAGGGCGTGGGAGCAGTCAAAGGATGTACACCAGGAGTCGCTTCCAGTCCTCTGGGCTTGCAGACAAGTTACATCTCTTAGCAGGAGACAGGACAGGACAGCTGCTCACAGTGACTGAGAAGAATCCTCTTTTGCACCACCTGCCAGTGAGTCACTCACCACTGCCATGCAGGATCCATTCCAGTACCTGGACACTTGGTCTCTGGTCCTTCCTGGTGCCCAGCAGGAGCAGTGATGCCAAACAAAGCCTGGATGGTGCCTGTCTGCTGCCTTCTCAGAAGTTCCAGCTTAAGTACTCATCAAATAGGACAGAAAAGACATTCCTGAGCACACAATGCAAAGTGGTGTTTGTGCTTATCCTGACATCTTAAGTCTGTCAGAAGTTGGTTTTCTACTGGCAGACCCAGGGGATATCTGTCCTATCTGTCCGGCAGCCAGCATACCACTACTATCAACTCTAACAAGCCATCTGACTAATTTGAGAGAAATAAAGTTCTGCCTGTCTCTGATTTGGATCAAATGATTTACAGTAACACACAGGTCTGGTGTCAGTTATGAAGCCACAGCATGCTGACCATACTAGACTTGATTCTACTTGTCTCTGGTTTTGGTTTTGGTTTTGGTTTTTGGTTTTGGTTTTGGTTTTTACTAGATTTTGCTGTCTATTTAGTTGCAGATCTGTTTCTGCTTTTGCAGCCTTGGGGCCACATCAGAGTACTTTAATGCTGATGTATCAGCTGTGCTAGAAGGGAATGCCTGTCCTAGAGGTCTTTTGTTTGTATCTTTAAAATTGTACTTGACCAAGTCTTAAAAACTCCTGGCAATTTATGTAGAGTTCTACATTGTATGATTCTTTGAGTTGGCACAAACTGGAGTGGGAGAACTCTTGAGTGGGTTTCAGCTTTAAAATGGGTTTAACTGGAAGTTGTGTGTGTGTGAGGACTTGGTGGTGGAGGAGAAAAAAAAGGTGCAGTGACAACAGTAGATGGAGCTATTGGAAACTTAAAATGTGTTCGTCCTTGTAGTGTCGCAAAATATCTCTGTGCAAAGCTGAAGAACCTTTACCTGGTATGTTTTATTTCCTACTACTTATGCCCCTACCCACAAATGCCCCAGAACATTTTCAGCACTGTCCTCTGTAGTCATTTTACCAAATAGAGTAGTACCTGCCTGCATTCTACAGTTTGAATTTAAAGGAAACTGAGTTTCTTATAATAAATAAGCATGAACTATCTATAGTCCTATATATTGATACTATTATTAACTCTATATTGATACCTTGAATCCAGATTTAAACTGTAAGGCAAGAATAATTAATTTTAATTATACTTTAAAATCCATTCAATGAGACAAGGGTTTCTTTAAATTGATACTCTTACTGTAGCCTTGAATATCTAGAGATAAAAATAAGGTAAGGTCTGTGGAAGAAGAAGTAATTTTTATTTGATTGTTAGAATTGAGAGGACTTAGAGAGGCATGCAAACCATTCTCGAGGTGTGAAACACAAACTGTGTTTCAAGCTGTGGGGCTGGAAAGTGCTGCTCTGAGGTTAATTTAATTTATATGGAGCAGGGCAAAGTGAAAGGTGACTGTACTCCAGGGCAAGGTAGAGTAGGCATTCTTAGCTCTGACAGCTTTTAGGAGTGAGCTGTGGGTAGATTTAAAATGGGATGCACAGGGAAATGGAGGAACAAAGAGATTTAATGACTTTCAAGGGATTTTCATTACATGCCTTCATAACTCAGCTACAGGAAAATATTGATGTTTAATGCAAAGATAATATTGATAAGAAGTGTTACATAGTTCTTGTGGATGTGTTATGCTCTTCCTTGTGTTTCATCACTTGTATTAGTGATTTTATCCAGAGGACTGAATCAAAATAACCACTGTGCAACTGTATTTCAATGTTTAAACAATTCTGAAAAGTTAGTCCATTAACAGGAATCAGGATACACTTTCCCAAGAAAAAAAGATCAAAGGATGCCCATGTGTGCATAGTAGGATCTGGGGTCAGGTGAAATTTTTGGATAAATGCCAGTGAGTCACCTAACAGAAACTGATGGGTTAGTCTGGGTATCTTGCATTGTTACTTTTTCAGCTGGATCCATGATCCTAAGCCACACTCAGAGATAGTCTTCACCAATTAAAAACACCACTTAACATAAGAAAGTGGGGCAAAAAGGCTAAGTGAAATGCTTCCTACTTTGTTACCTTATATTCCTTATTTTTTTGGCACTTAATTTGTAATCATACTCCAGAACTAGATATTTTTTGTATAACTTCTGTTGTATTTTTTAAATATATAGCATATACCAATGCAGACTAGAATTAAATCATTGATTATTCAACCATAAACATTTTAAATGTACCTTTAGATATTTAAGAGGGGAAACAGCTCACGCTAAATTATGGATTCCCCCACTGACTGCTCTCAGCCTGGAATGACCTTTCACATTGAGTAGTATTGTGAAGTATTATAAAAGTGGAAACAAAGAAGAGTGTTAATGGCCTTGAAGTCAAAATGCAGACCAAATCCTGACACATCATTTTGTGTACTCATTTTGTTTTATTGGCCTAAGGAGCACTTTCCTTTTATCTTAATTTAAAACAGATTTTTTACCCCTGATTTAAAAGTTTTTTGTGAGGTTTTTAAGTAACTGCTGATGTAGGAGTCTGATAAATAAAATGAATGGCAGTACATCACTTGTAACCCCTGCTTGTTTGTTTTATTAATGTAGACTTTAATAAATGAGAACATAGATTTACTTGGCCTGGTATCCACCTTGTAGTTCTTTGCAGAAAGAACAAATCACTCCACAAGTCCAGAATTAGAAGATGACAACCTCTTTGGTATTTTAAGGTTGAAATGCATTTACCAGTTATTTAGAAATTACAAAGGAAACAGGCAGCTGAAGAAGCTTCCTCAGATTCTGTTCTGGGTTCTCAAGATTTTCCTTTCCTTTTTTTTTTTTACACTACTGTAAAGCAAAATAACTTTAATCACATAAATCCTGGCTTGCAGTTATTGGAATAGTGGTACAAGGAAACAAAAAACAAACCTAAGCAGATTCACATTTGTTTTCGCTGGAGTACAGGAAGGGACCTTACAAGTCAGCTGGAGTGGCTGCCCAAAGGATTCCTACAGATTTATATGTTTGCAGTGTATATGAGTATGGCAGGATTTATGTGTGCTCTGCCAACCCTCCAATGAATAATTCTTGCCATAAGCAATGTCACAGCATATGACCTGTGATAGCTTTCGAAGTAAATGAGAGCAGTGCTTTCAGGACATGCTTGAATTTCTTCCACGTCACCAGCATTTGGTAAGGCCACAGGTACCTCTGTCCTTCTGGAAGTCAGGTATGGTTTTTGCAAGTAGATAAATATTTCCTGACTCTTTCAAGCAGTGTGCATATTTAGCTATTTTCTGATTCATATTCTTCCTTGTCCCTTTCCTGAAGAAAGCACATATAAGTAGAAGCTAGATACTCATAAAAACTGATGGTTTGAGAAACTTCATGTGTGTTTATTTAGAATTAAAATTTATATTTAAGTACCATCATTCCTATTACATGCATAACACAAATATCACATTAAAGACATCCTCACTATATACAAATCAAGACACACCAGGAATTTTTAGCACTATTATTCTGCCTATGAAATCTGTAAATCATGTCCATATGCCTAAAATGCAAGTCATGCTAAACACAGTAATAAAAAGCCATTCAAACTTCAAAGAGAACATTCCACTGCTCAATAACCTTCTCTCTCTGAGGGTCATTTAGTCATGGGTTAAGAGTTAATGACATCAGTCAAAAAACAAATCTGCTATGAATTTTTCATGCCTCATTTAATTCTTCTGAATTGTTATATTAAATATCCTAATTAAAAGTTAATCTGATAGATCAATATGAAAAATAACATAAAGCATTTCTATTTTAAAGTTTGTTGAATATTCTTAAATGAAAATCCAGAATTTCACCAACAAAATAGCATTGAACTTTTATAGATTCTCACCAAAATCTAATTATCTGCATGTGTTTGAATCTTCACCCTCCTTTTAGTCCTGGTCTTCCACATAGAGGATTTGTGGCTATGCCATAGAGTTAGTGACGTCCAGATATTCTTGGGGCTGTGGCAGTGAAGACCTTCACACAGCACTGTCACTCACAGCACTGTGCTTCAATTCTTGAGCTGTTCCACACCGTTTCAGGGAATGTTACAGATATGCACTGCATGCTCTGGCTTTGCTAACTTTCTAGTGATTAGGAGAGCAGGGTAGCAAAGAGCAGCACCCTACAAGAGACTGGCACAGGGCCTTAGGAGCAGATGATCTGCTGGGGTAGGAATTTATTGTAAAGGAAATAGGCTGCAAGATGACTGTAGGTTGCACCAGAGCTGACAATCCTGCTTGAAGCTTGCAGAAGTACATTCATAAGGCTTCTAGAAACTAAGGCTGAGAACCTCTAAAGGAGAATCCAGGTTATAAACTAGATAAAAACCTGTGTGCTGGGCTCCTTAGGTCATGCTTGCTAGTGAATGCCACAACAAGCAGTTTCCTTTTCCATCTTCACAGTAAGCCTAAGAACCATTCTTAATCCACAAGCTTTCAGGCACATTGCTCCTGCAAAACAGAAATCCCTCACAGGTAGGAGAACCTGTGGGGGATTAAATTCAGTGAAAATAACACTGAATTTTACATTGACCTCCAGGTGTGATTTTGATGATCACACATTCTCTGTTGCTTGACCATGTTTATATCTGTCCTGGTTTGGGCTGGGATAGAGTTAACTTTCTTCTGAGTAGCTGGTACAGTGCTGTGTCTTGCTTTTAGTATGATAATAATATTGATAAAACATTGATGTTTTGGCTATTGCTAAGCAGTGCTTTTCGATTTCCCATGCTCTGACAGAGAGCAGATGCACAGGAAGCTGTGAGGAAGCGTAGCCAGGGTGGCTGACCTCAGTGGGCCGAGGTGATATCCCATTTCATAGAACATCATGCCCACTATATAAACTGGGGGAGTGAGGGAAGGGGAGTCCCATCACCACTGGGATGCACTGGGCATTGGTCAGTGGGTGGTGAGCAATTCTGTTGTACATCATTTGTGTTTCTTGGGTTTTATTCCTCTCTCTCCCCTTTCCATTACAACCACTACTAGTAGTAGCATTATTATTTTTATTGCTGTTATAGCTGTTATACTTCATTTTGTTTCAATTATCAAATTGTTCTTACCTCAACCCATGAGGTTTATTTTTTCTTTCCAAATCTCCCCACTAGTGTGGTGATAGGGCAAGTGAGTTGTGGGGTACTTAGTTAGCAGCTGGAGTTAAACCACAACACTATCAAAAATATTTGCATAAGTGTTTAACAAAGTGATCCACAAGATTTAAGAGCAAAATTTGGAGGTTAAAGGTTAAATTCACCCAAAGGCTTAGACTGAAAGAAGCCTACGGATATAGCAAGATCTCATCTCACTCCATCCCACTGGGATCTTTAGTCCTGCACTGGACCTCCAGGCACTGGTCTCTTTTTCAGTGGAATGGGGGAATGTGAAAAGCTCAGAGCAGGGTTCACAGTGGTGGTCAGTGATGGTACCTTTCCAGCCTAGGTATTCTAATGGCCATTGTAATCTCCTGGAGGTTAGGTGGTTCATGTTCAAACCCCTCTCTGCCTCTGCAAGGAGAATTTTGGGATTTGGTTTTCAGCCTCTCAGTGACTGCTTTATCTAAGAGTCTTCTAGGGTTGAAGCAGACTTGTCTTTCTGGCAAGAGCGTTCTGTTTTGAAAAATGAAGTTACTTTATTCACTGGTCAGGACAGAAAACTAAGGAAGCCTCTACAGATCAACACCAACAAGACACAGATAATTAATACAGCATTCCAGTTGCTAAACTCCAGGATAAGCTAGGAAATGTAAAAGCTTGATTTCTTTCCACAGAATTTAGCTTTACAAATACCTTTGTTTGGTTTTGCATAGAGATGTAATTTTACTCCATATACCTCTGGTGTTACCAGTTAAGCGTCAGGTTTGCCTCTGCAGCTCCCTGGCTTTCTCAGGAGTGTGCTGTATGTGTAACTTATTGGCAACACTGCCATTTGGTCAGGGTGCCCCCAGATGAGATAGAGAAGTGATGGGGAAGTTCACTCACTCCTTTCACTCCCCTGTGCAGCTCAAGGACCTCACCATCACACAGGTGTTTGAATTTAGAGCTTCTTGGAGGAGCAGGAGAGATGTAAGGGTGTGCTTGTGGTGCCAGGCTGCTTCACCTGGTGTTGCACTGGGATTGCCTTCCCCTTCCTGTCCATGCAGAGTTCATGCTGGTGGCACATGTCCTTCTCTCTGGAGGGGCACCCACAAGCAGGAGCCCAGTGCAGCCCAGGGTAACCCTGCTCCACCAGGATGCTCCAGGGGCTCCCCCAGGATGCTTACAGGTCACAGGATCCCAGGCCAGCTCACAGAACAGGCAGCACAAACAGCCTGCAGGTATGTTTGCACAGACCTAGTCTCAGCTGGCTTAGGAAACACTCTCAACACTCAGGATCAAATCCTAAATGCCTTACTGAGACTAAAGGCATCTTAAATTGTTTGGTGCTTTGTCCAGCCATTCAATCAATCTCACAGGATTTGCCTCTGATTTTACTATAAAGCAATCTGGTTTTCTTATATGAATAATAAAAAAAAATCTTAGTTGCACATCAGAAATCCATTTCCTGTTCCCTGTGTTGTGTCAAAAGTTCCATCTCTGTAGCATTTGTTTCATATACTCTATTCCCTTTGTTCACAGTGCAGTGTAGAATTGGAGAATTCAGCAACTGGGAAAAAATCATACCAATGTCAAGACTATCACTTCCAGTTCAGGATTATTGCTCAATATTTTCTCTGGACTAGCTCACAGCAGACTTCAGTGGCTCAGAAAATAGTACTGCCCTTTTCTGATCTGGTTAAAGCACTGTTACTCAGGCCTCACACTGGGGAGAGGAATTTCAGTGCTAAGGAGATATTTTCATTGCGTGGTAGGCTAAAAGGAAAACCTTCTTCTAGTGAACAGTGCTTTTCCAAAAAATCATTGAAGAGTCAGTACTAGTGTGCTGTTATCCCCTTAGGAAGATTAACACACTACACCAGGAACAAATAAATAAATCACACATGCTGTCAAGCAGACATGGGAAAAAATGCTTCTTTTTTACTGAAAATATTGGGTCAAGTGACCTTGTTTCAACCTGGGTTTGGGCAGGAGCCAGTCCCTGTGGAACAAATACAGAAAACTGTATTTGAAATGGCTATGGGTTTTTTCTAATTTCCTTTTTTTTTGGGGCAGAGTTTTAAAATAACAGAGAAAAATCAAATTCACTTGAATAACTGATGTATTTATTTTCTTATATACACTTAAATATGGCACATCTGACAGTAGTTGTACAATAAACACAAAATGATAATCAAAGCTGAACAGTAGATCAAATAACTCAGTGCTGAACCTATTAGAAGCCAAATCCTGTACACTGAATTTCTGAAGAAAGTTTTACCCAGGAGCTGCATTAGCTAAGGATTCAGAGGCTAAGATTGTCAAGTCTCAATTTCTGAATGACTGGCTGGAGATTGTGACTCCATTTCCAATACACAGTTTCATCTTCCATAATGTAACATTGAACTGGTACTTTCCAATCTTTCTTCCATGCAGACACAAATTCATCAGCTGTTGTTACCTCTTAGAGAACAATTACCCATGTCCCAGAGGATTCACTTGCAGTTAGTGATTACTCTAATAAATAAATGCAGACTGGATTAATTCTTCTGCTATTAATGTGGAAGATGTTCGTGTTTACTATTGTTTGAAAGTCAGTGACAGCTACTTTGCGAAGCAGTGGATTTTCAAAGAATAGGGGAAGCTCAGTCAAGGAGTTTCTCTGCTTTGGGACCCATGAGAACCTCTCTTCTCCTTTGGACAGCGACAATGCCTGGAACAGACTGGTTTGGCAGTTGGGCATGTTCTGGGTTGGGATGGACATCTGTCTTCACAACTGTTTGATTAAGGAGAAAGAACACAAAAGAGAAAAGCATTTTAATATGAAAGTTCTTCACTGTCACATTCCTCAACTTTTTCATCATTGAACACTGCAATGCTTCCTACACACTGTTTGGAAAGTGTTGATGTCCTACAACAGAGGGAGACAAGAATTTGCTGCCTCACAATTTCTGTCTACAGCAACGTGTCTTGCAGTGGTCCATTTGTCCAGATTCACAACTTAAGGGATGCTTTCCTTTCTTGAGACCAGTGAAGTCCTGAGGGTTAGCACTGAAAAGTGCTGCCCTTGGACTCTGCAAAGCAGCTGATCTCACTTCATGATTCAGCTTTGCTCCTCCAGAAATACTGCATGGAAGTCTGGCATTAAGATCCTGCGTCCAGGTTACAGGAATTTCTAGAAGCCAAATTCATGTAAACAAATTATTACATTGCTCCCCTCCCACCTGTCTGAAACATATAAATAACCAATCTTTTCACACTAATTTTTAGCTCTGTTAATTGTTTTAGCTATTTTTATACTTGCCAACTACTTTGTGTTTGTCCTTGTTTTCAAGATGGAAATGTTAATTCTTCCACAGCATCTTCCCTGTGAATGAAACTATGAAGTCACTGGGAATGAACCCTGTGGGTGACCACTCAGTGAGCTACAGCTCTGCCAAGGTACCCAGGGAAACTGGATGCTGCCTATCCTTATATAAACTTTGAGACTAAGCTACTGCATGCTCCTGGGCCTTTACACAGGACCAAAGCTTTCTGAAAAATTTAAAATTTATCTAATCCATGAGGGCATTTTCTATCTGAGATTTGACACAGAAACCTCAAAACTAATAATACAAATAGATTAGAGAAATTCATGGAGCGTAGTAGCCCCAGAACCATTTTCCTGCTTCTCAGTGGAGTCAGAGCTGGTTGAGTAGATACCTCAAAACTAATAATACAAACAGATTAGGGAAATTCATGGAGTATAGTAGCCCCAGAACCATTTTCCTGCTTCTCAGTGGAGTCAAAGCTGGTTGAGTAGATTTATATGTGTACAAAATTGCATTTGGTTTAGAAAATTACTTGCTCTGAGGACAAACTGGATAAGGAATGTGCTGTGTGCTCTGCGTGCAAATTTAGGGAGCCTTTGTCCCTAACCATCCATGAGATTGCCTTCAGCTGGCACAGAGAACAGCTGGCACAGGATGGGTTCTGCCTACCTACAAGACACTGTATCTCATTGCAAAAACTAATACCAGTTGTAGTGCAGTTTTAATCATCATTCCCTAAAAATTAGCAAAAAAAAAGGGCAGTAAGTATTGACACTTGAATAGCGGCCTTGTCCAGATTTCTTAAAAATACAAACAAACCTTAGATTCCTTTTATACTACAAGTATAGTAAATATAATTATTATTATTATTATTATTATTATTATTATTATTATTATTATTATTATTATTATTATTATTATTATTATTATTGTTATCTCCCTAACCTCAGCAAGGTATTTTATCCCAAGTGGACCTCCCAGCCAATTAAGCACTTGCATCTCTAATTTAGCTCTTACAGTGTAGACACTGAATGGCAAGGATCACTTACCTGCAGGTTTCAGCATGAAATATCTTGTGTCTTAGAGCACAGCTCTCCTGGCTCTCCCTACACAAATAGCAGCTGCAGTTTTCTTTACTTTGAAAGAAATCTGTGGGACACTTATGTCTACAGATGCATTCACAATTTTCTTCATCAAATTCCATATGTTGTCCACACATAGCCAGCTCAGCAAGAGGAGGGAGTCCTGCAATAGCACATACATCTTTTAGCAGTAAGCTTTACATGACTAAACCCTGCTTTTGAAGAGACTCTGTATGTTCTGTTTTCATTAGGACTCACATATGTACTTTCTGATAGATTCTAGACTTCACAAGTTCTGTTGCAACTTCCTGTGCAGAAAAGGACTCGAGAGGATTGTGCTGATTATTTCACTTTATTCTAATTCTGCTATTTCTTGTGGGTTGAACTTAGCACAAAAATATTTTGGGCGATGTATATTGCAAGAGCCTAGTGTTATGCTTTGGAATGCACAAATATTTACTGGACAGCAAGTTTTAAAAAGATAATCTCAAAAAGGATTTAGTCTATACCCGTGACAAAAAGGCAAATCCATGCAAACTGCCACACCCACCACATATGTACTTCACTATCACTGCAGAAATTTTTTAGCAGTAATGCCATGTCTACTATGGGGCAAGCTGGCCTAGCACTTCAACAAGGAGCACATTCATATTTGTCAAAGATGAAAGAAAATACTTTGTTTCAGAAAAAAAGCCAGAACAGCCAAGGGAACTCACTGTCTAATATCTTCCCTGAAAATGCACATCTGGAGTACAATATGAAGCTAATCCTAGCAAAAAGGGAACACATTTCGTGAAAGCTTTATTAAAATGCAAGCAGCACATCCCTGGTTAAAGGTCACGGCATATAAGGTGTCATTTGGAAGGTAATTTCCTGTAGCTTTACAATTAGCTCTTGGATATAACCTATGGAATGTGAAATGTAACCTGCACCTCTGCCATCTGATCCCTGATCTCAGTGGCCAGCAAAGGCTTGCACCTTACTTGAAAGAAACTTTCATTATTATTTACTCAATGATGAAAAACCAATGTCTCAACAGAATAAAACCTAAGGCCTATTGAAAGCAAGGAGGGAGTCTGCCCAAAATTCTTGGAAGACAAACCCTTTCCTTTGGGTGATAAAACCTGGCATGTGTGAAGTGGTGTTGAGTGTTTCGATCTCACTTTGTTTCAACATCAAAGACAGATTTAAGTTATTTTGTCCCAGCCGCTTGCCAAATACAATGTACTTCAGAGAATGATATTTTTTCTGAGGAAGTATTCAGTGTATGTCAACAAAGGCCATAATTGCCTTTGTTGCAAGCCACAGATTTTAATGCTCCAAGCTGACTATACCAAAAACTCTGAGTTAAGAGGGCTCTGGCTATTCTCAGTCCTTCAGACTCAGTCTAAAATAGAGTACAAATCTTTTCTGACTGAAAAGTCTAACTTGTGTTTGACTGCCTAACCTGATGGGCAGAGGATCTTATCCAGAGTGAGAAAAGATCCAACAGAAGCACTATGCAAATTATTTCTTGCTTATTAACATTAGGATGCTGCAATCAGTAGACCAGTTTATGAGGTTATTTAGCTTTATTTTAGTTTGCTAGTCTAGGAATTGCTCACCAGATTGATTTATTGTTGCCTTGAGTGGTTTATTCTTTCTCTTGCTGAATGTAGCTTAAAGCACAAAGGCAAGGTTTCCTTCTCTGTTTCCTCTAGTGCTATGATTGTGTTATTTTGACCAATACAATTTCCTGAGAAAAACAATTTTTAAAAACTTTACACTGGACTTGGAGAAAAATTTATTTCTCTTAATATTTATTGCCAATAAGTATGTTTAGACTTACACAATTATCACCCAGAATATTTCCTGCAATTTTCTTTGACAAATTAAAATTTTACAGGAGAAGCAAAGGAAGAAAGGCAGTTACTATTCTTCTACAAATTTTATCCTCTTCCATTTCCTTCCACGGGGCTGAAGAAGTATACACACATGCTCCGGAGTATGTAGGGTATATCTGTTTGAAAGATTCCTGAATAACTTAAGATTATCATTAAAAGCACTCAAGTATTTTGAAAAGTTATATAATTTTTTGCACTGACAACAGCTAACATGCAGGACTGGTTTTGTTTATCTTATTGCTTATTAATTATTTTCTTAAGAACTAAAAATAAAATCATAATTAAAAAATAGTACCTGCCCCATGCAATGTATTCTAGGGCATTTTTTCTACAGTTGAGAAGATTTCCTAATGCCCATCATACAATTTAAGTTGCATGTGAAATAAAAATTTGCACAGGGTGTTTACTTCACAAAATCTTATGAATACTTTCCTATGTCCTACTCAGGTTGCTTATACAGAGAGAGTAAAACATCCAAGCAAACAAATACCAACACATGAGATGGGGGGAGCACATATGTGTGTTTATTTTCATGCAAGTTTCCACACCATAATCCAAGTATATCTAGGGATGTGGAATTAAAACTTTAACTCTCTCAATGTAAAAAAAAAGTGAGAAGAAGACCAGAATGAGAGACAAAGAACTTGGAGAGAGTATGCAAAAGTGTCATTCCATCTTTACCTTCTCGTCTGTTGGAGTGCTGTGTGTCTATAACACATTCACATTTGTCACTATCCCAGATCCATCCATTATGGCAAAATTTGTTGGTAAAGGGGCATCTAGAAGAAAAAGAAATTGAGATAGGAATTAAATAAAGATAATTAGGGGCATCAGAGAAGCCATTTGGCAAAGTGAGATGCTGGTGTGCTGGATCTGCCACCTGTCCCACGTGAAGGCCTGGCATTACAGTGTGCATTACTGCTGCAAACAGAAGGAATGGGGCCTGGGTGGTCCTGGACAGGGGGGAGCTCTCTGGCTCCCAGTGACACAGGAAGGAAGCTTAGCACCTATTTCAGACTACAGCCTTAGGAAAAAGCTACAGTTTTGCAGCTCCACTTTTCCATAAAACAGCTTTACCCCAGGCAGGGTGGTCTGTGTCCTGCAGTATTCATGGTGTGTAACTTTACTGAATTTTGCCATGCTGCCAGAAGGTTCAGTTCCAGTTTAATTTGCCTATGCTTGTGGATGCACAGGGCACTATTTCAGTGTCAGAGGAACAGACTGACTTTCAGGCCCTTTGCTGTAGGAGGGAAACTCACAAACTGAAAAAAGAGTTCTTCAGTATTTGTCAAGAAAGAGGATTCAGAGTGGCCAGCAGGCTGAGGGAGGGCTGGAGTGGCTTTGCTGAAATGACACCTCTCACCACCCCAATGTCCAACTCAGGGGCAGTGATGGAGACCAAATGCCAAATGCAGAGCTTGACAGATTTTCGAGCTAATTTCTAGTGAGTCACTCAAGCTATTTGAGTTTCTAGAGTCTTTGTTTATTTACATAGCCTTTTCTCACCAGGAGTACTAGCATTTTATGCCACACTTTGGAGTGAGATGTGAGGTCACTTTTCTCCCATCCATGAGCCCAACAGATGCAAACCAAGACTGGATCAAAAAGTGAAAAGCCAAGATTCACATTGATTCTGACCCAACATGCCATAAGTGTGGCAGAGGGCTTTAGCTTGAGCACAGAACTCAATGTGCCCTGGCTAAATAATGCAGAGCTGCTGTGTCAGGCTGAAAATGTCTCTGCACACATTCTCAAATGGCTCCAGTGGAGCACAGTGCCAATATGAGCACTTTGAGCTCCTGCTAAAGAACCTAAATATCTTAGTGACCCCAGATGCTGCTGAACTGGCCATCAGTTTGTTCTGATGACCATTCACTTAAAATTGACATAGTTTGGGTGAACTTTCTAACGCTGAGTGATAACCAAGTTATTCTGAAGAACTGTTGGTATAACAGAAAGAGAATGGACCATTATAACATGCAAATCAGGACAAAACAATTTAAATGCGTGTAGAAGTTTGCAAATGAGGGAACTTACCCATCTTCCTCTGGGTACTGGACAGATCTTCGTATGATGGTGTACTGCTGGCGCTGGGTGTTTGATGTACACTTACAGGCTGTGTGATTGGCAATTTTGATGGGCACAGGCTCAGGAACACTTGTCAAGGGAACTGAGATCTCAAAGAGCTAGATGGCAAAAATAACATTCATTTTTCAGTTTCCATTCTACAGTTAACTGTTAATAATTACAATTTTAAAGAAAAATCTTGTATTCCTTTCCACCATTTTCCCACCCTTGCTCTTATCTAGAGATAGTTACCATAAATATAAATTAGCAGAAGTGCACTGAGGGTTTTGAAGAGTAAGCAATGCCCATCAAGGTAGGAACTTGACAAAATGGGAATCCTAGTGCTGTATCACAGCTATTAAACCCCCAAGACTACTCAAAATTATTTGCAAGCAAACACAGAAGCCTCTTTTGGATGCTAGGGCCAAATGGGGAAGAGGTAGGTGTTGAGAACTTTGTTTTGGGTTGTACCATCAGTTGAGTCTCTGCTGCTTACAGAGACAGCTACTTAACTGTCCTTGGGTAAAATCACAGTATGCATCTTTAGGGACCTAACTTAACCCCCACAGCCTCCTCAGAAAGGAAGAAACAGGAGTAAATAAAGGAAAGTTCACTCTGCTGCAGCTGGGTTTCTGCAGGGAATCATCCTGGAACTGTCTCTCTGTTGACTACAGCAGCAGCTGAAGGAGCAAAGCAGCCTGCTTTCAGTGCATCCAGATTGTTGAGTGATCTCTGAGTAGGCCTGATGAGGCTCTGGTTCCTTGGGCAGCTCTGTGTAGGAGCTGTTGAAGGGATCCACACTCCCTCTGCCCCCTCAAACCAGCTTCCTTCCCATGGAAACCAAAGCTTTGGGCACATCTTGGTGTGCCAGCATGTCCCAGCTTAAATCGCATCCACCTTCAGGGACTGAGTATTCCTAAGCAGACTGCTTAGGCATTAAAACTTACGTGTTGCAGTGTCTAACTTTAGGTGGCACCAATATCCTCCAGTTGATATTTTATACCAAGGGAAAAAATCCTCTCACTAATATGGAAATATGGGAATAATTCCATTAGATTAATAAATCTGGACTGATGGTGGTGCATCCAGAAATGGAACTTAGTTGGGGACTTTGGAGGGAATGCTTATTTTGAAGGATGCTAAAGGAATGTTACACTCTGCAAAACTGCAGTTTTTCAACAAACTTATGAACTGCTGCTTGAAAAACACATAAATAAATAAACACTTCTTAGCCTGACCTAGCTCCCTGAGCTGATCAGATGTCTTTTGTGTGTGGCCAACAGCTCATAACAGCTTTCTCCTTCTGGTGTAGAATGAAAGCAACTAATGAGCATTGACGCAAGAAGGACGGGCCCTGATTTATTTTACTCCAGCTATATTCCAGTACAACCAGACACAGTGGAATTACTTTCCAACAAACACAAAATAAATACAGAAGTGAATTGGACCTGTTCCCCATAAGGGCTTCAATTTTCTTTTTGAAACAATTGCTCTTGATCTTTATTACGATTTAAAGAAAAGGCTTTTTCATAAGTAGAATTTCATTTATTATGCCAAGTGAAATAGGAATGCACAAGATGAAGGTTTATCAAAGAGGACCAGTGTCATGTGTTTCATCTGTGGCTATGAATCATGGAATCACACAAAGGCTTAGTTGGAAGGGACCCTTAAAGATCAGTTCCAACCCCTCACCCCCTCCCATGGGCAGGGGGGCCACCCACTAGACCAGACTGCTGATGAATGATGGATGGCTTCAGCCAGGGAGTGGATTGAAAGTACTAAACTTGGAGCTCTGCTCAGTCACCCACTGAGCAAGATACCTCTGTACATAGCCTCTAGTGGGAGTCTACAGAAAGAAGCTGTCTGGATACTCTATGCCCAGTTTCTGGGACTGGTCCTTAAACCTTGGGTATCGCCTGTTGCACCCATTTAGTAATCGACTACTGGTTTGTGCCTCTCTTTCCCTAAGAGGTGTGTGAACTGGGACACTCAGATCCTGAGGCATGCTAATTAAGAGCATCTGGTCTCTCCTGATGACTTTGTCTCCTTTTTTGGCTTGCAAAATTGCACATCCAAAATTATTAGCCAGCCTTCTTGGCACGGATGATAATGTGGAAATGCAGCGAAACAACACAACAAAATTTCCTGGGGTTAAACCTTGGATACAGAGGATTCCCAGGAGACAATGATATCAAGGGGTCCCCAGTCCAAGTGACAATACATTAAAGAAGGGTACAACTTCTGATCATCATGAGCCTGCAGTCACTTTCTCAGGACCTGATTTTTCCATCTCTACACATATATAAACAATTTTCAATAATGCAACATGGATGTAAAATGCTATTGCACACTCCTGCATTCACTCCACATGGATAAAGAATTAATTCTTCTGTTTGTTATGATAGTGCAGACAGATCTTTCATAACAGGATCTCAGAAACCAAACATCCTCCTTCCCCTCCCTTTTTGGTGAGCCAGGGTAAAAAGAAAACAGATGAATAGCCTCATTTACCGTTTTTGACACGTAAGTTGTACTTGTATTCATGCAGCTGAGACTCTCCTCATTGCAGCAGCCTCCACATCTGAACACATTCACACAGGGAGGCTTGAAAAATTTGTTGGTTGTCGTACCCAGTTCTTTGGCAACTTCCACACAGGTTTCCCTTGGCACACACTGAGTCTTTTGCCATTCTTCATCTATGACTGAAGAAAACAGCATTTTTATGAACAATCATGGCAAATCTAAACCTCTTGATTAGTGAAGCAGAAGCATTATATAAATAAAAATGAAGTGCTGGCAGGCCATTTGCACTAACTTGGATCAATTTGCACTTATTTGGATCAATCTAAGGACCAGAGGGACTCTGAGTGCAAAATTATCCCAGTAACTTACACCAGCTGCACTGGAAGAGAGGTTGTTGCATTTATCTGCCTTTAACTTTCAATGCAAATGAGCAAAATTTCTGTTAATTCCAGCAGATCAGGTAGAGCTGCATTGATTTCCCTTAGCTGAGAGTCCCCAGCTTATCTGACCAAGCTGCCCCACACCCTGTTCCCCTTTGCTCCTGGGTAGCCTTTCCTATTGTCACTTTATCCGCCCTCTGAGCGTACCCCACCACGGACTCAGCAGGGCCTGGGCCTTAGTGCAAAAGCACATTAATGATTACCAGATTCTGGTCAGAGGCTTTGAGTACTCCTGGTGGATGTCAGCCAGAGAGCACAGTTTCCAAAATGCCCAGTGAAATCCAAGACAAACAGTCTCACACCTCAGTACCACCAGGGGGTTCAGGCTGAATAACAGGAATATGAATTCAAGCGTGAGTCCTCTGTTCAGAACACCATGGCATCTTTCAAATTCTGAATTGATGTAGACTAGTAGACTAGGCTTGACTGATTTGTCAAATTCTGACTGTGAGAAGGAATAATGCATTAACTGCCTGAGCCAGACAGAGAAAAAAGTGATATTTACCTAATAAACATAACACAGTCTTGAGAAAGACCCACCTTTTTCAAGAGGTGGGTCTCCTTTTTTTTGCTTTTTGCTTACTTGATTCAAATTATGGAATTGCTCACGAGTCATCAATGTTTATGCTTACATTCTTCTTAAAACGATGAAAAACATTTTTCTTCTTTATCCCTTACATCAGGCTCGTGAAAGATGAAAAGCAACTTTTAAACTATTAAAAAAATGCTCTCTCTTCCAGCGCAGTCCACCTCCCTACTATTGTAAAAGAAGTTCCTATATTTGCAGTGAAGTTCTGAGAAAAAAGAAATCTTGGAATACTTTTAACCTACAAGCTATACCTTGCCTTCAGGTGAAGATCTGTTTTTCTCATTCCTAACTTTCCTTTTGTTATTTTTAACTTTTTCTTCAACTGACTTTGTATATTTAAAGAATTTTGTTTATTCCTGAAAAGTCCTTCAGCATGTTTTGTTTTGCTCCATTTTTCAGTCATGCAGAGTACAAGAAATAAGAGTTTGAATTGTGAAGAAGAGGCATAAATTAAGAGAAGAATAATCATTAAAATTAATATAATTTTCTAGAGTAATGTTAGTTCTATCAAAACACCAATCTAATCCTAACATTGAAATAGAAAATAAAATGTTTGCCAAACTCATTAATGCATGTGCATGTAATTACTTCAGATGTCACTTCGATGAGCATAAGCAGCGATGACCTTTCCAGCTGCACACATCCTCACTTTATTAACCACTTCTTTAGCAGAAGGGCTGCTACAGGAACTGGCTGCCAAGCAACCGAGTGTCACATCTTGTTCATCTTGTCACCCTGGTCATTTCTGAGACCAAGCACAGAGCAGTTTCTGAGAAATCTGTCTGTGACACAGTCTCCAGCTTGAAAGTGCTGCAGTCCTTAGTGTCTGAGCAGCTCAGGGGAGACTGTGGTTTGGTGAAGTGACACAAACTTTCAGTGAATTCATTGTTAAAACTTTAGAAAGGAGGAACAAAGTCCTGAATTTTCCCTGATGGAATCTGGAGTGCTGTGGAAGATACTCTAGTGAAACAATGATAAGTCTTGACCCAGCCTTCTCGTCAAAACATTTTATTAAAACAAAACAGATGCACTTGGCAGAAAGGTCACCGTTTAATGACTGGAAAGGGTGTGGGAAAGAAATACATGTTTATGGGCTTGTGGTTTTTTAAAAGGAGCCTTAGTACCTTGAACATATTAATGTATTAGAACAAAAGTACTTGCTGTCCTGGGATAGTTCTACTTTGAATGGAAGAATGGCCAGCCCCAATGGGCTTTTTTTAACTTGAATTTCAGCACCTTGACTTTTAATGAGAAAGCTGACATCTCTGTGTCTGAATTTAGACTTTCAAAGGGAAAATAGCAAGCAACTTAATAGCTGTTCCAAGCAGAAAACTTTATCAATATGACCATAGTAAAATAGAACCACAGAACATTTTAGTTGGGAAGGGACCTTAAAGATCATCTAATTCCAACTCCTCTGCTGTGGGCAGGAACACCTTCCTCTAGACCAGGATGCTCAGTATTCAATCCAGCCAGGCCCTGAACACTTCCAGGATGTGTCATCCACAGCTTCTCTGGGCAACCTAATATCTAATCTAAACTTACCCTCTTTTAACTTCACTACATGCCCTTGGGAAAAGTCCCTCTCCAGTTGTCTTGCAGTTCCCTCTTAGGTACTGGAAGGCTGCAATTAGATCTCCATGGAGCCTTCTCTTCTCCAGGCTGAACAGCCCCAACTCTCTTAGCCTGACTTCACAGGGGAGGTGCTCTAGCCTTGTGACCATCTCAAATAATTCACAGCACACTAAATGTCATAGTGACCTTATTATCTGAACATTATTTACGTTATAAATATTGAGTTATACTATTCTGCCATTGAAAAATGCCCATTTTAATGTTCCCTGCCTTAGTAACATTTAATAACATTTCCTTTTGGCATGCTGTTTTGACAAAAGAGATGTTTTAGTTTTGCAAAGGTTGGTGTCCACTAAATGAGTAACAGTAAGTAGAGGATTACACCACTTGACTCTGGGTACTCCTAATAACTACGGATTTTTAATGTTTTTGAGTAGAATTACAAGGGTATGTAAGCAAAATGTTTATCACTATTAAAAGCTGTCTTAATTGTTCTTCGTGTGTGTATTTGTTTTAACTTTTCTTCTGTACCAAAACTTCTGTGAAAAGCCATGCCTGTGATATGAAAATCCTCTTCAGACAGGCACTTGTATACACATTTCTGTGTTGTGGCTCAGAGAAGCAATTTAAGGCCTTTGTTCAGACATAATTTAGTTGAGTAATGGTGTGTGAATGTGGCTGGGGTTGTTGTAAAAGTGGTATTGGAACAGGATCATAATATCTGATTTCCCAAAAGGAAAGTGATATGATAATATCACAGCAGGATAAAGACAACAAAGATTATCTCAGCCTGTCCTTCATTAGGCTACAGTTTAGCTTTGCTGTAGGATGTCCATTTGCTGGACCAAAATATAGTAACTGATCCTTTGTTTTTTCATCCATGAATATGTAATGCCTCTTAAGCATCTCAGCTACAAGGAGCAATATTCATATTTGCTCCAGATGGAGGGAGTAGGTTGTGATTCTCCACTTTTAGTTTCTGGTTGGTTGCCTCGAGGTCTTCTTTTCTCTGGAGAAACTTCCTCAAACAGATCAAGGTTAGGGCAATGCCTTCTTTCTCTCAATTCCCACACAGACACTGCTGCTGGTGCAGTGCCTTGTATCAGAGCACACCTAATAAAAAAGGGATTTCTATGCCTGCGGTAAAGTTTATTCATTTCTGCCTGCAAGCAAGTTCTGAGATGTAGCACAATGCTGCTCTCCAGCCCCTCATCCAGTCATTCTGATCTGCTTTTTGTACATTGACTTCTCTTTCTTTTGTGCACTGACAAATCCCTGAAGAGTACATCTTCCCTTTGGAGAGTATGCAGAGAAAATAAGCCTGATTTGGCCACAGAACAGGGAGGTGTACTCAGGCTGTTGTCTGACACTTTTTCATACAAGCTAATTGTCCAGAAATGCCGTTGTTTCTAGTATGGGTATATTCTAGGAAACCCCTTACCTCCTTCACAGTTTACTGCACAAGGATCAGTGAGGGGCCTTGAAGCTGAGCTCAGATTTGGCCACAAACCTGCACTTACCTTTCAGTGTGTCAATATCATAGAAAGCAGCAGCAAATCTGGTAGAGCGATGTGAAGCAGAGCGGGAGTCCAGGTTGGCCAGGCTCTTCAGCTTTAGCCTGCATTTCCACAGCTTCCAGTCCTCAGAGTGAGTGATGTGAAGCAGCTCTTCCAGGCTGGATGCTCTCCTGATCTGCTGTTCTGAGCGCTCCAGTGCTGACAGAGATGTCCTCTGGAAGGAAAGGGGGAGGTCAGAAAGGCAGCACTTTACAGCCTGTCCCCAGTGCAGCACGTGGAGCACTTGCACCAAAGGGCAGCACATTACTGAGGACATCTGAGTGTGCCTGGGAAACAGCAGCACACAGAGCTGTCCCGGGCTTTGGGAGTGCCCAGCACCAGGCTTGTCGGCAGGATTTGTGCCCACATAGATGGGGAAGGGGAGATGCCCACTTCTTCATCACAGCCCTCAGAACTATTTGAAAAATGCAGGCTTTACTGTGTCCCTGGTAGACACTGGTCACATCACTGCAGCACCTGAACTGGCCAATAGTGCCAGACAGAATCCCAGGTCACCCTACAGGTGAGCTGGATCAGTTCAGCTGGTGAGCCCAGCCCATGTGCCTCTGCAACAAGCCACCTTGGGTGCCAAAACTCTGATTCCAGCCAAGAGACACCACTGCAGGGTCAGGTGAGACAACTGGAAGCTGCACAAAGTACAAGGGCCCATCCATATGGCAGGCAAGCACATCATCCAACATGCTGCAAAGTGCAGGATGCATCTGCCATCTCCCATTGTGACTACACGTGGGTCCTGCCCATGTCCAGCCTCAGAGCTGTGGCTGGGCAGCAGCATTAGCACAGCCATTGCATTCTCTATCTGTGTGATGCCCATGACTATTCTGCTTCCTTTGGAGAAAGCTCCCTACAAAGACCTGTACCATCAGTTTGAAGTTAATATTCACTTTAAAAATAGCTGTTTAACACTTCATATTGCTCAGCATCCTGTAACAATAGTGCTTTCTTTGGCTGCTGCTTTCTGACATCTGTGTTTGTGCCTTTATCAAGGCACTGAGTATTTATTTCCACTGACTCACCAGATCTGCTGAAAACAGTCTCCAACACAAGTAAGAGGTTATCTTTGTAAATGCCTGTGTTGCACTGGGCTGGTGCTCTCTCAGCTGTTCTCTCTGGTCATACAGTGAACTGTATTTTTTGACTTGCAAACAAAGGGCTGCAGTGCCAGCTGTCAAAAATAAAATTCCATCTCTTTAAAGCAAAGCTGTAGTACAAGAGCTGTCAATGAGGTGTGCAGCAGGCAGCAGTCTGAACCAGTAGCAAGAGAGTGCTCTGTGTAGGGCTGGGGAAGGAGTGAGGGAAAGGGCCACCTATAACAGGAAGATTTTTAGATGAGATCTGAAATCCAAGTACTGAGTGCATCTGTTACTTGTTATAAAGACATCTGTGGCATTTAGTTTGCAACAATACAGATGTTAGCCCGTACACATGGGCCAAGTTAATTTTTGGGTAATTACCTTTCACTGACCTAAAATTCCTTAAGTAGTTAACTCAGAAAAAGTTGTTTGCTCTCCTTTTATGACCATACCGAACATTACATTGTGCTTTAGCAAGTTGCCATATTTCATTACAGAGATGGCTGCTTCATAGGTGAATGGTTTCTTATGCATTTCATATGTGGTAAAAACTAGAAACCCCATCTCAGTACTTATGAACAAATAGCTCAGAAGGAATGTGAATACTTAGCACCAGTAACTGAATTTCTAGACAGTTTTACAAACAAGATACCCAGAATTTTGCTGATCCAGGAAAGCTGAAATTCAGCTTGAGGTTAATGCGTCAAGAGTTATTTGTTCTAAGAACCACAGCTTATGTTCACTCCCATTCACAAACTGTCTCCTTGGTCTTGCAAAACATGCAAGTGTAGGACCAGAACTGGAATGGTAATGGGACCAAAGACATCAAAACTGAACTCTATTAAGCATTAACTTTTTTCCTCTCTCTTTGCGGTACAAAAGAATGTTCTAGCTGAATCAGCATCCAACACTTCTAAACTAGACTTAATTTACACAGAACCTGTAAAATGAGATGATAGCATTCTGGAACTTGGAAGATATATCTCTGCACTTCTTGTAAAAGTCAGCGGTTTGGGATGACTAGCTTCTCAATTTTTCTTACTCCTATATCAAGAGGTTTTATTAATCACAGAATTGTTAAGGTTGAAAAAGACCTCTAAGATCATCAAGTCCAACCATCAACCCAATTCACCACTAAACAAAGCCCTGATTGTTAGATGAGCAAAATATGAGCTTGCCTGAGCTATTCAGCCCTGAAGTCAATCTGTTGCCCCTTCTCTCACCATGTTTCCCAACACCTATCCAAGCTCTGCAGCTTGAAGGGATTGCCTGCTGCCTACCATGATAACACAAGAATAATTGTATTCCTGCTTCTTATATTTGACTTCTTCCCTGAGGGAACCCATTTCACAGCTGACTTTTTAACTTCTTCACAGGATTCCCTATCCTGTACAGAATTTCCTGGTGCCCTTTCCCATAACAATAGCACTACAGAGATAAAGGATGATCTTTGTCTCTGGGCATTGCTGACACGAGGCAAGATGGTGAGCTGAAGGCACTGCTGGTGTCTAAGGGAGGTCTGAATCTCAAGTAGTTATGGGATTTACAGCAGGGACATCTATTTTGTTTGTGTGCTGGTTGCCCTGAGCTCTTTCTGTAGCAAAGACAGAGAACTACAGACACTTTTAGAGCATGATTCATTTGAAATCACACTGAAAGTCTTTTTTCTGTATGACCAGCAGGGCCAGGCTCACCCGGTCACAAGAGGTATCAGTATGGTAGATCTTTGGTCAAACATATCTCAACACAGCTACCTGGGTTATAAACACCTGAAGAGAAGCACGAAATTTTGTTCCAATCTTACTAAGTGTCAAAACAGGAACAGTGAAAAGCCCCTTATGTGTTTCTTTTGATTTGTTTGAGACTACTACAAATGCTCTTACCTAAAACCTTGTTCTAAATGCTTGCTAGATAAGCCACCAGGAAGACTCCTCATTGTAATACATATTGACCACAGAAGTGGCTGCCCACAACTTTAAAGCATTGAAAAGTAAAAGCTTAAAAAATGAAAAGTGTAGAAGGTGCATCAGCTCCATCAGCAGGACAAAGCCCTACAGCCTGAACTTCTGCTGGCCATCCTCTTCCTACAGCACAGCTGCACCAAGTAGATCATTGTCATGAAATCTTTCCAAAGTATTCAATTCTGGTCATACTATTTTGAAAAGGACAGCACCAAATGAAAATGCAGACTCTCTTACAGTCTCAGATAATACCATGGATGAAGTGCCATAGGGCACCATGCTGGTCTGGAGACTTCTTTCATTTACTACTCTTTAAATTCAAGCTCTGTTTAGATACAGACATACTGTGGCTGACTGAAAAGACCTACTTAGTGCAGCTTTGAACAGAAGTGCAAATAAATCTTTCAAAATATGAAACTGGAGAAGAGTTTTAGATTCAACAGAGTCCCAAACTTTCCTGTCATTTGATTTAGGATTTTATGCCCTCTCACTTTGATAGCAAGTGGAAAGCAGTGAAAAGTAGCATTTGAACAGAGGGGAGCTCTTCACTCAGCCACGGAGCAGAGGAAAGATACATAGATGTCAGACTGACATTTCACCGACATTTCTGGGAGATCCAGCTCCTCACAAAAAGCAAAAGAGGAACAGAACCACTGATTGCTTCCCCTGACTGTAACCATCTGCACATGCTGTTTCCCACTTTGCAGATATCCCTACCTCCCTTTCTCAGTCTTTCTCTGATGACTACATTCCTTCCTTCCAGGTTCCCTTCCCATTCTCCACTCTGCTCTTAACATCTTGAAATGCTTGGATCCCACTGTGCTTTCATGTTGTTTAGTTTCACTGCTTTCCCCATATTCTGCTAGGTGGGAGTCCTGTGAAACCTATCTCAGGCTGAGCTGCTCAGCCTCCTAGTCTAGAGGAACGTCATTTTTTTTCCCTTCCATGCCCCCATCCAACTTTCCTTCACATTGACATGGATTTTAGTAGTCTGCTCAGGTGTGCTGTCACCATTGTATAAGCTGTTGGTTTTAATGGTTGCAACCAAGATGTGGAGCAGAACTTCACCGCACTTGGCATAGTACACATAGGGAGCAAAACCCTGAACTCCAGCCCCAGAAACCTTAAAATAAACACTAAGAGTTGGGAGAAAAACATATTAGACAAGGGGTCTTTGGGAAAGGACCATGGCAATGTCATTTCCATGCTCCCAAAATGAAAAAATTACCTGTGGAGCCATATTACTGGAAAGCTCCAAATGTCCTAAACTTTCTGTACCCATCAATGTACAGCCCATAGTCCACCACAGACATAATTCTATTCCCTGTGAGAAAGGGTTGAGCAGAATGTATCAATAACAAATATCAAAGCAGCAGGTTTAAGTCGTTCATTCTTATCTCCTCAGCTTTCTGCAGTTATTAGCGTAATTTTTCTAAGTACCTTATCAAAAAACAGATCCCATACCCCGAACTAAAAACCAGATTCCTAATTTACTGAAGTCACATGTTTTTCAAAACACTGACCTCTCATATGTTCCAGAATTATTCTTCAATTCAAAGAGGAATATCTGTTTTCCTCTATTTTGGCTATGAACAATCATCAGGAAATGATAACGCGAGTTACCATTGTGATTTTTGGATAATTACAACTCCTGTCCTTCCAAAAGAAACCATAATGGACTTTCTATCTTCTTCCCAGTAATCTCAGATGCCAGAAAAACCCTAAAAGTAGTCAGCACTGGAAAGGAACAAGAGAAAAAGCAGTGATACATTCAGTGGCCTTTCCCACCTTGGACACTGACTAAAATCAGCCACTGAGTTCATTTCCCCACTGATTTATGCTAGTCCAATGTTTGGCTTATGCATCATGTCATACAAATGCACAATCCCACAGACAGCCTGCCCTGTTCAAACTGGGCCCTTTCTTGAATATTAGTATTGACCATACCCTATCAGGGACTGCAGCTCTGCAGTTTGCACCTCTTCTCCACCCTTGACAAGCTCCTAGATTTCCTGCTTAGGAAAAATAAATCAAAATTATGTCTAAGAAAGCCATCAGAACCCACCTTTGAAGAACTCCTTTTGTTTTTTCCTTGACATGTGCTGCTCTTTTCAGCAGCATTAATGACCTCTTTCAGGAACTCCTGGAGGTATTTTGAACAACAGAGGAAAGATGTGGAGTACAACAGTAAAAAAAAGGCCTGCTAAGGTCCTAAATTTATTTGAAGACCTATAGCATAAAAACAAATGAGGTTGTATTTAAGAAAACAGATGCATGAACGATCTGCATTGATGCAGATGAAGAATACTTTGTGTGCATGGGAAGGCAAAAATATAAATTGATAGAAATTTATATTTTGCTCAATCTGCCTGCATTTCACTCTGTACTCAAGCATGCTCACAGACCCAGGAAATATATCCTGGAAGATTTACACATGATTACTTTCCTTAAGCCCCAGCCTCACAGTCCTTCTCTACAGTAGGACATAAACCTCTGCTTAAAGCTAAACACGTGTAAGAATTCTACTGATAAGGAATGTTTTTCTGAGTTAGGGTCACAGACACTGTCATGGCAACTGCTGCACAAATACCAATGGAAATTTTCAGCATTACCACTGTGTCTGGGGCCAGGACAAATGATTAAGGAACCTCTCGATAACCTTGCATTGTTTTCTGATCCATCCTCTCAGCAGCTAAGCAATAGAAAGAAGGTAATAGATTTATCTTGCCAGCTGAGAGCAGATTGTTGCTGCATAGCACAGTGATGATTCTCTTAATGCCATTGTATCACAAATTTGGCCAAACAAGCTTTAGATAAGGTCTGACTAAAGCTTTCCAAATTGGCCAGTCTGGGGGGTGGAAATTTGGTCTCAAAATGAGGGCACCTGAACACAAAGAGTACTGGCAGCATGTGAGGACATTTAGAACCTTTATGCCAGCATTGCATGCTTTATGCAGCTGTAGCAACTGCATTCAGTTCAAGAGAAATATGTAGAAGACAAAGACTTGATGCAACAGAAGGTGAATTCTCCCTGTTCCAGTGCTGCCTGAAGGCTAATCTCAGAACTAGATCCAAACCAGTTTAAATACTAGGTAGATGATTCATCACCACAAGAAAACACCAAGGAATTTTTCTTCTATGTATGTTACACCCGAAAACAACCTCCTTTTCTCTTCCATGATGCATTCCCCAAGGTTATTTTACCAGTGTATACACTGATTATAGTTGCAGGCTCATCTTGTGGAGATAGAGTGCCTACAGTGCCCTGCCACCCCACAATTATCAAAAATAAAAAATAATCTGATTCTATGATTCTATTCATCTGAATGAATATGAACTATTTACCTGAGACTCTTCTCATAGATAATGGAGAAAAATAGGGCCACTGGGTGAACATTTGTCCCATTCTAAAGCCTGCTGAATTAGCTGTGCCTCCAAAATGCCTCTTCCTCTCCACTGATGCTGAAGGATGAATGGGCAGATCACCAGCTTAGCTGTAGTGAGAAGACCTGAATCCCACTCAGTTGAGAGCAGTCAAATGAGATTAAATAACCTCTCCTAATCTAAAGCACAGGCAATTTATGAGGTACACAAAACCAACCATCCAGGAAGTGCAGCTGCACCAGGGTTAGAAGGAGCTGGGACTGGCAGAAGAAAGCACTCCATTCCCTGCCTCAAAGCCATGGTGCAGTTGCCCAGCCATGCTGTGGCTCCCAGCACACAGACTGTGAGCTGATGTGGCCAAGGAACTGCAAGGGAGTTCCCATGGAAAAGTCTGATTCTCTCTTGGCAGGAAAATGCCAAGCAGCTCCTGCCATTATGACACCAACACAAAGAACTACATTTTCCTGGTAAGAATGGCAAGCTTGTGTGGAGTTTTTGCAGTAGGAATTCTTTTGAGGGTTTTCATCATTACTAGTAGTATTTTTAACATTATTGTGTCTCCTAACAGTTTGGAGTCAGGTAAAAATGTGAAGAGATGATAACTAACCTGGTGTCTATAGCCAAAGCAAAATATCTGAGAAAAGAGAGGAAGGCACTCATCCAAAGGGAGTACCGAGGAAACACAGAAGATATCACTCAGAGTGAAGAGCCATGATTTTTAGGTAGCAGGGTCTCAACCATTGCCAAATTTTATCATAACAAATATTGTCTATAATACAGCATCTCGTATCTTTGGGGTGTTGCATAACAGGTAATAAAATAGTGAATCTTCTGCAGTTTGAAAACATGAGGCTTGGAGGAGTGACTTACTGCCCTATCAACAAGCAACTGGAGCACCCCATAAATATCTATCATGAGGCATCTAAACCTGCCACATGTCTGACACATATTAGCATGCAGCAATTTTATCATCACTTTGTATTTCATTTCCAAGGAGAGAAAGAGCGTTTACTTTTCAACAGCTCTAGTAAAATCATACTTTTGATTCTCTGACAGCTACGAACTTCTGATATATGAAGTTGCATCCCTGGCTATATTCCCTCTGGAAGCATCAGTGCACATTATCAGTGCACAAATAAGCTATTTTTAATTATAATGAACATGACCATAGAGAGACAAACAATTAGATATTTTGACTTCCTACTAAAATTATTCTCTGAAACATGATGGGCTTGTCATGGGATTTTTAAGTGGCTATTACAGTCTTTGTTATCTCAAAAGCATGGATGAAATTTCAGGAGCATGCAGTATTTCACCTTCAAAATATTGTAAACAAATACTCAAATCTCTTCTAAAAATGTTTCATCTCTCTCAGTGCACGGCCTTGTCCAGACTGAACATTCATTTGATCATCACTGTTACAACATTAATAACCTGAAAGGGCGTTCTGTTTATAGTGGGGACAAGTTTGGGCCCTGTGAGACAAATTTCCAGCTGTCACATTTTAAAAGGGTTATTTTCTCCAGTGAGAGCTATATTGAAAGCATACAGCTGTATTGTCCAAGTATATAGCAAAAAAATACACAAACGAATGGAACTTCTTCCCTGAAAAAGCTCAAGGAGTGAAGAACAGGCACAGGAAAATTTTGCTTCCCTCACCCACAATGTGTGCAAAACCTCCCTGCAGTGTGCCTTGAGAGTTAGAGAGTGTTGCCTTGGCTGTGCATCCTCTCAGGAAAGGGTGACTGTGACCACAGCACTCCATCCTGAGCTCCTGTGTGCCAGGGCTGCCAGAAGAGAAGCTGCATAGAGCCCTGGCCTGTAAGAAGAGCAGTGTAGAGTTCTACACTGTGGTAGAGCACACAAAGAAGGACTGACAGATATGTCACCTGTGGGTTTGGGAGGAACAAAATATGGTCCAACTTATAGTCTGGCCAGGTGTTGTATGAGGTGGCAGAGGGCTGACAGGGGGACATTGACCTGAGACTGTCCCATTTCTCACCCATCCATTTGGGATGTTTGAGGGCCTCCTCTGCTAAAACCCTGCCAGTACATCATCTGACTGAGACACAAACCAGAGGAGCAGTTAGCTCTAGACTGCTCCACTTCATGTTCAATGTGCTAAAAAGCTTCCTCCAGACACTCCTTCTTGAGAGTCTTCCTTCTTGGTCTCCAGTTTAACTTCCACTGAAGAAGAGGTCTAATTACCCATTTTCTAAACTTGGTGGTCAAGGTGATGATAAAACAGCTTCTACTTTCGCTGAAGATGATATGTTTTCACAAGTAAATCATATTAACTTCTCTGGGGCTTCAAGAGAACAGCTGTTTTATATTTTAAATGGCCTTTTGAACTTGAATAGATCTTTTGTGGTGTTACAGCAAACAAATCAGACTTCTTGCTACTACTTTAGTAGCATGCTTACATTATAAAAATCCTTGGAGATGAGATATTTTGGTTGCTGCTTTCTCTCTTGAATAAACCAAAATATTGAAAGCAAATAACTGAAAACATCAGAACTGGACATGTTTTTGTGGAAGCATGAATCTCAGAATAATTCACATAATTTTTTGTGTCCAAAGCAGAGACTGATAATATTTTATCAAAATACCTCTCAGAACTATATACTTTTAGCCAGTTAGGTCTTTACACCAAAATGAGGCACTTTTTTTTCAGCCAGTAAACATTTTTTGAGTATCAGCTTTGTCGCTCTCATTAAACAGATGCTTCTTCCCACAGCCAGGTCTTTTGGCTCTCATAGGAAACATCCTCCAATTGTGATTTTGAAAGTAACAGCATCCACTGTGCATCACTTTGCTGGCGGTAATGGAAAAGCTGGAGTGGTGTATTGTGGCTGCATTTCTCTTCACAGAGAAAAGCAAGGCACAACTTCCCAAGGATATTTCTGAGATTCACATTCTCTGAACCTCAGAGAAAGAAAAAAGAATTCTTATCTCAATTTCTGCTCCTCTTGTTGTTCACAAGTGGAATGCATTGTGGAAGATTGTTTACCTGAAGGGAATTGGTAAATGGATTCTGGTGTGAGTGTTGTGATTCATTGACCAATTGAATCCTGTGGGTGTCAGGACTGACAGTCACGAGGTGCTGTGGAGTGGAGTTGGGTGCTTGTGCAGATTCAGTTTAGATTCAGTGTAATATAGTGTAATATAGCATAGAATAATATAGTATAATAAAGTAATTAATTAGCCTTCTGGTATCCATGGAGTCAGATGCATCATTTTTCCCTGCCACAGGGGTCACCTTGCTTCTGAGAGTATATGAAAGAAAAGAGTTGGTCTGCTAAGGTATGGATTTTCTTCCTGTTCAAGCCTAGTCAACTACATTGAGAGTTTACCTTTAGGTCCCTCCTACAGTGATCATGCAAAGTACATTCACTTGGTAAGTGAAAAAACACAGATGATCTGTCATAAATGTCCAGTGTGGTAACTCACTGATATATCCTGAATTCTGCTGACAGCTTTGGGTGTCTTACAGTACATTTTCTGAGGTTCTGCTTATAAGCTTGTTCAGATGTCTTGCATTGCTGCTCAAGACAGAGCTCAGCTAGAACATTATCACTTCACTGTACACCAGGTTAGGTGCTGGCCCAACACTATGACACAGGATGCACACATCAAAAATAGCATATTAAATGTGTTTACAAAGAGTGTGTCCAAGTTGTAGTCACTGTCTCTTGATATTTGCCCATTCTTTGGAAGACACTGGGGTTTAGATAGTGAGTTTGGAATGGCTCAGTAACAGAGACCTGCATGAAATCAGATGACTACGTGTTCTTTTAATATTTGAAAATATTATTTAATGTGATGAAGGGTCCTTCAGTTAGTGCCTTCATTGGGTTTTGGGTTTTCCCCAAGACACTTTAATAAATGTTTTGGAGGTATGACTAGCCAATTGGACAGCTGGGTTTCAAAATGTCACTCACAAAGCAAAGCCATTGCCAACACTGGATGAACTTATGTTACCCCAATCACACGCACACATTTTCCTGGAATTGTAGTTTTTCTTGAGTAATATTTCCCTAGCAATTCAGAAAAGTATCCTAACATGGTTTCTGAGTCACGCTGCTAATTAAAGTGAAAAGTTTTGCCTGTCTTTGCGGCACATTCTCTGTGTGCAAAGTGACATACGATATGGTAACATGATGCAACTTTTTTGCAATTCACGGTGACTCAAATAGAGCTCCGTGCCCAGCCGCACTGGCGCAGCGGTGACCGTGAGCGGTCAGACCCGGCACAGCCCCGCGAAAGCACGGCTCAGGAAAACCCATCCTGACGGCGAGCAGGGTGGTGGCCACCCCTTTCCAAACCCATTCCCGTGGTGCCCACGCTGGGTTGCCAAATCCCAGGATCCGGCTCCGCGTTGTTGGTGCTCAGTGCGACTCTGTGGAAGCAGAAGGACCCTAGATGGCGTCCTACCACCGGCTGAGCGCTCGCACACCTTAACGCACATTCGGGCAAAAAACAAAAAATACTCGGCTGTCCTTCACAAAGGAAGGAAGCTGAATTTTTCTTAATGCAAGAAAGCTAAAATAGCCTGCGCAGTTGTTCAGCTGTTCATTGGTACAGAAGCCTGTGACTGTGGTCACAAGGGTTTTCAGGATGAAGAAGAGATGAGAATGTTGACTCCATGATCAGAAGGCTTGATTTATTATTTTATGATATATGTTACATTAGGACTATACTAAAAAGAAATAGAAAGGAAAAGGTTCCTCAGACAGCTAGCTAAGAATAGAAAGGAATGAACAACAAAGCAGCTCTCCCAGACTCTGTCTAAGATAGCTCTGTCCTTGATTGGCCATTAATTATAAACATCTAAGATGGGCCAATCACAGGTGGACCTGTTGCATTCCACAGCAGCAGATAACCATTGTTTACTTTTGTTTCTGAGGCCTCAGCTCCTCAGAAGGGAGAAAAATCCCAAGAAAGGATTTTTAGTGAAAAGATGTCTGCGACAGAAGCCCGTGTATTACTGTCTTGCCAGGATGTTAAAAAAAATTCTGTTTGGTCTTCCCACAGGCAAAGGGGGATCTGTGCAGCTGTAGTGGGGGCACTCAGCATTTGTTTGCATTCCTCAAATCCCAGCAAGATGTATGATGATTTGCAAAGCATGCTGGGGAGGTAGGAAGCAGGTGGAGAAGTAGATAAGGGAATGGCACATAGTGAGAGGAATAAGAAATTTCTCAGGAATAAGTGTTTCTGTAGGAAAGTTACCATATCAGATTTACTTCCCTGCAGCAGCATAGCTCAGGTCATTTCCCCCCCTCAGCAGGATGGTCTCAAAGCCAAGTCCAAGAAAGGGCAAAGGCCAGTTTTGGAACTGGACTTATGTGCCCTGAGAGAAAGGCCTAAAAGAATCACAGATCCCACTGTGTGAAAACTATAAAATATATAAGTTTTTTAAGCAGGAATTAGAATAAAGGAGTTATCACCTACAATAACTGTAGCTCATTTATTTTTCCCAAATGCCAGTATGGTGTCCTCAAGAGATAAGACACAAGTAAACCTTGTCTGGAATTGCAGCAGTGTTGATCAGAATAAAAACTGCAGACACCATGGCAGAGGTCTCACCAGCCAGAGTTTGCACCAGTTTTTCTTTCCTGTTTTCAGGCAGATCTTTTCTCTGCTTGCCCCCTGTGGGAGCCTACATTGCTACCACCACACCATTGGTTATAAACAGCACAAATGCCTGTGGGGAGAAAGCACCAGTGCACTGCAGAAACAGAAACAAGCAACATTTGCTGAGCCTGAGCTGATGGCTTGTTTTGGTTGCTTTCAGACCACTAATTACCAAAATTATGGCCCACTGCCCTCTGAACCTGCCTTCTTGCCTCC